>JAWWLV010000088.1:103734205-103762726 GCA_035041135.1 Platyrinchus mystaceus | reverse complement strand
TCACTAGATCTTTTTGGCTGCCTAAGTCTGTGTTAATGTGGTCTTTTATAATGGAGTGTAGGCTGAATGAGATCCTATCTGCCAGGATTTATTGTGTTGACATACATACTCTCATAAGGATTTCTTAGAGCATTTCCAGTCCCATGACTATGTCAACCACTTGTCTTTAGGACTGCAGCCTCCTCACCCTCTTATCAAAGTACAGGAACTGATGTGTGATGCCCCATATCTGATTACATAGCCATATAAGGCTATTCCTGGCTTTTCTTCCAAGGGAAGAGAATTTTCTTATACCTCTTCTTTCTGGTTTTCCTGACCGCAGGTAAAGAGATGTTATTCAGGGCTGATTATGATCTCTTCAGTAAGAACTCCAAAGCTGTTTCCTATTGAAAATGCATAGCAGGCTTTTCCCCAGCAATAAACAAAGCCTTTTGCACTCTGGAGATAACGGCAGCAGCTCAGTAGGACTGATCTCCACATCTCTTCTGAATGTTGACAGTAAGGAATTCTTCTCTGAGGTTTGATATTCAACAAAATAAATAGCTCTTTTGAAAATGATCTTGCTTCCTGTTAAACAACTTTCGTATATACTGTCAGTATGAATTCTGAGATGCAATTCCTGATATCAATTACCTCCATAACTATCTGAGAATGCAGCTATGTGATAGACCTGTGTTATTTTAAGCACTTTCATAAAATTCTTTATTAAAAGATACTTTATTTACACTCCCTTTCTGTTTACTCTAATAGGTTAATCAAGCTGAGAAAGATTTCTCTGGTTCTTGAAACCAAATACTTTTTTGTTTCCTTTATTAGATACTAGTTTGTAGTGCTATTATTCAATATGCCCATTTGCAAACAAGGATTGAATCAAAAAGCTGGCTTACAGAGTTTATCTAATCACCTTTCACATGAAAGTTAGACCCTTGTGACTCAATTCCAGATGTAAATACATCTCTGAAGTTTCTTTGTCAAAAGGAGATTCAAAGAGAAGTCCTCTGTTCAGGAGTGCCAGGTGGAATCTACCACTAGGACATGAGTACGTGTTCTCTACTTGCTACAGCACATCTCACAGAGAAGTTTCTTACAGTTGCAGTTTTACTTGTATTTAATAAAAATTTCCAGACTTTTCAGTCTTGAGTGGAATTTTGGCTCAACTGAAGTAAATGGAGAAATATCTCGTTAACTTGCTACTGTTTTTTTGGAAGATGACACCCAGACAGGGTTCAATTAATGTCTCATTCCCTTGGAATAATCAAATCTGTTTTAAATATGTGTAAAATACATGTGAGTATTAGCGCCAGAAGATTTAATTCAAATCTACAAATACAGCTTTGTAAAAACAACAGCTTAATAATTATCTTCGTGACAGCAGAAATTCTGCCCACTCTATTTTCTGTCTAAATCTTCTTTATCTTTTTACTTACTGTCTACAAGTTTGTATGGTTCAGTAAAATAGGTATTATTAAATGACTAAATGAGATAAAATAACAGGCTTATTTTGATATGGATAATTGTATTTGTTTGTTACATTTCTAAATATAAACATTATTGTGATGAAATTTTCTTGTATTTTTGAATGGGAACAATTCAAAAAGAAAACTTTCACTTTCAACTTCAGTCTAAAGCTTGGTAAAGTAAATATTAGTATTATTTAATGCTTACGTAAACTTATTGCTGATTAACCGCTTATTGCAAGTTAATTAATTCCGTATCAGATAATGGAGTATCAGTTGCATCTTGTTCATCTCCCAGGTAGTCGTGCCTAAAGAGAGTCTCAGAAAATGTGTAAGTTTCCAAACTAAAATACAGTGCCATAACACATGTGGCATTTTCTTATCTACGATTGTGAAGACAACATTAGCAATTTTTGTACCTTTTGGAACTCGGCTCTAAGGATGTTTCTGTTTCCCGGCAAATGAAGTATTCTAATTCAAAATACAAAGTGTGGTTTCTTATTCTGTAGTTGAATTAATAATGTATTGTGAAAACTGTTAGCGCAATTATTGTTGAAAAACAAATTATGTTTCTTTTAAATACAAAGAAACAATTACAATAGTAAACAAGAATATTCTGGAAGACAGTAATGGATAGCTCATACAAAGCAGAACGCTGATTAAATGAGGCAGCTGAAACTGAAAATTGATAAATATGAAGTCATGCATATGGGAAAAACAAACCTAACTTTGCATATGAAAAGATGGGCTCTGAGCTCCCATCATCACCCAGGAGTGAAATCTTGAGGTTATGACTCATGTTTCCGTGCAAACATGAACTCATGCTTGATATCAGTCAAAAAGCAATTCAGATTTTCACAAATAAAGGAAAGGGGCAGAGACTAAAAGTGAGAGCGTTATTATTATGATTCAATATAAATCCATGGGTCACTTGTGGCAAAGGTCTATGAAGCACAGAGCGTGTGGAGTGGGCAGAGAAGAATCTGCTGCTCATTATCTCTTCCAGACCGGGAACAAGAGGCTGTGATCTGGTGGTTGTAGGAGTCACAATCAAGACAAACACTATGAGTTTGTTTTTCACACAGAAGGCAAGAGAACTGTTTTGTTATTGAGGACACCAGAGGCTTTTGTGTGTCCCAGGGCAGACTTGAGACCCTCATGGAAGGCAAATCCATGGAGAATTACTGCAACTGTAGAAACCCCAGCTGACTCAGCACCCTTCTGAGCAAAAATTGGTTGGGTGGGAAAAACTGGAAATACTTAGCCTGCTTTTATGTCCTTCCTCAAGTACTCTCATATGTGACTTGTGGCAAAAACCACCGTGGGTTAAATGAACCTACCGTCTTACCAAACACAGCCACTTTTATAGTCTTACATTAAGGAGCTTGCAACTTGAATTGCACTTGAATTTTAAGTTTTTGGTTTGGTATATTTAAAGAACTTCAAACTCCCAAAGAACCTCCCCTCTCCTCTAAATGCCAGTATCTTGGTATGATGAAATGCACAAAAGGTCCAAAAATGAGCATTTGTAGTATTCTAAAGTTCCTGGCTGCCACATAATGTTTGAACTGTTCAGCATGCAAGAACAAGACTATTGAAAACAGAAATATACTAGTTTATGTCTCTCTTTGTATTTAAGAGATCTTTTTCCAATGTGTAGACTCAAAGCAAAGCAATGAACATAAAACCCAGAGAAGGAAACATAGCCACTAAGTGTTGTCTGGTAGTATACAGGCATATTTCATATGACATTGTGGTTTTGCTTGTACTTTTAGTGCCCTAATCATATGTTAATCTCCCACTACCTCCCACATGCTCTGTGGCTGAGATGATTGATATTTGCTTAAGGTCACATAAAGCATCTTGAAGAACTGAGCATAAGGTTCCTGGCTCTGGGCACCTTGCTCAAAGCAGACGTTGCCACTGTCTGCAAAATCTTAACTTCCAAGGCTGCCTGTAGTCCACCTTTACTTTGAAAAAGTAAGTAGCAATCAGCCTTCTTTTTCTGGAAGCGTATCACCATGTAGGAAAATCTCAACAAAGAAGATGACTGATCCTTTTTTGTGCAGAGAAGCAAACAACAAATAACACAGCTCTCCTAATGAAAGCCCTCTTTTCTTTAACTTTTGATGCCAGTTCTTTGTGAAGCAGGATCTGCTTCTTTGATGTGTTGGTCTGTTTTTCAGAGATGCTTTTCTGAGTGAGGAGCTTATTACAATTCCTTCATAGTTCTGACTGTGGTTGTGGTCATTCCCTTACCCTCTATGTTTGACAGTTTCTCTGGAGAGACAACAGTCTTAAAATCAGCAGAAATATGGAAAATTCAGAAATTCAACCTGAATTATAGGCAAGGTAGGTGAGGAAAGTCCTTTCACAAGGAATACTTCCTGAACTATCCCAGAGCAAACTTGATAACACATAGTGTAATATTGGTTTAAGCTACTGTACAGCTGATACAGATGTGTATTTACTGTTTACATTCTCAGCCATTTTAGATCACAAACCTTTCAATTTCTTTAGCTTGAAAAATCATCCAATAGGTTTTGGCTTTTCCTTTAAGCATTATCACGTAACCAAGGATCCTTAGTCTCTCCAGCAGTAAGTCCAGCCCAGATTCAGAATTACCACTTATGAGCCTTATTCCGGCAGCAAAACATTCCAACAATGGCTTGTTCCTTGCCAAAAAACAACTGTAATAATAATGCCAACAATTATCTCAGAAATTAGTTTTTTTACCAGAGGTTGTTCTATTTTGTTGCATTATATATGTGCTTTGTGACCATTTGACACATGTATATGTCTGTAGTGTCCTGTATTTATGTAGTTGAAATAGCCATCACATATTTGGCATGTGAATCTATGACACATTTTGAATTATTGTGGCAAGGACATTATTTTGTGCTTTACTCTACTTTGTATGGGCATCTACAGTAGTTCTCTTGCAAATAATCACACGCATCTTTCTGTGGCCTGTTAAGTTCATGTTCAGGGCCTTTGCAGGAGATGTGTACACCACAAATGTCCATTCTGTAATCCTGTGTGAACTCCATTGGCACAGGCCAGGTGAGAAATGCACCTGCACTGGGTCTGTTTCTGGGAAGGTGGCAAAAAAAGGACCAACACCTGTGCCCCAGGAGCTGGTGCTGAGGCTGTCAAAGTGCCCAGAAGTGCCAGTGTGCTTTTGGGCATATGATATGATTTTTCCTACTATTTGTTATTAACACTGTGCAATACTTATGTAGGAGATATATGACTTGGGGAGAAGCTGAGGCAAAGACAAGCAAGGAATTTGTGTTTTGAACAAAAGGTCTCTACTGCAAAGTGAATGAGTACTGCTTTGAACCCACTGAGTGGTAGCTATGTTTGGTATATTTCATATACTCTTTGAGGGAGGGTCGAATTGCTTTTCCTCTTCCATTATGAGGAAAAAAGCTGTTAGCAGAGTGCTCTGATAACTAGATTAAAGAGGAAAGATTAATGTTTATTTCTAGTGTCCATCACCCCTGAGAAACACTATGAACTTATATGACAGCTACATAGGGAATATTGAAAATTCTTCATTTATGGCAAACCCTAGTAAATTGGGTGACTCACATACAGAGGAAAATTATTATTTTTCACCCCATGACATGAATTCTTATTTATCTGAAGCAGCAAACATGGGAGGAAGAAACCACCATTCATTTTACATCTCTGTGTACCTCTTCATAATCTCCCAGAGCTGAAAGAATATATGACATCAATAAAAAAACCCCCAAAAAACAAAAAACCCCCAACCAAACCAAAAAGGAACAGAAGAGAAATTTCTCAAGGAAGGGTATGGCCATTTTTGAGAGGTGATTTATCAAAGTACAGTGGCTTGAGATGAAGCTGAAAAGGCTAAGTCGCTAGTGTTTGAGAAATTTGCTTGTATTTGGCTCAAGCAGTGTGAGATCTGAATTTATGGCCCAGCTTGTCTATAGCTCTATGTTGCCATATTAACAAGATACAACCTCGTTGCCTTTGTTTTTGATATGGGCAATGATTATAATGTCTCTTTCTTTTACTTGGGTTACATTTTGGTAGTGACAGAGACTGTGTCTGGCCATATATACATAGTTTGGTGCCTCTGGGTGTTATAATTAGAATAATGTTCCTGGTGCCAGACGGAAAACCATTCAGTAGGAATGAGAATAATGATTTTTACAGTATATTACTGTACAAAAGAATGTTTCCTAAATCATAGGAAAAACTCCTAGGTACACCTTAAGAGGCCTGTTCTAACGAAGAGTCACTTGGCAGCCTGGGTTCCTTTAATGGACCTTAGCAAGTACAGTAAGCCTCACCATCTGCTGCACCCTCTAATTACTAGTAAGAAAAGGAGACTTCTCCCTGCTGCACCACACAAAGAAATATGATTTAAATGTGTATGTTACTTATTCAATGCAACATACATCTGTTGTGTTCTCTCAATCTGTGAGGAGACTCCACATAGCTTTGCCTGGGAGATGTACATCCTTTTTGTTGTACTGGCACAAATCTAGTCTTACTATTGGATAAATCTACACTTTACTGTCCTCCTTAATTGCTCTGCTTAAGTAATTTTGCTGGTGATCTGCCCCTGTGTTTATTTGTGAAGCAACTCTCAGCTGTGCTTGCTGTTCTTGGGCTAGGCCAAACAGAGAAGCAGTGATGCTTCATGAGGTATGCGCACATTTCTCATGCTTTATTGCCCCAGGAGGCTGCCTATTTTGCCAGGGTGTCCCAGAAATGCAGATGAATTTCTGACCTTCTTTCAATTATCACCAGGTTTCACCATAAAACGCTCACACTACGCTTTCAGGATTTTTTTTTTGGCCTGATGTCAGGGAGCAGGATGCTCCATGAGGATAGGGAGTTAGAAGTGGAAGGTGACAGCAAGGAGTCAGAGCCATGACCTACCTGGTGCCATCACATGCTACCCAGACTAGAAGTGCAGAGCAGGTCCAGATCTGGTGACCAGGGCCACCCAAGACATCCACTAATCTCCAGGTAGGTCCCTAGCAATGAAAGAGTTATGTAGTCAAGTTAGTGGTCCAGAGCAGGCAGTACCTGGTCTGACTGCAATGAAGTTCAAGTACAGACCACAGGTGAGGACTGACCTTAAACTGGGGCAAAACCTTGAGGGCACATGTTACACTCTGGATTTTAAGCCATGAGCTGCCCGCAGTGATGACATTTTTTTTTAAGACTTTTTAAAAGCCTTTTGGTTCATTATAACCTCAAATTCGCGTCCAGAGATGCAGCAAGACTCAAAGGAGAATTCTTGTGAAGCTGTGAGGGAAGTACATTGTTATTCAGTGGAAAGGAAAATATGAGAGGATCTTAAAAATGACGTGAATTTGCCTCTGAATTTCCTTTGAATAAAGTCTTATTAATCTTAGAGAAGAAACTTTTCCATGTCTTTTGTTAAGTATGTTTTCATTGATAAGAGCACATTGCTTTCAGTATGTTTCCACATCAAAAGTGCATTTGAATTACAAACTTAAAAAAAAAAAGAATACATCTTTTGAACCTATAGTTTTAAAGGTTGATTGATTTCAGTCCAGAGGATGACTGGTGTCAAAAAAGTAGCTTGTGGGCAAACAAAGCCAGATGTTTTAGAGGTATTCAGTCATGATTCAAAGATTTCAGAAGTCTTATGATGCAAAAGAAAACACAATCTGCTTCAGCTAATACTTAATATTAGACCTAAGATATGATTTGGGATCCAATAAATTTATGCACTCAGGAAACTTTAGGAACCTTCCTAATCCTCTGATTCTTCCTTTAGTCTGTTTATCTTCCCACAGTAATGGCACAAGGCCTTTTTCATGTCTTCTTACTCACTATATATAAGCCTACTTTCCCTTCAAATGCTGAGGAATTACTGGCCCTTAATTACTATCTGTAAAGTGTCTTATATTGTTTTTTCAGGTGTTCCTGTTCTTCCTCATGCTCTTTGCTTACGAATTGGCTATGATAAAAGCTACAGTGTTGTAAAAGCTTAATTCCAGTGACATCTTATCAGGCTTAGTTGTTTGTATTGTGACACTGAAGAATACATCTGTAAACTACAAGATCCAAATATTAATTAAAAAAAGTCCAAATTTAGAGAAAAGGCTCCTTGCTTTTACTCTAAGCAAGCAGAAGCTGACTTGGTTGTATGAGAGAAGTTTTTATGGACTGGTATACAGTTTTCTTTTTTCTGAAGATGTACTTTTCCCCCTGTATTAGTAACCTCTGGACTCTCAGACTGAGGGCTACCTGTAGCACTGGAGATAGATGAACAACTTGTAACTCAGTTTCACGGTTCAAAACACATTGTTGTTCTTTGTAAAAAAGCTCAGTTGGGAAATACTGGTATTTCTCTCACTGTTATTTGTTTATTTTTGGCAAAGCAAACAAATAGACCTGAAAAATATTTTTATGTTAATCTGGACTCTTTATTTAATTTATTTTACTAAAAACATTGTTTGGGGATTATCTATCTCTCCAAAATTCCTTTTATTTTCTTTATTTGATTTGAGTTACTGTTTAATACCGAAGGATTATTTTGCTCACCAAAAAAAAAGAAAAAGAAAAAAGAAAAAAGATTATTACTATGGCACAGAGGAACAAAACAGAAAATGCCAAAGCTTGCTGGAGTCAACACAAACATAAGAAATAAAGATAACAAAAAAAACATTTTAAAATTGCATTGCTAGGAAAAGCAAGTACTGAACAAATCCCAATGAGAAGATGAAACTATGGTTGCATATTGGGAAAACTGGAGTGTTTAAGTGCCTTTTTGCTTCAATTTCACTAACCAGGATATATGTGGCCAGATGGCTAACACAATGAACATCGGTGACAGATGGGTAAGTGCTCTAACTAGCTTCAGAAAAAACAGGTTAGAGATGCTTATGAATTGGCAGGGCCTGATGAAACTCACCCTGGAATACTTAACGAGGTAGCTGAGGCTGTCCCTGCTGCTTCAAGATATCACGGAGGGTGGATAAGGTTCCAGGAGATAGAAAACGACAATCATAATCATAGTTTTTAAGAGAAAAGAGGAGACAAGCAGAGAAGCAAGAGGGAAGGAGTACCCAGAAAATTACTGAGTGATCAACTTAACTTCTGAGCCCAGAGGAATACAAATAAGGGTCCTGTTTATCAAAAACAGCAAGCATCTCTTGAAAATAATAAATCATACCAAAGTTGCCTAATTATCTCCTTTGACATCGTGGAATAGAGAAGAGAGAGGCACTTATAAATAGCCTGTCTTTAATAAAGCTTTTGATATTGCCTCAGGTGACAGTCTCCAAAATAGCCAAGGAACAGCCTAGAGGTATCTACTCTGAAGCAGATGTGTGACTGATTGGGAAAAACACAGTCACAGTAGTTACCAGGAGTTTATGACCAAATTGAAAAAATTGATCTTGTGAGGTTCAACAGGGGTTGATCATGGGTCTCGATATATGCAATATTTTCATCTGTGGTCTGAGCAATGGAATAGGGAATACGTGTAGGTAATGAGGGCAGAATACAACTGCTTTAAATGGTAGGGGTGTAATTAATGAACAGCAGATCTTCAGCATCTAGAAAGTGGTTAAGGGGGTGGAAGGATCCAGATTGAATCCAATCCCCTTACTCAGACTGGGGTAGTGTCTGCTACCTTGCTTATTTTTGACAGGGGTTTGCCTAACCTGTGATGCCTTAGAGTTTTTGTTTTTATAAAATCTTTGGGACTCCCCACAATTTCGTATAGCATTGAAAAACATGTATAACGATATAATAGAAGTTATACTGATGGGTATAAAAATACATCATATGTAGTTCAAATGCTTTATCTTTTCACAAGGCTTTAACTCAGACTTTATGTCACCTAAGCTGGGGTGATGAAGTTTGGACAAGGCCTGGGCAAGTGGCAGAGAACCCAGTCAGGAGTAATGAAAGAGGCCTGAGACCTAGAAAACTTTTAGACATGGGGAAATACTGTGTGTTAGAGAGCATAGCCAAGTACAGGTATAGATTTGATGAGGGAGACTGTGGAATCTCTATTAGCAATGGCATTTAAGAACAGCAAGATTAATAGCTGCTGAGGACAGCAGAGGATCCTTTCTTGGGAGTTAATATAATCTATGATCCCGAGGGCTCACAGTAAAAGTTTTAACAAATGCTGAACCATTTGAGGATTTTTTCCCCCCTACCATATGTCTTTCCAATTTTGATCTTAATTGACTTTAGTAGCCCTTGGTGAAAAAAGACCCAAATCTGGTAAAGACTTAAATCTGTGTTACCTCGATGAAGAAATCAGTATGCTACTCCAAAAATCTTTTTGTGCAGTGGTATGGAAAGCAGATGGTGTGATTCTAGACACCAGGGCAGCCTTTGTCTGACATGAAAAACATAACTAGCTTCTTTGGTTTTGAAGAATAAATATAGACTTCCAAAGTAATGTGAATCACTGACTGTCTTTTTTATACTATACCTGGTCTACCAAAGCAGTCATGGCAGGCAGTAGGACACACTTCTTCATTAATGTATGTCTTAAAAAAACTAAAATGAAAAATTGTATCAAGTACTTCAATATAGACACCAGCTAGAAACATAATATAAGCTAAAATAGCACACTCACCCTTACAGTGACTTTAAACATAGTTTCTGTACCATAAGTAGTGTCTCATAATTCAAATATTTTTGGTAGCTATTTTTGCTTTAAGAATAAAATGCATATATGCAGAGTTGTAATGTAGTATTATCAGAATTAGAACTAGTTCTCAATATGCATGAGAAACAGCTGCTCTTCCTGAATGCAAATAGGATACATATTTGTTCCAATGAGTGAAATATCCTTGTAGTAACTGAGCATACATCAATGTGCACCATGCTTTTGTCTTTATGACCAGCATTCTCATTGTACACAGTAGATTTAGAAAGATGTGATGAAATCTAAGTTGACAGCAAAAAACATCCAGTACCAAAGGGAAATGGTATTACATAGCTTTTGCATTTCCTTGTTTTCCTTCTTTTCACAACATGATGTTTGTTTGCAAAGAATAAGTGTCTTGTTCAAATGAGATTTCAAAGCTCTTACAGATAATGAGTAATTATTTTTTACAGCAATTAGTTGGATTTTCCATCCTTTTTTTGTTTTACTTGAACAAATACACACAGGATACAACACAGCAAGATTTAAATTGATCTTGGTACTTTAAAAATACAATTCCAGAGGCTTTAGGGAAGAGATATGACTCTGAAAGTGATGTTCAGATCCTTTCCCCCCCATTTTAAAAATTATAACTTGAAATATAAAGTTGGGGCAGTAATTTATTGAAATGCTTATGCATTCTTTCTTGTACGGAAGTAATTTTCTTGTTCTTTCAAAATGGAAATATTCCTTGCCTCACTGATACTTGTTTTGTGCTGCACAAGTAAAATTGTCTGCATGCCTATAAGCTAAACCTTTCCTCTAGTTTTTACTAAACTCAAACTTTGGTTTCAGGTACTTCATCACCAAAATTTAAGATGCATGAGCTCATGTGTCTATAGACTATATCTTTCTCTTTACCAAACCTTACAGGCTGAACAGCTAGCTAAGTGCTGATCTACTGTAGAGCAAAAATACTACTAGAGGAAGCAGCTGATAGGGAACCAAGTAGAGCACAGTCATTGCCTTTTTGTTCATTTATATAATGCACAGCATGAATTGTAACATTTAAGTAATGTGCAGCTCAAGTTTGCCAACTTGAAAGGAATCTCGGAAGTTTCTTATTTCCCCCTTTGTGATACGATTCTGTTTTCTAATTACTTTCACTATTTAGTTGTTGATATTCAGACATCTTTAATTTTTAGAGTTTTTTTAACTGTAAAGGAATTAATTTTAAAGAAATTTTGATACTGATTTCATCTATCAGAACTGGGTTTTTCTACATCTTTTGCAATTTAAATATTGCATACAATTTAATAAAATTTTTGTAGTAAATTACTTGACAGCAATTTTTGTTGCTGTTGTTGGTTGGTTTATTGGTTGATTTTGTTGTGTTTTTTGTTTTGTTTTCTTTGATACCAAACCCACTTTTGTCTATAAAAATGGCTTTAGAGAATTTCAGACAAGTAATACTAGGTCTCAGGTCTAACCAAGTCTTCCTACCAATGTGAGGGGAGGTGTTTGTAGCCTTCATTAGTGTCCTTATAAGGAACCAAATCCCGCTTGAACACTTGTAAGGATATGCAGAAACTTAAATGAATAAGCAGTTGAGTGGCTGATAGAAAGAAATCATTAACAGTTCAAGTTTCAAATGAGCCCACCTGTCAGGGGAGCTCTGCAGGAAATTGCCCTCAATTTTCATATAGGACTTTGGCAAGAGAGCAGCAAGTGACTCATGAGAAAAGTCTTCTCTGAGTCTGCTGTCTTGTGGCATGTTAGTGGTAAGAAATAAGCAGAGTCTGGTGAAGAATTACGAAGAAAATTAGATGTGGAAGATGAGAAATATGAATCTGTTTTCAATGATGAGAAAAATTCCTTGGAATAATTAAAAAAGGAGCTCAACATGAGCCAAAGAGCAGATAAAAATTATTATTTCAGTGATGCTCTCTAAATATAGTGAAACAAAAATTGGGTAAACAATTGAAAAAACAGATAACCAAACAATTGAAATAGGTCAGTTTTGGACAACTATATTTTCCGTAAAGAAAGAAAAGCAGAGTGGATTTTATAAAATGGATCTGAGAAAATAATAACCAGAAAAATATTTTTCTTTTATATATGTAGATATTGAGAAATATACCAAAGTTATAAGTCTCAGGTTGGGTTTTTTTTGTTGTTACCTTTTTTTTTTTTTACCCTAGCTGGAGAGACTCTGTTGGATTTATGTACCTAAAAGTGAGGTTTTCTTCAGCTTCAACCTCTTTTCAGCTTTTTTTAGCTATGTTTTCTTCTATTATTGAACTATACAATGTATTCAGACAGTATATGCCTGTGCAATACATGAATATATTCTAGCAGTTATGTTTATAAACAGATGCAAGTGTCTGGCAGCATGAATCATTATTTGGGGGCTCAGATGTTATTAATTAACACCAGTAATGTTGTGAAATAAGCTTGAAATCAGGCCTCCCCCCTCCTGATGCAGTGTGCATGGATAAGCACTCTTCCTTTCAAATAATAATGGAACTCCTTCTCTTACTATGATTTTAAGCAGTATGAATAATCAGGTAGTCATTAGTGGAAATAAGTCTGGATGCTGAAAAATCCATAGAAAACCCTGAGGAATGCCATTGTTTTTTTCCCTCTCGCTGTCAGATTTCATTTGGCAGAAAGTTGCAGGGCTCCAAACTTGCTGAACAAAATCAGTACCTAAAATATCTTCAAAAAAGTTACAATTTTATTGTCCTCACCCACCCCAGTACTTCATGCTCTGTTTATTTTCTGTCTTTTTATTTACTATTTTGTAGGTAATGGGACCTGACAGAGATGCTCCATTCAGGTTCTACTAAATTTATAGCTGTTTAGCTATTCTGTCAACAGATATGGGGTGGGTTGCTCTCTATAGAAGAGAAACTGTTGTACTGGGTCAGACCACATGTTTTTCTAGCCTACTATCCTGACACTTTGGTGAAGTTGCTTGGCAAGAAGTTGAAGATAAGAACTGAATACTGTGTCCCTTCAGGCTCCAGTAAACAGCTGTCAGGGCCTACTTGAACTGATTTCAAATTGTCATTATCAAACAGCCTTGAAGGATGTATTTTTCTAGTTAAGTTTAAGTGATTTACCTTTTTTCTTTCCCATTCTTTTTTATTTTTTTTATTTAAACCTGATGCATGAAAATAGTCCCCTTGATATAGGAGATACAAGTAAGGAATAATTTCTTGCCATTCTTTATACATTTGTCAATCTGAGTGGGTTTCTAACTTAGAGAATATTATTTTATTCTCTGTTCACATAAACTCTTTTCTCCATTTCTGATAATTTTTGTGACCCTTTTCTCGCTGTTGTGCTTTTCCAGATGGAATAAGTGGAATTGCACTCAGTATGCAAAATATGTGTCCTCTAGAATACCTTGTTTGATTTTTATCCACACCCCTTGTCTACAATGACTTGATGCTCTTTCACATCCAGCAATTGTAACTTCAGAGCCTATTGCTGCACAGAGGCAAGGATGCTTTGCTCAGGTGCATTTCTTTGTATTTGCTGTTCCTGAGTAGGGTCTCCTGCCTTGCCTTTTTGGACTCTCCCTCTTGCTTACAGTGCCACGTGAATGTGGCAAGGAGATGAGGGGCAACCTCTTGTGACAGAAGTTCTTCAGTGTTGTGCAGTCTTCAGCATTCAAGAACAAAAAGCAACTAAGATAGTTCCCTGTAGTGGACAATTTTAGTCATACATGTGGTCTTTTCCTATCGAGTACTACCTGTCAGGAAAGTTTTCAAAGTTCCCAAATACCCCCTGATATAGAAATAGGCTGTCACCATGTTTTGCTCCACCTTCCTTTCCTGAACTCCCAAGAAGCTGTCTGTCAGAACAACTGTATCTGAATTTGAAAAGCACAAAAAATAACATGACATCACTGTATGAATGAGGACCTCTTCTGGCTGTTTCCATGAGCCTTCCCCATTAAGAGCCAAACTGAAAATATCTGGGTCAGAAAAGTGTGATTGAAGATAACACTGCGTACCAGAATGATACTATAATAATCCCGGTCCCTGTTGTCATGCCATTAAAATGGATGGGTGAGCGGCCTCTATGGTCTGTACATTTTAACTTGTTTAGTTTTCAAGGCACCTCGTAGTTTGCTACTTGTTTTAACAGCTCAGATCTTAATTTCTTTGCTGTATTATTGTAATAAGGTGATGTAATGCAGTCACTGTGCAGAACACGGAGTTCAAAGGTAGTGACCTATGAAAAAAAATTATCAGTAGCCTCCTCAGAGATAAAATAAAACCAAGCCTCACATCTTGTATATTATCTACTACACTCTATGTGTTTTTAAAAATTTTGCAGAATGTAAATATGTGCAAGCCTGTGTAAAGTAGCAGGAGAAGGAAAATCACAGAACAGAATCAATTTGCATAGTCCATTGCAGTAACAGAAAGTAAATAACTCTTTTGCCTTAAAATAGAGCTATTTATGAAAGAAAGAGGAACAGGATTTTGCTGATTATTTATGCCCTCAACACCTCCACAAAGTAAAACATGCATCTGCTAAAGATCATTCAAAAATTGTTAACTTAATTTAGTTGGACACTTCTTTACTGGCCTTGTGACAGATGGTGGTATGAGAGTGTGGCATTTAAATGGCTTGTTTTCTCTGTGCAGGCAAAGCAACCTGTGTTTAAGAAACTCCACTTGAGAAACTCCTGAGTTTTTAGCCTGAATGTGAGGATTCTCTGATGAGTTACTGTCTCTTTCCCCAGAGTTTGATTCGTACACTGAATACTTCTCCTTTATTGAAGTTCAAGGTACAAATTTCCTTTCAAAGAGTGAATCACACAGAACTTAATTTTTTCATTTTACTGACTATTATTGCAGTTTCTTATTGACACTGCTAGAGCATGCAAAGGCTTCAACCAGGTTTTGAATTTTTTTGTGCTGGACAACATGCAGACTTTATGAAAAGGTGTTTTTGTCTGGAACAAGACAATGAGGTCACCCAAAAAAGGATTTGTTTTTATGCTGTTTATTCTTTAACATTATTTTTAAAAAACATCTATTTTATATGGCAAGGGAGTGATTGTCAACATTACCCATTAATACAAATTTCAGATAAAAATGCAAATATTGAAGTCTACTTCTAAATAATAAGTATTATCAAGGGTCCAAAAGGCACATGGTAGCAAAGAATCAGTTACAAGTTATTAGCTTCCTTCTTAATTACAGAGAAGTCAAGATTGCAGATTCAACTTGTAGCTCACAAACTAAAAATCATTCTTCTGCTGAGGCTTCCAATAATAGTTAGTGAAACACTCTAGCTTCTCCCAAGCTGATCATTTTACAATGATAGCACAGCATTAGCATCAATGGATTAGTATTTTTATTAGACAGTTGCAAATATTTTACCCACATGAATCATTAAGCTACTGTGAGCTGGGGAGAACTTGTTCTGCAGTCAGAGGTTCGTGAGGCATTACTCTGTACTCAGGCTTAGTTCCTAAAAAATGTAAGAGGGAATAAAAGTTAAATTGAAAATCCATTGCTGAACTTTGTTTTTGGACAGGTTTTCTGATTTTACCTTTCTGAGTTTGTAGACTTTGTTATTTTAAATTTAATTTAGTCAGGCTTTACAACCTTGTTAGGTTGCATTATTTATGTGCAGATTACATGAGGATAGTCGGGGAGATAGCAGGAATGAAAAGCCATTTCCATGTAAGAATAATAAGGGACAGAATGAAAAAGGAAAAATTAGCGTTGCAAAAAGGATTGGAAAGGAGAAATGTAGGCATGAGCTGCAGTAAACTCTCACAGAGAAAGCAAAGTCCAGTTGGAAGTGCTTGACTTAGGAACTGGGGCTTTTGTTATTGGCTGTAAACTGCTGAAGTCTTCATTAGACAGTACACCTACTTCTGCCTTTCCCGTTCTGCTGCCTTGCCCATATTAATGGGGCTATTCCACAGCCTCCGTTAATAGTGGGGAAAGTGTTGGTTCAAGTTAGCTTTGGAGGCATTGGAAAGGAGGATGGTGATAGACAGCAAGTCTTGCAGGAATCAGTCCAGCAGAAGTAACCCCCTAAACGCTCAGATTTTTTTTTCTTTTTTTTTTTTTTCTTCTGGATTCATTGTTTCTTTAAAATGCCAAATTTCTTAACTTGGCATGCCAAACATGACAAAGTATTTTTCCCCAGGAATAGTTTTTAATATTGATTAGACTTCCCATATTTTACCACTCTGCTTGTTGAGAGTTTGTTTATATGTTTGTGCACACGCATGCATAAGTATGTGTATAAATTTTGGCAAAGCTACTTGAAGATGAGCTGCAGTTTGAACAGCTGCAAAGTCTCTGAACACTGGAATTATTCATAACACATAAAGGAAGTAAACCTCTTGAAAATAGTTCAAACATAACACAATTATGGGAAGATCAGACTTGAATTTTTTATTTGAATGAACCAACTCCTGAAGGAGTCTGTAAAATGGGAACATGGGTAAATGGAATTATTTCATAGTCCTTTTTACATTAAAACAAGAGACTATAATGTGGCCAAAAAAAATAAAAAGCTGAACACAAAGATCTGTGTGCAAAATTTATCCATTTACCTTGTCTCTGGTGATGAAGTAGTGGTTGAATAAACAATGCAATATTATTGGGATAACAGTCTGCCAGCTAATGTCCTCAATGTACAGAAAGGTCTGAAAGCACATAGATGGTTCAGCTGTGTCTGTTCTTTTGCTAAGGGCTACAGACTTACTTACATATCCTAATGACACACTAATTCACAAATCATCCTTTTTGGCACAGGGATTAAACCAGAGGGTGTCTATAATCCTGAAAATGCTCTATTTAAATCTAATGCTCTTGCATTGATTTTGTGTAGGCAGATTTTTGTGTGTACTTCAATTCTTCTTATACTTTAGGCTAAAGAATATAGTTCTCCAGACATTCAAACAGGTCAAACATTTAAAAAGGAAGAGGCTTTCTGTGTTGCTTCCTCTCATGTTAAACCACATTAGAACAGTTATTGACTTGCTACAGGTTATGCTGTTGTCCACAACTGTACCATTTGCCTTCACCACATCAAGTAGGAAGTGACAACTCTCAGAACAAAATAACACTTATGAATATATTTTATTCATAGGGTATTCACATGTTCAATTTTGGTATGCCTCAGGCACTCAGCTGGAGTGTAAAATGAGTATTCTGTGGCTTCCCCTTACACCTGTTGTTGCAGATAACAACATGCTTTAATGGTTTAATGGTATGCTCTTTCCCAGCAATACCAGTTAGCAATATTTCTGATCATGTCTTCCATTCCCATGTGGCTTTTCTATTCATTTAGACTGGGTCAGATACAGAGTAAAATACTTATTAAACCAATGAACTCACACATGTTTTTAGAAACACATTAGGTAAGAGAGAGTGTGTCACACTGTCAGGCATACTGTTCTGAAGGGACCAAGAGACACAGAGAGACATGCAGAGCTGAGTCATCACATAGCCCTTTGCATGTTTTTTGCCATCGGAGTATAAAACCTGCAAAGTACCTGAAAAAAAATCTTCAGCCAGAACTTCTTACAATGGAGCAAGAAGAAGATACTTTCTTGCCTGGTGTGGAATTCTTTGACATGGCATTTCTTAGGATCTAGAAGAGCAAGTACACTAAAAAAGTAACTAAAAAGGACAAAGAAAACATTATGTGTCAATTGCCTTTTTGTATACAGTGATCCATATAATTAAGAGATGGTTATCTGGTCCTTCTGCCAGAAGTCACTCCCCTCAGTGTTTTAGCTAATTTTAATGGACTAGTTGCTATTGAAGATTTGACTTTGCTTTTATGTAGTTTCTTCTTAAGCTTCGAGTCATTCCTCTATAGAGGTTCAGTGATGATGGGGAGCACATTCCAGCCACTTGTTTAATGCAAGTCAGAGTCCTTGCTATTTCCCTGAGCATCTGCTATTGGCTGCTGCTGGAGTTAGTAGTGAAAGTCTGTTCTGTTTGTTCCAGAACTTGATAACAACACAGAGGTCTAAGTACATACACCTGGTTTATAATCATAACGAGGTTAGTTTTAAGAAGAATTTTTTTATTGTTAGTAGGTGTTTAGTGGGCTTACAGTGGAAGGAGAGAACATAGCTGTTTTGTCCTAAATAGGAAATTATTTATAAGGTATTAAACTGTATTGTCACGGGGGACAAATAATGGAATTGCCATTTAATTCAGGTTGGAATTAACCTCTGGATATCAGCCGTTTGGGCATCAACTTGCCTTGCTCAAAGCACGATTGGCTTAGAGACAGTGTTCTGTTTTTTGCATTTGAGAAACATTATGGTGTAAAAATCTCTTAATATCTAATTGGACAAATGCATATTCCTGACCCATGTTCAGCTTGCTGTCTCTGAAGCCTGCATATCCTTTTCTATGCAGCTGCTCTTTAGACAGGTGATCCCCAGTCCATACTGTCACTGCCACAGGGCAGGATTTTGCACTGGTCTTTGCTGTACTTCCAAAGGTTGTTGTCAGCCCACCTCTTCACCTCCTTGAGGTCTTTCTGAATAGGAGCCCTACCTATCACAGCTAATACGGCAATGTACAAAAAGCATCAGATGAATTATATTTGTTAAATGTTTGAAATCTTTCAATGAATAAGCCAAAAATGTATACTGGTATGATTTTTGTGGGTGTGGTGAGTTGACCTTGTCAGGATGCCAGATGCCCACCAAGCTGCTCTATCACTCCCCTTCCCAGCTGGACAGGGGAGAGAGAGAATAAGATGGAAAACAATACATAGGTTGAGATAAGGCAGTTTACTAAAGCAAAAGCAAAAGTTTGCGCGCACGCAAGTGAAGAGTTAAAAAACAAGGTTTATTCTCTACTTCCCATCAGCTGCAATGTCCAGTTACTTCCCAGGAAGCCGGGCTTCAGTGACACATAATGATTTCTTAACAGACAGCCATTGGAGACAATGAATAGCCCTCTTCCTACTCCTTTCCTTAGCTTTTACATCTCAGTTGTCATCATACGGTATGGAATATCCCTTTAGTTAGTTTGGGTCAGCTGGCCTCGTTGTGTCTCCTCCCAGGATCTTGCTCTCCATGGTGAAGGTGGGGGGCGGTGGCAGGGAGGAATGTTAACAGACAGTACTGATGCTGTGCCAGCACTGGCCAACAGTAGCCAAAACACTGGTGTTTTATGACTGCCTTTCTAACTAACAATACAAAGCACAGGGCTGCTATGGGAAAATGAACTCTACCTGAGCCAGATCCAAAACAGTGGGGAAAAAAAATGTGATTACTCTGTTTTTTAACACTGCCTTTGCACTGGGGGACCAATGAATGGGCCAATCTCTTTCCAGTCCTGGTCCAAGTATACTGGATGGGAAAAGGAGTATGACTCTTTTAATGAGACACTTATGACAGTTGCATATCTCACACTCCCTATGGTATGTAAATATATAATAGTCGAAGCACAGATTAGGAGCTGTTTCCAATATCTTACTACATTCAAGGTTAAGAGCATGATTCAGAAACTCAACAGATGCTGTGACTCAAGCAACTGCTGATGCACTTGGCAGCGTGTCTGTATGTGCAAACACTAACAAGTACATTTTCATTTCAGTGTACATGGAAATTAGGCATGCAATTCCTATTGCCTACCAGAAAATGGTATCCTAATTCTCCATGCACTTGCCAAGAACTACCAAGACTTAGGAGCTCAAACAGCGGAAAATATGTTTACCTTTATAATGTCACATACCCTAGTTCTTAGTGAGGAAAATAAGAAAAGCTGCCCCTCTTAATAAAACTAATCGTATACAAGTGTGTAAGGATGGCTGAAGTGACTCAGAATATGGCCCATTGACCTAAATACCCTGTCTGTGTCAGCACACATATAAGAAATTTAAGGTATTTAATCCCTATGCAGTCAATAACCTTCAGTAGGTTTCCTTATCCATGATCCTGGCCATGGTTCTCCTCTTGATCAAAGCCAGTTCTTAGCATCTACAGCAACCAGTTTGATTATACCTAGTTTATGAAGAACCATTTATTTCTGGTCCCTCACCACATTTGACAGTTCCTAGTTCATGTCTAAGAAGCAACAGTGAATTGTCACACTACGCTAAAAAGACTGAAGTGACCTCAAGCTGTATCTTCCGCTTCACCTTTTCATCCATCCAGCATGATGGTCTTGATCAGTCCTGTTATCAGTCAGATATGGGAACAGGGAGCTTCTTCTCCAACTTTTGTTTTGGACTTCTGTTTGAACTCTCTTGTATTAGTTGAAGTTAGCAGGTTATACATAACAGCAGCCAGAACAGACAAGAAAAGCATGTGCAATCAGAAATGTTTTAATTTGTTGTGTTGGCAGGCTGGAAATACACCCACATAGGGCCACAAAAAGGCAGAGAAGCAGTCTCATGATTCAATACAAAAACAATTCCTGTGTGGCTCACTCAGGTTCCTGGTATATACCCTCAGAAATGGGAACACCATGTGCAGAGTGTTGTGTTGCTGTGGCAATACAGCACTGGTAGGATTCAAGTGCCATGTGTGTTGTGGACATTTACATCAGAGTCAGCTAAACTTGGTGCTAAACTCAGGTAATTTCTTCAGTGAAGCAAGAGAGCAAGTGCAGAGTGAGGGTTCTTGAAGATGCATCAAATTTACTGATATTTTGGATGCATTTAAGTCACTGCAATAGCTCTGTCACTGGGATAACTTGTTTTGTTTTGCATTGAGAGTTTTATGGAACTTTGGTGCAAAAACCCACTCTGCTGTACCTTCCAGTGTTTTGCTAGTACCTGCAA
Source organism: Platyrinchus mystaceus (assembly GCA_035041135.1). Classification (NCBI taxonomy): domain Eukaryota; kingdom Metazoa; phylum Chordata; class Aves; order Passeriformes; family Tyrannidae; genus Platyrinchus; species Platyrinchus mystaceus. Next base: position 103,741,837 of record JAWWLV010000088.1, on the reverse strand, counting down.
AGGTAAAGCTAAAGTAAGAAAAACTTTGTTTCTACTCCTTGGATTCCTTCCTCCTACTGTTGTGCCAGCTCAGGTATTTAGCCTATTTTTATGTCACAGTGAGAAATTTTCCTGGGCTGTGAGCTATTAAAAATGAAGAAATGGATCCAGATGTCTGGTGTCAACAGCAGCATTAAAAAAGTAGCAGTCCTGACGTGTGCTACCAGAGCGCTCATACCGTAGGACACGTATCTTTGCGTTAACCCTGTGGACAGCATTCCTTTGACTAAAAGGCTATTATGTTTTGAAAAGCAAAACATGATGTAATGTTAACTGTACAACAAGTTTGAATCTAAAGCCACAAAATATATGTTTAGTAATGTAGAATAAAATAAGGCATCAATAAATGCTCCAGGCTTTATGAAATGACCACATACCTCGTACAACTTTAACACATTTCTGTCAAAGGTATAATTCACATCATTCTCCTTTGATACAAATTTAAAAGGAAGTTATCAAACTATTAGAACCATAACCAACCAGTTAAAACCAGTTACACACATGTAAATGAGAGTGAGATTAGGTAATTTTTAATTAAGATTAATATGAATCTAAAAGCATAATTCAGTCACGAACAAAAGAGTCTGGCTTCCAGGGAAAACTGCCTTAGAATCCTTGAGAAAGTTGTTCATACATGTATCAAAAGTCAAAGCTCTTGATATGGTAGACCTAAAAACTATGCTGAGTCATGTTTCCCTCTGCAGAGCCTCTTGATGTGAAAGATAAGAAGCAGACAAATCCTGCATCATGTCACTGAGCACCCCAGGCAGTGCTTCATTCTCATAGTTGGGAATTGGGTTTGAGAATCTGGACCCTGATTACAGAGGTGTGTGTGTGGGAAAAACAGTATGTGTTTGTTGTAGTCTGGACAGACCAGGTAGTGCTAGCCACTGAAAACCTGTATCACACATACAGGCAGAGGAGAGAAGAGCAGAGATTTTTTCTGCAAAACCAGTGGTTTTTTGAATACTAGCTGAGTCATTCAGAGTCCTGTGAAAGAGAGTACTTGGCAGGAAGAACATCAGGAGGAAAGTCAGAATAAATATGACATACTGGTGAAAGCATAGAATCATAGAGTAGTTTGGGTTGGAAGGGACCTAAAGTTTATCTTATCTGAACATCATTCACTAGACCAGGTTTCTCAGAGCCCCATCCAGCCTGGCTTTGAACACTTCCAGAGATAGGGCATCCAGGGCTTCTCTGGGCAACCAGTTCCAGTGCCTCACCACCCTCACAGTAAAGAATTTCTTCCTAATATCTAATCTAAACCTACTCTCTCTTCGAAGCAATTCCCCCTTGTCCTATCGTTATGTGCCTTAGTAAATAGTCTTTCCCCATCTGCACTGTAAATTCCCTTTGGGTACTGGAAGGCCACAATTAGGTTACCCCAAAGCCTTCTCTTTTCCAGGCTGAACAATCCCAGTTCTGTCAGTTTTTCCTCATAGGAGAGGAAGTCCATCCCTCTGATCATCTTGGTGGCCCTCCTCTGGACTCGCTCCAACTGGTTCATGCCCTACCTCTGCTGAGGACCCCACAACTGGCTGCAGTACTGGCAGTGGGGTCTCACTAGAGCAAGAGGGGCAGAATCACCTCTCTCAACCTGCTGGCCATGCTGCTTTTGATGTGGCTGAGGATATGATTGGTTTTCTGAGCTGTGAGCACATGGCCAGCTTCTGTCCAGCCTCTCATTCACCAGCACCCTCACATGCTCCCCATCCGTTTATCCCCACGCCTGTGTTGATACCGGGGGTTGACCCAACCCAAGTGCAGCACTTTGCACTTGGTCTTGTTAAACCTCCCGAGATTTACATGGGCCTGCTTCTCAAACCCATCCTGGTCCCTCTGGATGGCATCTCATCCTTCAGGTGTGTCAACAGAACCACTCAGCTCGGTGTCATCTACAGACTTGTTGAGGGCACACTCGACCCCTTCATCTATGTTATATTAAGTAACACTGGCCCCAATATGGACCCCTGAGGGACAGCACTCCTCACTGATGTTTTCTGGGACTCCGAGCTGTTGACCACTCCACTCTGGATACGACCATCCGATCAATTCTTAATCCACCTAACAATCCACCTGTTGACTCTATCATTCTCCAATTGGCAGAGAAGGATGTTGTGCAGGACCATGTCACAAGCTTTACAGAAGTCCAGATAAATGACATCTATAGCCCTTCCCTTGTCCAGTGATGCAGTTACTCCATCAAAGATACCCACTAAGTATGTATAATGTTTTATTAGAAACACTAACAATATGTAGTCACAAGTAACTTAGCCTAGCATTTTTTTTCATATAAGATGGTCTTTTCATCCTGTACTTAATTTTGCCTGTTCTGGCAGAGTTGATTCTTTTGTGTAGTGCTTCAGGAGGGAGTAAAAATCCATTAAGAATTTAGATGTTGCTCAGATTTCAATCTATTAACAGTGTTACAGTTTATACTGGTTTTAGTGAGAGGGTAAACTCTGTTCTAGTTTCTTGTTCCAAAAATGTGAATCTGTAGGAATAAAACTCAAAAAATGTGGATCCCTATGAAGGTTTTCATAGATCTGAACCATTTGAATTATTCATCTAGTGAGGGTTAGTTTGTTACATGAGACTTCCTTTTTTTTGTCACCTTTCAACCAGAGATTCAGATACAATATATGAATTTGTGATCATCTCTAATAAAAGTATGAAATTGTGAGCAGAAAAATACTTTTAAAAAACACTTTGCTTAACTTTTGCAGAATGGTTTGTATGAGACAATACAGTTTAAATATTATCTTTTGAAAAATTAATGCAATGCACGTCAGTCAAAGAAACACCACTAAGCTGTGTGTTTTATTGAAAAACCGTAGAAGACATAAACAAGGCTGACAGTACAGTAAAATTATACAGTTTCACAAGTTATATCCATGTAGCTTCTTTCAGTATATTAACTTTATGCTTCCAGTTGTTGAAACATTCTGGAAATTAAAAATATGTGTGAAAAAGTCTGATATCGTCTTCAATGCCATGGTGTTACTGCTTAGGCCAATGCAACTCATGAGAAGGTTGATTGAAAGTCGATTGCCTCCAACCTCTCTTGCTGCTGCCAGGGGCTGAAGTGGAAACGAAGCAGCTAGCTAGGATCCTCCCTAGAGTAAAAGCTTCCTCAGGGAGCACCTGCTGCACTGCTGCTGCAGCTCCTTTCCCTTTTCAGGTTATCCTCACACTCACATAGGGCTGGGGCTCAACAGGGTTGGGGCTGGCTGGCTTGCAACCTTGAGGGCACTGACAGCAGCTCAAGGGAGCTTTTGGGCTGCTCTGGGGTATGGTGGCTGCATGTGAAAATTAGCAGTGAGGAAGCTCTGTACATTATTCCTCACTATATTGAGTGATAATTCATAGCACTGGACAGCTTGGGCATTAAATCTTATTTTCCAGTGAGACTGGAATTTGCTAAGCTGGGCTCATCGTGCTTGTTTGGCAAATAAGTTCACATATTGCTAGTCTGGATAAGAGTTTTAAAAGCTCTTCCTAAATCATATGTTTCTTGTAGGAACTACTTGGCTTGTATGGAGATCAGTGAGGAAGTTGCAGTGTTTCAAATGTTAACCAAAGGATACCAGAAAGTGGGCAAAGGTAATGTGACACTGTCCCAGGCAGATGGACTATTGTATTACAGATGCATACTGGAAGGTTGTGATCAAGACAAAAATAAGTTCTGTCAGTTTTCTTTTTACTTGTTATTGCTAATTATAAGACTTATTTCTCTAATGCTGGCAGAGAGAGGTATGTATTTAACCTGACAAGATTCATGGTGAATAGATGAATATGTTTTCAGACTCCATATGCCATTTTTCATAGACATGTGAATATGAAAATGCAGAAAACAGTGAGAGAATGATGCAGCAGAATATGATGTATTTTTTTCTTTTTTTATGGACTTTGTACACTTTAAGAGAGGATGAGTCTATAAAAGTAGCTGTTTCACTGCCTTGAAATCTGGCACACAGCTTGCTGAAAGCTAATCAAACTTAACTCCTACATTTATTTTTTGTTCTTCCTAGAAAATAGTTCAGCTTTTCCTATTGATAGGACAGTGGTATTTTTTAATTTTTTTTTTTTTTTTATAGATTACCTTGAAGACATAATGACAATGCTGGTCAGAAAAGCAAAGAGAAAAGGTGTATACCAAAACAGGATCAAAGTGTCTCAGGTGTTTCCTTTAATATATTTTGTTCAAAGTATTATTTTTGAGTAGAATCGGGGATAATTAAAGGACTTCAGAAGATTAAAGGAAAAGAAATGGTGCTTGTTGTGACGTACACTCTGTGTTTTGATTTTCTGGAGTTTCATATATATAAACTGTTTTGTTATTTGCTTTTAATGAGGAGGATTTTTTTTTCCGGTAAGTCTCTATAAAAATAAACTACTTAGGCTTTTGGAGAGATCTAGCTAAAAGGTTTTGTAATGTAAGACAGAACTAAACACTTAATGGTTTACTTCACTGTAATCATGATTGCAAGCTTCACTTAAAGAAGCTTCATTTTCACGTTAAAGTGATTTGCCATATGGTAGTAAGCAAGGGAATGGGCCTGTCTTTGCATCACATATTCTTGTATGACAAGGCAGCCAAGCTGCTTTTCAGAATGTTTTCAGAGTTCATGTGTAATATCACCAACAATATATAACCTTACATTACCATAGTGATGTTAACCCCTATATATTATATAGAGTGTAATATAAAACTGCTGATGAATATAATTTACATATACGTTTGTGCACTATGAAGCTTGGTGATAAGAAATACATAACGTAAAAAGAGATAAGACTGTTTTTCAAAGAGCTCTTTCCTCCTTTTTGTCATGTTTCTGACAAGCCAAAATACAATCTTTAGCTATCTGTGAGCTGCTAAGCCTTACCTAGTAGATAAAAATTAAAAATAAAACTAATGTTTGTCTTCCACAGAAAAAAATACAATGTTTTCTATGACATTTTAATATGATTGCTTTTAAAGGCCAGTTATTTAAATATCTTTTCCCATCTTTTATATGCATAAAATACACAAGCATCGAAAAAGTCTGAAAAAGTGCCCCATAAAACCCCTCCTGATTTAAACAATGTTAACATAATTGATTTCTTACCAGCTGCGACCAATAGATCTTTAAAATATGAAGAGAGCTAAGTCTAGTAAAGAAGAGCTTAAAGTTGATAGTTAAATTTGATTGAAAATACCCAAGGTGCTGAATGAAATGTTTGCTACCACTGGGCTACCTAGACCCCTCCAGTTTGTGTGAAGAAATGGCTGTGCAGATATGACTGAGTAGAAGTGTGTTCTTTCACTGGGCAATATTTTGCCAGGGTAACATGATGTCTGGATCTGCTTTCCTATTACTTCATAAATATAATTCATAGACTGCAAGTCCAGCAAATGAGAAAAAACCTGTAATACATCTGTAACATGGAAGGTGAATCCCGCTCATTCTTTGCTGGCTTTGGTCAGGTGATAGTGGGGAGGGTAGTGCTTGTGTGATCAGACTAAGGGTTGATACACCTCTGTGTATCTCAATTTATAGGCCTTTGAAGAGTTCTGATCTGGTTCAGTTCTGAAATGTGGGATTTGAATTACTAAGGGTGTAAACAGAAAGAAGCAAGAGCTGTGTTCCTTTGTACTGCAGTGGAAGTACTTTCATATAATAATTTCCAATAAAGCAGGATAACTCTGAAGATATCCTTATTTCTACAGAGCGAAGTGGCAGGACAAGTGAAAGTGTACCTGCATGGATAAATCACAGAATCATAGAACAGCTTGGGTCGGAAGGGACCTTAAAGATCATCTAGTTCCAACCCCTCTGCCAGGGCAGGAACATCTTTCACTAGACCCGGTTGCCCATCTGACCTGGCCTTGAACCTTTTCACAGATGAGGTATCCACAACTTCTCTGGGCAGTCTGTTCCAACTGCCTCACAACCCTCAAAGTGAAGAATTTCTTCCTAATATCTAATCTAAACTTACTCTCACTTTGAAGCCATTCCCCCTTGTCCTGTCACTATATGTGCTTGTAAAAAGTTTCTCTCCATCTTTCTTGTAGGCTCCCTTTGGGTACTGAAATGCTTCAATTAGGCCAGCCCAAAGCCTTCTGTTTTCCAGGGTGAACAATCTCAATTCTATTAGACTGTCCTTGTAGGAGATGTGGTCCATTCCTTCTGATGATTTTTGTGGCCCCCTTCTGGATTTGCTCCAACAGTTTGGTGTCCTTCCTGTGCTGGGGACTCCAGAGCTGGATGCAGCACTCCAGGTGGGGTCTCACGAGATCACCACACACGTATTAGCATTTAGTTTCCATTTATCTTATAACTGTTTGCCAGGGCGTCACCTCCTGCTTATGGCAGTGTGCTCTTGGTTGCTTGTAGAGAAGTTCCTTTTGCATGTATCACCTCTTCTAACAACATGGTTAGATTGACTTTGCTTTACTTTTTGGCCTCTATAATGTTACAGATTTTAAACTGCACTGTGTGTGAGATGTTTGCCTGTGGCCAGTTTTAATGAGAGAAAGATCTCCTCTGTTTCGAGTGATGACATGGCCCATTGCAGTAATGATTGGTTTTATTGCAAACTACTAGAGCTTAAAGACCATTTATGGCTAAAACAGTTAGGTCACTGGAACTATGCAGACAATAAAAACATTATTGCTCCATCGGTGCCTTTTTACTGTTTGTTAAGAGAAACACTACTCTTTCATTTTCCCCCAAACACTTAGAGCATCCCTAATTATATCATTGCTCAAGCTACAACTGCTGCTCTCAACATCACATAAATCTTACACTAAATTGATTTGTGGCTGAATTGTGAAAGGGATCAATGGATTCATTTGCACTGATTCGCCACTCTGTTACTGAGAACGTGTCCACACATGTGAAGGATGGGATTATCTGTGTTGATTCATAACCTCACAGATGTCTTAGAAGCTGCAGTATACCTGAGATACAGGGAAAAAGGATGGCAGAATTAAATCAGATGCTTTGTTTATCTAGCTACTTCTGTGATTGCTACATCTCCAATGTGATGCAGTGAGATGCTGTGTCGTCTCCAACATTTTGTTCACTAAAGCACTGTTAACTCCTTGGAGAGAACACCTTACACTTTTCTACAGCAGTGACATGATATTCTCAAGTACCATAAACATTCTGCTACTGAACAAATGCTGGCAATGTCTGAAAGCTCTGTTTTCATGCAAGGCAAGATCCTTAAAAAATAAAGTCCCAGGTGTGAGCCTAAAAATCGTCTACTCTTAATAGTATCTGCTTTTGCTGCATTATCTGGGCCTGATTCACCTTGTTAGCAAAGAAAACTGCCATGATTACTAAAGGGAATTTTTAGTGTGCGTAAATAAATTAGACTGCAGGACTAAGTCATGAGATAATAAAAGTCTTGCAAGAAGTATGTTATTCCTATGTGTTGTATAGTCTGGTACATAGAACCCACATAGGATTATGGTTTTCTGAGTGTCACTCTGCCAATATAAAGCGATTGCTTATGCTACAAACCTGTCTCTGCTTTATCAATATCATCAGATATGTGTCAGCAGAATGTCTTTGCATAGGGACAGTGTCTGAGAATACTTTT
>JAWWLV010000088.1:103683513-103734105 GCA_035041135.1 Platyrinchus mystaceus | reverse complement strand
GTCTCTGCTTTATCAATATCATCAGATATGTGTCAGCAGAATGTCTTTGCATAGGGACAGTGTCTGAGAATACTTTTTTGTCAGTTCACCTATACCATTTCAATAAAAACATGGGCTGAGGTGGATTTTTTTTTCCTGGTGCAACTTTTTGCATACTGGTGTTTTAACCCAAGGAGTAAGGGTGACCAAAGAACTTGCAGCTTAACATGTTGTTCCTGTCTTGTCAGAGTCTGCTATTACTGTTATTAGAGGGGAAGTGCTGCGTAGAGGAATAGAGCTTCTAGCTTTTGACACGCAATGAGACCCATTGCTTCTCTGGTAGGTTTAGATCTGCAAGAGATTGGTCTGTCTCAGGGCTTTGCTAAAAGAATTGTTTTATAAGATTACAGTTTATGTTTACAGGGATGATTTTATTTTGTGAGTCAGAGGGAATAAAGACCAAGCTTTGGCACAATGACAGCACTGTTGTTTCTATATATCATGATGTAAAGCGTAACTTCTGAGCTGATGGGCATCATTTTTGTTAATATGACATTGAAAAGGACATGCCCTGCCCTCACCCCATGCCTGTGTAGGCTAGGGAGAGTCATAGGAACAGAAGCAACATTGAACAGAAGACTGAGAAGAAAGACAATAATCCAGGAGTCCTATCTATGTAATGGTGTGTGATTTCTGATCCCCTCTTGTGGGCTCTGGGTGTTGCTGTGACACCAGTGTCAAACACCAAAGGTCGCTCAAGGATCTTGTAATCTTTTCTGACACCAGTTTTTGTATCATCAGGTCATGCTTATACATGCTTACACAACAAATATTCCTGTTCTGGAGGTCATTTGCATAGAGTAACTTGGCCTGATTTTGCTGGAGATTGGCTAGGCTCAGAGCAACAAGTTTTTTTTTGTGTGTGGAAAAAATGGGATCAAAGGATTAAAAACCCCCACAAGGAAAAGGAGAACAGAGAAGGAAATGGGAAGAACATGGAGAGAAAAGAGACCTATTCTTAAAGCTGAGGAGACAATTAGACATTGAAATTGCACCTGGTAAAGAAAACAGAGGCAGATAAGCTTGGAGCAAAGAGAAACGGGAGAGGCAATGAGGATGAACAGATCAAATCCCAAGAGAAGGGGCTGAGTCAGGCATCATGTTGCTGTGATATGGACCTGTGTGTTTTTTCAGGTGTGGCTGTCTGTGCTTCAAACTTCTGTGGAGCTGAAGTTCTGTCATCTTTCACAGCCACATTGCTTTTGCAGCTCCCACGGTGCTTGGCCATTATGCCTCTCTACTCTCACAATTTCAGGATTTAGGAACGTGACCTGCAAAGTACTCGTAATCAAGTGGGTCATACGTACATTGCTTGTGTCAAAAACACGTACAAAGAAAGTAGGAAAAAAAGAGGTGGCACCTAAATCCTACTCAGTCCAAATCAGTTGAGAGTGTGCGCTGCCAAACATTCTGAGCAGCCAGGGAGAGCAAGAGGGATAAACATCCTTTTGTTACCAACAGCCTCTTTCCACTTCCAAAATAAGTACAAGATGCTCTGACTCAGAGTTTTCTACAATGTAGTCCACAACATGAGGTAGGCATGCCAGTTGTCACCATGTGCAGAAATTTTACATCTCTAGAAGGGAGGTTAGAAATATTTCCTATAAAAATAATGTAGGAGTAAATATGTTAAAGACATTTAAACAGTCATTCACTTTGGTAACAAGTAGAGTTACTAGACAAAGACGTCTTTAAAATTTGAATTGTCCCCAGTTAATACTGATATAAGAAAAAGCTGAGGCGAAAGCTATTGCTATTTTTGTAGGTTTTGTTTGTTTGCTTGCTTACTTGTTTTTATTTAGAACTACAAATAATATTGTTTAAACTAATGTTATGAAGTGCTTTTTACATGTGTAACACACTGCAAAATGTAAAAAAAGTGTAACAAATTGCAACTGATGTAATCAGGATTGTAACATAAATAAAGATCTTGAATTATGATGTCACTGTTCCTTAAAATAAACTGTCAGCAGATTGAAGTAATTAAGACCCCACTCTGCTGCTCAGCATCGTTTGTGAGGGCGGATACAGAGTGAAACCTCATGGACAGATTCTGCTTAGGGATATTTGCAGGCCTTAGGACTTGATGGTAGTTGTACAAGTATATAACAGCTAAAATCTGTCCTTGAAGTAGCTATATGCAAAAATTACTCAGCCATCCCTATAGGAAGTTGATGAGGTTTACTTTGGAGCCTTTTATATTGGTGTCTTCTAATGCTAAGGCTTAATGCTGTCTCTAACATCTTCAGAAGTTGTGTTTTAGCAAAAGAGACAGTCGTTAGAAGGTTTGTGTATGCTGGTACTGCAGAAAACAACAACTCTGTCTGGATTTAAAAATACTAGTAAGTTGGTGCTTCCTGTCTCCCATCCCTGTTCTTTCTCCCTGAAATTACTTTGCTTCCTGCTGCAAACTAGATTTTGTGCCATTCATACTACTAATAATAAAATGACACTAATTGCTATGTGTAGTGAATGTTCTGAATTGAGCCTGAGGAACTGAGTGTAGGCTGTATAAGATACCAAACATAGCAACTTCGCAAATAGGGTAAATTAGAGTCAAAGAAATGTTATATAACAGAGTATGAGTGGTAGCTTATAGCCTTCATTTTCATTCACACCCACAATTTGAGCTCTTTCACAGAAGCAGTCTTACTGAGAGGTAATCTGGTGGAGAAAATTCATCAAAAACATGCCATCCTTCTAATGTTAACCATAGCAGAAAATATCAAAATAGAAAGCCTACTCAGTACAGCTTTTTCCTTAAGTGTCGAGGACACATTAAAAATATCTAGTGACACTTTAAAAATATATTTTTTTTAATGCAGGCATTAATATGCAACTGTGGATAAGTAACCATTCATGTGAAATTAGAGTGACAGTTTTAAAGACACCTAAATGACCTGGGAGTCAAAATCAGGTTTTTTAAAAGTGATGGGGACACCTGGGGTCTCAAGGGGCTTGGCAGACTTTCCTCTCTGTAGCTCAGAGCGAAGCCTTGTGTTGGACCCTCAGGCTTCCTCAGGAGCTGGAAAAGCTTTTCTGTGGTTACACAGCCTGGTGACTGAGCTCCTTGGCTTCAGTGGTGACAATTTGAGGTAATTGCAAAGCTGCTTTTGGGTTTTGAATTGATCCTCACTTGAGATGGTGTCCCTGTGCTGGCTCCTGCTCCTAGGGTAAGCATGCAGCAGTGCACTTGTAGAGTGTTGCCCCTAGTGTCTAATATCAGCATATCGTTTGAAATGAGTTGAGTCTTGTGGAAAACTCTTACTAGGTTTTTTTCAGAGCATGTCTCTTATAGATAGATATTCTAAAACTCATTTGGGCAACAATCTTGCAGGGATTTGCTGTTTCTAAACCTGCTGGAAATGAGGGGAAACAAATGAAGTCCAGGACGTGCTATAGGAAATTTACACTTGGATTCCCCAGGAAAATGGGAACTGTGCGGCAGAAGAGGTGCAAAGCGACTGTGACTTCAGGCTGAGTGGGGAGCAGCCAGGGTTTCCCACCACAGGGCATGCTGGCTACGTATATCCTCTTGCTCATAGCCTTGTGAAGGGAGTCTCTGGGGCCCCAGTGTGTGCCGGCAAAAGCTGAGACCTGCAATGCATCAGAAGCCCTCAGCTGCGGCAGTGATCCCCTGGGAAACATGGCAGGCAGCAGGAACCAAGCAGGACGTCTGGAGTGGCCTGATGAATGCCAGAGAGAAGCCGTGCTCAGTCCCTGCCTGCTGCGAGGGCAGAGGCTGCTTGCCGGTCTGGACAAAGGTTGGCTGCTTAATTTTGTTCTGCTGTTGTTACTAAAACTCCACATAAATCTTGTGCAGTACTTGGTGTCCTTATGAAAAATGCTTTGACCCCCAAATCTAATAATGCTGCCTGCATAGTTTTAAGGAAAAAAAATTAGAAAAAAAGCACTGGGAAACTGAACAGTATTAAAAACTGAAGCCGCCCATTTCCCAGCCTATCTACATATGTGTGTAGCGGTAGTAGCAAGCTGCTTATTCAACAGAAAGCATAAGGATGTGTAAGAAAATAAGGTCCTTGCATAGTAGCAGAAAATAGCTGTTGTGGTGGTGAATGGGGGAAACAGGACTAGTTCAGGGTCTGTGTCTGCCCTTTTATTTCCCTTCTGCAGCCATCCTGAGACTTGAAAAATGCTCCCTCACCAATGTGAGAGCTGCAGCCCCTTGCTCTCTCTTGAAAATTTGTGCCTCTGGAAGTGTCTGTGGTATTGCTTGATAAACTCAAATCTTGGCTTCTTACTTTAGACAATAAGTGCTCTGTGTTGCACCCTTCAGCAGTTTGTTCTTTAATATTTTGTTCATCTTCTTTAATCTTAGTTAGTGATTCTCTCTCTTGACAGAAATAGGAAAACAAATAAATGCTGTAGCTGTAACGGAAGGTCTGAAATGCTGAGATTAAATGAAAAGAAGGCTTCAGGCTGAACTGTATCCCTCATAAAGTATCTGAACTCGATTTCATGACCTATGCCTTCCCATTCAGTATCCTTTAATATCACACTGGTCTTTGCTCCTGCCTGTGCCTTGTGCTACTTGCCTGAGGAAGTGTGTTTGAAATTCTTTGTAATATAAATCCAGATAATTGGTCTTGTGGCTAACAATTAACTGAAGATGGTAGTATGAATGACTATAGAGTGAAAGGAAATAAACCTAGTGTTTATCTTAAATCAAAATTAGGGTAAATTTATTTCACTGAAGCTTTGGTGTGGGTACTGGGGTCTCTGTGTCCCATAGACTAGATAGTACTTTTCATTTTGTTTCTAGATTGGCATTAATTCAGGAATGTGAAATGAAAGAAATCACATTGCTCAGTGCCGATATCTGTGGTTTGAACACCTGGTAATTCTGCTTCTGAGGGAGGTGGGACTGCAGTCAGAACAACAACAAAAAAAGATTACTTTTGGAGCAGAGGGTCAATTGGGATTATCAGAACTGGGGAATAATGAAGTTAGGGTTCAGACCTGAAAGTACTCTTTGCTCAGGTATGTCATTGCAACAATTTCACTGGAATTACTCATATGGAAAACATCAGTAGCATCTATGGGATTGGGCTGCCATGCAGTACACATTAGTAATGCTCTCTGTTAAATGACTTGCACAGCAATTAAGGAAAAGGGTTTGATAAAATTCTTGGAACTTATTTTTCACATATTTAATAGCATAAATAGCAGAAATTTGAAATTACAATAGATGGTGGGGAGATTTCATTCAGCTGAAACTAGAGAACAGATGTACACCTGCCTGGCTCAGCTAAGGACTATTGTTGGCACTACTGAAGCTGTTCTCGTAAAACTGAAATAGTAATACATATTTTTTGCATCAAATCAATAAACTTGATACTTAGAGCAAAAGAATGCATATATACAGAGTAAATACATAGAGAGCATGTTAATTTTACATGTGAGTAGAAGAGTTTGGGAAACAGGTGTGTTTCATGTGGACTGCAGGTGATAATCAGTGTGCTCATAGTTGCTGTGTGTTTATATGTATGTGTGTGGCTGAATCTGCATCTGCATATACATTGTTACTATACATAAATACTGTCCTGTTTTATTGATCCAAACTAAAGTTTTTCTAATGGATGAAATGCTTCTATTCTCTGCATAGTCCAGCATATTAGTTGTTTTGTTAATTTTAAACTTTTTTTTTTTTGCCTGCTTGTGTGAACATAGGAGTAATGACCAGAATCATTAAAATTTTAATAAATATGTTAGTAAGTCAATGTTATGGTTTTTTTCCTCTGTATCATCATGTAATTTCTTTTTCTCTGTGTAGATTTTGTGTCCTTGTTTCCATCCTTCCTGTTCTGCTTGATAACTGAAAGCATTTGTCTTCACTTTTCATCTTCAGAGTTACTGCATGTGATACAAGTTTTGCAATGCCACAAACACAGTCTACTACCCAAATACATCTGCTGAAGGAACAACAGGACTCAGCAGACCCAACCCAGTCTTGAAGAATGTGTTCCATTGGCTGCCCTCAATTCCTCCCTGCTCAGCTCTGCAGAAGCTCTTTGCTCTGCTCAAAACGAGCTAGAATTCAGGAAAGCTGATTAAATTTAGTGTGATGATGGTGTTTTATTGGAGCTGATAAAAACTGCAATAATGAAAAATGAAGGTTATTTAATTATTGCTTTTGAATAGGACGTCTTTCAGTTGTTTCTGTTTTTCAATTTTTTTGTCCGCTTGGGTGATTTTTTCAGGTCTTCTCTTTGTCAGAGGTGAGTGTAATCTCTGCAAAGACTAAACACACATGCACACACTTCGAGACATCAGAAGAATTAAATTTTATTATACGTTTATTCTAGTTTAAAAAAAGTTTTCCTAGTAGGCATGTCTTTCAACAGCCTTGTTGTTCAGTGGTATACTATAGATATGTAGACTTCACCTGCATTAGTGAACAAGACAGGGTGAATATACACTTGGGCTCTTGCTTGTGATAATTCATACTACATAATTATGAACCTGCTTTCCTGCACAGGTAACTGTTTTTTCCTAGAGAAATGAAAAACTTTAAAATTCATTTTTAAAAATTCATCATTTTCCCAGTAAGAATAGAGTTGGTTTTTTAACTGTATTTTGAAGTTTCTGTATGCACATTTGCTTCTGTAGAACCATGCTGCTTATTCAATATTTCCTGTGATCACACAACAAAAATCCTTTTGAATAAGACTAGCAGTGTTCAACAGTTTAAAGAGTTTTCTGTCTCTAAACAGTGGGTGTAGATTTTCTTCCTTTTGGTTTTTGAGTCTTTTAAGAGACCATTATGTATAGCAATAAAAGCTTCCCTATGCATTGGGAAGCTGGGATCCTCAAGATAAGCTTCTTAAAATTACCAAAAAAATAGAAATTAATTCTATGGTCTGTCTGCAGGGTAAAGTCTCTACCAAGAAAGAAAGACCTTGAATTTACAGTATATTTCCTAGACCTTGTTATGTTATGTGTGGACGCATTTACTGTATCTCAAGAATAGCTCTGGACGAAGAGGCAGAAAAGTAATGTTTATATTTATTGTGGCAAAATCTAGCTAAAATCTCGTGAGGGGTCTATGCACATCTTAATTTATCATTCCTTGCAGACTAATTTATTGATTTTATTAGAGTCATAGAGACAGAGAGAGATAGAAAAGTAGAGTATTTGCCTGCATCTCCATAAAACTTGATTCCATAACAATTGATTGATTTCTGTTGGCTAACTCCCAAAAATCAACTTTGTGGTTGATAAGAAAAGGGAAATACAGCAAATTAAAAAAAATAGATTTTGAGTAAAATCTTTGTTATTTCTGAACCTTTATCCTAAGTTCTTACTGTATCTAAACTTCTTGTCAATGGCAGACCGAATCCAGTCATGTGTTAATAGTTAATCAAAGCCGTGTTGACCTGAGTTGGTAAAGTGAGAACATTTTCAGCATAGCTGCTATTGCATCTCTGGTCTTCAAGAAAGACCTATAAAAAATTTTAGAAATGGCACTAGGAACCATATTTTTTAAATTTGTTTTTCTGGAATACTACCCCACTCCCCCAACACTATTCAGCAGAGACACTAGTTAGATATTATTAGTGAGGTTCAATTTCTTCCTTTGTAGTGAGCTTATGCTACTGTGAGAAAAAGATTTTATCCCAGTAAGAAAGAGGTCTTTCATAGAGAAAAATGCTGATTTTGTGGCCAATTATTCTCTCTGCCTTAGGAAAAGTCTGGGTATATACAAGAATAAATCCTGGATGCAAGCAGATGTTGCAGTAAGTAGCAGTATATATTTTTTGGTGATTGTTCATAGTAACAAGCTTATTCAAATCAAACAACTTAAGGTTTCCTATCTCTTTAAAAGGTGACAAATCACAAGATGCAAGCTAAAGAAACAACAATAAATGCTCTACTAAAATTCAGCAGGTCTGGGAGAAACTGACGTCTTCCATAAGGTGGAGATGCTAGGATATAAAAAAGTATTCTTTCTGGATGCATCAGTTCTAATAATCAAACACAAATTATTGTGCATGACTAGAACAGAAAGATGGTTTTCATTTGTCTTCTCAGATTCAGTTATGGTAATCACTGTACTGCTTATGCTCCTGTGTGTTTGATTGATTGCTTTCTGCTCCTGCTGTTCTGTGCACGGAAAGACCTGACATTTGATGAAGCTGAAGTTCAGAGTGGGCCGAGAGAGATATTTCGAGGTCTTTGCTACAATACGCTTCTAGTTATAATCTTATTTTATAGCCTAAGGCAAATGCTGAAATAAATATGGAAATAAACAAAGAAAAAAAAATACTGTTTGATTTAGAAGGACTTCTGTACTTGACTCTGCAGTGCCAGAACCCAAAGATCTCTAGACTAAGATCCTCATGTGTAATGCACAGGAACATATCCAGTTAGCCTAGCTTGTACACTTGTAGCTTTTATAAGAGATCATTGTTCTGAGTCGATACCACAGGTTCAGAATGACATTTCTTTATGTGGTAAAAAATAATTTAAAGTTCTATTTAAAGGCAAATAGTAGATTCATCTGAGGCTTCGTGCATGTGCATGAAGAGTGGGATGGTGCTTAGGCATGTCATGAATTCATGATGCCATCTCTTCATTACCCTTCTATTGGGACTAGTGTTGAATAATTTCTGCTATGGATTATATCATTGCTATTAAATTTCACTTTTTTTAATTGTCTGTGTGGTTTTTGAGCCCTACTGAGAACAAGTTAAGAAGTCCCAGGAAATTGTAGCATCTTACTGCTCAGAAAAATGTGGAAAACCTGGTTTTTTTTCAGTTAAGTACATAGTGCAACATGTAGCAAGAAGGCTATTTATTTAAAAGTGCACTGCCCTGTCCAGCTGAATATTTCCTCTGTGTCTTATTAGGAGACTGCAAGAGTCTAGTTTCTGTCTTTTTAGTGCAGAAAAAAAGAAAACCAAATCTAAACCAGGAAAACAATAAATGTGCCCTGATCAGTTATCTACAGAACTGCTGCCTGCAAAGTTTTGGTGGAAGGCTAATTTTGCCATTCATCATTTCTCACAAACCTTGGAGGCCTCAGACTTGATGTCTTCCAAACCAAAATAGTTTTGAGCCCTGGACAATGCAGTAATCATCTGTCTCTTGTTAACTGAGCTGTTTTGGACAACAAGTAAAACCACACATGCTGATTTCTGTAGTATCAGCTGCCTTTCTTAGAATCATAAAATTATAGAATTCTAAAATGGTTTGTACTGAAAGGGACATTAAAGACCATCTAGTTTCAACTGCCCTGGTGGGGGCAAGGACACCTTCCACTAGACCAGGTTGCTCAAAACCCCATCCAACCTGGCGTGTAACACTTCCAGGGATGGAGCATCCACAGCTTCTCTGGGTAACTCATTTCAGTACCTCACCATCCTCACAGTAAAGAATTTCTTCCTAATATCTAATCTAAACCTACACTGTTTCATTCTACATGTATTTGTCATATACATACGTTCATCTTATAAAAAGTCCTTCTCCAGCTTTCTTGTAGACCCCCTTTAGGTACTGGAATGCTGCTATAAGTGGTCACCAGAGCCTTTTCTTCTCCAGGCTGGAAAGCCCCTACTGTATCACCTTGTCTTCTTATGACAGATGCTCCAGACCTCTACCATCTTCATGACCTTCCTCTGGATGTGCTCCAAGTGGTCCATGGGTTTTCTGTACTGAGGACCCCAGAGCTGGATGCTGCACTCCAGGGGGGGGGTGTCTCATGAGCGCAGAGTAATGGAAGGAGATGAAGGAAGAGACTGAGCTGGAGAGAGGAAAAGAAGCAGTAAGGGCAGAAATAGTTAAGGTTGTGTTGCCAAACTGACAATTCCCACCACCCCCACCACCAAGAGCAGTTCTTGGGATGGTGCCTGAGCCGGCAGGTGTGAGGAGGAGGAGAAAGGCTGCCTGGCAGGCTGAGTTTGGTTAGGATGTCTGCAGGATGGGGGTGTCAGGGAGCAGAACATGCTGGAGGAAGCTTTAACACCTGTCTCTGCAGAGCTGGACTGAGCTGCTTCCAGCATTGCCCTTCAAAGAACCCAGGCATGTCCCTATCTTTTTCAGCTTACCACTTGCACGTGAGCATCCTTGACTCCAGACCAACATTTGCTGTGTAAAACCATGGGCGTGTGAGTTTCTAGGAAATATGTGGAAGAAGCTGGGAGTTCATGGTTTAGGTCTAGAGTCTTATAGTGCTGACATGAAATTTAACAAGTCCAAATGCTGGATTTTGCAGCTAGGATAGAGTAATGCTGGGCACAGGTATGAATTGGGAAAGGAGTATGCTGAGAGCAGTCCTACAGAGACAGACCTGGGGGTGCTGGTCGGCAGCAGGCTCAGTGTAAGCCAGCAATGTGTGCCCCAGCAGCCCAGAGGGCAAACCCCATCCTCAGGTACATCAAGCCCAGCATGATCAACTGACCAAAGAGGTGATTATCCTGCTGTAAGCAGCACTGGTGGGGCCTCAGCTTGAGAGCTGTGAACAGTTCTGGACCCACAGAATTCCCCTCCCCTCCCTTCCCCTCCCCTGGAAATCATGTCTATCTGAAGCTGAACTGGGTCCACCAACTTTAGATCTGGGATTTAGTATGATTGCAAGGAAAAACCCAGCTCCAATGTTTAGATCTATGTCTGTGCTATCATCTGAGAGAGTTCATATGTCATAAATAGTGTCTGGTCTGTTTCTGATCAAAAGATCTTCATTTTCAAATTAAGGAGAAAAATAATCTAGACAATTTAGACAATTCTAACACCTAGAACTGGTGTGGTCAAACTATGGAGGTGGTGGGTTTTCAGAGTCAGGAGTTAAACCAAGACAATCTCTCAATCCAACTGTTTTTGTTCTTCTGTTACCAGCATAATATGCTGCCTCGTATGTTCTTTTTCTTATTTGTATCTGGTTCTTCTCCCTCCCACTCACAAGCTGCATTTCTTAAAAATAGAAACAGGATTCTCAGCCCAAGTTTAGTGATATTTCAGAGGGAATGAATGGCAAGTTCATTGGGCCAAACAGTCCTTGCTGTGACTGTTTGATACTATGGATTTAGGCAAACTCTCTCTCTTTTCATTCTGTTTGGGTTTTTTTATATACCAGAGGAGGCATTATGGAGAGTAGTAACTTCAGAGGAGACCTGAGGGAAGAGGTAGCTGAGTTTTGTAGCTGGTTGTATTTGCTTGCAGTTTGGTTCAGATGATATTTTTAAGGATCTACATGGAGAAAATAAGATAACTCCCCCAATAAATTCCTGTGTCCATGAATTTGCTTACATTAAAAGCCTGGATGTTCAAGGAGCTTACAGGTACCTAGCTATCTTAAGACTGGAGGCTGTGCTTCAATCTCTGTCCATTAAAACTGGGATGCTGGGCAAGTTTGCACAGCAAGTTGTGCGTGGGGTTGCCTCCCAAATTCAGTTGTAAAGCCCTAATACTTAGGCAGTGGCAGCTGGAGGCTTTGCAGTCTTCCACAGTAGGGGAGAAGCAGGTCAGCCTGCCTCGTGGAGTGCTGTAGGACTGAATGTGATGCAGACCACTGCTGAACATCACCCTAGAAAACTGACAGCTGCTTCCAGCTGGGGCCTTAAATTGTCTGAGAAATGGAAGAGGAGCTCTGGGATCTGCTGTTGCTCTCTCTGTATTAGAGAGATAGATGTTCAGCTACTGGGCTGCCACTATTAGCTGTTCAATACAAACGGTGTGTTGAGTTCAGTCTGTCTCCCAGAAAAAGGGGATTAATTTCAGCAGTCTGAGCTCAGCAGTGGGACAGAGGCACATCAGGCCAAAAGTCCTTGAAAGGTGCAGTGTGTATAAAGCCTCAAATACATTCTGACTTGTCCATTTCAGTTATGATTTCTAAGCCCTTTGGTGGCTTCAATTGTGAGATTATCTCATACCTCAAACAAGGAGCGGTACATTTAAAGAACAACTATAGGTATGTAATTGTTAATTATTACAGTAGGGTTCATTCAAGAATGTTAAGTATTATTATTATGAAAGCAGAAAAAGCAAGCTCTGATTGAAAAGAGGGAGTGACAACAGACATTTTTGTGTTTCTTCAACTCAATAAAATATTATTACCAATGTAATTTTGTTTGCAGAGCATATATATTTAATTATTACTTTGCTTTCTGAGCCAGACTATAATATTGGAAAAGTGTGATTATATGCTGTTCCAAAAATAAATTTATAAAATACTTGTGAGTTCTCTTGACTGTCACTTCGTATTACTAAAAAGCTGACTGCTCTGTTCACATACAGTACCAATGACGTCATCCTTACTCACTCTCTTACAAAAGCAGGGACACTACATTCTCTTGTTTACTCAGTCTTGCGCTTTTCAAAGATAACAGAGCTCTTCATAGTTTGGCTAGACTTCAGCTAGGTATTTCTTATGAGCAATCTGTTGTATTGAAAATAATCATCCAGTGACTGGGGATGAAAAGGTGTGAGCCAGCAGAGACTGCTGACTTCCATATGGTCAGGACAGCCTCTGTTTCTCTGTTGAAGGTGGCCACAGACCCACTTATCCTACGGATTCAGCCTTTAATTTGAACCTTTCAGATGAGCAAACTGAGGTGCATTCCTGATATCTGACAGTATCATCCCAGCTTCACTGGCAATAACTCATTTTTGCAGCATTATATTACAAGATTAGTACTGGTATATAAAATCTCCTCAAATATATAAAATCTCCTCACACTTCAATGTAACAGGGTTATGATTGCTTCTGTGGAAACAAATCCAACTCATTTTAAAAGCTGTCATTGGATCAGAGGTGTGGGAGGAAGAAGACAATTTTCAAACTCAGGAAATAAACGTATCCCAAACTTTTTCTTCCCAGACCCCTTGCCTCAATTTTACTGCTTGACTTGTTAACACAGTTGAAAAATTTGTGAAGAAATATTATCTGAAAATGCTTAACAAAGCGTGTCTGGTGAGGATTACACTGTAGATCTACTACACACAATGTACAGCTGAGCTTCAGAACACTCCCTCTCTATGAACAATAGATCTTGCATCACTGGAATGACTCTCTAAAACCCTAAACCAGTAAAGAAAAACGTCACTGCTCTGAGTGTTTAAAAAAACTGAACTGGACCAGAGCTGAAAATTTCTGAAATATCTTTAGAAGTAATTGAAACAGAACATCAGAAGAATAATTGCATTTTTCTATCCACAAGAAAGTCAGAAATTTTTCTCTAATAATATTTATTCAGTCCTCCTAACTTCAGAGGCTCAAATTTGTGAATTGCAGGGCTTTCCCCCAGTTACCTGCAAACTGAGAGAAAGATGTGACAAAGTGTGGTGTCAGAAGGCAATTCCTCTGCTCTTGTGGATCCTTGTAGTTCCATCATCAACTCTTCTAACTGAATTACACAAATGGAGAGCCTTGAGCTAAATGTCTTAACCCTGCCTTACCACAGTGATTCTCCTGATGTTCTCAATGCTTTTCAGACTGCTAAGACATTCAATTTTAGATTAACAGCCTCTTCTACAAAAGCTGGGCTTGGAGTTTCATGGCTGCTGCTGAGCTGCTGTAACCTGTACCATTTGCATCTCAGCTTCTCTTAATAACAATAATTCTCTCAGTAATAGAAGCTTATTAATATTCTCAAAGTATTTTTTCCTTTTCCATAGCCATTTCTTCTTGCCTTATATTTCA
This sequence comes from Platyrinchus mystaceus, assembly GCA_035041135.1. Classification (NCBI taxonomy): domain Eukaryota; kingdom Metazoa; phylum Chordata; class Aves; order Passeriformes; family Tyrannidae; genus Platyrinchus; species Platyrinchus mystaceus. The sequence continues at coordinate 103,720,409 of JAWWLV010000088.1, read as the reverse complement.
TATAAAATTAATATGAAGCTGTGAATGAAATTTTCTCATGTATTGTAACTAACGTTTTGAGTCAGTTCTGGAAAAAGCCTACATCCTTATTTTTCCCGGCATCTCTAGCCTCTATTAAAATCTATGGTGTTTTGTGACCCGGAGATATCAGGCCCTGGATCACTTTTTTTTTTTTTTTTCTTCTTTTCTTCCTGTTGGGTCCTCAAAGACTCATTGCAAGACTCTGCCAAGCTCACTTTCTTATGCCCTTAGTTGCATAATGATAACATACAGATTAGGACCATATTCCTGTTTCCATTTCAGGCAGAGAGCTGGGTCATGCTCTGCATTTAAATTCTGTATTGTAATCCATTCCTTCCAAGTTGCCTTTGAGGTTGAGCAGCAGCGTAAGTTGGAAGCCAGGCTGTCTTTACAATAATATGTTTGTTCAGCTGGAAATAGTTCAAATCAAAGTCTAACACAGTTCAAGCCTTGAATATATATACCTATTAGCAGTCATATGAATATGCTACTCATAATATTTTTATCTGTTTCTTCTCTGGCACCACCTTTTTTTTTTCTACTGCAGCCTGATTGTATAAATTAACCTATTTTTTGATGCTTTTTAGAAATACTACAAATAAGATGTCATTAGAATTCATGTATGTCAAAATGCACACACATGACAGCAGGAATGCCAGTTTGATACTAGTTTTAGTTTATTTTTTTTAAAACCTGCTTAGACAATGTCCTGAAGGCAGTATATAGCAAAATATACATTATTTTGCTAAAATAATGTATATCTGAATTAAGACACTGAAAGACCATTGCCTTTTCATGATTCAAGAAAGATTTTGCGAAACTAGAATGAATAATTCATAAGAGGAGATCCATTAAATTTATTCTGCTGTGTGTAGTATTCATCTATGAACAGCCTGTGAATTCAGTTGGATTTAGTAATTATTTAAAATTGTTTTCAGAGTGAAGGCTTTACGAAACTGGGGAAAAACACAGACAGACCTTGCCTGGTTACTTGAAAGTAATAAGTAAATAATTTTGTTTAAACCACATGTCATTGCATCTGTTTTCTTCTTGGTTAGGTGTGATTCCTGTGTCAGTTTCCTAAGAAAAGTCTGTACATGAATAGACTTACAGGCATCTGTAATAGTACTAATGAGCTTGAAGTAAAAGAAATACCTAGCATATAAGATTAATTTCTCAAATGTTAAACCCTAAATAATTCTATATTAATTGTTGGTTTTGCAAAATGGCAAACAGTATCAGTTTTGATTTTTTTACAAGGACATACTAGGAAAGAAAATGTATCAGGAAAGGATTTGAGCTTTTTAACGTTCTGATAAAGCATTTTGGGTTTGCTACGTTAAAGCAGAAATGATAGAGGATTTCTAAGATTCCTAGTGAAATGCCTACAGTTTTATTATCGCCTTTGGGCTTTGCATTGCTATTTTGTCTCATCATAAGTCAGATAAAGCTTGTGAGAGGAAAAAGCCAGCCCAGATTCACCAAGGGCAAATTGTGCTTGACAAACCCGATCACCTTCTATGACAAAGTAATCTGCTCGGTTGATGTGGGGTATGCAGTGGATATTGTCTACTTGGCTTTCTCCAAGGCTTTTGATACACTTTCCCACAGCCTCCTCCTGGAATAAATGATTTGTGATGGTCTGGACAAAGAGGTCTGTGCAGTGGGTGGGGACCTGGCTGACAGATGCCACCCAGAGGGGAGTGGTAAACTGGCACCCTGTCACGAGTGTGGTCTCCCAGGGATCTATATTGGTACCAGCACTGTTTAATATGTTCACAAGTGATCTGGATGATGGGTTTAAGTGTACTCTGATTAAGTTTGCCAGCGATACCAAATAATATCCCCATGAATATTCCCCAGCATTGGACACTTTCAGCTGAACAGGGTGCTGGGCCATCTTTTCTAGATTGTGCTTTTGCCAAGAAAGATTGGACCAGATGATACTTGAGGTCTCCTTCTAACCTGGATATTCTATGATTCTGTGATTTGGAAAGAGAGAATCACCGATGAGATTATATTTTTCTCTCATTACCTACTAATTATAACACATTTCTCAAGTTTTTAAGCAGGACTTCCTACAGTGGAAGTGTAGTTCTAATTATTTATTTCTTTGTTAGCTGTCAAATTCATTCCCCAGCTGAAAAATAAGTTATTAGAGTTATAACAGGAAAGAGTTTTAAAATAAACTAGACAAATTACAATTTGATAGCACTTATTGAGGGAATCTGGAGTTTTAATAAAGACAGGTGCCCTATTTGCAACTCCAATGTTTAAGAAAAAGATGAACTGTAGACAGAATGTGATTCTACATCATGTCTTAAGAAAACTGCTGCAGCTTAGGTCTCCAAGTGTGGTTTACATGTAGCAGTCTTTTCGTGGTTTCTTGAGCACTCTCAGCGTACATAAAAGACTTAAGTGAACATTGGAAAGGAGGAAAAGGAGGCATAACAGTATAATTCTGTGATTATGATAAGGTCCATTCCTTGCTTTAGAGCCTTCTTACTTAATTTATGTGGGATAGCTTTTGGCTAGTGGACATAAGTAATTCTTTGGGATCAATAAATGCTTCTTCCCCATAGTTTATTGCTCTAATTAAACTGCAGCATCATGTTCATTCTTACTGTCCTTCAGTCTGGTCAGTGTTTGTTTCTTGCCTGTATGGTCACAAAGCTATGAGTGTCTAGAGAGTGAGGGCACCTCACAGAAGCCTATGACCCTGTGGCTCAAGGAAATACGTGAAATAGCAGATATTGATGTATCTATTTGAATTTTTTCAGTATTTCCAAATTTTTGACAGTTTAAATGGGCTCAAAATTCCACATGATGGGTCCTGCAGGTGTTTAACAAAGCAATCAAGCATCTCTACTTTTTTTTTAATTCCTTTCAAAGTGCAACAGATGAGATTTCTTTAATTTTATCTTTAAGTATGTATGCTGAATAGAAAATTTTGTTATCACATTGTCAAATCTTATTATTTAGGAGTGTGAAAGAAACAAGATAAATCTATTGCGTTTACCTGCTAATGAGCCAGAGCATGGGGAAAAGTAGAACTGTTAGGGGCTTTGGCTGCTGAAACAGGAAGAGTCATTAATCTAGAATGGGCTGTTGACCTCACTTTTGCTAGCAAATTTTTTTTTAAATTAAGTGACATTTTACTTTTACTTGGAGGGATAGCATACATGATGGTCTTACTCTGAATAGCAAGGTTACTGTAGATAGTAATTTTGTCTTGGAAGATGATCTATCAGTTTTTTTGGGAGTTGACTGAATATCTGACCGTCTAGAGCCGTGGAGGGGTTTTGTCAATTAGTTCCTTTGGTTTAATGCAAAAGTTTGGACATCTGGGCTCCATATATCAGAGGTATATCTCTAGATATATACAGAAAAAAACTATGCTGACTAAAATATTTGTGGTGGATCTGGAAGTACAGTAGCATAATTTACAGAAACTAGCTGGATTGTCAGGAATCTCATATGTGAACACAGTGACTGAGCTCAGGAAGTAGTTGGCTAGCAAAATTGACAACCAGGAAGTTTTAAAATGAACCAGCAAACAGGTAAGAGTTATTTTATAGTAATGACAGAACTTTTGAGCTGTGATGATTTTTGCAGCCTGTAGGATTGTTTTTTGTTCAAAAAGAGTTAAAGCCAAGACATAGAGAAGAACAAAGGCAAAACCAGAGCAAAACAGCAACAAAAACCTCTGGTATGACATAAAAAGGCTTTTTCTACAGAAATATGCTTCACTTGTGATATATCAAACAGTTACAGAGAAACTGCCTAAAGTATCAGAACTAGGTCTGCTTAGGTCACCTTCTAAAACAGCAGTATGTGCATAAACTGTTTACCTCTTTTTCCTCTAATATTTACTTCTTTCAAAAAAAAGGTTGTTTTTTAAGAAGCCTTTATTATTGCATAAAGATGATTACGGACTACTGGAGAAAAGACCAGTACCGACTCAGACCAAATGGGATCTGTTGGTGGGAAAGTTTCAGTGAAAGCGCATTACGCTGTGAGGGTTCCCAGCAAGGTGGGGTGTGCAATGAGGTAAGTACAGGCACCAAGTCCAATACTGGCAGGGATAAACTTGGAGGGCTCAGGAAGACAGTAACATATGGGTACCATCTTGTATCTGCCTAATGAAGGAGTCGTAACATCCAGCTCAAGTGCAGAAATGGAAGTAAACTTCTATAAATTGGTAAAATGTAGAAAAAAATTGATGATGTGATGCAGGTTCTAAGCCTTGCACTGAGAAAGAGTAATCCTCATTACAAATTGAATTTTAATGGTTTATATTTGTTGAATACTTGCTAGTGTCTTTTTAATCACAAAGCAAACCATGGTGCCTTTAAGGAAGCAATTGCAAAGGGACAAACTAATTAAATAGTTCATGTTTATTACTCTAACAACAATTATTAATTGCAATTAAGTCTTAAAAAACACTATATCAACCATAGTGATGAACTTTATATCCTTAGACCTTCCATACATCCTGACTCCTGGGAGCAGTTGTATTTTGCAGTCCCAACTTTCAGTAGGTCTTGGACTGGTAAACCATAATATACTCATATTTTATGTAGTCTGCATCCCTGAATTTGGAATTTGGCAGCCCTCAGCACACACTTTCAAGTTTTTCTGGGTTTGACAATTAATTAGTTTAAAACACACTTGATTTAATTAAAGTTATTGCTGCTTCTGAGATAGTTGCATTTTGAAGATTGCCTTTCCCAGCAATGTAGCAGAAGATATTATATATATATAAAATATCTATATCTATCTCTCTCTCTCTATATATATAATGTGTATATATATACCAGAGAAAATTTTGGATTTTTTATGATGCATCTTTCTGGATGTACATTTATTTTACGAGTAAGGTTAGAAACCTGATTTGCCCTATCACTTGTTTTCCTGGTCATATTGAAAATGAACCTTTTTCCCTTATTGGAGTTTAAATATGTTAAGTCCAGGTGATGTATCTTTTCTTGCTAGAATATAGCCAGTGTGTGAGCTTGCCTTTTTTTTTGAGGTTACTCATGGCTATAATTTGTTGTCAATAGTATGACATATAGGTGACATATCACTCTGACAGCACAAAAGATTTTTCTGCTCTCATCTACATATTATCCCTAAAAGACCACATACTTTTTGGATGAATTGCACAGGCTCCAAGTCACTTACTGATTTGAATTTGTAGTTTCTGAATTTGGATAGTTATTGGCTCAAAGTTTTAATGTTTGTCAGTTTTGCCAACTGTAAAATAATCATTTACCTAGATAATAAAAGTTTGGAAATTAATTTTTATTTATAAAAGGCTTTAATGATAAATACTTGGGTGAATAGACTCAAAACAAAATAAAAAATCAGATGCCATTGATTTTGATCTGAAAATATCAGGGACTGATCAGTGCCTTACCCATGGGTTCTGCTTCAAATAATATATTAATGAGAATGGAATAAATCTCTACAACCATATATGTTTGAATGAGTCCCAAAGTGGCCATGAGGTTCTTTCTTTGTAACTCTTACAGAGTTCATGCTCAGCTGATGCTTTGGGAAACCAGAACTATCCCAAAATACTTAACCTTTCTGTAACCACCATGTTTGAAGTTGAAGATCGGGTGCTGAAAAGAAAGAGACAAGTTTTGACTTCTGAATTGTGGAAAACATTCAAATACCAAACAAAAACAAATCTCTGGTTTGTAAACACTAGGGAATAGTTGTGCCAAGGAAGAAAAAGCCATGTGTTTTGTGTTGCTCCTCTTGTCTCCAGGAAACTCAGTGCTTTCACTTGAAGTATGCATCTACCTTGCTGTCTGCATCCCACTACTTAGCTCAGTGATATATATTTATGAAGTGTAGATGTGTGTTAAGTGTCATGAAAGCTAGTAGTAGCAACTCTAATCATAATTCAGTGAACAAATTAAGCCGTAAATCTTGTTGTTGCAGAGCCGTCATTACACTTCTTGGAAGCACATTTTTTATATGCTCATGAGAAAACTATCTATAGCAGGCAAGTAATTAACTTGAGCATTCTTAAAATGAGAAACCAAGCTATGTGAAATCTCTCCAGTGGTAGAAGAAACTATCTTTAGTAACATAAATGTTTCATTTTCCTACATGTCTCTTCTCTCAAGAACAGAAATGCAGAGAATCCAGTCTGGAAAAGGAATGCAATTGTAGTGTAAATGTAGTGCCAACATATTCAGTGTCATGGATTTAAAGGATTGTGCACCGGTGGTAATACATCCCATTTCAATCATACTGGAACACTTCTGTAGCTCTAACCTTGCAGCTTGGCACTGAAAAGCACGATGGTGCTGCCTGTACTGTAAAGTCCCATCTTCTACATTAGACTTGCAAAGTGGTTAATTAGAGAAAAAAACCCAAACAATAAAACAACCAAAAAACCCAACAAATTAATCAAAAAAACACCCCACCCAAATTAATTTGTGAAACACATTTGATGTTAACGTAATTCAGTGCTATAGATTTGTTTTTTTCCATTAAGATGATCTTTTGATCTCTTCTGCTGGAATCTAGCCTTTCAATCAAGACATATTAAATCATGATTTTAGTTAATAAAAAGACTTTGAACTTTCAGAGTCCCCAGGCATTTTTCCCTCTGTAGCCTAGAAGAGATGCCAGATTTTAAAAGGAACTTAAAAATTTTAACGTGTCACTCATGGCAAATTGCTGGAACTATAAATCAAGGAGATTTATTTTTGCACAAGTAATGGAGATACAGTAAGCAACTTTTCTTGTTTTAGAAATCTTTATATAGCATAGACATTTTCTCACTCTATTGGTAGTGATGGGGTGGAAGATGAATGAAATAATGTTGGATAAATGACTCTGATGTTATCTGACTACTAGTACCATTATCTCTCCTGGAGCTGTCAGAAATATTCCATTATATAAGACAGATAGTGCTCTAGTTACTGTCTAGAAGACTGGAATACAATGATTATACTGGCTAAAACTAACCCTTCGTTTCCTATATAGGAAGCCACTATTTCAAGACACTTACTTAAAATATGTTATTTCTGGCAGTTGTTATTTTTACAGTGAAATGTATCACTGTTCAAAAAAATAAATTTTAAATCCCCATGATGAGAACACTGAGGTTTTAAATTGTGGAAAAAATTGATGTATGGATTGAAACCAACACAACATTTAGGTGGAAGCAGACATTATTTAGCTTTGGCTACAGTATTTGTGCACATTGGAATTCCAACTTGCAGAAGGAGGAGTGCACACTCTTTTGTCCATACATCTTTTCACCTAAAAAAAAAATCCAAGAATGGCCATATATATATATATATATATAATTCTCACCTATATGATCAGCTAGTGAGATTGTATCATTCTAGTCAAGGCTGCACAGATTCTAGCCCATGTGACTAGCTCTTTTATGTAGTAGGCATTAATGGCATGTTGCTAGTTTTTTTAAATAAAGCAGTATTTTGCAGTGGACAGAGTTTAGTTATTAAAAGGCAGCTTTAAGTAGCATATGATGGCTGAAACGAACACTGAGTTTCTTCTGACTTCATTTTAACTTACATTTTTGTATTTAAATCAGAGCAGTCTGGGAAATTATAAAATTGCTTAGATAATATATTTGCGAATTCCTGACTGATCTACAAATGTTTTTGTCTCTAAAGGAATCTGTGAGACCAGATATTTCTCATGTGTTTTGGTATGACTTTTATGTAGGTAAAATTGACATTTGTATAACACCTTATCCTTATCTTAAAACAAATGTTTGCACAGATATATCACTGACTTTACTATACATTTGACTCAAGTGGCTCAAGGAGATGTAATGACAAACTGACTGCTCTCATGAAAGCCCTGGAACAAAAAATTTTTGATGCTGGATCTCCAGACTTCTTCCCATCCTAGACCCGGTCAAATTATCAGTATTGTACAGTGTAGCAGTAATAAATAAAGATGACTTTGATGCTCAGAGAGATGTATTTATGGAAACTACTCTGTGCAGCCTTTGAGTCCATAGCCATATATCCGCTCACAGACAGGATGAACAAGCGTCATTGCAGAGGTACCCCAGCCACCATGCCAGTGAACACCATGTTGTCTCATTGCACAGCTTCCATCTCAGATGAGAAGAAAGCAGTTATTGTGGTATAGGACCCTATGCACAATAATAATGATTCTCAGTTTTGCTTTTTTTTTTTTTTTTCTCTTTGCCAGCTCATAGTGTGGAATTAGTGCCTTTGCACTGCTGAACTGAAAAAATTATTCTGCTCCCTTAGGCAAATCAAAGCAGTGAATGGGTTACCATTAATTAACCTTCTGATGTCAATAATATGCCTCAGTATTGCTTTTTCAGTGGTCTTTTACTTCTCTCAGAGTGTAGATGAGAGAAGCTCTGCAACCAAAGAAACCAGTAGGGTGAAAATTATGGTATAGTGATTTGATAATTGTTAACATCTGAAACATTCCTACATCATCACAACATCTTTTTTATTTTTGGTACCACAAACCTAGATGCTTTAACTCAAGTTACGTGTTACAGGCATTGTAATTCATTGTGAATAACAACCATTGATTGTTCAGTCCATTCTCCTGCTCATCTGAAATTAATGAACTATCTTGATTTTTGATGGAATGTTTGATGTTATTTGTACTTTGTTCATTAAGTAAAGCAAGATCTTTAGTGCTGGGTAGTCTAAGAAAAAAACTATTGCAGTGTGTAAACTGTATGTAAATTGGTTTTCAACAGAAGACTGACACTCTTCAATCCGCAGCCTAATCAGAAGGAAACAGGAAATAATTAATTTCGCAATTTCAAGATCGTCTTTCATTGTTGTACTGACTTCTGCAGCTTTTCAGACTTACTTGTAGTTTTATGGAATGATAGTAATTGCGCAAATACTCATAAATCACAAATAATGGCCCTACAGAAAGGGAGACTGGAAGTTGTCTCTTTCATGTGTGAGCCAAGATATTTATAGCTGGCCTCTGGCCAGCTGCAGAACAGAACATACAAGCAAGACAGAAGTGGCTGCAGGCTTTTAAGACCATCAGCACATTCAACTTACACATCGTTAGAGAGCAATTCCTTCAGCAATAATTTAAGAGTGATTATTATTATAGCTTGTTATTATTTGAATACCTGACTGGAGACAGACAGTATAAGTTAGTTATTATCTAAATAAATAACTATTTTAACAGGATGGTTTTGCTACTTTTTGCTGGTCACATTTGTAAATGCAATGTAAATGGCTTTTCCTTTAGTGAATAATTAATAAATAATTCATGGTACTGAAAACATTTTAAATGGATGAGAGAGAAGGAAACCCTGTGGTGGAAAATATATGGTCTGTTCCGGAGACCCAGGGTTCAGAACATATGACAAAAGGAGACAGAAATATGTGCCCTAGGCCTCATACATAGAAGAAGAAATACACAGCAGTAGAAGAGACTTCCATTTGTTTTGGACTATTGCTTGATTTTTCTTCTCACATTTATATATAGAACAAGAACAATTTACATATCCAAGAGGCAGAGTCTGAAGCTGCAGAAGTATGAGACAGAGGAAATATCGCGGCTTCCTTGTGACACCACACAGGAACAACTTTTTTTAAAAATCATATTTCAGAAAGTTGTTGAACTAAACCAAAGCTTAGGGATGTGACTACCACTACAAAAGACCACTGAATCACAGAAATCATCAGACTTTAGGAAGTCATCTAGTCCAAACCCACGTCCTAAATCAGGATCAGCTGTACCTGGGTTATTTATGAAAAATGTTCATTTAATGCATTCTTAAAGACACTGATTGATGTAGACTCCACAGCTTCCCGGGACATTGTACTCCAGAGATTTTACTGCCACTGGGAAATGCTGCAAATTAAACTCAGTGTTTCTATTCCTATACAAATCTGAGGCAAAATATTAATTATTTCTCTGGAGTACTTCTTTACATATTTTGTGATTGTTATCACATCTTTCCTCAGTCTTCTGTAGAATTAAACAAGCTTAAGTCCTTAAAGCTCTCTTTGCAGCCTTCCCATAACAAGCTGCTGTGATAAAGATGAATGAAATGTAGTGACTGACTGGTCCTCAAGCAGATGCAAGGTAATTGGGCTCTTTTTTGAACTCTGGACAATGCTGGGGATGCTTCTGGCCCCTCAGGGTGACAGAAAGATGAAGAAAAAGCCCAGAGATGAAGAGCTTAAAAGGGAAGGAAATAAAGTCTTTTTGATGAGTGCTGGTTTCCCCTATCTCTTTGTCTAGCAGGGTAAACAGCTTCAGCCTCTTTAACTACTGCTTGTTGTCAGTCCTGTGTTTTCTCAGACTTCTGATGGTGTGTTTCATGCCTGAAGAAATCAGTATTCTCTCATGGAGTTTTGAACTAAATAGCAAGAGAAAGTGAGCAAATGCACAGAAGTGCAATCCATCTGAATTTACAACTCCATGAAACTGGGAGAGTAATTTGGGCACATGTAATGCTATGTTTATCCTCTTCTATTGTTCTTTAGGCACTGTGCTTCAGCTACTCGTCCCTGTCAGAGACAGGACTGTGGTCTGTGTAGACCTTTGGGCTACCTTTCATAGCAAGGTAACTATGGAAATTTAATTCTCCCTTCACTAGTCAGAACATGGTGGACTCCAAAGAGTCATGAGTATTTGCCTTGTTTCTGTGCTGCATTTCACTCGGAGTTAAATTTGAGATGTTGTCTGCGAAGTTTAGGGAAAATTATACCTTTGGCATAGTGTAGATGGCTTTTCTTTTGCCTGAATGAATCGTTTGTGCATGTAAGACTTCATTAATAAATAGTTTGGCCTTCGACCTATTCTTCAGAACGTTCTGTTTCATATATTCCTTCCTTATTTCCCCTTTGACTACTTCTGGGTCTAAATATTAATTCGTAACAGATAAATATATCACAATATATATGCTTAGCAGTTCTTTCCACTGTCTGTTTTTAAGATGGTTTAATCAGGATCTTATAATAAAGTTACTTGGAATAAGTGATCCATTAATCTCACCATAACAGAATTATCTCTATGAGTCTAACAATACAACCCTGAAAGACTCAGTTCTGTGATTTGACAGGGGAATCAATATAGACGCTTTCTCTCACTTTATGTGAAAGAGGGATTTGTACATCCTGGTGTTTTGCCTCGAGCTCTTAGGTTTCACTCACAAATGAAGCAACAGATTCACTGTCTGCAGGAGGTGAGGTGTACTGGTGCCTCCTACTCCTTCCCAAAGGCAATCTAAGGGATGGAGAGCTGCAGTTCTATGTTGTGTAGCTTTATAAGCATTTTAACAGCTTTGCTTTGAAACTCTGATGTTCAAGTGCAATGATATTTGGTTCAGGGCTCACTTGAAATCAGTTCTCGGTCTGCTTGAAAATTTGGCAAGCTTCAATTTAGCAATGGTCCTTGGCTGCAGTTCAGATACCTATAGAAATGTTGAAAACTGAGTCATTGCAGCAGTTTTCAGGCTTATAGTGGGTCTCTTGTAGATATGCCAGGTGTTTAGTGACTACTATAACAGAAATATTAAAATAGTAAGTCCTTTACAGAAGTTCTGATCTGCTCTCATCTGAAGAAGATGAACTGAAAAGTTTACACTCTTTTGAATTAATTTTTAGTTTTTATCACATCCTTTTAATTCTCTTTTAATAGAAATCAAAGTAGTCATAAGCATGCTTTCTTGAATTTCAGGGCGTAAAAGTCCATACTTAGATTCTTTTTTAAGTCTTCTGCCAGCTTTTTTCTCCAATACATGTCTAGCAGCTTCAAAAGGACAGAGTAACTTGCATCTCTGACAATCTGTTGGTCTATACTCACTTATGTATGAGGCTGACTCAAACTCACCAAGAATCACATAGAGTTTTATAGCCTTTGTAACCAACATCAATAAATTAAATTGGCTAGAACAAATAAGGTGACAAAGGGTAATGGTGAGTGGCAGAAGAAATGAAAATCCTACAATTTAAGGACTGATAAAGTCCTTCGTGACCACCAGTTACAGTAAGTGTGTTTTCAAGGAGATATTTTATAATTTCAGGCTTTTTATTAGCGGGCTCAATTTTACCATCTTGTTCAAAGGATAACAGGGCATGATGACCTTTTATTTGAATAAACTGCTTCAGCCCTTCCGACTTCTGCTGGCACAGTTATATTCCTCTTCCTGATGCAGAAAAATGCAGCTGTACAGACACATGCATACTATTTTGACTTGTATTTGACATTTTAATTTTGCTTCTAAGGGGGAGGGGTAGAAAGCCTAATTTGTCTTTTAACTGTATTGCTCTGATAGCACTCTCACTGGCTGCTGTTCAAAATCAATATTAACAGTCAAAGGATTTTATTTGCTTGAGGAAATTGACAGGAACCGCAATCAGGGTTCTTCATGGGGCTACGCAGAACTACTGTTCGTTTCCCTGTGTAGATAAGCTCTGAGTAAAATACATGTGTATTTTGCTGCCACCTTACAAAGTCCAAGGAAGTTAGCAGAAGTCCCAAAGAAATAAGTTCTCTTTGCAATTTATGCGCTATGCACAATTTATTACTATTTGCACAGTTCTCAGAAACTCAGTATTCTGGATCGGAAATAATTCCTTTAGTTAAGTAGGGAAGGCTGGAGATGGAAGGCTCTTTCACCCTGCAGTTTAGCCCACACAAAGTGTTTTTTTGCCCTCTTGCTTTTGCCTGCCCTAACTCCTTTCCCTCCCCTGGCCTTGTGAGAGGCAGAAGATTAATAACCCCTTGCATACCCTAAAGGAGGTACTTAAGGTTTCCACTTCAGAGGCTCCTTAACGTTAAATCAGAGATGAACCACTCCAAATTTCAGAAGGAGATGAGCCTTTCTTGTAAAGCAAAACTGACTCTGTAAAATTATATGAGTGTTTTCAATCCAATTTTAGATATATTGCCTAGTTTCAGTATAATCAGACTCAGTTATAGCAACTCCTCATTTATAGCAATTCCAGCAGAAAAAAATCCTTTAGTTCAGTAGTAATCGCCTCTGTGAGAATTAACATACCACACAAGACCAGTCCTGAAGATAGTAATCCTGCTTGTCTTGCCTTTCTCAGTAAATGCTATATTTAATATCTATATACACATTTCTCCTTATGATCTTACTCTTTCAACATTTAAATGGAGTTCTGAATATGAAATTGTCTCCCTAAAACTATTGTCAAAGTATAATCAAGTCAAAATTTGATCTGTCTTTATAATGTTGATTTGGCAAATGTCAAGCCCATTATTGGGAACAGCTTTCCAAAATAGCAAACATTCCTTCAGATCTCAGGAGTTTGCTGTACTGAAGTTAACTGGTTTTTAGTTTCTTGACAACTTTCTGTGTGGTGACTCATCTGATTTTTAATAGATATTGCATAACACTGGTTTTCATTGTGCTTATTTTGTTTTCCACCATATGGAGTTTCTCAATAAGACTATACTTTAGAAGAAGGTGCTGATGTAAATGCACTGTTCCTTTACAATTCTTTGTTTTTGGAAAGGTGAACAAAGACAAGTTATTATTCATATGCAGAATGACTAACAGGCTAAGGGCAATGGAACTTTCAGCATTTAATTTTATATGCTTTTCTGTGGGAGATTTTGGTACTAGTATTTCAAAAAACAGAAAATCCAGTTAATTCCAACTAACATTAGGCTAAAAACAGCATGAAAGACACAAACAAAACAAGGTTCTCTCTTACATCGTGTACGTAAAAAAATAGACCTCTCAGTATTGGACACTACTGAAACTGGGTTTCAGACTGGAAGCACGGATGATTGCACCGTAGATAGACACTGATGAATTTTCTTTAATAGTGATTTGAATTTTGCACAATTTTCTTTTGTAGGGTATTGGGGATCTACTAAGCTGATTTAGTGTGCTTTCTCCCACATCTACCTTTGCACAACTCAGTGGCAGCTTGCTCTTCCACCTTCTGATTCACTTTTAGTCCTTGCTCAATGCCATAATATTTTTTAGCTCCAGCCTTCATCAGGTTTCTCTTTTGTTATTTTTTCCATGGATAATCTCACTCGAAACCCTACATTTTATCTAAAACTGGGTGGCAGATGACCTTCTTTTGAAAGCTGTAGTTATTTCAAAAATAAGGACAATTTACTGTATGAATTGGAGAAAAGCTGCTTGCTGCTGTTTGGCTGCATTCTAGAGCTGAACTGATGAACTGATAAAAGCACAGAAATTTTAAATACCTTTTCTTACCTCGTTGTCTCTCTAACCTAAGCATTGCCTGAAGTCTTTGAGTTACCATGTCCTCTTGAAAAACGTGGGTTCACAACTCAAGGAAATGATGTTTTGTTCTTTTTAGAAAATGTGAACTTGTTTCAGAATTTGATTTATAAATAAAAATATTCTAAAAAAGACTGTTCAATATTGATTTAGCAAATCTTTAGCAAAATTGCAACTATGAACCCATGATTTTTAAGGAGAAAAAAATGCAATTATAGTTCCGGATTAATTCATTAGATGATTCAGCTGTTCCAGTTTTGAAAGTACAGGACAGTGAGCTGAGATCATGAAAGCAAAATAAACAATCTTCCATTTAAATAAAAGGAATTAGCTTTAGCTCAAGTGAAAAGTAAAAGACTATTTTAAAAGAAAATTAACGACATACTCAAAAGTTCACGTTTTGCTCTAAGATTAGGTGCAGAGTAGGTATATCATACTCATCAGCTTTGTTAGAGTGCAACACTGTAAGGCTCTTTTTAAGTTTATAATGCCATAATTAATCAACTAAATATTTTCCATTGGTTTTACCTTTGGCATCTTAATATGAGTTTTCATAACCCTTTATTCTCCTCATTGTCATCTGACCTGAGTTTTCACTACCCACGAGAAAAGACTAGGGAGTTGTGTTCAGTCCTAGTTTCAGCAAAGCCCATTAAAATATAAAGCTTGAGCTTGTTTTATTATCAATTTTCTCTTGTTTTCCCCTGTGTTATGACTCGGTGTGCTACAGTTTATGCATTTCTATTATGGATCCCCTATATTTTACATTTAAATTAATATAAAACAGCAAAAATATAAAATGCAAAAATATAAAAAAAATAATAACAATAACAAAGGTAAATTCTGAGAATCTACCATCTCTAATTTGAATGAAGACAAACGTAAACTTTTTAGAATAAAAAAAGGATGCCATTATTATAAGACTGTGGTCTTACTCTGGTAAAGAAGTAATTCTAAAAATTACTTAGTCTATTAGGTAAAGACCATGTTCTGCCAGGGCAAAGTGGTATTTCAGAAGATGAATGCAATTTTTGGACATAGAAGTAGAGACAACTCAATTAGAATGGAAAAGATTATTTAACTCTGTAGAAAATACTCAGCTGCCTCTGGAGTACTGGCTTATTAGACCCTCTGTATTTTTTCAGAGGTTTGATAGGTTTTGGAACAGTATTGAAGAATCACTTGATGTCCAGAAAAGACATGCTAGTTAGAAAACCTAAGGAAACTCAAAGGGATTAGAATATTGAAAAGCAGGTTGGAGGCTTACATGATTAGTCTTCTAGTATTTACCTTCTAGAATAAATTTCTAATAATAGGCTTTTATTTTGTCTAACAGAGAATCACATAATGAGAGCCAAATGTTGGAAAAAACCTTCAGACTAGAAATATGAACAACCCTTAGTAGAGATGGTAAGTAACATTGAATAGCAGTTTTTAAAGGCAATTAAAGTTGTTAATGTGTTTCAAGCTCATTTTAACTGGGGAAGTAGGAACAGGCCTTCTCTGTACTGTGTATGCTTACAATAATTTCTGATTTTCCCTTTTGACTTCAAAATGTGTGCATCTGTCACTGACAGAAACCAACATCCCCACTTTCTCCCCATTTAAGGGTTCATGGAGCAGTGGTGCTGCCTTAAAAAAACCTTGATTCTAAAAGAATCTATGAAGGCTAATGAATTTTGCCATTAAAAACTAAGATAACACATCACAGTGCATTTCTATATTGCATGTGCTGGTTACATAAAGAGCCAAAAAGACCTCCAAATACTCTGAAACTGTGATGACTGGGAGATTGCTTAAATTTAAACTAAATGGATTGATTTATTAGGAAGTGAATCACACACACTTGGATGTCCCTCTGCTACCCTTCAACACTGTTTTATTATTTTGCTAATTCTAGAATGTTGTGTTCATTCTCAGCGGAAGACTATTGAGTATCAATACGAATTTGTTTTCCTACCTGCTGGGCATTTGTTTTTCCAGCCTTCTACTTTTCAGAACTGCTAAACAGCTTTTTCTCCTTATCTGTTTCCAGCTACTTCTGCCCAAGAAGCTATAAATGAGAGTTTTCCAGCACTGTCCGTTACAGAGGATTAAATTTATAGAGGAAGATCCACTGTAACTTATCACCACCACCCTTGTTGCAGCCTCTGTTAGCATCCAGCTGTTGCCTAGAAGGCTTAGTTCTTCCCAGCATGCTGAAGGTTGATGAGGTAGACCTTGGTGAAGATGCAGACCTCTTGCTCCAAGTCCATGCTCAGAACCTTTTTCCCCACCATTATCAGTCCTCTTGTAAAGGAAGAGCCATGGTCTCCCACAAGGTGGAAATAAAGATCCTCGAACACAAGGCACACTCACAGAGGTACATGCAGAAAGGTGTCCTCTCTTCAGACACCTGGGTAAGTTTCCTTGGCCTTTACCATAACAGGGTCTGCCTTGCACCTGTCAGAAACTTGACAACTGAAAGAACTATTGGCCACCAAAGAACAGCCCTCTCTTCCACTAATCCTTCTTTTTTTTTTTTTTTTCTGTCTCCCATCACCTTTGCTTTGGCTCTTGCCCTTCCCCTTCAGTCTGAAGAAACATTAAACAATAACAAATGTGGGAAAGGCCATTTTAAAAAAAGTATAAGAATTCTTGTTTCCTTGTTACCCATATTACATATCACTTTTGGTCAGGATTTCCAAAGTCCAATTGAATTCAGATGGAGCAAAGTTGAGTGCTTCTTATCTCACATCTTTTTTTTTTTTTTCTGTCCTTCCTTCTCCCCAAATGACAACCTGCAGAGGAATCTGTATGCTGAGACAACATCTACATAAGCCCAGAAGGGACATTTCATGTAAGGAAAATTAGAACATTCATCTTTCAACAAGGTACTTTTCTTTAGAAAGGAAAGACTGCACTGCACAGTGGTCTTTCAGTGTTGTAGGTGATTAGAATCTAAAGAAATCCCAATTGTTGCAACACATGCCCATTGTAAAATGCTTTGGATAGTTAATAAATAATTTGTGCTATTGCTGAATTTTTGATCTCCCCAAAAGACGGTGAAAGCCAGCTTTAGTACCTCGTAACCCAAATCTACTGAAGTAGATACGAATATTTCACATTCCTTATTTGTCTGCATTACTATGTGCTAAACAATTACAAGTATAATAGTATGCTTGATTTATATCAAGATAAAACTTTTTAAAATTCAAATTCTAAAAGAGACATTCTGTTTGGATCTCTAATTTCACTCAGTTTGGGTCAATACACTTTCCTGTTGTTCCAAACTCTAATTCACACCACGGCATCTAGAATTTTATGCTTTGTGAAAATTTTTCTACCAGTGGAAGCCATGCAGGCCAAACAACACACAATTTTCTTTGAGAAGGCTACAGTCTTTATCAACCCAGGAAATTTCTACTATTGAAAGATTTCATGCCAGAGCAACTGCAGGCATCATCACCCTCATACAGTTAGAAAGCTGCTTGCTGAAATCCATTGCAAACCAAACCAGAGTCGACCTGGCGTGTAATGAGCTCACCCAGGGGCAATGTAATACAGATCTTTATCTTGAAAGTAAAATCTATCCTGGTGCTAACATTTATGTTTTAATATAAAACTGTGACATTACATAGATTTTATACTCCCTTGACTTGTGTTTATAGCACAACAGAGGATTATTTACCTTCGATGGATTATGCTCTTTGGTATTCTCAGGTATGTAAACTGAGCTTACTTTATGATAGGTGCTAGGGTGTTTTTATTTAAATGCTGTACATTATTTTTGACTTAATTTTCTCAGTTTCTGGATATTTACAAAATATCTACAAATTATATTTAGCTTTAGGTTCCCATCTGTTACAAAACTCTTTTGACCTGTACCTCAATTAGAGGAATTGTGTTGTAAATGAGATTTTAATTAAAAAAAGAGAAATGTGACAGTACATTCACAGCTGATTTTACAAAGGTAAAAACAAATGAGATTTTTTGAATATTCCTCTTTCCTTTCTGTCCAAAGCATGTTATTCTTAAATAACCTGCTTCTCTGAACTCTTTTCCTACATCCTGTTTTGTGGAGGACAAAAAGTAGGGGCAGGGAGGGAGAGTTTAAAAATATAAGAGAAAAAACCAGCACAATGTAGAATAGTGTTTGTGGTTCCTCAAAACTCTCCTTTTCCACTGGTTGTGGCAGGCACTGCTGGGCTTCTGTTTTTCATTCTCTTGTTCTACCGTATTTCATCCTCTTTTAAGATAATCTGAAGTTTACAGAAGTTCTTATCTGTTCTAGCAGGGTACTGGAATCTGCTGAGGTCTCACTGAAAGCCATATTGGAATGATGAGATAATCAAACCAAATTTTTGCTGACTTCTTTCAGTTTTATTAAGACACAATCAGGCTAATAGGAGTAGCATTTCAAAATTTAATGTTAGGAAGTGGGAAATGCAAGCTAACTGCAGGTCTCATGGCTAATTTGGATGCAAGACTTTGCAAAGAAAACATACTTATTAGTAAAGTAAATCCCCATACCTGTGGCTTCAACTGTATCATCAAGTTTGTTTCTGCATTCATCTAAGGTCCTATTTCACTCATTGGAATACGTGTTAACTTGCTTGTAGGCTCCAGTTTGGTGTGACTCTACTACTTCTATTAATGAGAAAGCTTGAAAGACAAACCAGAGAAGATTTTCATGTCAACATTGATACTCTACAAGAAAGGTAACCAAAGAGACTGGGTTTTAGGGAAAGGGTAATTTATTCTACACTGAAATTTCTTACATACCTATAAGGAAACATGATGGATGAGAAGGCAAGAGGAGCCAGGCTGCAGGTAGAGGAGCCAAAATTGAAGTTTAACCATTAGCGTTACTGATTAGTTTTCAGGTTTCCATAAGAGAGACGGGTCTGCCAGACTTCCATCTCACCTGCAAGACTTTGTCCCTTGCATGTTAAGTCAAGTTCTGGCTGTGTTCACTGGATGAGAAGAGAGTTTATCCTATTTTCCTGTCTCAGGAGATCAGTCTCCCACCCCCCATCCCATGGTATTCTGCATCATGCAGCTGTGTGGTTTGGGTGTAACTGCAGAGCTTCCCATGGTAAACTCCTGTCAACCTCTTTCCATTTACTATATGGAGACTATATGTGCCTATGGAGACATTTCCCCAAGTGCTGTGAAAAACTCCACTCACCAGTACATTAATGAATGAAGCTTTGACCTACAGCTTAAGAGACATCCCCTTTCCTTTCTCTTCTTTTCTCCTGTCTCTCCCACTCCATGCCCATCTAATCCACTGTAACCTTTGGAGCTCACTGAGAAGAAAGCCAGTCATAACATTCTGTTTTGTCATGTATAAATCAGTCAGACCTTTTGATTTCCAAGCACTTCAATGACAAATTTTCATCAAAACAAAATTCTTGGAATAAATATTTCACTTCTAGGTAATGGTGATCCTTTCTCTTTCTCCTGTGGAGAATTGGAAGTTTTTCGTACACTGTGAGAAGAGGCATCACAAAAAGGCTTTGTTCTTCTCCAAAGTTATACAGTGGCATTTTAGACTGAAAGTTTGCAAGATGCTTGGTAATGGTAATTGAAGCAGGTTATAGAAGGTTAATATGATAATGGCATTTCCATGGATAGTCTTGTCTACAGCCAACAAAACCCATGATGGATGTCCTAGATATGTGGAGGCTTCTGTTATGCACTTTGAATGTTTGCTTATATTTCAAAATTGATTATAGGTATACAGGTTATTTAATCAGAAACATATTAAATGTATCAGGGTGTAAGACAGCATTTGTATCTTTTGTGTCTAACAGAATAATTAGTTATATATACCTGAAGTACAGATTTACAGTGTATTTAGAAGATTTTTTTCCCTATGTCACAAAATTCTTGGTCTTAATAGTATGTATTGACTGTTTTACTTATAACAGAACTTATAAGTATTTTTACTGAAAGAAGAAATCAAGTTTTTCCACTCTGGAAAACATCTCAGAAACATCTGTTTGGTACATCATCATGGTGGAGGTCAAGAATTAATGTTTCAGGAAAAAATATAAGTACCAGGCATTACTCAGACACTGGGTAATTTGCACTGCAGTGTTAAGTTTAACTTTGAGTTTGACTAGAAAGAGATATATGTAAGACCCAAGGCAGGTGGTTTGATACTTTTTTTCTGGCAATTAACAGAGTGCAATAAGAAGAACTTCCAAGCTTATTTGAACATCACCTTCCCTCTTGAATCTGGGTAGGCTTATAGCTTGACTGACCTGCTGTCTGATTAGGCAACTGTAGACTATGAGAGGACATTGCTGTTCCCCAGTTTTGAATTTATTACCTTTCAATGCCATTAAATAACTCTTCACTACGTATCCATGTCAGGAAAAGACCTCTTATTTTATTTTCTTTCTTGCTTTTTCGTGTGTTATGAAATGGAGAACAGTAATGTTATATGGAATGCAGCTTTCAATCTGTAGGTTGTTCCTCCGAGGAAGATACCTTTCACAGCCTAGGCTCTTCACAAATGCTCGCTCACGTTGTGGATGATTGCTCTGGCTTCTTGCAACTGATCCTCAGATGAATCCTTGCTCCACCAGTTCCTGCTGTAGGTAGTATTCCTAAAGGCCATGGTATATTTAGAGACCTTGTGAGGACAGACATTTCTTTCATGAGCCTGGGCCTTGAAATGCATTTCCCCATAGCTATTGTTTATACTTTCAGTGGGTGTCTTTCTAAAAAAAAAGTTGTTAAATAAAATGCTGAATAACATTCTTTAAAGCTGCCGTGTATAGATGGCCAAAACTTTCGAATTTGAAGGCAAACCTTGGAATTTCTCTTATGCTTGTCTGTTCATTATCTCTTCATGAGAGTAGATGCCCTTCATAAGAGCAGGATATATGGGATTTTAAAAATAAACCTGTGAAGACTTTATTTTGAACTGCAGTAGAAGTGATGAGACATATTATTTGGAGATTACTGTACTTGCTGCTGTAGTGAAACTCAACATCTGACTATTTTTTGCATTGTATATTTTGTTTTGTTCAATGTTGATTTTTTTATATTTACACGTACATATGTCAGCTGAAACCCAAGTCAGTGACTATGCCAAGACAGAAGTGACATTTATACAAGGAGTACTAAGTGTAATTTACTGGGCACTGAGATCTGCTGGCATGGCATGGCTGATGTCTAAACCTCCAATCTCAACCTTCAATCCAGAGGGCTGCATACAAGTTGTGCACTGGGAATGGTCCCTGGAGCACACTGACTGGCAAACCATGCCTGAGATTTGTCCATGGAAACTGATAGCTTAGAATAAATTTCTTAATGACAATGTGTAGTGGATTGACCAT
This sequence comes from Platyrinchus mystaceus, assembly GCA_035041135.1. Lineage (NCBI taxonomy): Eukaryota > Metazoa > Chordata > Aves > Passeriformes > Tyrannidae > Platyrinchus > Platyrinchus mystaceus. Next base: position 103,698,797 of record JAWWLV010000088.1, on the reverse strand, counting down.
GGCAGGATGCCAGGTACTGACTAAAGCCACTATCCCACTCTCTCTCTGCAACTGGACAGAGGAGAGAAAAAAAAATCAGCTAAGAATTCATGAGTTAAGACAAGAGCTGGGAGAGGTCACTTACTGATTACCTTCACGGGCAAAACAGACTCCAAGTGGGGATATTACTTAAATTTATTACTAACAGGATAAGAGCCAAAGAGTGAGGAATAAAACAGTCTTAAAAACACCTTCCTCCCACTCCTCCATCCTTCTACGTTCTCCCTCCTCCCTGCCAGCAGTGCAGGGGGACAAAAAATGGGGGTTACGGTCCGTTGTTTTCTGCCACGGCTCAGGGCGTGGAGTCCTTCCCCTATTCCAGTGGGGTCCCTCCCACAGGAGACAGTCCTTCACGAACCTCTCTGGCGTGAGTCTATCCCTTGGGCAGCAGTTCTTCCCAAACTGCTGTCCTGTGGATGACTCCTCCATGGGTTGCAGTCCTTCATGGATGTGCTGTACCAATGTGGGTCCCCCACTGGGACCACAAGTCCTACCTGGGAAAAACCTACTTCAGCCTCTCCACAGGCTGCAGGTCTGTGGCAGGACCCTGCTCCATCTTGGGCCTCCCACGGGGTCACAGCCTCCTTCATGCATCCACCTGCTCCAGCATGGGCTCCTCCATGGGCTGCAGGTGGGTCTCTGCACCCCGATGGTCCTCCATGGGCTGCAGGGGCACAGCTGCCCCACCATGGTCTGCACCACGGGCTGCAGGACCTCAGCTCTGGTGCCTGGAGCACCTCCTGTCCCTCCTTCTGCACTGACCTTGGTGTCTACATTATTGTTCCTATGTTCTCACTCTGCTCTTCCCTGGCTGGAATTCTTTCTGTGCCACAACCTTCTGTTCTTAAATATGTTATCACAGAGGCATTACTATCACTCCTAATTGGCTTGGCCTTGGCCAGCAGCAGGAAGTCTGTCCTGGAGCTGACTGGCATTGGCTCCACGGGACAGGGGAAACTTCTAGCAGCTTTTCACAGAAGCCACCCCTGTAGCCTCCCCGCTGCTACCAAAACCCAGCCACAGAAATGCACTAAATAATGATAATTTATTGAAGGGTTTGAGTGATTTTAATTAAGGATGTTATATTGTTGTTCAGATAAATAAACCATTAATATTATGCTGGATTAAGGAAGATAATTTTTCTCCAGATTTTATGATCTGTCTTGATGTTGTCTTTCTGATAAGAATGTGAAACTGGAATACTAGCATTTAAATTAAAAACTGCTGCTCCTGAGTTGTATTAGTATAGGAAATAGAGATGCATTTCACAAGTAGCAGCACGCTCTGCTTTCTGTTATTACTGTGATCATATTATGATGGACATTAGGGCTGGAAGGAATGTTGAGAGGTTATCTTGTTCTTCCTCTGAACAACAAGGGAAAACAATGGCAAAATACTTCCAGTGATGGAGAGTTTCTGGTCTTCCCAAATAGGTATTCCAGCACTTAACTGTTGCTACCAGAAAATATTTTTCTAAATTTCTTTTGCTTCACTTTAAATCCTTTGTGATATAAAGAAAAAAAAAATCCAAGTAGTCATTAACACCTAATTTGCTCATTTTAATTGTTTCTTTACTCATGTATAGTACATGAGAATATTTATGCAGTCAACTGTTCCTACACAAGGCTATTGAGCTGTTATTTATTTTAGATAATTTCTGTAATTCTTTTAATTCTTTGAAATGCTTGTAACTGCTCCTCACTCAGGATAGATTTCTTGCAAATGTAATAAGTAAATTTGCTATTCTGTTCCAAGGCAGACATGACTGTGACATGAAGCTATCCTTAGAACAGACCCTTTAGAGACTTTCAACACACCCTTCTAGTTATGCAATGATAGAATTTTTTTGACTGTTCTTTGAGTGCAATTTTGAAATCACTGAATGTGTACTTTAGGCTAGTTTCTTCTAGAGCGTATTTTCTTAATTTGAACAGTCAGTCACGACACAACCCCCATGTTGCATATTCAGAGCCCTTTGTTACTAATGCTGAGGGTGGGATCAGGATGTGCAGGACCGTAACTATTGCTGGGAAAACTTAGTACTTGGAATGAGATGGAACTGCAAGATTGAATACTGTGTCTCAATCTCACATTTGAAGATGGCTGATTTTATCTTGGTCTGATATAGGAAAACAGATTTCTCAGAGGAGAGGAAGCCTTCCTGAAAAGGCATGGGAGGTGGAAAAGTGAAGAAACTGAGGCAAGAGAACACTTGAGAGGTTAGGATTGGCGGGGGACCTTGAGGAAGACAAGACTTGGAATGGGGAGTCTCTGCTGTGTCAGGAAAGAGAGGTCTATATAGCTGATACTGAAGGACTGAGGGGATGAGGAGAGGAAAATCACCTCAGAGAAGAAATCTTCTCTGTCTTCTCCCACAAAATCTACTTGAAAGTCTGAGAATGACCTTTGAATTCCTTAATCCTGACCATTGCTCACATCTTCAGACTTCCTTCCCCCATCAAAAAACTCATCCAACCAAAAGTAATTTTCACCATCCCTTTCCAATAGCACTTCCCATTCTCAGTACCATCAAAATATTGAATAGTACTGCCTTCTACTTTAGCTGCTTTGTCTTCACCCACTATAAAATTTTTCAGTTTTTCAGTTTTTCTATACTTTTGGGATGCCTTTGAATAACATGAATAGCTGGGACTGCTATTTGAAGAAATATGCTATATGGAAAAATGAAGAATGTCTCTGGGCATACATGGGAAAAAAGGAGCAATCTGGCAGCAGGTGAACTACAGAAAAAGAGACCTTCCTGAAAATAGTTTGAACAGCAGAATAAAATTGGCTACATAGAGAAAACAGCAATGATACCCTGACTGCTGTTAAATTAATAATGTGAACAAATAGAGAAACAAGTTTTTCCCCTCTGCTTCAATTAAAACTTTTTCTTGTACCCTCCGCAGTGGTACTGAGATAATCATACATTTACTTTATAAAAACTTTTGGCATAATTGTAGCATTTTCTTCCTGGAATCCTCTAATATTAACCCCCCAAAATCCCCTAAAACTCTTTCAGTATCTCCTCATAAATGTTTCTTTTAATAGTAATACTAACAACTTTTTTGACAGAATTAGGAGTATTCTTTTAAACTCCATGGGACCCCTTTCACTGCAAACAGTCAAACTAGGAGGACATTATAATAGCATAAAGAACACTTACATAAATTCTACTCTATGGAGGGAATAAACAATAAATGATGAAGTGTCTGTAAAGAGATCACAGAAAGCTTGCAGAGTTGCTGCCTTTTTTCCTTCTCCCAGAATAAATGTAAAAAATACTGCCAGTTTTAGAATACACACTGCAGTCCTGGCATGAGAAGCGATGCGCTTTTTTTCCCCTCCAGTGAAGTTTTATTATTTGTATCTTCATGTATTTATTGTTTACTTGGTTCTGCCTGTGACTGATTCACAAACAGATGGACACAGTGAATTCCTGGAGAAGTCCTGCAGTTTGATTGGATTGTTTATTTGCAGATTTTGGCTAAGCCTAGGGAAATATAACAAGGAGAAAAGCCTAAGGTCAAAATTCAGTTGCAGGTGTTTTCATAAGCTTTCAGCTCTAGTGCTGACTTTCCATATGGGTATGCATTTGTTCCCATGTTTGCTCACATGGCCCTAGTAATTTTGTTTTTATTAGTAATAACCTTTCTTTCAACAGCTACATTACACATGATTTGTTTGGTTTGTATTTGAGAAAGAGTGCCTAACTTTTTTATAAGGCACAAATTTTCCACAGTCATGCAGAATTATTATGAGACATAATCTCCACCGTCCCACGATATTAAGGTATATATGATCAAAACTTGAAGTCTCTGCTTCTTCAAATCACCACAGGTTTCAGCCAGATCATGGCTGAAACTGAATGGTATCCATGACAGCATACAGCCAATGCATCCTGTATCTCTCAGCACAGTCTCCTTTTAGCCTGTGTATCAGTTTCTAAGACAGTTAATTATACAGAGTCCTTTCTCCCAGCATTGTTGGGAGATTAAGAAAGACTAAACAAAGTGACTTCGTGCATAGTTAAAGCAGTTGTTATAGGCTGGTTCTATTTCCATTGTGCAAATGTTGTTTACCTGAGGACTGCTGCTATTAGTCACGCTACACTGTTAATGGGTGAGGTTTGTTGTTTTTTGTTTCTCCTCTCCAAGAGGGTTCTGGTGTGTGGATTCATGCTGTGCATGAACCCACTTGCTGAATCCCTTTTGTATCACAAACCCAAACAAATCCTACTCCCATGGAGTTCTGCACACAAGTGCCAACTAAATTATGGTGAGGAATCAGGTGGTTCTGCACTGATTTTCCAGCTACTGGTTCCCCTAAATAGAGGAAGCATTGCATTTTATTACATTTCACTGAAAGACAGGTTTTATATCTTTAACATTCTCTCGGGAGCAGAAGAGAGGGCATGAGTGCTTGGATTAAAAACATATCATAATTTACCATGACAATTTCCATATCATATCTTTATCCTCTAGAATTTTCAGCAGTTAGTAAATAATACACTTAGTTGTACTGAAACAATCAGGATTTCATTATATTAAAAATGCCTGCTGAGAAGTATAATTTTGTCATGCATATCCTTTTAAACATTCAGTTTCTGAGTAAAAAATTATATATTTTTGGATACTAGATATTACTGTGATAAGGAAGTGGAATGGCATAATGCATAAGGGATAGTACATTAATGGTCCTTTCCATATGAAGACCAGGATATGATTTATTTTCCTCAGTTTAATCAGTCATATAAACCTTACAAGTCAATATTGTATTTGATCATAAAGAATTATTTTGCCATTAGTATCTTTGATTTGTACTGTGATTTGGCCTTGAATTAAAAGTCTCCTGCATGCAAGCAGATAGTCAAAAGATAACTCCAATTCCAGCCAAGTGGGATGAAGGCATGAAGGAAGCATTTTAAGGAAGCTTTAGTACTTCTCTGTAGATCAGACAGATGAGCTCATCAGGAAGCTAAAAGCATCAGGAAAAATGGTAATTCTATCTACTATGGTTATCACTTCTACAGGACAGTTCACTTTCCTGGTGTTGTAAGAAGTTTTATGGATTCCAGTCCCTTAGGTCATTGTATAAAGAGGAATTATCTGTCAAACCTAAACCCTTCAAAATTCTTCATGTATGGCCTGTCAAGAGCTCTGTGGTTGCCTTAAAAATAGTGAAACTTTACAATAATAAAACAATTCCTGTTGTAATTCATCCCCAAGATTTTGAACCTTCAAAGTAAATTTTCACTTCAATCAGGAGGACTTGATTTTTTATTTTTGATTTTTATCGTATGACACTGGGAACTCAGAAAAAATGTGATACCATGGCACAAAAAGTGTGAGATGACAAAACAATGAATAGATCTGGTAAGTTTTGGAAGCTGTATGTTGCCATTGTCCTATACCTTTCCAAGAATGTAATGGACGTCATACTACAAAGAATGGGAGAAAAGTACATTGAATGTTGCTGAACTAGGAATGGCATTTACTAAAAACTTAGTAAAAACCTGATCTATCACATACAGCACTCTGTAGCCATAGGAGGAAAAATGGTCATCCATCTGCTCCCAGCCCTTGCAGTTTTTTCATGGGAGGAGGCAATGAGCATTGAGTGCTGACTAACTGGCTTTGCTGGACCTCAACTTTGTGCCAGCAAAGGTAGCTCAGGCTCCTGTCTGTTTGGTCCATGCAGGCTTCTTAACTTGGGTCACTGCTGTGCTGATGAGGAAGAGATTGTGAAGAGGGTGCAAGATCCAAGGTGGAGAACTAGGAGGTAGTGGCAGAGATGAAGCTTTTGGGCAAGGAAGCAGGAATCACAGCAGTGGCTAGAAAGTTGGTGTTATCACTGTTAGCAAAGGATTAGGGGACAGGGTGTGAGTTGCAACTAACTCAGGGCAGGGGGAAAAAAAAAAGGATAAGAGGAACAGTGATGCAGTGGGAGTGGATGAGATACAGAAAGTTGTAGCAATAAAGCTTGGATAAACTTTTCTTATGGTGACAGTCACCTTTTTATTGCAACCCTCTGCAGAACGGATTGGATCACTTCTACCTAGCAAGTTTCTAACATGTTTGACTAACCTGTTCCTCTAGTGAAAGGATTTCCATTTTTAAAATGAGTCTGAAATTAAGAAAGAACAGTACAAACAAATAAAAAAGAAGCAATATCTGAGTATCATAAGTGATGTAATGGAAAACAAAATACTGTAAGAAATTTTGCTAACAATTTACTGCATGAAGTAATATATACAAAATAAATATAAAAATGTATGTTTGGGTTTTTTTTGGTTTTGTTTTGTTTTTTTATCTTGCCAAGACCTTGACACTAACATTATATTACTTTGCATTTCCATGTCAAGATCTACATTTCCATGTAACATCAACTTCAGAGATCATATAAAATCACATATAGAGCTTGTTTTAAATGGTTTGTTTCTCATGTATGATGTATACTCTACACAGAAGATGCTGCATGGTAGTTAAAGTGCTCAGTGTGTGCTGGTGCTTATTTTCCTATTCAGTTCACATCCAATACTGATTTGAGGAGACACCTTGCAGGCTGCTAAAAGTTTAGTGTCAATCAGAAGCTCTGTGTCTGCTGCTTGCACTTCTGCCTTATGCTTATTACTGGCAGTTTCAAGCCAGTGGACAAATAGAATCAGGAAAAGATACATGAGCATCAGGCATACGTGTTCCAGACAGCAACCTGGTATTTTTCAAGCATGGAGCCATCCTGCCTTGGTAGACTGGTATGTGCATCAGCAGCAGACCAGGCACTGTGAACACTTTAGAGGGCGAGCTAAGCAAACACAAGAGTGTGTCAGTGCAGATGTGCTTAATGTCTATGTACTGTGGCTGCATTCACAAGATTAATGTCTCCAGAAGAGATTCACAAAGGAGATAGGGATATCTAGATGAATTTAGAGGTTGAAAGTCAGGTTGATCTAATGCATGCCAAGGGCTTATCGGGATTTCTTGCAGTCAGGTTAATGCCAGAGTAGATCCATGTCAGAAACATTTCACTAAAGGTAAGAGAATACTGGAAGGAAAACTAGACATTCTACAATAGTGAATTAATTAAGGTGAAACTTGTAGCCAGAATATCATTCCAGTTGAGGGTAGGGGCAAGGTGAGAAGAGAATTTCACCTAGTGGGAAAGAAACAAATAGTAGACTTGGCCAGAGTTCAAGTGCTCAATAAAACCTGATGCTGACTCTTATCAAGGATTCTTTGGACTGATACAGTAGGAACACTAATATCAACAACAAGATTAGGGGTGTGGCTCTATGGAGACCCCTCTGTCCCACAGGTATCTACCTGATGGCAATGTGCATGCTGAAGGACTGAGCATGCTGTTGCCAGACTTCATCAGGCATGGCTATATTTTTCAGATTTCCACTAGAAATCACTTGCTAAAGCTGAGCCCAGTATGGGAAACATTTTACTGAGGTAAGTACTGACTCACACCAATCAGTTAGTTTAGCTTAGAGCCAGCTGTCTTCTACTCAAGCTCTGCTTTTCAGGTTAAAGAGCACCTCCACTTTTCTCCCCATCAGAAATGGAGTCTCTTTAGAAAAAACTCTTGCAGCCTTACTTATTTGGCCACACGTTTCCCATAGTTTAGGAGCAGCCCTGGAAGAACAAGTTACTCTTGTAGTAGACTTGGGATAGAAGAGTTGAAAGAAGAAAGGCTTTTAGAGCATGAAAAGAACCACTCATGCACTGGCTCCGTCTCCCCTCTATGTGCTATGCTGTTTGTTAAATATCCCACTATGTTTAATCCCTCTGTATTTTTAAGAGTGAAGGATAGCAAGGAAGTGATTATACTGATTTTGCATTTTTACACCTAACTGATAATAAATTCAGCTATTTACCTGTGCTCAGTAAAATTTTTCATTATTTGATTAGTGTAATAAAAACAAATGTAAACAAATAAAGAAATAAAATTCACAGAGCTTCATTGAAATTCATACAATCTGTGTATTTAAAAATACAGTTCTAATTTAACTCTGTTTCAAACCACTGAACCATTGTATGTTTTTTGAAGATTTCCTGGACCTGATTTTATAAAAATAACAAAAAGATCTAAGCCAAATAGATACAAAATTTTCTGAGGAAAGCAAGGAAGAATGTTCTGTTGATACTAGAAAAATGAGAATTAAGTTTTCAGGTCAGAAGAAAGAGATCTCAGGGACAAAATGTTATATGCTGTCAATACAAGGAAGCCTTTCAGGGAAATAGACTTTATAAAAACAAATGGGAACTAGAGGTGAACAGCTTTATAGGGCTGCATTCAGCAAAGAGGGATTACACAATGACAAGAAAAACGATAACTGCATTGCAGAAGTCTGGGAAATTTCATTCAGTTCTGAGAAAACATGAAAGTTCAGGTAACAGCTCAGTGTCTATATGAACTTTGAGAAACTAGGCAAAAATTCTCATGGCAGAAGATTTAGTCAGGGACAGTGCTTTCTGTCTGTGACCCTGTGTGAGACATTGTAGTGATGAGTTGACCCTGGCTGGACCCAAGGTGCCCACCAAAGCTGCTCTTTCACTCCCCTCCTCTGCTGGACATGGGAGTGAAAAATACAGAAAAAAGGATCGTGGGTGGAAAAAAAGACAGGGAGAGATCACTCACCAATTACAATTACAGGCAAAACAGACTCAACTTGGGGAAGTTATTTTAGTTTATCACCATTCTAATCCTCGCCCCAGACATGGGACAAGCTTCTAGCAGCTTCTCACAGAAGCCACCTCTGTAGCCCCCGCCCACTACCAAAACCTTTCCACACAAACACAGTACAACTTTGGAGCCTCTTAAACTAAACAGGGACTGAGGTCGGGAGATACATGTCAGAAAATGGGAACAAAACAGAATTACCGGGGAAGAAAACAAAATTATTTATGGTATATTTACAAGTGTGTGCATTCACTATGTGCTTTCTTAGTTAAACCCTACCAACCAAGATATATCAAGGAACACAGTAGTGTTGGAATATTCTGGGGAGAAATCAGTTGTAATATTTAACAGCGTGCACCTCTGTGAGGATCTCTCTCTCTCTCTGTCACTTCAAATTTTACAGTGTATCTCATTTGAAAGTGAAATCATGAGCCAGAGACTCACATTAAGTGTAGACACTGCAGTGCTGGGAGCTGGGGAGAACCATGTTTTGTCCCACAGTGGCAAGCTCAGGTTGAAGGGTGCCAGCAGGCTTGGCCTGTCAGCCACAAGGCTTTACTTCATACACAAGAAAAGGACAGCTCAGACCAGAGAGCAAAAATAGTCTATTTTCCTTCAGATCACCCATTAATGACTGGGTGATGAGTCCACAAGGAAGAATGGGAAAAACTTCTTAAACACAGGAATGCCTTATGCACATTTCTCAGTGTCCCTTTCCAAAACCCACCCCACTATACCTCCTGGCCTGGACATACTTGAATTTCTATCTTATTGCAATTCTCTGAGCCTAGTTTCAATGCAGAGCAAGGACCAGTTAATTTACTATTTCCCTGAAGAACCCATGCTCTTTGCTTTCCTTCCAAAAAGGAGTTAAGCTCCTTTACTGAGCAGATAACCAAAGCACTGGGAACTATGACTCAAAAACACACAGCAGCTGCAGGAATCCGAACAAGGTGGGAGTAAGGCTCTGCTGGAGGATGAGCATTGTGGGACAAGCTACCAGGGAGGGGGCAGGCTGGAGACAGCAGAAACACCAGAGTAGCTGACAGCCAAGGCAGCAGAAAAATCAGAGGTATTTTTAATATGACCTGAAAAAACCCTCGAGACAGAGTTTGTAGGGAGAGTATTGTTAGGGAAGAGTTTTGGAGATGTTAGATATTTCACAGAATATTCTGAGTTGGAAGGGACCCACAAGGATCATTCAGTCCAGCTCCTAAGTAAATGGCCCATGTGGGGATCAAACTCACAACCAGATGTTGTTAACACCATGTTCTAACCCACTGAGATAATCTCAGGGTCAACCAAAGTCAGCAGCAAGAGGGGGAAAGGGTTTGTCTCCACTCTCCATACAGAAACAGTCCTTGTCCAGTAGATGAGTTTTGAGACCCACTACCAGTGCTGGTGTGACTGCTCAGGTGATCAATCACCTCAGGATCCAGCTGAATTGCAACAGTTCAGCTTAGAGAAGACCTTACTTATATTTGTAGCACATCATCTCACCTGGCACGTTTTTATTGAAGAGGAGAGAGCTTGACTGAATAGTTATGCCTGCAGGTCCACAAGTCAGTAACCTCCAGCCAAGTGATGATGGCAAACAGCTTGGAACAAGCCAGGGCTGGCAATGTCTTCACTTGGCTCTGCTGCAGTTGTATCAGGATGTGTAACCACAGTCTCAATATGCTGATCAGCCACTCAGGTCAAAAAGGGTAATTATCTTTGGAGATGTTTGCATTGTTATTCTGATGCCTATGTGCTAAATTGTGAGAAATCAGAATGTCAGATTTTTCTCCCTTACTTGATTCTTGAGAAAGGAGGAGACCCTTCATCATTCTTCTGTGACTACAGTATTCAAAAAGAAGGTTAATTTCTATTTATTAAGAAGATCCAGAATCAATTACTGAGAAACCTCCTGCTGTTTTTCTAGATAAGCCTGCAGTTTGCTGGATGCCCATCATCATCATCATCATCATCAAGGCTGAACCTTAAAAGAGCTTTGACCTCCCTTTCCTTGAAAGTTATGCTCTCTGGTTACCCTTCTCAGCTGTAGGGAAGGTGATGACCTCTCCATGTGGCAGTTGTGCCCCCTCTGTCACACCCAGGGCTCTGCATTGCTACTGTGGAGAACATCCAGGGCATTTTTTTTTTGTTTTCCTCCTCAACTTTCTGGATGTACTGTGTCATGTTTTTGTTGAGTGAATTTTGTTTGGCAATTTGACTCTTACTGTGTCAAATTGCCCATGCCTACCATTTTGGCTTCCCTTTTCTTCTGGAGAGTGTGCATTTCCTCCTGTAGCCTCAACCTCCTCTTTCCACATCCCTTCCTTCATGATTATGTGGTGCTGAAGCTGTGATGACTCAGAGGGTCACTCTGGGCATCTGGAATTGCAGCAGAGCTGAATACTATGCAGGGAGGACAAAGGGCTTAGGCAAGATATGATTTTGAGCTCTGGGGTTGGGAGACTTCCTGGGAGCCTTACAGGCCAGCTCTGGAGCATCTGTGTATTTCTTTCAATTGTGGCTGAGCACTTTCTCCCAGTCAAGTTTTTTTAACTTTCTTCTGTTGCCATCAGTGACAAAACTGAGGTTTTTCATTTGGGAAAAAAAAATGCAAAAGAAGGTAGAGATCAACACAGGTTTTCATCAAATTATATAACTCCTCAAGAAAGGCTCTAGGAAATTGCTATCTATAATGATGAAAGAGCAGGAGAAGAAAAACTTATGAACTTGTGAGCTAGCTGTGAACTCTTTGTTGGTTAGAGTGGTACCCTATAGGTTTCAGACCTGGAGAAACTATACCCTCTCAGAGAGAAGGAAGGGGTGCTCCAAAGAAGTTTTCCTTCTTTTTGTCTACTTGCTGCAAGTTATACTTTTGCATGTTAACAGTGATGCTACTCAGAAGGGGCTGTACTGGTTGGTGGCCAAATACAGGTTCAGGTTTATAAAGCTAATATAATATGTTTCAGGTATATAAAGATTCTCATCTCCTGTGGCTTTATCAATGTAATGTTTATCAATGTATTTATCAAAGGCTTTATTAACATAAAGCCTTTGAAAAGGCTTTCAATATGTAAAACAGCTTGATTTTCAAATGTATGACTCGTGGTTTTGATAATAGTACTATGATACTGCTTTTTCTGGGTTTGCTTTAATAATCTCTGAAGCAGATACACTGCAAATCTGGCTGTTCTGTAGGAATGAAGCTGTTTGTCCCTTTTATTGGAAGACTTCTGTTGGTTCCAGATTTATGGATGACTGATGTTTCCTTGTGTGGGATTTACTTGCAGTCAGGCTACTTGTCAGAACTTCCTTTCCTATCAATGGAGGGTAATACAATTTGCTGAAGTATGAGTCATCTCGTCCTTCAGCAGATTTCCAAGACAGGTCAGATGAATCATTTTTCTTGGTACCTGCTTCTCCCTGCTAACAATAAAGGGACTCTAACAGAGCAGCTCTGATATATCCTGTGCACGTTGTAAGTGTCTAAACCTACTTGAGATGAAACCCACCTCTAGCATTTGTGTAAAGCATACACAATCTATCAACACAAATGGATTTCTGGGTGAAATGGAAGCTATGGATACATAACCTGCTAGCAGAGGTCTGTCCTCCAGTAAGGCAGTCCACACAATCACGTTGCCTAATACTTGTGACTTCTGTCTCTTCAATAAGTTTGCCTTGTACCAACCAACGCTCTGTGCAGAAAGGCTTCCTGCTGTATTTCAGGAGGGGGAAAAAAAAGAGTGTGGAGCCTGATGAATTTCATCAAGTGTATGGCACTTTTCCAGCAAAACTTCTCATGCCTATTCCACTTGGAATTGGAAAAATCCTGGCCTATTCTAATTGCGGCATTTGCTATCATGTAGAACAGTAACATTGGCTATCCTCTGAAACGGGTTATCACAAGTGTAAGGTAGGAAGTAGGTCAGCTATACAAATTAATATCGATGAGGTAATGATGTTCTGATTGCCTTTCATGGAAGTATCCACTCTTATTAATGGATTATATAAGGAAATTAGGCATTTAACTTTGGTCCTCTGATTTGCATCTGACTTAGATGTCGGCCATAACTTTGAATAGCTGAACTTATGGCACCTGCACGGTACCTAATCAATGTAAAGAATTATGTTGTGGACTTAATTAAGCAGTAACAGACCATTCAGTAATGTTAATGAACACACATACATTCAAGAAGACTGATTAATCTGACCTGCAGCTTCCTTCATCATTTATTATTAAACATTTGAGAATATAGCAAAATACACGATAGACTAATCAGATACAGACCTTTAAAATGAAAATATGGACTATGTGAACTGAAGGCTAAAATTTTAAGACCTGGACCATTCCTTTTAGAATCTTAATCAACACTGGCTCCTAAATAAATGTGATATGACTGTCAAAAGAGATGAAGATTTTCTAAAAGTCACAATCTTAAGTCTTCCTGCTATCAATGAAGACATCCTGTTATTAATTCTGTTCACCACTAGCATTTTGCAGTCAGAATTGTTGCATTTTCCCACAAGATAATTTGCAATACTCTTCATGGATGTATTCTGCCCTCAGACCTTTCTTAAGAAAACAGGAAATATTCAGTGGCTTGCATAACCCAATGCCGATTATATAAGAACTAGAAAGATATCCTTCTATGGGATTTTTCAGGTTGGAAAGATCTAGTAACTACTCTAATATTCTGATCAAAGCAGAGTTAGTAGTGAATTCAGCATTCAGACCAGGTTGCTCAGGGCTTTGTTGAGTCAGGTCTTTAAAACCTTCATGGCAAAAACTCCACAAATTCCTGGGCAGCCATTCCTAATGCTTGGCTGTCCTTACAGACAGCTTTGGACAATTTGTTTCCTTGGACCCAGTAAGAACTTCCCCTCTTTTAGTCTGGTACTGTTGTTTCTCATCCGTCTACCAGGTACCTCCATAATAAAGATTTGCATTCTTTCTAGCTTCCCTGTGTTCCCAATCTTTAGGTTGAATGAGCACTGATCTTTCAACTTCTGCTCACAGGGCATGTGCTCCAGCCCTGACCATTCTAACGGCCTTCACTCAATTCACTCCATTTTACCCATGTCTTGTACTGGGAACAAAAACTGAGTGTAGAATTCAATATGTGGTTTAATGAATACCAGATAAAGGTACTCACTTTCCTTGGAGAAAGGTGAATCATCACTAAATGAACTGATTTTTTTAATAAAGCCCTGTATGCCAGCACACACTGCTGACACGTGTTTAGACACAAACATACATTGATGTAGTACCAGACCATTCTGCTGCACTGAAGGATCTTCAGGCAAACACTGTTTTTGAGCCAGAAACAGCATCTTTGTCTAGACAATCTTGCATTGTTCATGAGAAAATGTGTCAAACCTGCCTGGCTGTCTGAAATCAGCCCAAATAAATCAGATGGTCTCACAGTGAGCAAATCTATTTTATAGAACACATGCCAAAGGTAAGTTTACTATGCAAGTGTAAGATGACTTTGATACTTCCCCTTTTCTTTTTTTTTTTTTGTTAAAAGTTCAGATATACCTAAGAAAACCTTTCCAAAATAAAAGAATATGTTTCCACACAACTGCTCCTTATTCATGGAAACTGGCTTAGAAACTGCTTAAAGGAAGAAATCCAGAAAATACCAGATGAGCTCTGATTGCCTTATTTGGAACACAGTGAATCTTCCTCAGCTGCTTTTTGTTGCCAAACTGTGTGTCCCAGAGGACTGGGTCTGGAACCAGCATGGTGACACCATACTCCTCTGTGCTCCTGTGTCCAGGAGGACAATGCAGACGCAGCCACACTGGCCCAGTGCAGGTCTGGCAAAGCCCACTATCTGGGCTTTGTGCCATTATCCCCTCGTAGGTAATAAAAATGTTTCCTTTTTGCATATTTATTTAGTACTTATGTTAGTTCTTTACATAGGTGAAGGTCCATAGATACTGCCAATATAGCAAAGCTGACCAGTTTTTAACTTGCCCTATGGCTGCCAGTGAGACCAGCTGTCTCATATTTCAACTCCAGCCATAGGCTGAAAACCTTTCTTTTTCCACATATACTTGGTCTTCAGCTGACCATAGTTCTGTGTCCTGCATGACTTTCTCAAATCTTCCAGTTCTTTGGTTCCTCAGACTTCTGAAAGTTCATTCAAAACTCAAAGTTGGATATGTTCCTCTCTATACAGGGTTTTCTTTGGATTTATTACTTAATTATACTGAGTTCCAACCTTTTACCCTCCATGCATGTAGCTTTTCCTCCAGCACTATATTTCCACTTTGCTTCTGGCCTCTGTGTTCACATCCCATTAGTTTTCAGATTTGTAATCCTTGGCTTTTGGCTGCAAAATTATCCACTGCTCTGGTCATCCTCTGCTCACGATTTAAATGTGGTGGCAGAGTTTGTAAACACTGGTAAATTTAATCCAATACTCAGCGTGCCTCTCTTTCCAACACTTGATATTGTCTTGGATCATGATGTTTGCCCTTCTCTTCTCTTCTCTTCTCTTCTCTTCTCTTCTCTTCTCTTCTCTTCTCTTCTCTTCTCTTCTCTTCTCTTCTCT
>JAWWLV010000088.1:103613823-103659212 GCA_035041135.1 Platyrinchus mystaceus | reverse complement strand
AAGTCAGTAGTCTAAAATTATAGAATAGAATAGAATAGAATAGAATAGAATAGAATAGAATAGAATAGAATAGAATATGTTTGTGAAACTTAGTAGTCTAAAATTTGTGATGAAAAACATCCATGTAAATTTTTCTAATATAAGGCCATAGGATGGATAAATAATACACAGTATTTTTAAGAGTTTTTTTACACAATAAATTTTAAGTGAAAAATGCATTTAAAATTTTCCATTTATGAACAGCTCCTTTCTTTTTGTTAAAGAGATAAGGGTTTGTGTTGGTCTGATGCAGGGAAAAGTGGTTTTTCATAAGAGTACTTAGGTACTCTCATGGATCCATGGTAGCTGCAAGATAAATATCCATTTGAAAGTAAGAGGATGAATTGTTGGGCACTTCTTGATAAACCTGTAAGATCTGAAGTACAATTGCAGAACTGCAGTAAGCCTTATACACTGCTGCCTGTGTGTGCTTGCCTGTTCCAGCACAGATTAAAGGATTTATTGTGGCCTATCTGCTTTGACAGTACAGTCCTGTTCTAGAATTTCTAATATCTTGTGTTAAAGCTCTGTCTCCTGACAATTGTCATAATTGTCGTGATTGTCATGAGCCTTTTGCCTCATCCAGAAGTCACGAAAACTGATAGAAAGAAAAAATGAAAAGGAACGAGGGTTTTCCTCAGTGGATTTTCTGTTTAGATTATTAAGAACGGGAATATTTTCATTTTCCTTCATGGCCTACCAGCTGGTTAGGATCTCAATATGTCAGAGTATTTTCTTTTAATCTTTTGTTTTGGCTTTTCATAAACTTTGCCAGAAATATTCAGTTCCCCGAGTGCCACTCTTACTGGTCCCAGTTACCTCTCTAGAGACCAACTCTATAAATTTGGGGTAAGAAAAAATAGAAACCAATATTTTTCTCCTCTTTGAAGCTATTCAGACAAGGAAAGTATATTGTCTAGATAGTCTTTATAAATCATAGAGATTAAGAGAAGAATACATTGATTTACAAGTTTCAAAAAAAATATTATAGCAAAAGTGAAAGAAAAACAGTGCAGATTAAGACATTAATAATCCTGCTACTAAGTCACAGGTATTTAGAGACGGCATCAGTGGCAAGTACTTATATCCTTTGTTTTATGTCCTTACCATTGTACCAAACCAGCTTTTGGAGGCTAATTTGAAATTTTCAGAGAATCACAGATCATAGAATGACTGAAGTTGAAAAGGTTCTCTGGAGGTCATCTGATCCAAACCCCTTCTCAAGCAGTGCCACCTAAAGCAAGTTGCTCAGCACTGTTACAGGTGCCTTTTGGGCAACTTGTGCCAGTGCTTGGGCACTCTCACAGTAAAAAAAAAATAAATTGTTTCCTGATGTTTGTAGGGAATCTGCTCTGTTTCATTTAGAGCCTTTAGTTCTGGCACTTGGGTGCTACTGGAAAGAGCCTGGCTCCGTCTTCTCTGAACCCTCCCTTCAGGTTTTTGCATGTATTGATAAGATCTCCCTGAGCCTTCCCTTCTCCTGGCTGAGCAGTCCCAGCTCTCTCAGCCTTTCCTCACAGGAGAAATCGTCCAATCCTTTCATCATCTTCGTGGCCCTTTGCTGAGCACTGTCCAGTATGTCCACATCTCCCCATGTACTGGAGAGTCCAGAACTGAATCCAGTACTCCAAGTATGGCCTTGCTAGAGCTGAAGAGAGGCAAAGAATTACTTCTATGGACCTGTACAGCCCATGCATTAGCCTTCTTGGGACATTGCTGCATCATGTTCAACTTGGTGTCCACCAGAATCCTTGTCTGCTTTCTAGCCAGGTGGCCCCCAGAACGAGCTGGTGGTGACTGGGGCTGCTCCTCTCAGGTGTAGGACTTTGCCCTGCCCCTTGTTGAACTTTGTGAAGTTTCTGCCAGCACATTTCTCTAGCCTGTTGAGGTACCTCTGGACCAGGGCACAGATGTATCAGCAACTCCTCAGAGTTTTGTGTCATCATCAAACTTCCTGAGGGAACACTCTGCCCCATCATCCAGATCACTAATGAAGATGTTGAATGAGTCTGGAACCCAGGAGTACACCGCTAGGCCCTGGCCTCTGACTAGATCACTGATTCCACTGATCACCACTCTCTGGGCTCAGCTGTTCTGCCATTTGTCAATCCACCTCACTGTCTGCTCATCCAGCCCACAGCTTCTCTGTGAGGATTTTATGGGGAACAGTGTCAAAAACATTACTTAAGTCTGCTGATTCTGTCTGTTTATGTCCATCTTTGACCATTTCCTTTTGCCTTTTGATGCTAACAACAAGCTAACAAAGACCTTTTATTTGATAGATTAAAGTAGTTATGAGCTCTGCAGCAAGCTAACCTTTAAACCTGTATTCTCCTGCATTTTCAGTCAGTTCCAAGTAAATGAAAATGGAGGTTTCTACTATTTAAAGGTTACAAATAAGAATAATGTAACACAAGATTTCCTACGTTTGGAATTTTCATATTACACTCATTTACCCTTCATTTTATTTTAAGAGTCTGTATTAATAAAGTTTACTTCTCATAAGGTGCTAGAGGAAGTAGAAAGGTGGAAGTTTTGGCAACAGGGATGGGGGCATTTCATCAGTTATCAAATGTGGGAAGCTTGTAATGGAATAAGCACATGAATTGCATATGTTTTGCTAAACCCACCATTAGTGACATTTGTGAAGTCTGACATTTAATTAATCATCAGTGGGTCCAAAAATCAGAAGTCCACAACTGTCTATGCTATGGTTTCAGGCACATTGAAAATTCTATTTTTTAATTGTATGGTTTTTAGGGTTTGATAACCTTCCACAATAAGAAAACTTGTTAAATTCCTCAGTTTTGCAAGAGTGCACAGGGCTCTGCCTGTGACAAAATATAAAAATATATAGCATTTTCTTTGTAGAGCTTTCATAACCTTAAGGAAATTCACAAGACAAGCAATTTTTCTTCTGGCAGGGAAACACATTTTTCCTTGTTAATCCTCATACTTAAGAATTATGGGAAAAATTAAGACATATATCAAATCAGCAGATTACAGAGAACTAAGAGAGCAAGAAAGCTGGATCCAACCACTACTTTTCTCTTACATCCACAAGCAGTATTTTCTGTATTTGTTTCTAAAAAAGATATATGCAGCTTTAATTTAAGAATACTGACAATGCTTAATAATATGTAATTTATTCTGAGAGTGCATCTAATCTGTATGTCCTACATTAGGTTATCATCCATATGTGTTAAAACTTGGCAAACCTACCTAAATAGTTATGTTGCCAGCAATGGAAAACCAAAATATTGCAGATGAACTCAAAATTCTCATTTTGGCTATGTTATATGTCAGGTAACAGTCTTGTTACAGGAATAATTGAAATCAATATGACTGTAATAAAAGCACTTTGCACTCTATATCTCCCTTCACGGAACTGAAGAGGTTTTATTCTTCCGATTTTATAACATCATTTATATGAATGGTGCTGAAAAAGTCATGAGTCTCAATCTAATAAAGACAAAAATGATGCTGTAAACTCCATGTTAGCAATGTAATATAAGCAACAATAGCTTACAGAAGAAGGAGCACAGGGAAGGTGTGTTGACACTGCTGCTCATTTTATTAAGCATTATGTAGGTAGCAAAGTAATTTCAATATGTCTGAGAAACACAAGTACAGTCCTTGTCCTCAAGAGCTTACAATCCAACATCCTCACTCTGCTGGACTGCTACAGTCCTACTTTGCCTTGGGAAAATCATGGTTGCTTGCATCTTTTGTGAAAGGGAAAGAGGGGGCTGCAAACAGGGGAGCCATAGAAGCCTCCACTGAATGGGAAGGCAAAAGAAGAGTAGCAGTTTGAAAGGGGAAAATGAAAAGACCTGACTGGACTGGTAGACTCTCACCGGTGCCATGAAAGAACCTGCATGAAGATGAGGGAAATAAAACACCAAAGCAATACTGATGTAGAGAAGAAGTAAGGAGAGAAAGGGAGATGGCAAGGCAGAGTTTGAACATCAGGAATAGTGTACAAAAAATACACATCTCTGAACAGACTCTTGTACAGATATACATATATGTCCTTATATGTCTGCATTTCTGAAGAAACTGACTGGATTGTTTCTTACTAAACTGCCTCTTCTAATTAGAAATAATAGGCCAGATAGATTAACCTTTCCAAAAAGAAGGAAAAAGAAAGGATCATTTTTCCTCATTAAAATCTTGTGCATTTTCTTTTAGAAAGCAGTAGAATTTCTGTGCTATCATTGCAAGATATTTGTTAGTCTTGTACACTTTTGCCATTCTATTAAAATCTGTTCATCTTCAATAAAGTTTTAAAAAAATCTGCTAGTCATTTTTCAGTTGCAGTCCCCATCTCATAAGGAGTAGCACCAGGACTGAGAGCAGAGAGGTTTAAATTTTCGCACAGTCCAGGGCTCTTTCATCCATACCCAGAATTTAAACAGAAAAGGATACCACAGAAAGATGAGGTAGAAAAGCAGGAATGAAACACAATTCTAGGCTTGGGGGAGGCCGTGGTGGAAGTCTGTAACTAGCTGGTTTGAAGGACTTGGAGAGAAAAGGGACACAAGGCCTATGGATATGGGGATTTTCAGAAAGCAGCAAGGAGCTAAGGATTAAAATGTCTGCTAGAACTTTGAGCACTGTGACTTTGGGGGAAGGAGTCAGAGACTTACAAGCTCAGCAGACATGTCTAAGACAGAGATTCAGAAGCTGCCACTCCATGCAGCGGGAGTGGTCATCAAGGCGTATTAAAGTGTTAGAAAAAGAAGATGTAGGGAAAAGACAGAGGCTGCCAGTATTTGAGCAGACAGCAGAGGGGCTGAAGAGGGTGGGTGGTTTCTGGATCCCAACTGGGCTTGGAATAAAAGAATAAAATTGTAGCTGTAGCTCCAGGGACTGAGTGTGAAGAAGGACACAGCAGTAAATATTAGAGAGAAGCTACAGTCCAAAAGGGAGTCACAAATGGATTACAGCTTGCTTCATTTTTTGATTTAAGCATTTAACGGCCTGGTTTTGCTTTTGGCACTTTCATCCTTTATTGGAATTCATCCTTACAAAATGTTGGGTTTTTTTGTGAATTGGAATGATACTGTAAGCAGCATTAGCTTAGGTCCTTAACTGCTCTGTGAAGAAAATAATCACTTAGTATATTTATTAAGAGATTTAAATATTTTGTGCATTTTTTTATCTGTGTTGATATGGTCGCTACTATTTCACTGTAGAGTTACTTTAGGAAAAGAAACCTTGTGGTTAAAAAACAATGGGATTGAAGCCCTTTCTTAGACGTTTAGCATGGAAGATAGGTACAACCACAGTTACACCTATTTGAAAATATTAATACCAAATTAAATTGAGAAGGATGAACTCAGGGCCTTGGTTCTGTGCATGTGCAATACAACAATTAGTTTATGATTCTGCTTTGTCTTTATTTTTATATCAGATTTTTTTTCTTTCTCCAGGAGTGAGTCAAGCAACGTTTCTTAAGTTTATGATATATAACAGGAATGATAAACCCACAAAATCTCTACTTCTAAAATCCCCAAATCCCAATAATGATCACAGATGTAGGACATCTGTAGGTATTGGTCTTGTCTGACAGTTCTCTGCAAAGATGCAAGGATCTCTCCCCAGAATTAGGGTATACGTCTCCCATGCTCGATATCCCAAAGGACTGTACTGAGCAAAATATCCGGGCAAACTTTTAATGAAGACAAGAAAACCCAGTTGTCCCTCCTATATCTCACTTTTTCTTGTGCATAGGTGAAATACCGAAGAGGACTTTCGCAGCTTTTCCCTTCTTTCCAGGCGCAAACCTAAGCCCTCTAGTGGTACGAGAGAGCGGAGCCTGACCCCGGGAGTCGTCTCCAAGTCATCAGAGCAGCTGATTAATCACGGCAGGAGCCTGGGAGAAGCAGGCAAACAACGTAACTAGCTTCGTACTTGATTGCACGCTGCTTGCAGCTACAGCTGAGGAGAGAAACGATTTCCAGAGGAACCTCCTCATTCAACCCTTCGTGTGTCCTGGTCTGGCAGCTACGATGCAGCCCCTGTCCCCTTTCTCCAGGTTCAGAATCTCCTACCAAACCAAGCTGGGGTTCAGCCACGGGGCTTTTCCCCTTCAAGGTGCCACACAGCTGCCAAAGGTGGAGGTTGTTGTTTCAGAGGCTGCTGGTCCTCACTAGGCAATGACTTTCGCAAGCCCCATGGCCTCTAAATGCACCACAGAGGATGCTGGCGAGCCTCCTTGGCAATCTGGGAAGGAAAAGGGGAAAAAGATGCTTTTAACCTGAAGTGGGCCATTCGAGTTCTCCCAACAATCACTGATTTCTGGAGGAATTCTGTAAATTTTGATAAATCAATACATTCCAACCTTTTTCCATTTGAAGTTTTTTCCCTAATTAACAACACTTGTAACCTTCTCCTAGTACCTGTTTGTAACCAAAAAAAGGCGTGACTTTTTTTTTTTCTAAATATATTCATTGAAAGAATGGTGCAAAAAATGCATGAACATCTATTTATGTAAACATGGGTGACAACACTCTTCTGTGATGATCTGAAAATCTCACTCCAAGTTAGGAAGTCT
The DNA here is from genome assembly GCA_035041135.1 of Platyrinchus mystaceus. Taxonomy (NCBI): domain Eukaryota; kingdom Metazoa; phylum Chordata; class Aves; order Passeriformes; family Tyrannidae; genus Platyrinchus; species Platyrinchus mystaceus. The sequence continues at coordinate 103,652,614 of JAWWLV010000088.1, read as the reverse complement.
TGAACAGGACAACCATGTGATTCAGAGGATGAGCCCCACCACAGGGATAGCAAATTGTGAATAAAAATAATAACAATAATAAAAAATAGAATAACTCCCTCCTGAGCAAGCTACAGGCTGGTTGGTATGTTTACTGAAACCACTCATTGCAGAATTTTAAATAACAGCAAATTTGGGATCAGGGAAAGATGTTAATGCATTTAAAACTTTTGGGTTGTTTTTTCCCTCTGGCTCTAAGTAGTTTTTTCAGCTTTATTAAGTAAAGCTTCTCTGTGCTGGTGGAAAGCCCAGCTGCATCCTATTTTAAAGGTACCCTCGAAAATTCTGAGAAGCATTGATGAGAGAAGAGGGCTTGAAATGTCCACCATAATAAATTGTCCTTGCCACAGCAGGCATAGGTATTGATGGCTTTCTTATACCAGAGAAAATAGGGAATACTCCTCTGACAAAGGGGAATGACAGTGGAGTCTAATCTATGGGAGAGGAAAATGAGGACAAGTGAGTTCAGATCCCACTGTGGAGGCTGCCATGGGCTGTGCTCTCCCTTTGATGCCCCCATGGACACACTCTCTGAGTGCCAGTGCTACAAGCCCAGCTCTGCCCCGTGGTACTGGCTGAGCCAGAGCATCGCAGAGGGAAGACAAGGCTGAGGAGATTAAACCCCAGCAGGAATTCCAGATGGGATCTCCAGCTGCCAGGTCAAACAGCCTTCCTACTTGAGAAAAATAAGGGGCATTACTAGGTTTTCCTGTGGACATGATTGAGTTTAAATAGGCTCACCTGCACCTGATTAAAAAAAAAAAAAAAAAAACCAAAAACCAAAAACCAAAAATAAACAAGCAAAACCAACAACCAACAACAACAACAAAAACACACACAAAAACCCCCCAAACCCCCAAACAAACAAAAAACCCCCAAACCCTTTAGTATGGCAGAGCAGAAAGAAGGCTGTAGTTTAAAAAAAGTGGGTTGTAATATTCTGCATGAAAATGAACAGATCTGTTCTTGTAACTGGGCGGAACGCATTGTTTCCTGAAATAATAAGCTTGGCTTATTTACTCTTCCGCTTTTGCACAAGAGTAAATCTCCTTCCATTGTAACCAAACTTCAGGTTTGTTTTTTTTTAATTGAGTTCAGAGTTATTATTTACTTTTAGATGCCAAGGTTATGGATTTGCCATGCTTACCTTTTAAATATATTTTATCAATTTTTCCCTATTAATTTAATGAAAACTAATTAATATCCAAGATCTACCTACACAGTTTCTGTCATTAAACCTGGAAAAAAGTAATGTATAAAATCTACCTAATAAAAGAATTGTTATCATATAAAAACCAATTAAATGCAAAGAGGCAATTTGTAGAGAGGGAGGGAATATATACATAAGTATGTCCTATTAGTAGGAAAGTGCTGTGTTAGAAATGTGGTAAAAATTAAGTGATGTAATAAATAACATCACAGTCTTTTCAAAATTTGAATGTTTCTTGTTTAACCAGTATCAACAAAATACATTTGGAATATGTTTTGCTTGACAAATATCCTTCTACTTGGAGATATGTGTGCATATGTTATAGTTTTATTTTAATTTCTCAACTGAGGACACAAAGCTAGTCTGGATACTTTCCAAGTTTGCAAGCTATAGCTGTAGAATGAACTTCAGTGCAGCTATGCTCTGCTTAACTTTATGATTTGGTTAAACACTGCCTCATTAAAGTGGTCATGAGTGGTTCATGTCCTTGAATTTCTCTCCTTCCTTTTCCTCCTATAAGACTGAGCAAACAGAAACTGAAGATGTGAGGCAGATGGTTTGAAAATAGACAAAAAATAGACAAGATTTTGGGCCTCTAAAATTCCATTTTTACTTGTTTTCATGTCAAGGAATTAATCTGAGAGCAACATACTTACATTGAACTATTTGACATAAATAATTTTAATAATATGGTAATGCAACTGCCATCTGCTCTGTTGGGTCATCTCATCCCAAAAGTCCCCAGGCAAGCAGCAGCAACATCTCATGAGTAGAAGCATAAACTGGTACTGGGCAGCAGAGAGTGACGGAGGGAAAAATGGAGGTACCTGACCATCCTGGTCTGTCACTGCTTTTCACTTGTGGCTTTGAAAATTCCAGCTGACAGCAACAGGCCAGATTCCCAGGAGTGGGCTTTTTGCCTCTTTGCCTTTTTGGAATTGTAAATCCAAACTCTAGGTGTGAAAAGCCCTTTACTTGTCTTGAAGGTACCACACAGGATGAGAATGAGAAAAGATGAGCCCCACATAGCAAATTCTTTAGTGGAAAGCATTTCTTTATTGGACAGAGCTAGAAGTCATGGTTCCATTTGGATGGGAGACTACTCTGATGTGTTCTGGTATGATCCCAGTCTGCTGCATAAAATTCCCTCATGGCTCAGGAGAACTGCTTGGTCTCTGATACTCTGCCCACACTGGGCATACACTTGCTCTGCTCCTTCACCCCACTGGACAAGGTGTTGTTTTATGCATTAGTCATGGCGTCTAGTTTTCTTCAACAGAAGAAAAATAAAATAAATATTTTACAGCACAGTGATTAGGGCAGTCTTTTGGGGTTGAAAGAGACTTGGGCTCCAGTTCTCTCAGACAAAGAAAAGTGTAGTATTTTGTGAGCTTTGCCTCAGTTAAGAGCTCCTCACTACAGCCAGCCAGCAAGCACACCGCTCCCTCACCGCTCAGCTGTACTTGGCTTTCTGGGTTTACATATCCAGCTCAGCTCAGTTTGCGAAGCTTATTCCAAGACAGTACCATCCTCTATAGGAATAAGATACCTAAATGTGTGCATGGTGCTCTGTGGATATCTTTCAGCTTGCTCTCTTCTAAGACATAATTAACTATATAGAAGTAAAAGAGGGACATAAACCACCCTGGTTTGCCAGCTATGTCAAAGCAAACAACTTTGCCTTGAGTAAAGAGATATAATTAGACAAATCGATACAGATGTATTATGTAATTGTTTTCTTGGCATGTGTTGTTATTCACTGTCATGTCATATAGGCACACTAGGAACAAAAGGAATTAAATAATAAAAAAAAAGCTATGCTATTTCACTTTTTATTGCATGGAGGGAAAATGAAATTTAGAGGAAGTGGGTGTCTTGGAAAAGGAGGAAGAATATAAAAATCTGTGTGTCTGCCTCTGAACCATAGAAATAATTTTTGAATTAGATTTATTCTGTGCTATTCAGGAGGAGAGATGGAGGAAAAGATTAGATTATTTAATTGTGCTTTAATGTAGATATTTCAGAAGTCATATTAAGGGGTTTCAATAGATAGGGAGAAACAATCCAGAAAAAAATCCCAGTGTTGACTCACCTGTAGTCTTCACCATGATATACCAGTGATGTTGAAAGTGTGGTGACCCTAATTATATCAGGGAGAGTCTTCTCTGGGCATTATTCAGACATGAAGAACACTAGTAGATAAACTAGATGATGTGGAAGGCATTCTGTGTTGCTAACCAGTGTAAGTGTGGGAGATGCCATTAGGAAAAGGAGTTGTGAAATACCTGATTTTACCCCAAAGGCTACTTTCAAGAGTATTATTGTAGTTCAAAACCTGAAAAAGGGAATTAAGCAAATGTGAACACAAGTTAAGAAGAAGCTTTAGTATATTTGAAATTCATTCATTTTTTTCCCGGTGTTGTCTCTTCATCAGAAAAATAGGCATTTAAAAAAATGAGAATCCAAGCTTATCTGTTAACAGAAATCTCCACACCCACCATCTCAAAGACAGTATAGGAAGTAATCTCCTGCAAATGATGTTGGAAATGATGTTTAGAAAACTCTTCTCAAGCATTAAAAAATCTCCAACAAATTTCGGTAATTCTTGTAGCAATGTGTTACAGTTGTAGCAAAGGGCTTCTATTTCCTTCTCTGAATCATTGCATATTAGATATGGCTTTTACTTATGCTGGAAATTCCAGTGTGATTCTCTGACTCTCTGAAAATGAAATGTTTATCTCAGTGGACAATCTAAGCAACTCTGTCTGAGACTAAGGGATTTCATGGGCAGGGGGAAGGAGGACTCTCCCTGTCTCTCCCCTCCCGCATTCCCTTCCTTGCCTCTCTCTCCCTTTCTCCTTCTTTCTCTCCCCATCTTCCTCTCCCTTGCACCTTTTGTCTTCCTTCACCTTTTCTTTTCCTGTCCTAAGACTGTCCTGATTTCTTCACTCCGGAAAGAAAAGGGAAGAAGCAAAGGTCAGAGCTGTTAGCCTCCTCATCCCTCTCAGCCTCCCCATCCCTCTCAGCCTACTTTGGAGCACGGTTGCCATAGTTCACACTAAATGTGCCCAGTCTATCTCATCTTCCCATTAGCTCTAAGCAGTTTTTATTCCTCTTCTGATGCTCTGCCAAAGGTAACACAGGCTGATATGCACTGAGCTTGGGCACAGGTTCCAAAGGATGGAAAAATACCTCTCCGGGGAAGAAAAGGACTATAAATAAGTGTTCCTGGTGATCTAATCTCAAATGGCAATGTTCCATTTGTTATTTTTAAAGCTGACTATTAGACGACTTTGTGGAGGGATGAGGAATGGCAGGAGAAAATGAATAGCCTGTCAAGTAGCCTGAGCAGTAAAGCAATGTGCTGCTTCAACATGGATTTCAGCACTTGCTTTAGGTCCACGTACTTCATGCAAATAGGAGAGGCATACTGGGAACCAACCAACAGGATAACAGGGCATTTACTAATTTATGCTTCCTGCTTAACTTTAGTTGGTGTAACATAGTTTCATTGACTTCGGTGAGGCTGCTCTGTGCCAAAAGTTAAGCACATCTGTGGGACTGAAGTTTAGTTCAGAATATTGTTCCAGAAAATACCAGAAACCTCAAATCATTCTCTAGAGCATATGATTTGTGAAAACGAACCTTCTATGACTTTTGAAAGCAAAAAATTTCAGAAAAAGAAAAAAAGTGAAATTAACCTTTCTCATCTACAACTTGTTTTTTGTGTACAGTCCTTATTACAGCAGATTCCAGCCTGTAAAGAACTATATAATTAGCTTTTTTTCCTCAATTAGGAGATTGTAAGGTTGCCAAAAACCCCATATTTTGAATGTATCTTCTATCACATGATCAAAGATCGCATATATCTGTGCCTATAATGAGAAGCTCATGTGCTAATGTTCTGTAGTGGTCCAAAACTTACAACTGCAAAAACCTTTGATGTATCACTAATTGGTTTTAGCACCATAGATTAGGTGCTGAAATCAGTAGGCAAGAAATTGTGAGTAGTAGGTGGAGAAGGGATAATTCTGATTCTCACCATATGCTTTGAGAAATTTAAATCATTACAGCATAAGTAGAAAAAGAAGGCAGAACTTGTTGCTTTTTTATTTTTAAGAGAGTCTCATAGATTATATGTATGATCCAAAAATATGCTTTATTCTAAATCATTACAAAAATCTCCATTTCACAGTTTTTATTTTTGTAGAAACAACACCCATCTCGCCTGCAATGTGCTGTGCATTCTAACACCTAATGTGTGGTGAAGAATGTAGTAACAGGGGAAATATATCTGCATAACACATGAAAAGTGCCAAACCTTTAATTAATTTCAGACACTATGTCGCAAAATAGCAAACTCTAACTATAGATTTCATCTACACCACACAGAACCAGGGAAGGGAGGCAGTGACGTGATATGTGCTCTCGTGATGGTGGTGCATATTATATCTTTGACAGCTTCTTGGTTATAAGGATTTATTATTTAATCAGCTGGTGGCATTGCGTAAGGATTATTGGCAAGATAAGAAGACAGAGCTCTGTTCTGGATTGAAAGCTATATGGCTGGTCTACACAGAGGAAGCTGCAGAGGCACACTGCAGTAAACATCATCTTTGGCTTTAAAATATACTCAAATGTTCAGTGGTTGTTTTTTTCTTAATGAAAATTGAGTGATTTGGATCATTCTACACAAGCATCTACATATTCCCTTCCAGTGTGCCTTGTTTTTGTTACCCATTTATTACCAAAACTCAGAATTTTATGTTGACAGCAAAGGTATGGTAAACATATAATCTCCATACTTTTTAATTTAAAAAAAACTCAAACCCAAACCCCACAGAAATGTAATCATAAAAGAAGTAACAATGCAGGAACCTTTTTGCTCTGCACTGCCACATTTTTTTTATTTAAACCATCAATATTAGTTAAAACTTTTAAAGTTTAACTTAACTTCGCAATTTAATCTCCCTTATTTTCAAGGCTTTTTTGGCGTGTTTTTGTGTGCATATATGGAAGTTGAGACACATAGCATTTTAATTTTGTTTATTATAATTGGGATTTTTTTGCATGGCATGTTCAATCCAGGAGTCAGTCATTGTTAGATGCTGATTTAAAGTAGATCAGGACTCCTATCATTCATTCCAAGAATTTTCTGTCTCCTGTAAATAGAGGATGGAAGTGGTTGCATACATACATTAAAACAAGGTGTCAATCCCTTTCTATTACTAGAACATTAGCATAAATGAGAATCTTCCAGCCTCATTCTTTATAATAAATACTATTTTTAATGCTACTGTAAAGGAACAGAAGAGGTAAGACAAAATGAATGACATTGCTGTGTGTTTTCCTTAAAGGTGAACCACAGGGTGTCATTCTTTGATGTCAGGGTGAAAGCTGAAGGAAACAGAAGTATGTATCCTTTTGGCCTTGATTCAAATGCTCACTATGATAGTGTCCTGAAAGTGCTGTTTCCTTTGTTGCTTCTCCACTTTGGTGTAGTTTGCTAATTTAATGTAAGACCTTCATACATTTTTCACACACATTTTTCCCAGCTGATCATCTTACTTGCATCTCAGTATCAGAGCATCACACTCCTACATCAGACCAACTTTAATTGAAGTAATTTTTCATGATCATTACTCTTCTTACATTTACTTATTTAAAAATATTGCCTTCTCCTCTCATTCTTAAATGCACATTTTCTTAAATGCCCATACTTTCTAAAATGCACACTTATCAGATAAAAATATTTGTATGTGAGACAAGATTAGTATTGTTAGAACACCGGCAATTTTTTTACACAGTGATCATTGCAGCATCTTTCAGATCCCTCCTAAACTGTTGAGTTTCTCATGATATCTTGCTATATGATTAGAACTTTGCACGTGTATGCATTGTCCTACCACAAAGAGAATGGAGAGAGGGGATGGAAAACTACTATTTTTTCACACAAAGGGTTTATGTATTCATATAGACCAATTGCTTTTGTGTTTGGGGGTTTTTTTACAGTTTTGGGGTTTTTTGGGTTTTTTTTTTTGTGGGTTTTTTTTTTTTTTTGGGAGGGGGGTTTTTGTTGTTGCTTTACTTTGTTGTGGGTTTGGTTTTTTTTTTTTAATTGATAAGATATAAACAGTGAAGGCTTAAACCTAGAATAAAAGAGTCATCATGATTGGTCAGTGAAGGCAACATGGCAGAGAAAAATTGTTTCTACTGGAAGCAGAATGGATTTGATTTCCTGAGTAGTTTTATATATACTTTGGGTGGATCCATTCAGTTTTGCACTGTCACTGTTAAAACGATGGTGCCTGAGTGGAGCTTGGCACTGACTGCTTTCCTCTGGCTGACTTTCCCCTGGTCGTGCTGCTGTGCTGGATAACAACTTACCACTGTTGCTGCTCATTAGCAGGGCAGCATCTGGCTGAGTAGGCGATGTTACAAACGAACATCTGTCAGGATACTTTCCTTACAGCTTGGGAGTTTGGTGCATAGGCCAGCAAGCTTTCTTGTCATCTCCCCGCCTTGTTTATCATAAAAAGTTTTGCTCAATAGTAGTGAATCCTTATACACAGCAGATTTCCTTGATTTCTCATGTTCCTTCAAAATTAGCTTTAAACCTGGATGTTGATTGTTGTTCTCTTTCCCCAATCACCAAGGTTCAAGTATCCATGGTAATGGCCTTCATCTATTAGTCTGGATCACACAGGGATGACCCCAGAGGTCAAAATCTCTTTTTCTCTCAAGGCTGTAGCAGAGAAATGTGTCTATTATATTAGGCTTTACAGTGAAATTGTAAAGAATAGAGGAAATAAAATTATGACGGAAGGCACAACTCTTGTTAAATCTTTGCATGTACCTTGATGTTTCTGAGATTTGCTATAAAAGAAAGCCCTTTAGATACTCTGTAAACATGGAGTTCACAGTTGAAAATTAGTACCTGTATGATTTCTGTAATTTATGTATCCAGGCTGGTTGTAACTTAGATGACTTTGCATAGGTTATATTGTGACAGATATTGCATTAAATCTTAAATACACCACTTAACATAGTCAGGGAGGATATTAAATATGAGCTTGCTAATTGAGCAAGTTCCTTATAAAGAAGACTTGCGTTTGCTTCCGGAAAAGTATCAGTGTGATGTAAATTGCTATTGCACAGCCACTGACTATCATAGTGATGAAAATTGCACTACTGTGCCTGCAGATTTAAAAATAAACCTAGTGTGAGCATGCAGGGAGGGAAAGAAGAGATTTCCCAAAATAGGTTGTGCAAAATGTTTCCATTTTCTCTTTTGGAGGTGGTGTCGATTATGTTAGTATCAGAAAGATTTCCACCTTCCCAAGTTACTCATGATGCTTTCCTCCAGCGTCGCTGTGCTTATAGATTGACTTACCCTCAGCTGCCTGTGGACATATTCTTGTGCAATAAATCAGAGCAAAGCTTGTATCAAAAAAGCTCCTGGTAACTTCTATTATTAAATGTCATCATGAAAAAATGGGGGCAACATTGCTGAACAGTGAAAACAAAAAGGAAAAGAGAGACTTTTGGCCTTAAATATAGCAGGACAAACCACCTATTACAGTAGGAACAGAATATAACCCTTTTTCTTTAAAACTGACATCAAAAAAAGAGCACTTCACCAACCAATGGTAAGCAGAGCATTTTCAGTGACAGATCACCTAAATGGGTGGTCTTCCCTCACCTGCGAATTGCAGCTCATTATTAAATGTCAGTCTCAGACCGTTACCTTCAGCATCTCCCCAGACATGAGCTCAGCACGTATTACCACTCACTGGGAAACCTTCGCTCAAGCACGAGCGACATGAGCCAACAATCACTTATGACTCAGAAAATGATGGATCAGTTAGCTCTGCTGTACCTGCAGTAGATCAACACAAGAGGGATGTTGGATGCTAGATCTCATTCATCAGCCACATGTGACGTGTTGTAAAGCTGGAAAGCTTTTATCTTGTCCATCCACCTTGGACCCAATAAGGCTTAATGGGTATCAGTGTGCATCTCAGAATAGAAACAGAGTTGGCTCACTCTGATTTCATACTGTGTGAAATGCTGCAACATCGAAGAGCAAGAAGGGGATTGTTGATATTTAGGCAATGCCCATTCTTGGACCTTGCCTGAATCTGAATCTTCTGCATGGATGTGCAGTGGCACTATCTCTGTGGGGCACTGGAAAAAAGCACTTGCTGTCAGTTTTATGGGTTTTTTTCCTCCCAGCGGCAGAGCATGCTGCTGTTCCTGGGGTTTGAACGGGAGATATTGTAGCAAGTCTCATCACTAATTAGAAACCAACCCTCTGAACGGCCCATTCCACTGCATAGGTTGTGTCAGAGTCATTAAAAGAGCCTGTAATTGATAATGTAAGAAAGATTGCAATTCCTTACAGTAGAGTTTGTCTTAGAATTCCTACTTGAGGTGTTGTGTTTTTATCCCCTAGTAGTTCACGGATGGAAGAGACCTCTGCGGTCATCGAGTCCAACCTATGACCCAATACCACCCAATATGTCAAGTAGACCAGGCACTAAGTGCCACATCCAATCTTTCCTTAAACACTTCCATGGACAGTGAATCCATCACCTGACTGGGCAGCCCATTCCAGTGAAAATTACCCTTTCTGTGAAGAAATTCCCCCTAATGTCCAGTGTAAACCTCCTCCTGGAGCAGCTTAAGACTATGTCCCCTCATCATGTCGCTACTTATTGCATTCTTTCTCCAGAAAAAAAAAAATAAGGGAAGAAGGAATGGACTGAATAAGCAATTGTTGCCTCATCATTGATTTCATGGCTTTTTTAATTCATTTTAATTCATTGAGCTTGAAAGAATGAATAAAATCCTGAAATCAAGAAAAAATTTATCTTTTCATCACAAATAAGATTTAAATTGCAATTATATATGGGGGTAGCATTATTATTTTTAACAGTTTAGAAAGCAATCAAAGGAAAATAGAAACAATATTTTTAGATTTTGAAAAGCAATATATCTATTTTATTACTGGTTTAGAACTTCATCTACAGTTTCACTATTTCCTTTGCCTCATTTTTTCCTGTGATAATTAGGGAAAGAAAAAAACTCTAATTTTTGTGAGTCCTTGACTAAAGAAAAGTAAAAAAAAAAGATAATTTTGAAGATGCTTCTTAATGGAAAACATAAAAGATATAGGTTATTACCATAATTATAAAAAATAATTGTATTTGAAAAATAGAATTTCAGGCTTTGTTATTAAGAAAGAAAGTCTCAGGCATTGTCACTAAAGCTTTAGACTATATTCCTTTTAAATGTGCTATTGAAATTATTTTTATAATACTATACAACTGTAGTGAGAGCTATTAAAGAAGTCTACAGGTCTGTCTCATGGTGGCTTGAAACCACTCAACATTACAAAAACACATAATATATGAGATAAATACAAACAATTTATGTGTAAGAAATGTTTCACTCTTTCTGCAAGTGAGTACCCTCATATCTACAGAAAAAAAAAAAAAAAGGCAGCATTGGGACTACTAATAGCATTTGATTTTCACAAGACCTCTGAGTGTCTTTGCCAGACTAGCCTAAGTGCTCTTACTTCTACTGAAGCAAATACGAGCTTAAGAGCATTGGTTTTGCAATATCAATAATAATTTATGAATCCAATAAGACTGATAACATCGTTGTTTTTAATGTCCATTTTTAAGTGTAAAATTGAAACTCAAAAATACAGTATTTTTCTGCTTAAAATGCACGAATTAAGATTCTGTATTTAAAAATGTTCATATTCTTAGTGGGAGAGTAAGGTGTATGAACTCCTATTTTCCTCATAGACTTAAAAAGCTGAAGAAATGTTGAAAAAAAAATCACTTAATCTATGAAAAATATTGTAAAAGCTGTTGCCTAAAAGATGTGGTGGAAACAACAATAATAATGTGCTAATGTTACACAGTGTTTTCAAGAAGTTAAAAAAACTAATGAGAGCTAATCTAGAGATGTTCTCAATCTCTCACCAAAAATACAGCGTTGCTCCTGTGGGCAATGGTATGATAGATTAGAAATAAAAAAGGTCCCAAATCCTAACCCAGCTTGAGTCACTGTTTCAATATGTGGCCTTGGGTAGGCCATTATAACCCTGTACTCCTCTTCCAGTCTATCTAAAAAATGTACTAAATATCATAACCATGCTGAAGAAAACTCAAATGCTAAACTGGTCTGTAATTTTTAGAGAGCATTTGAAGTAGAAAAAGAAAATCTTTCATCCTAAATGTATTTTCAGCCTAAATGCAGAGTCCATTGTTTTCCTAATTTTCAGATGATGTCACAGAAGAACAAAAGTGTTACTTTTTGACAAGAAACAACATGATTTGTCAGGGCACTTTAACAACCAATATGAGATGCCACAGAAATGACAGATTTCAGTGTATTTTCCACAGTATACCCATTGATACTTTCCCCTTTTCTTCACATTTCTTATTAAGAATTTGGCTAAATCTTGAATGCTGTATGTGTCCAAGGGCAAGATAGTTCTTTGCTGACCTGTGAAAATACCTGTAAAAATACCTGCAAAAATATGCTTCTCACTGCCCACTCTGGAGAGATACTGATAGGCATGCCATGACCATGTCCTGGCGCTCCAGGCAGTGATCATTGTTTTTCCAAACTTGTTGCACCCGCAGCATGAATATCCATTGCTGGTTTTCAGTAGTATGAATGATAGAGGAAAATCATTTTTATATCATCAACATATTCTAGAAGTAAACAAGGATTCACTGTCTACTTGAGTGACCACTCATGAAAGGCACTTCACTGGGAAGGGCACTAATCGGGGGCTCTGTGCCCCACTCTGCCACAGACATTCCTTGGTATCTGAGAAAAAGCATTTACTCTCTCCATGTCTCATTTCTGCCTCTGACAGGAGTATAGGAGGTATTTCCTGACCTCACATGGGTTTTGTCAAGATAAATATATTTCAGTACTGAGATTCTGTCAAGGGTGTCTCTAATCTACTCCACTAAGAAACTACAACTCAGAAAATAATGCTAGTGGAAGGATAGAATTATAGTCAAATGAGAAGGGAAAACCGCAATGAAATAAACATCTAGTACTTTTGGGGGTTTTGTTTTTTACTCCCCACATTTAGCCTGACTTCAGTGATTAGTTGAAAAGTTAACAGAAAGGGAACAGCTGTATTTATTCAAACTCATCACAGTCAGCAAGACTGTGCAGAGATAAAAATCAGACTCTCCAGTGTATTTTGGAAGATTTGTCATTGCTGAATTGAAGCCAATGTAACAGTCACAGTCCACAATGAAGTTCATGTCAAGTTATATGATAACTCTTTGATATTCACTCTATCAATGACAGGAAAAAATGTATGTGGAGCAAAAGTGGTAATGGGATTTGATGCTAATATTTTATTCTCTATAAAATCAGTGACTCTCCTTCAGTTTTGCAGAAACCTTTCCTGCATTCTGGCATGGAACGAGGTAATGTTAACAGGATTCTGCATGTTCTGAGAGACTGTTTCGGAACACAAGTTATCTGGTACTTTGTACATGCATAAGAATAGGACCAAAAGAATATATGTCACTGAATATATAGACATAGAAGACTGTACTCCTGGACAGACCTTGCTGAAATTGTTTATCTGAAATACTGAAGGAATAAAGAAAGATCAGTCAGACTACAGAGGAAAAAAAGTTGACAAAAGGAAGAAAAAACCAACCAAAAAGGTGTTGTTTACTGAAAGGAAATGACTAAATGTCTCATTGTTTCTTTCTTAAAAGTAAGGAAGAAATAGGAATATTGTAAGAAAGAAATAGCAAGAGAAAACTAGATTCCTTTTGCCTGAAACTGTAATATGTTATTGAATTGTGGAATCTATTTTTTTCCTCATTTCAGATCTTATGAAGAAAGAAAACAAAGTATTTTTCTTCCTTGTGCACAAACAAGTTTTAGACTATTCTGAGAAACCTTTTAGCTGGGCATCCAAGAAATACTACCTGTGTATCATGGATATAAAAAATTGGCCAGAAGGTCCAAAACTGTGGTACAAATGTTATAAAACTTTGTAGCGCCAGGATTACTGTGGGTTAAAAAGCTAGTTCTCCTTCAGAGGGTCCCATTGTACATCCCATTCTGTCATGGTGTATTGGGTTTGCAAGGCAAGGTTTTGGTATTGAGGGGGGGCTACAGCAGTGGCTTCTGTGAGAAGCTGCCGGAAGCTTCTCCCAAGCCAGCTGGCTCCAAGGCTGGCCAAGGTCGAGCCCATCAGCAATGGGGATGATTAGGAAGGGGCGAGGGAAAAATTGGTACAGAACAGCAGCCAGAAGAGAAGATTGAGAGTATGTGAGAGGAAGAACTCTGCAGGTCAGTGAAGAAGGAGGGGCAGGATGTGCTCCGGGCACCGGAGCAGAATTCCCTGCAAACCGTGGTGCAGACCATGGTGAGGCAGACTGTCCCCTTTTAGCCCATGGAGGTCCATAGGGGAGCAGAGATCCATATGGTGGTCCCCAAACTGGAGCAGTTGGTTGCTTGAAGGAGGCTGTGACCTCATGGCAAGACCATGCTGGATCAGGCTCCTGGCAGGACCTGTGGACCCATAGAGAGAGGAACTCAGGCTGAAGCTTGTTTGTTGGCAGGACTTGCAACCCTGTGGAGTCATTTCTCCCTGAAGAACTGCACCCCATGGAAGGGACCCACACTGCACCAGATGAAGAGTGTGAAGAGTTCTCTCCCAGCAGAGACAATGTGTGATGAATTGACCACAGCCTGCATTCCCCACACCTCTGCACTGCTGTGCGGGAAGGAGGGAGAGAAAATCAGGACTGAAATTATGCCTGGGATGAAGCAGGGGTTGGGGTGAAGGTGTTTGAAGATTTGCTTTTATTTCTCATTAACCTATGCTGGTTTGATTGGCAATATATTAATTTCCCTGAGTCAAGTCTGTTTTGCCCATGATGGCAATTACTTAGTGATCTCTCCCTGTCCTTACCTCCACCCACAAGTCTTTTATTATGTTTTCTCTCCTCTGTCCAGATGAGGAGGGGAGTGATAGAGCAGCTTGCTGGGCACCAACCCACCACACCTTACAGAAAATATCCATAGAAGTGCAGTGACTGGTGTTAGAGTCTGTTGGTGGAGCAGAAAGAAGAGTTGTGAGAGAGATCACAAGCCTATGTTCTCCAGAAATCAATCCTGTGCAAATATAGGACAGCTTCTGACAGTTTACACACCACTAGGGACTTAAAAAAGTGTAGGGGACAGTGCAGACTGACACCTTGGCTGCAAAATTCATCTGTCCATCACAGGGCCCCTGCATTGCCATTGTGTGAGGCACAAAGTTTGGCAGCACTGTGAGATCCTGCATTTATTATAGGGAGCTAGGCACTGTTACAATATTGGATATCTATGCAAGCCAGGAATAAATTAAATGACAGACAGACTAAGCAGAGTAAAATGTATAACCTCAGTAGACCATTCTACAGAGTCCTGGCAAACAGCCTTAGCACTACCCAATTAAATTTGCTTTCACCATACTCCAGGGGTCTAAGTGTTTAGGGTTATAGACACTTTTCAGAGGCTTGTAAATACATTAAGAGACTTGTAAAACTTTGGCAAAGCAAGTATTGATGAAGTAATTGTTTATACTGCTAACAGGCACCTCACTTATGTGAGAGCCTTCATCCCTCAGAACTCAAAAGCTAGAATAAAAATGAAAGTATGATCAAATTGACATTGCTGAAATAGTATTTGGACTCAGGGGGGACACAATGATATGTTTCCTAGCACTCTGAATGCAATACCAGGCTGGCTTTTTCCCGCGCTGTTCCAGTCCCTGAGCTAAACAGAAAAAAAACCTCCAAAACATCAAAAAAGAAGACCAGAGCAGATAGACATCCATATTTCTTTGACAAACTTCAATTCTGGGAATTCTGTATTTTTTTTGTCTAAAATGCGGTAAGTCAGCTGCCTGCTAGTTGTGCTCTCTAGAAGTTACAAAGCTATCTCAAAGTTTAAAATATGACTGTGTTGATAAAACTTGGTGGGACTGAGACCTGATCTGCTGAAGAAGAGAAGCAGCATAACGGTTGTACATTGAGCAAAAAAAACCCCCAACCCACTGGGAGTAAAATGGTACAGTAAGTCTTTTTACGGGTTGAAATACTAGAAAATCCCCCCCTCCCTTCCTTACTGTGCTTATTTTGGCAAGGATAGACTTTCTGATTTGGATTTGTGCTGAAAAAAAGTGTGGATAGCACAGGGACGTTTTAGTCAATAGTGAGCAGTAACTAAAGGCCTTTCCTGCCTCTCACCCCACCCTTCTGGGGGTGCATAAGAAGCTGGGAGGAGACACAGCTGGGACAGCTGACTCCAACTGACCAAAGGCGTATTCCATGCCATATGGCCTTGTGCTCAGCATATAGAGATGGGGGAACAAGAAGGGAGTTGGGGAGGTTTGGAGTGATGGCATTTGTCACCCCATCTAACAGTCAAGTGTGCTGGAGCCCAGCTTTCCTGGAGATGGCTGAACACCTGCCTGACTATGGGAAGCAGTGTATGAATTCCTTGTTTTGCTTTACTCATGTGAGTTGCTTTTGCTTTCCCTATTAAACTGTGTTTATTTCAACCTGTGAGTTGAAAAGTTCACCTTTACTCTTACGACTCTTTTCCCCATCCCACTGTGGCAGGGGGTGGGGAGAGGAGTGAGCAAGTGGCTGAGTTGACGGCTGGAGTTAAACCACATTTGTCTTCACAACAAACAAAATGGACAAATGCTAAATTAATGAGATTAAGTATTATGCTCTAGCAACATGAATGTTTTAGAATGTGCTAAAACTAAGGAACAAATCTGTTATCTTTAGTGGATCATCCAAGGAGGGGAGGAGGGGTTGGGTCTTGAGATACATTCCCATTTAACTCCAAAAGTGGGAAGGAAGGCTGTGCAGAAAATGCTGTGCTAGCATGAAATGGGAGGTTTTGAGGCATTATTTCAGTTTAAAATACTGTACAACAGCATGCATTGCCGAATGAAGCTAAAGGAGTGTGTGTTTTGATTGCCAAGGGAACAGGGATCCTATGCAAAGCTTGCTTGGAGAGAAGAGGTTTGGGCACTGAGAAAAAGAGTCAGTTGTTCAAGGGAAAAAAGCATGAAAACTAGTAAAGGAAAGGTGGGCAGGGAGGGAAATCACAGCATGTTCCTAGTAAAATTAAGTTCTGTTTCAGTTAAAGGGAAACGAGCTACTGCCTGAGAGTAAGTGTTTATATTAGGTGGGGGGTTTTATTGAGAGAGTTTACATAAAGAACAGGCAGTTTTCCTGTCTTAGAGCATTTTTTAAAGAAAATTATGACAGTATTCCAAGTACTATTTATTATCTTTAATATGCATGCACAAGCCCTCTAGGTTTCTTGCACATTCACCTTATATGATCCTATATCTTAATTTTCCATCAAAAAAATGACTAAAACTTTGCATCCAATAACCTGGTCTTTTACATGCAATAGCTTAGAGCTTTACTGCAACACTTCCTTGCAAGTCCTTATCAGCTAGAGCTCTTTCCTGCACTTCAGATGAGAATTAAGCTGGCATCAGGGAATAAAGGGATGATAGTAGACTTCTATATAAAATTGCTTCAGAATCTCCTTACATATTATAGTGTCCTTAGCACTCTGCATCACTGAGCCCTTTATCACTCTTAAGCAGCATTTCTTGTATGTCCTGCTCTGAGGAAATGTGCATTTCAAGTGCTAAAAATATTTTTCCTGTTTGGATTTTTTAATTTTTTTGTACTGTACTTTTTGTTTTGTACTTTTTACTGTAAGGTTTAAGGTGAAGACACTAGCTTAAAAAATCCCACCTCTCATACAAAAAATACAACAGAGGTTTCAGATATTTTGATATTGAAGGCACCTGTGTGTTCTGGAAAACAAGAAACATTGCTGACAGTTGGCAAGGAGTTAATCACAGGTGCTACTACAAAGTGACAATAAAACTACAGATAGTATTGCATAACAATTTATTCCATCACTATAACCTGTTTCTCTACATGTGGGATAACAGTTTTCTCTTCTGCTACAGCATTTGCAGAAGCACTCTAATTCATAAATGTCATTAATAAAAATAACTTCACAATCCCATTTCATTAAAACTGTGCATTAGTCAGTGGATTCTACAAATGTTAATGGATTTGTCTCTTTGGACTGCTCACTTTCAGTACCTTGTGAACACTCGGTACTTGAGATTTGCTATTGGCTTGGTAAGTCATAAGGCAGAATTTTTTGCATGTGGTTTAATAAATGTGTTGATGTACATACTGGTGCTAGTAAATGTAAAATTTTATTGCTATGTGAATATTCATGCATTTTATATTGTTATAAAATATCTTCCTGTTAATAGCTGTGCCAGCAAAACTATGTTTTATTAGTATTTGAAGAAGGTTAACAGATAGAAGAGACTATGTTGGAGGTAAATAATTTGAACCTTTGCTGTAATTTTCAGACTAAATGTTTGTAAAGATTTTCCTAGCCTTGCTTAAGAACAGCTTCCCTGTAAATAAATGGAGAGTTTCTCCCATACCCACCTCCTTGCTTCTAGGAGGAAGTGCAGAAACCCTGTTTTCCCAACATATGTTGTCAGGTCTGACCTATTGTATCTAGCAAACGCAGACAGCTCTCCAGGGGACATCAGACTGTAGGAAAAAATGTCAAGAAAGGCAGCATATGTGGAGCACAAGAGGTGAAACAGAAAGCCTTTGTGTTACTTCTAATGTGCTCCTAAATAGAAATTTCCATCCCAAGTTGACACATTTTATATCCACATGATTTTGAATATTTGATGTCTATTCCCTTGGTATTGACCTTGCTCCCTATAGCCATCCACTGCCCACTCTTTCTGCAATTTATAACAGAAATGGAGTTGTAAAACAAAAATCACACACTTGTAAGTAAGCTCTGCTTTGTATTTGATGTGCTGCTACAGATGTGTCACGACAGCCACGTTAGCTTTGACATTCTTGAGGCCCAACATTTGTCCATCCAGTGACAAAAAGCAATTCAATTGTCTGAAATTCCTAATGGGGTCCTTTGGAGAGTAGGTGGACTTTTGTACCAGTGCAGCCTCTGTGTCTTTCCCCCCAGTTCATCTGTGATATTCAGTGTAGCAGAGGGAGGGTAACCGGATGCTCGAGGTTCTTTGCCACAGTTCCACCATGAAGAGGCTCCTGCTGGGCATTTGACTATTGCTCTTGGAGGGGAGAACTGCGCCCTGGGGCAGCCAGGTGTCAGTGGAGGAAGAACAAGGGGCATGAGTGGCTTCTGCTGCACCTCTGTAGTTTAAATGCCACCATGCCAGCTCCTAAAAGTGAGATCACAGTCACTCTCCATTAACCTACGAGCTGGATGAAGCTTCACAGTCCAGGACACAGACAATTTACCTGACCTTTACTTGCAACTACAGGTAATGTCCTGGTACCCTGGTGGTATTAATTTCACTCCCTCATCTCCAAATGACTATAAGCATTTAATAAAGTGTAATTTCACTACTGGGCAGTCTCTCTGGGGGATTAAATGGCTATGTGAAAACCCCATGGGCAGCATGACATGATTTTCCAGGCAGGCTGAGTATAAATGATTATATAAATGATTTATATAAATGACTTTATGATTCTTCTGTCTTTCCATAAATTAGTGAGTTTCCAAACACCATTGCTTGTCACCTCTTCAAAGATCATACAGAGACTCAAATGCTCTAACCTCTTTGCCAAGCTCTGCCAGAAAACTGGTGGGTCAGCAACAACCAAGAGGGTGCACGTGTGCCAGGGACAGAGGAAAAGCAGCAAAAACCAACTGCTCTCTAGCACACAATCTCCTCAAATACTGGAACAGCAATAATGTCTTCCCGAAACCCTATCTCCTCCAAAGAGGAGCCTTGCCAAGCATGACCTGGTGGGACTATGCTGCCAGCCTGCCTTCCGGAGTCCCCTGCTCAGGCAGGAGAATTTGAAGGAAAATGAGATGACAGGTCACAACAGAGGAAAACACAGTCTTGAAGACAAAAATTGTGGTGCATGAACCATGCCTTTTTGACTGTTAAAGTCAAGAGCTTGTGGATTTGGATGTGGGAGGAGCAGCCATGACACCTCTTTCAGCTGCTGCCTCTCAGCTGTCAAGAGCTTTCACTTCACCGGAGAAATCATTGGCTGGGGACCACTGAGCAAAGCAAATCCTTATGCTTTTGAAGCTGTCTAATTTGAGAACACGCCTCACCAGTTTTGGGTAATTACACAAGAAGTTATTGATGAGGAAGCATAAGAAATATGCAAACTTGGTGTGTCACACACCGAAGCAACAGCATTGCCTGGAGAGTGATCCCCTGCTTTGCTAAAATCTCACTTGCTACACTCTCTCAATAAAATAAATGACTCCACAGGCAACGGATGGTTCTCACTGTTGTAATCCAAATTGGATATGTCCTTATTTCCCTCTTTGCCAGAGCTGTCATGGGCTTAATAGCTTTCTTGTGCTTACACAATTATTTCAAATCACCTTTTGGGTAACTTAGACTTTTACCTTAAGATATGTTTGGTCGTGCTTGAACTTGCAAACATCCTATTTAAAAGCTTTACTTTGATAACAGATTTTAAATATGATTTGCAAAATGAAACACAACATCTACATCTTAGACCCTGAGACTGATACCTTTTCCTCTGTGTTGGCTATCTTCACCTCAAGAATTGCCTCTACCTCCTGCATTACTTTCATTTTGTCCTCTCTTTTCCTCATTTCAGAGATCAGTGAGCAATGGCTACATCATTCTTTGAACCACTCTGGTTGCTTTCACATTGCTTCTGCTCTGTGTTCCCAGCAAATGCTGTACCAACTGCACTGTGATCTCTGTTACAAGTCTTCATCCTTCTAGTTAATCCTGCTCGGCTGCTGACAGAGATGATACTGCTGTGCTCTCCGACTGCTCTATCCCTCACATACTTCCATCTCGATAGTGAGATTTTGTGACAAATGCACAACATCTGCATGACAAACAGCTGTGATTCTTTCACTTGGTGAAGTTCAGTGTGTTGGTCCTAAGGGTGATGTGCAAACGTTGGGAGCTTTAGTGCAGAAATATATTAGTCTACTTTCCTCTCTCTCACTCTTCTCTTAAATGATCTGACTTTCTAAATTCCTTGTTTTTAGCTGTTAGCTAAAAATTCTCCATTTTCACATGGATTTCCCAGTGCAGTCCCTACTTCCATTTAACCCCTTCAAGGTCTGTTTTGGAGGACAGACAATTCAACTTGTTACTGAAATGGTACCAGGTTTATACACCCCTTGCCACAATCTGCCCCACAGTCCATGGTGTTTCTCCTGGCTGCAACTGCTTCTCTGATGAATGCCGTGGCAGAGGCATGGCTCAGCAGCCAAGCCCATCTTCATCTATCCCTTGTCTAAACTCTGCTCAGCCTTGGACCTGAGTGCCAACTGAGAAAGGTGCAGAAGAATGGTGTAATTCACTTCAGGCTATCTGACTAAGTCTGGATCCAGATGCACTCAACTCCTCTCTGAGAAGGAGTTTAGAATGCAAGGGGATCCTTTCTGAATCTCATGACTCAACAGGAGGGTCTCCCTGACAGTTTTGGCTGACTTTGTCTGCTATGTAATACCTTGACATCGAATGTTGTTAAACTACTGTAACATTTACTTTCAAACTTTGCTAAATCGCTGGTTTGGATCAATAAACATATTGCTACTTCCAACAAGTGAAGTGCATCACTCCATCCATGACACTAAAGCATTTGGCAAGAGAAGACATGAAGAAAATGCATTGACATGGGAAAACAATAGAATTTATCTGCCTTTACTGGTGAAAACCAGCTCGGCTTCCCTCTGGAGTAAGTCAGTGAGAGCCAAGACCCAACTTTTTGGGGTTTACGTAGGTGTTTCTACAGGTGTTGCAAAATATCTCCTTAACCTGAAAATTGAATAACCAAGTCTTTGCAAGGTGAAAACCACCTGTAGTTGTCCTGTGATTTTGAAAAACACCTGGCTTTTATATTTGTAGCATCATTGAGAACAACATTATTTCAAAAAACAGAGCCAAAGATATACACCCTCTTCTGCCTTTTTCCTTATCAATATTTATGTGCCATAATCCTGACTGGACTCTCAAACTTTTATGTTGACATTGTGTTTTGACCTGTGGGTCTCAGAGGTGCAGAGATACAGCACAGTTGCTTGGCAACGTAAACACACCAGTTCATTGGGGGTGATGAATATTTTTTAAGGAACATTTTCTTTTTTCAGTTGCTGAATGGCTAAGAGCACAGATGACTCAGACCCGGGATTTTAGGAACATAATTCAGGGTATTATGGATACAGAGGTCTGGTTGGCATGGGGGAGAATTTGGACCCAGACTTGACTTTCATGAACCCCGGGCATGGCGTAATTATGTTTAGATGTTCAAACATTTAGGATTTGGGATTTTGCCTTGGAAAAAAGACTCTTCCTCTTAAATCCCTTTTTTAAACTCTCTGTGAAGGCAGAATGCAGTTTCCGTCTGGACAAGCTTTTGAAAAGGGGTAGAAAAGAAATGTATTTTCTTCTGCACAAGGGCAGAGCTTTTCTGCCTATTCTGGGGAAGACCAACTTACCATCTCCATGCATTTCAAAAATCCATACCTTTATGGTGTCTGGACCTTAGATAGTCTTGAGCTGTATAAGAGGATGATGACCTGCCATTTACCCAGGTTTCAGACTTGATGAAGCTCGCAAAAGGCCAACATCTTCATCACTAAGGTAGCCAAATCTCAGTGTTTTTTTTTTTTATTGAACATCTGTTTTGGTATGGCTCCCATTTTCAGATCAAGAATTTCTTCTGGGTGTTCCTCCTTCTACAGTTTTTTGCAACTATAATTACAAATTTTAATTTTAATAAATTTATTAACAATTATGATTTTATAATTCTTATCATTGCCTGTGTAATTCTTCTGACTGGGTTTTGTATATAAGCCTTTGGTAAATTTGCTGCCTCATTGGGGCAAAAAATTAGTTAATTCAATAAACGTAGAAAGGTAAGTGCACACAGCTCTTGGCTTTGAGGGAATTTCAGGCAGAGATAAAGGAAACCAAGAACACTCAGATTTTGGAAGATCTAGATGTGTTTGACATATGGACAATACCTCTACCTTCTAAGTCTTTACTTAGAATTGATGCAAGCCATGGTAATTTAAACAGCCTCCAGGCTTACTTACGTTCTGAATTTAGTCCTATAACATTATTTCCTCCAAAGCAGCAATCAAGTCATCCATCAGGTTGTCAGCAAATTGTCTGTGTGCCATATATTAGTCTCACTTTTCATATCCCGTGTTCTTCTGTTTCAGTGGGAATTCAGTTGTAGAAGAAGTCCATTTAGACACAATATTCTGCAAATAATGTAGACCAAGAAAGAGTTAACTAATAAGGAAAAATGTGGTATCTAAGCTGGTGCTCCATGGATACATATTGCTAAATAAGTGTTGTAGCTGGAAATTCTCATTTAAAAAACCCAAGCGAGTAAAATTTGACTTGTTTCCTACTGGGTGATCAGCAGTATGCTTTAACTTAACAGTGATATCAAATGGTTTATTTTAGCTGTCAGTTACAAAGAGAGAATTTATAGTGGAAGTAAATAGGCAGCTGACAGTGACATGTTTAAGAGAAGTCTGCTTTCATACAACTGGGAAAGCACAGATCTACCTCCACTAGGAAGAAATAGAAACAAGTCTCATGGAATATTTTATTCAAGACCCTTGTTTTTGTTCTAAGTTTCCTGCAGGGAACAGTGGCTTGTGTTGCCACCCAAGACAGTGGATTATAGACAAAGTAGATTTGAAAAAGGAACCAGAATTTTGCTGTGCTGCCTTTCCTTATGTTTGTTTTCTCACAGCAATCCACTGATTCAAAACAAACCTTTAATGACACAGTGCATCAGTAGAGGCCCATGACATAGGAATCTTTCCAGCTTGTTTTCCTTTACAAATAAAGTCAAGGAATATGCGTTTTAAGGACCATCTTTTTACCTACTAGAAAATGGTCAGTGAGAAAAAAACAAAGCTATGGTAAAAGAGAGAAGTTGCTCAGCTGACATAGGGATAGTTGAATTCTTTCATTCTCTGTCTTTGTAATAGGTCATGTAGCATACAAGGAATGAAAGATGAAAGGTGATAAGGTTTTTGTATTTGATTTCAGTGCATGGTCCTTCTTTGTAGGCATAGGAATCCGTAATGGGTAAAGGGAATTTAATGGGAATATGCACAAGTTTCCTGTGGTTGAATTTCTGTGTGTTTTAGACCATTTTATGCCAGTTTTAGACAAACTTATTTGACTTTTTTATCAGTTTATTCTAGAAAATATAATACTGATAGCAAACTGAAAACTATCTTCACCAGCAGAAGAGGATTATTTACCTTGTAAATAATTGGGAATTAAATCCATCCAATGACACTGAAATAAGGTAAGACATTCTTTTATATTTCTTCTCATGAAGTAAGGGGTCTGACAGGGAATTCACCCAAGGCATATCATGTCTCTGGACAGGGCTGAGTACTTTTGGTTCTGAAGCAGGACCTGGTGCCTACATAAGTACTGAGTTGTGAGAAGGTGCTGCAATTTGCTACAAGTCCAAGGTTCTCTGGTAGTCCACGCCGGGAGCTAGTTACAGCTCCTATCTGCCCTGGCCAACCTACTTCCCACCAAGTGCAAAAAAAGGACAAGGAAAGAGAGGTGCTGAGTGTTCAGGTGCACAACTGGATCTCAGTGCAAGGTTAGGATGAGGACAGGGCTAGCCCCAAAGTTTGGAATCTTCCACGTTTAACATGCAGTGTTTTAAGAGGAGTGTATATTTTTATGGTTATTTGGCTATAGAATATATTTTAATAGTCTGCCTAACTCTGGCCTTTAATTTTAGGGGGTTGTTAGTGCTGAAATGAAGGAAAAAGCTTTTTAAAAACTCAGACAGTGTTTTCCATTAACCTAAGCTCTGGGCAGGTACTAAAGATACAATATAAGAACAATGACATTTTCATTTCCTTCTTGGATTTTTTGATATCTACATCTTGTTTGCAAAGCCTATGTCTTTTGCAATGCTTGCAAAATTTTCTTGTACAAGAAACTTGGAGGAGAATTGGGTTGAGTAAGGTGGTTATTTCCGTGAAACTACTTCGTTGCTGTGGAGCCAGCATGGCATTGAGATCTTCAGGCTTATGTCACAATAGAATTATTTTTAAAAAAACAAAACAAAACCAGAATAACCAGTCAGCAGAAAAGGACAGGAAAATAGCTCCTGACTTTTAAAATAAGGAGAACTACCTTAATCTGAGGTTGGAGGAAATAAATCAATAAAAGTAATTTTGTGTTATGTGTGGAGGATTCACAGTCTTAGCTTTCAACTTTCTGACAGTTTTACAGTTTGAATTCACTTACGGAATTTTAGATCAGACCTATTTTTGTCCAGTCATCCTCTTTCTTGCAATAGTTTATGAAATCTGATTTTGAAACCTATCATCCAAATAGCGACAGCCTAGCAGCCCAGCAGCACTGGCCACGTCATATGGCATGAGAGAAGATGCTCAGGGATCCAGGGAATTGTATAATGTGATGCTGGATCTGGAGGCACTGGGGATATGGGCTGAACTGCACCTGGGCTTTACAGGTGAATGGTATATGTGGAGTAGCCAGGGCAGTGTGAGTTTGAGCTCTGTCTGCCGTTTTTCTAAGTTAATATTGTGGAAATATAATCAAGTAGAAGCAAAGAAATGACAAGCATTTTCTTTTCTCATCAGGCATCTGACTCCTGCCAGATTTGGACTCCTGTCACAAGAGATATGCTTCATCCAGCATATCTACTGGTGACTGTGTCTCAGACTAAAACTTTTCAAAAACATCTTAAGGAAACAGAAAACAAAAAGAGGACATTTAATAACTTCACAAACTGGCTGGCTCGGTGCAGGTGTCAGTGCATATACACTTCAAGCTTCAGTATTTGCTATATGCCTTGGAATTGCACTTCGGGTAGCAGTGCTTGACTCAAAGTCTACCCATAACCAGTTATTTCCTACTATGCCTTGCAACTCATTGCTTTGCCATAGCAGCTGTGATTTGCCATATACTAGTACAACACACATTGCAGCGTTCCCGGGACATAGATCACTATAACTGTGAAAAAAGTCCCCACTTCCCTGCAACTCCACAGCAGTTTCCCCCTCATTGCAATGGCCTCTCTGCCTGGCTCATTGCCTTAAGATGTTTTTATAGGCCGGTCAGAGCAGTGACTTTCGTTTAGTGATAATTGATTTCTTTGCATGTGATCCCTGGGATACTTAATTTCAGCCTCTTGTGCTGCTGTCTGCCTTGTTGAATGTGTCCAGGGGGAAGCAAGCGCTGTACGCGGGCAGCCTTTGCCCTGGGCAGGCAGAACAAACCCCTGGCTCTACCTGTGCCAACTTTGCAAACCCCGTGGTGGCCCAAGGATGCCTGAGAGAGGAAACACAGGAGCTGCTGAGTGGCCTGTTCACCTCACTGATTGCCAAAAATGAGTGATGGCCAGAAACCCTAGTAACTGGAACATTTTCCTCAAAGTTATCTGGATGTTAAATATTTTTAGGACTCAAATACCTTTCCTTGTAACCTATAAAAATATTTTTCAGAACACAGTTTTCAATTCCAGACGTTTTATGAACAAATCTGAAGCAGTGGGGCTCTCCAGGCCAAATGGAGAGGCCAGTTTACATTTGTCAGTAGATTCCCCAAAGGGAGTTTCAGACAAAAGACAGAAACAGTTTCTGTATCTGAGTTTTTAAATGAAGGAGTATCAGAGATATTGGTAGTGCTGTTTAAGAAACCAGGGGATTCATCTCTCTTTTTAGATGCTTATCAAGAAAATAAATGAACCTAATAAACATCATCACTAGCTCTATCAGCACTCTCGAGCACTCTCAAGACCAGCTTAAGGCAAGCGAAAGCACCGAAGCGCCTTTGACCTCCCATAAACTAATTTGGGGAGAAGTGCTAAAACAACAAGCGGCCCCGGGAGAGTATTGCCTCCGCTCCATGCGGTCTGCTCCTCCTTCCCTCCGCCTCCCTCCTCCTCCCGTGGCCACCAGATGGGGCTTCGAAGCTCCGTTCCCTGCAAAGCCCGGAGCGCTCCGGCCATCTGCGCCCGCAGTAGCCCTGGGGGTCACCACCAGCGCCCCACACCGTCCCCGGAGCCTGCTCACGGACAGCCCATCTGCTGGAAGTTTTCTTTAAAAACAGAAAGGGAGCACGCTGCGTCCGTCCTCCTGCAAACGCTGGTAGCTGGAATAGCTGCGGTTTCTCCTTGAGTGGCAATCGGGGGAGGAGGAATCAGTACAAAACCTCTGTGCTGGGGTGACTTGGTGGAGCTGCGTCCTCTCTGGTGTTTGGCATCAAACTGCCCAGCACTAGAGCCCCACACATCATATGGGGAGTTGTAGGTTTGTTACAACATCTCGAGATCATCTCTATGATTCCTGCATTTTCACAGGAAATAAATAAATAAAATGCAGTCTATCCCACTGGTAGAATTGCAGCTGACCTATACTTTAGGGGTCAGAAGACACCACCATTTTTCAAATACCACAGTGTGAGAGTGTATCATAAATTAATCCTCCCTAACCAGAATCACTGACATGAGGATGAAAGGGTAAGAAAAGAGGGAGCAGAAGCCCAGTACCATGAAAACCTGCCTTAAAAAGTGAGCGAACTGCTGCCCACATCATTTTGCAGTTTGTTTACTTGTGGCTTCATTAAAATTGCATGCAGATCCAACGACTAGATTTTGTTAATGGCCCACGGAGGGACAATCATTGCCGAAGCCTGAACACTGTGATCCATTTTCCCTAATTATTACTTTGTAACCGTTTCTAATTTGACAGCTCCTGCTGAACAAGGGTTCTTTATTTTGTTTCATTGTTTCATATGAAGAAACATCAGATAAGCATAACAGCGCAGCATTAATAATGAAACCCACTAATTTGAAACATACGTTAATCGCATGTTAAGTGCACATAATGGCCTCACTGAGGCTCCTGGAAAGATTTTTCATTGCAGATTCCTTTAAAAGGTATAAATCACAGGGCTGTGTTGCACGCTTAACAAGGAGCAGGAAGATTATCCAATTCGTTCTCCTCCTGATCTCTGTTTTATAACTGTCAAAAATATGGAATAAAAATGGATATATTTGCTCACGACAAAGCAGTTTCTAAATTTGTCAGTAAGCTTTGAGGGCTTAGTTGCTTTCTTTAGAAAAGAAACATCTGGGGTGGTCAGGTGTTTCTAAAAATCCAGTGAACTCATGGCTTTTTGAAGGCTTTAACGTAAGGCTACGTATTTCCAAAGAAGCAATGTGAGAAAGTACGATTGCAAGGGTCAGCAAGTCCAGCCTCCTGCTAGCTCAGTCAACCGTATCAATATTTCTTTCATGAACCCATGGAATTCTATCTTAAATGTACTAGGTTTTTAATTATTTTTTTTTTTATTCCTGTAACCTAATTTTAGAAGGCTATTCCAAAACTCCATTTTATTGACTTGCCTTGAAATCTGTGTCTTAAGGAAATTTCATTATCTCAAGCTTATACTTCCCATTAGCCCCTTCTTTATTCATTTTACGATATAACTAGTCCCTATCTGCAGTTTAAAAGCATTTGGCATTTGTATATTTGTTTTCTTTTCATACCCCTGACTCTGCTACTACGGTAGCAAGCTTTTTTTCATGGTGTTTACCCCACTTTACAAAAATGTGTTTAATTTCAAGATTCGTTTTACTTAGCTAAACAGAACAGGCTGTTTCAGTCTCATTTGGTAAGACAGGCTTATTCCTTTCCCTTATTTCAGTTTGACTTCGTCTTTTTTAAGTCTGAATGATCGGAATTATGCATTTTTCTCCAGATGAAATTTCCACAATGCTCTGTAAAACGTATTAGCACACCTTTATCTCCCCTGAAAATGGTATGACTGATAAATCCTTGGATTTTTTTTATTTTACTTTGGATTTTTTATTTTTCTATTGCAACACATTGGTAGACTGTAGCTCTCCTAACAATGCTTTGGTTTGCCCAGACATTTTTATCATTTTTAGCTCTCAGCTGATGATGAGTCAGCTTGGAGCAGTCATTTGTGCTATCTTTTTACTAAGGCATGATTTGCACTTTTGCATGTTGTGCTTTTAAATATAAACTATTTCTATCTTTTCAAGCCTCGTGACCATTCAGTTATTCCTATAAAATATTCTGATCTTCCTCAGGTATTGGCAATGCCTCAAAATTCATGTCACCTGACACTCCTTTGCGTTAGACAGTTCTTTACTCTCTCTGTGATTTAAATAGCTCCTGTCTTCTCCTGTGTGTTCTGCTTTAAATGTCTCACTGAAATTCATATAGATTAGGTATGTTGTGCCTGCTTGCTCTAGATCTTTAGTTACCTTTTTTCATACAGATATGAATTGACCTCATTTAGTCTGTTGCCATTGATGCTTTTTCATCTCTCTTTCCCATTCTTTAGTTTTTCTTTCACAGTTTGATCTAGAGCCCTGTGTAACACAAGGGTCAGACTAATGGGCTCATGGTTGTCTGAAATGTTGGCTATTCTTAAAAATAGCTACCAAATTTGTTATTCTCTGCTTGCACAGCAATATACCTTCCTTGTTTCAATACCTATTCAGGGAAAAAATGCATCATCTCTCAAAGCCAGCAATACATGGGTCTTACTTCACCTGAACTTGTTGTTCTGCCTGTATCCGAGGTTTTTGTATTTTCCTTCTCTCTCTCAAAATACTGAACAGTTGTGCTTGAATTGCAACTAATGTTCACTGCTTTAGGATGGACAAGGTCCCTGTATGGTCAATATCAGCTCAGAGAAATCTGTGCAATGACCACAGGGAAAGTTAAACAGCAACCTAAAATCGGAGCTTGTCTTAGAAGATGGATTACTCTATAAGGCATGGTTTGCAAGAACACTCTGCTTAGACAAAAGGAGTATTTTTTGCTTTCAACAAAAATTGCCCTTGCTGTTTCATTACACTCAGGTCATGTTGAAAGGACATCAGCCCTGGTAGGCTGTCTTGTTGTCTCCATACAATGGATATGGTAAGTGTGACTCTCAGAAAAAGACATAACAGATGCAGTTATTTGCTGTAAGAAGGTAAAATTCCTTGCTCTCTGTTTTCACTTTGGACACTCTCGTTGACAGCATGATGCTAAAATACCATACAGTTGTTTCCTGCAGAGTAGGCCAGCTTTGCTCTCGCTGGCTGTGTCCTGCTGCATTACTGGCATTTATGCTTCTTTTCTTTCTCTGACTGTTTCCAGCCTTCCTACTTTCTGGTTTTCTTCCAACCAATGCCAAATCACCTTTTAACTGAATTTCTGCATTAGCTTCTTTTAGCAAACTTCCCTAGACTCCTAGCCAAGAAGGATAAAAGGCAAGAGATCAAGCCCTGTTTATTCTGGGATAGATATATCATGATGCAACAGTTTGCAGGTAGTGAGTTTGCATGAATAGCCAGCCCCTAAAGGAGGCAGGGTGGTTAGCTGAGAGGAGTCTGCTGTCTCATGACTTTCAGGAGAGAAGAAGGGTATCAGCCCCAAACCCTATGCATCACCTGCTCTGTATACTTTCTGATGGGGAGTTTCTGGCAAAGCAGGTAAGGAGTTGTCCTTTCTTTGCAAGAACCATTACTTGGTTATCACTGGAGGGATGCAATGGAGGTGGAGGAGTTTGTCACAGTCCGCCGCTCTTTTTCCTGGTGCCACCATACACATGTAGTCCCATTATGTTTGATTGTCTTCTGCTGGCATTCATGTCATCCTCTGCCTGATTGGTCAAGGTGGGCAACGCCTCACTCTCTGTTTTGTTCTGCCAGGAGTTTCCTGCTTAGCTGTGGTAAACCGTACTGAACAGTGCTCCCCGACTGCCTTCATCTTTAATATAACCTTTTTTCAGGTAATACACTCAACACAGATCATTGATAATTGAGCTGAGAAGTGAATTTTAGACCCAATTTTCCATACTCCATTTAGATTT
This sequence comes from Platyrinchus mystaceus, assembly GCA_035041135.1. Classification (NCBI taxonomy): domain Eukaryota; kingdom Metazoa; phylum Chordata; class Aves; order Passeriformes; family Tyrannidae; genus Platyrinchus; species Platyrinchus mystaceus. The sequence continues at coordinate 103,622,306 of JAWWLV010000088.1, read as the reverse complement.
CTATTCTGGTCTTTGCCTCACCATCCTGTTTGGTTATTATTGTAAGTACATTATTACCACAGGGTAGGAATATATTTGTACCTGTAAGGAGCCGTGAAGTAAGATAAGACATAAATACACTTCTCGTTCTTGCTATTTTTTAGTAACAATTTCTCCTGTAAATAAGACTTCCTATACTTGCATTTGTTTCTTTTTTTCTATTTATTTTTAGAGCAGCTCTTGCTTTCTTGCATCCTTCTAAGTGGTGACTCACTCTGATTTCCTGATTTACATTGTTCTAACTTACAGACACTGTTTTTGCCCCCAAAACTCACATGAAAGAGCTTCCTACTTATGCCACTTTGTTATGCACAAGTTGTGTGTCTAGAATATACTTTCATTTAACTAAGACACTTGAATGCCCTTCCCCCCTATTTGTTGTTTCTGAATTTCTTGGTCCAAAACTCTTAAAGAGCATTCCAGTGAGATTGAGTGCTGAATTTTTAGGCCACCCATCCACTAAAGCAGGTACCTTGGGGTGCAAACAACATCTGTGTGTTTGAGTAACCCACTAACTAAAGTAAGTGAGTTCCACGTGCAAATGAATTCAGGCTCTAAGTCTGGCCTTCTTCCTTTCTTTTTTTCTTTTTTATATCACAGACAGCTTCTGCCATGCATTTACTGTCTATAAAAGCAAAGCTGGGCCCAGCCCAACAAATTCAGAAGCTGCCTGAAAATCTTTTCACAGCTTTCCATCTTCTGATTACAAGCTCAATATTAAAATTATCTCTGTTCCAAAAATGTTAGTGGTACACTTTTATCTCTTTTCAAATAGATAATATGCATGTTTTAGCTGTTGTTTATTAAAAATCTTGTCAGACCCAGGTTTCCTCCAGTATGTTAATGTTTTCCAATGCCTAATTTTCAATAGTTATCTTGTTAGATTGCCTGCATCATTTCCCCCATTAATTACTGTTGTTCTTAAAAAGAGCTATAGCTTTCAATTTGTGTTGATGTCTATAACAGTCTTCACTTTTGATTAATTACCTGCAGCTTATTTAAATTGTTATGGCCTTTAGGGCAGTGTTAGTCTGAAAAAAAATTACAAGGAGCACAACGGTGGGAGGAAAAGAACTATATTACATGAGCAGCTTGGCATCACTTTAATAAGAACTTCACATTTAACTTCCAGAAGGAATCAAACCACGTGCCTGAGAGTATCATCCAAACGCTTCTTGAACTCTGTCAGGCTTGGTGCTATGGTCACTTTCCTGGGGAGCCTGTTCCAGTGCTCAGCCATGTCCTGGGTGAAAAACCTTTTCCTGGTATGTAACCTAAACCTCCCTTGACTCGTTTTCATGCTATTTCCTAGAATCCTGTCACTGGTCATGAGAATTAAGAGATTGGCACCTGCCCCTCCTCATATCCTCACAAGGAAGTGTCTCCCCTCAGTCTCCTCCAGGCTGAACAGACCAAGTGACCTCAGCTGCTCCTCTTATGGCTTCACCTCTTGCTCTTCACTAATAGCTTAATAGTCTTTCTTATATTGTGGTGCCCAAAACTGCACACAATATTTAAGGTGAGGCCACACCAGAGCAGAGCAGAGTGGGTCAATCACCTCACTTGACCAGCTTGTGATGGGTGCATCCCAGGACATGGTTGGCCCTCCTGTCTGCCAGGCGGCATTGACTCATATTCAATTTTTCATCAACCAGGACCCCCAGGTCCCTTTCCATGGCACTGCTTTCCAGCCTCTTGCTCCTTAGTCTATACACAAAACCACAGTCACTCCTGGTTGTCCCAGGTGGAGAATCCAGCACTTTGCCTTGTTTCCCTTCATATGATTGGTGATTGCCCACCCCTTTGTTGAGGTTTCTCTGCAGGGCCTTTTGTGGGAGTTGATAGCTACTCCCAATTTAGTGTTGTCCTCAAACTTACTTAGTACTCCTTCAAGTCCTGCATCCAAGATGTTAATGAAGATGTTGAAGAGAACTGGGCTGAGGATGGAGCCCTGCAGAACCCCACTAGTGACTGGACACCAGTCTGATGTCACCCCATTTTCTATAACTCGTTGTGCCTGACCTGTAAGCCAGTTGCTCACCCACTGTGTAAGGTGGTTATCCAGCTGTGTGTGGGACATTGTGTCCAGGAGGATATTGTGGGAAGCAGTATCAAAAACTTTGCTGAAGTCTGAAAAGATTACATACATACAAGATATGTAAGACCTTGATGCGTTTGGTGAATTTGTACATAGGAAATACGTCGTTCTAAGAAGCTACTAGTGCAAGTATAAATTATGTCAAAAGAAAGTACTTAGGAACAATTGCCCTTCCTGCTGTAGTGTAATTTGGATTTCTTCTTAGAATATTTCCTCTGTGTTGCCAGGAATCCCATAAGCAGTCTTTGAAACAGAGATATTTCATTAGATCTCTTATTCTGCCTTAGCTGAAAAGTTATTTTCTGTTCTTTGATGGTTAGTCAGAAAGTTTTTTTTTCTGGTTTTTTAATATAATGGGGGGGTATTTTTTGTTTGTTTTGGACTTTGTACTAAGTAAAGAGATTCCTACAATCAAATCTTCATTAGTCAGAAATCAAATTATCACTAGTGACTTCAGGGAAGCTACTTTGTCTTACAAAATAAATGGTACAGATGTTATAATACTTTTTAATATATCATAGTTCTAACTAATGAAGCTAGGAACATGATGCTGGAAGAGATGGAAAATGATTCTTTAGTCTGTATTTTAGTTTGACCAAGTAACTGTGTAATTTTTCTGACCTTTGCCTGCAAAAACTCTTTCTAAAAATCCTTTGGATAAGGAGAATTTGCAATCTCTGTCGATTTCATGTCCCATTGCTCACAGGATATCCCTTCATGACTGGAAAGTCTTCTGCTTCTTCTATGCCTCTTATTAAATTATTTTCTCAATTCTCCAGAGTGCTCAGGGCACAGAGAATGACTAGGCACTCTTCTTATTAATACATTCTCTTTTTTACTGGCAAAAAATTGGAGATGTTTAGATATCCTGATTTGTACAACCCAGCTCTTTCAGTAACATGAGTACACCATTTAAATGTGGCTAGCAATTCTTATTTGAGTGCTCTGTCCTCTTTAGGTTACATATAGAAAAGGAAAATGAATCCCAGTGAAGGGTTTAATGATATATATAATCGCATCCCTTTTCCCATAGAAATGTGTCTTGTTCAGTGATTTTCTGAGTTGATTTTTTTTTTTGTACAGAGTGACTCAGACTAGTATAATGAATGAGACTTGCTGGTAATGCACTTACTCCATTCATCTGAGGAGGTAGAAAGTTTAGTGAATGGCTGCTGGGAAGAGAACTGAACCTTATACCTAATGCTATTAAAGAATACTGCAGTGTCAACTGACTTGTTTCCTGATGTCTTCCATAAAGTCACATTTTTCATAGTATTTTTGTCCTCCTTCCTGAATGCTTGAGACCTGTGAAATGGAGGTGCTGAACACTCCCATAGACTACTGGAAGAAGAGATGGAAACCTTCTGCTCAAAGTCCTTCTCTGCCCTGATACACAACGTGACTTCAAACATACCAGGTTTTCTGTCTTTATTTTTATTTTAATTTCCATTTGGAGTCAAAGCAGATTTGTCACTGTAAAATTTCTGGTAGAGTCAAAAGTACACTAAAACCCTCTGTGCAGCTCTGCTAGAAGTCTTCTTTGGGCATAGCGTTTTTTCAAGGTGTCAGATTTTATATCCTCAATATTTTCTTGCTTTTAAGTGTACTTTGCGTATATGTTTGTATGTAAAGCTTGAATTGGATCCTGTCTCTTTACAGTTTAAAATTTTTTCAGAAGCAATTTAAGATAAACAATAAACTCTAGAAGATAACTATCTAATCCCCTATATATAAGATTTCTGTCAGTGGGACTTGAGAAATGCCTACTGATTGATTTGAAGGTATTTCAGCTAGACAACTGTGCTTTTTTGAGCCTTGTAGTTAAGGAGCAGACCATAATGTACTGAGGCTGTACAGAAGAGCTTAGCTCTATTCAACAAAATAGCTAAACATCAGGGACAGATTTTTTTCACCAGTTCTGAAATAAAATGTCTGCTGATGAAATACGAAATTCTATTAAAAATCTCCTGAAAAAACCCTGAAAAAAATTCTCTCCTGCAAAGGTTTTTAGTGGAAGAATAATTCTAGCCTTCTCTCTTCAAAGCATGTGCAGAGGGAAAAGATAAATTTTAAGGGTGTCAGACTTCCTTCCAAATGATTGAAAGAGCCTTGTTGCTCAAGTTTATATTGGACAGCCTTTCTGTATTTTGATAGCTTTTCTGTTTTTCAGAAGCAATTGGATAAAATTATTACTGCAGTTTCAGGTTTCCTTGCTGCCTAAGTGTTTCAGATTCAGATTTGCTCTAATGGAGACTCCTGCCTTTATCATATGACCATGTTCCTTGGAAGAGGAAAGCTAATACATTCCCTTTGAAGAAAATAAACCATGCCATCATGCTAGGGAATATGGTCCCACACAGCATTTCATCTTGGGGAAAAAGCCAGGAAAGCACAACATTACCATAAATGGCCCAATATATCTACCTATGTACCTGTCAAAGAGGCAGTAACACCAGGAAAGATTCACAAGGTAAAAAGAATTGCCATTCACAAGGATCATCACCAACATTTTGGGCAACGGGTAAATCAATTTTAAAAAATCCATATTGCCAGTCTGTCTGTGTTCTCTAGCCCTGAAGGTCACTCAGGAAAGGAAACAGACTTGGTGCATGCCACAACCGACTCCTGGTGGCACACAGTCTCACCCACCAATGTCAGAACTTATCTGAAAATGCACATTGATTACATTATATTTACAGAGAATGACACTTACTTGGAAGTCATGATATTAATTTTAAAATACTGATATTTTCCTCTCTTTTTTAAAGAAAACAAACCCTTTGGTTTTGATTTTATGCTTTGGATATAAAAAAATTAGAAAGGTCAAAAGCTATCTTTGTGTTTTACTGTAACTTCTGCATAATTTTTCACATGGTGTTGCATTCTGCCATGTCACATTTTCATTGTCTACAAAATTTTCCCTATGTTTTCAGTATAATTCAGAAAGTACTACCAAAGAGAAATGAAAGGCTCACAAAAAGAAATGATTGAATGTATGAAAATCAAGAGTCTGTTCCATGAACTAGTGTAAGGACACACAGTCCCTTTCAGAACCATCGTGCCTATGAAAAGTTATCACAGCAAAGCACTGACGAATGATAATTCAAATTCGGAACTGTGCACTACCGGAGTTTTCTTTTCAGCTCCCTTGGGCTCAGATAACACATGAATGGGTGGGCTAACATTTTTGTGGGTTTGTAAAATACTCTGAAAAATGCCAACCTCCAGATCCCAGCTGGGATTTGAACACAAAAATAGTTGAGCAAGGTCATAAGAGCTTGTGCTTTTTGCAAAATTATCATACACAACAGAGGAAAACACAGTTGAACTTAAAACTGTGTATTTATCTGTGGCTCTTCATGCAGCAAGCTTTTCTCAGTAAGAGAATGGGAAGACTGTAGGACAGGCAGATCATTAAAAGATAATTTATGTTTTCTTTGAAAATTCCTGAAGTTTCTATTCTCTACATGTATCTCAGCAACCCACCTTGCTAATTTTAAATGGTATTACTTCATTTCCTTGCAAGTTAATAATGAATTTAAACCTTGAATATTGCTGCCAGTTCTCCATCCTCCACTGCGTCCGCTGTTCTGTCTTCTTCCTATTCCTCTTATATTTTTTCCACCTACTCCTTTTCCACCTCCTCATGTCTCAGTTTCCCATCACCAAATATTGCCTGCAGGCAACTGTTCAAGAGTTTAATATTCATACACCTTCTTTAGTTTGTTATTGTTAGAGTATAAACAAACTGGTAAGACTTTCCCTAGAACTGGGAATGTTAAGTGCACATTTACTTCAATTTCTAAAAATATATAATTTTAAAAGTACTTATTTTCTAATCTACAGATTTGATGTGTTCTGTGTGTGAGCAAAAGAATTTCTTCAAAAATCAGAAAGCATCAATTATTTTTTTTCCAAGTGTTTGTTTTTCCTTTGTGTATCCTTGTGACTCTGTATTTTTCTTCACATTGTTCACAGGTTTAAATTCTCTAGCTCAGAAAAGCTCAGAAATTAATGAAATTTGAGGAGAGCTAAAAGAGTGATTTCCAGAACCACTAAGACAGATTTCAGCACATGCAGGGGAAAAAGAAAAAAGGAATATATTTGTTTAAAATTACAATGGACTGCATTCAATTGGTTCTTATCCTGCTTAGAAAAATATATTAATCACTGTCAAAGAGACAGGTGAAGCTTGTAGGAAATGAGCCTTTTTCTTTCCTTTGAGCAGATGTATGAAGGCAAATACCTTAAGCAAACTTTGAGTAGCTGCAATGTTTTTCCTTCTATGTGATTTCCTTTGCACACAGAAGATAAAACTCAAGATTAAGACGTTTGCCGCATAGTTGTTAAGAGATATAATCAATTTTCTGGTAAAACGCACTATTTCATAGGTGTGTTGATGTCTTGTCAGCTGTCCTGTACTTCAGCCTTTCTGTTGACTTTTTTTATGGGAGGTATTAATTAAGCTAATCAAGTGACGTTCCCAAAATTATAAAATTAAGCCAGTGTTTGTGAAACAGAAGAAAATAGGACAGTGTTTTTGCCACCATTGTTTTTCTGGAAATGCAGGGGGTAAGGTTTGAGTCTGGGTGGCTGCTCTCCTATTATTTAATTTAAGCTGCTACAGACTTCTATCATGTAGCGTCATCCTTTCATCATACTAGTCCACTATTAGGAACCTAGAAAGGAGCAGTGAGAAACATGGTAGCATTGTTAATCCATCACATAAATCCATGGCACATCAGTGTCTCAAATGACACGTACAGTCCTGCATCCCCACCTCAATAAATGTGTGGTAGGACTGGGAGGTGTATAGAAGGGCGACAAGGATAGTAAGAAGTATGGGATGGCACTCACTGGGACTTAATTAAAAAGGTCTTTGTCAGTCAGAAAAAGAGATGAGAAGAAATGATATGCACATTTATAACCTGAATCATGGTAGGTCAGATGAGAAAAACAGTTTACTGCCTTTCTCAGTATGAAAATGAGAGAGAATCACATATAGTTAGCAGGTGATGCATTCAAAACCAAAAAATGGATGTGACTTGTGTCACAGCTTATAGGTAAGCTTGGCACTCTCTGCTGCATGATATGGTTGACATAATATACATGCAGCTTCAAAAAAAAAGTAGAGAAATTAGTGGGAAAGAAAAATCCTTGGGGACAATCCTACATAAATAAACACCTATGACTCAGCCAAAAAATACCACTGAAGAGCTGGAGACACTCTTGGAGAAAAGTTGTTTCATCTTTTAACCCTTTCTCTATACTTACCTCAATACCAACAGTGGCCAGTGGTCTTGTGCAATATCAGGGACAATCTTGGCTTTTAACATTTTAATATTTTCAGAGATTTTCCCAGCACTGTTTTTTGTAGGCTGTTATGTTCTTGGTGGTCAATAGTCTTGCTGATAGTTAAAACCAGAGTTTTCACTTAGTTTCTTCTTCTGGTTGAAATTAACTAACTTTATGGCAGTGTTTGATATTCAGTTGGATGAAGTTGTTTGGCTTAATAATTTGTTTACGTGAAAGCATACTGAAGACACTAAGCCAATATGCCAGTGTGCATCAAACTTGTATTACAAGTGAGATATGTAGAATGTGAAAACATTAAAATGATATGAAAATATTTTTCAAAATAGTGCTATAACAAGAAGTGAGGTTTTTTTGTTTTGGGTTTTTTTTCCAAGAAGTATTTGGAGAGAATAACTATAGAGATTTTTTTATTCGGAAGTTTTTATAAGGAAAATGAGAAATAGATACAAAAATTATATTCTGGGTAAATTTAAATGGTTTTGTTTGAGAAAAGCAATATTTTATTTTATATTTTTTGTCAGCTACAGAACTGCAAGATCAGTTTTTTGCACATTTCTCTATAAGATCTTAACGAGAACAGAAAATTTTAGAATTAATTTCCATTTTGTATCATACTAACTTAAACAACTAGCAGAGAAAAGAGATTTTTATTCCTTTACTGACATTACTGCCAACAAACTCCATTGTGTTTTCTTACTGTGTATGTCATTCCTTCGTCAACATTTATTTTAAGTCAAAGTGATTTAGTAGTTTGATGAATATCAACATTACTTTGTATTTTTACTGAAGTATTTAAAGCAATAACTAACCTGCTCTCCTGAGCATACAGGATTTTTTCAAATGGGAGCCAGGAGATTGTTGGGGTTAAGTGGTTGGGGTCTCCCCCCGCCGCCTGCCTCTTGGGGGCCGAGACGGGTGGCGGGGGCTCCGGTACCGAGAGAGATGAGACCACACAGGAGTCCAGCAGCGAAGAGAGCTTTATTCAAAATTCCCGCAGTTTATAAGGCTGCAGGGAGGGAGGGGCTTAGCC
>JAWWLV010000088.1:103603159-103613723 GCA_035041135.1 Platyrinchus mystaceus | reverse complement strand
GCCACTCGGCTAGCCAATGCAAGGAGGTGGCACAGTGATCATGGGGACCAATGGGAACACAGGATACACATACATAAGGAACAAAAAAGAATACATACAATACACAATAACCAAAACATAGTTAACAATTTTCAAACCCTGACAGGAGATGATGATAGCTGGATCTAGATACATCTGTATTTCAAATCAAGGACCTACATTTGGTATCACATTGTGTTCACTGTACAATAAGTCAGTTGACCTCAGTGACTGTAAATAAGGTGATATTAAGAACACAACAATATCAGAGAACATAAGATAAGCCTCATGTAACCTTTTTATCTCAGACAGTTTTTCTCAAAATCAAGAAAAAATACGTTTATGCACTTTGCTGTTGCTTTATTTGTTTGGTTGTATTTTTTTTAATTGAGTCACAGAAAAAACTTACATGCTTCTGAAAGACTTTTTATTTTTTGTATGTTTCTTCAGTTGTTTTTTTTTAATTCTAAGTACTCCAAAGCAATAAAATAAACTTTTAATATTTTGCCCTCCTTATCCCTTCCAACAAAAATAAATGTTTGCAAAAATAACAGCAAATGTGAAGATGAACTTAGAGTTACTCTAAGTTATGGGTACCTGGAAATAAGAATTTAAAGTAAAATTTCATTAAAAGGATACCATCTGTGTACAGTAGGCTGGAAATAGTCTATAATTGCTGCTAGGGATCATGACTTATGAACAGTCTCCACTGAAAGTTATGGTTATTTCTGTCTCAATTTCTGTTTTCAGTGCCAAATGGCCAGACTCAAAACAAATGTGTCAATTAGATGCTTAGGAAAAAAAGTCAGCTTTGTCCCTCTGCAAACTTGTGCGCTAACTTCATCAGGTGAAAGAAAATACAGATTGCACTGTACCTCTCCTTGGAGCTAAAGAAGGGGAGGAGAGAGATTTGTAGAGGTCCTATGGCTATCTAACTGTGGTCCCTTGCTTCAAAACACTTACTGAACTGGTTCATGAGAGATGTCTTTCAGCTTCCCAGTCTCTTTATGAATATGACATTCAGTTTTCTATTTTCTGTATGAAAACCATAGTATGTCTTAGCATGTATAGTATGAAAACCCTAACATGTCACAACTTTTTTCTGGAATTTAATTTTTGATCTTTCTTCTTTACATGAACTGCAAACTACCTCTTATTTTGTCTTGTTTTAGTCACATTATTTTTAATCATAGGAACAGGCTCCCCAGGGAAGTGGTCACAGCACCAGAGTTCAAGAAGCATTTGGAAAACGCTCACAGGCACATTGTGTGATTCTTGGGGTTCTCCTGTGTAGGGCCAGGAGTCGGACTTGATGATCATTGTGAATTCCTTCCAACTCAGGATATTCTATGATTCTATGCACTCAGTCAAATGTACATGCTGTCTATTTGAAATGGGTAACTGGCTTACCTAGGGGTTTTCAATTGCTTGATATTCAAGAAATTATAAACAGTGATTAATTTGGTCTAGTATTTAAAAAAAAAAAAAAAACAAAAAAACCCCACCAAAACCCAAAACCAAACACAAACAAACCAACAGAGTAAAGGACAAAGCATTAAAAGTAATGATATCATTCTTTTTTTTTTTACCATCCACTCACAAGAATGGAGAACACACGTATCATACTTTGCAAAATTGGAGAGGACTTTGGGAAACTTCTATTTGACAGATCACAGGTCACTTTCTTATAAGATAAAAAGGAATGAATAAATGAATGAAGGAATGAAGGAATGAAAAATTCATCTGTCCATGCATACTTGAATATACGTATTTTTGTGTGTGTGTATCTGTATGTATATAAATATATATGCTCAGCCAGACACACCACAATATGTAAGAACTACATTGTCATCATATGTCAAAATATGATATGAAAATGTCTGAAATTTTAATATATAGATTTGAAGAAATCATCTTAATCAAAATGAATCAGAGGGAAACAAACTTGAAAGAAAAGCTTACCTACCCTACCCATCCAGGCAGGAAAACATCTGGGATTGCTAGCAGACCTTTTTGATGATTTCTGCAGCCAGAAAAGGTGCCTGGGTCAAAGCAGAGGGATGCCTGAAGCCCTGGTGAGGCTGAAGGGTAAGGGACAGTGTGGCTGCTGTCCAATCACAGAGATTTCACTGTCGCCATCTATGACTGTGCATCCATAACATGGATGAGATATTGGATGAGATATTATTTCTGTAGATCATTATGAATGCTTAGTGCAACTGCTATTGGTTGTCAGAGGTGACCTTTAGACATGTGGGCTTAATAACTTCCATATTGTTGACAGTACTGTGTTTTTTGCTGTATTTTGTCATGGTTGTTTTTTTTTTGCGACATCTGCAGCACGTTGCAAGAAAGAGTTTACATCCAGATTGTAAACTCTTCACGGGCAGTGGCAGAACAGGCCTTCAGGTAAATGCTCAGCTATGATAGAAAGAGTGGGAGATAAGATCAATGCAGCAGAGGTCGACACTACTGTTTCCCCGGCACCAGACACAGCCCTCAGTCTGGGAGTTAGTCATGGAGTAAGGATATGTTTCTGCTCCTCTGCACCAGGGGTTCACACTCAAAGGCGAGGGCTCTCTGCTCAGCTGCAGAGCTTGGTGCCATTGTTGCAGTCTTATGCACCAAAAGCTCTCTTATGTATTGCACTATGTGGCAGGCTCCTGTAATCAATGGTACACACCCTTGCAGCCCATATCCCCTCACAGTCCTCTGCTGATCTAACCTTTGCTGAACAAAATAATCCATTCCACTGTGAAGATAGTATGGATCCTTACCTGAAGTAAATGAAAACATCCTGGTATTTTGTTATTTTTTGTCAGTAAAATAGAGTTTCAGACATAAATAATTGCTTACAATTATGGAAGGTACTTGCAAAATGTGTTTATTTTCATTAATAGACAAGAGACAAAAAATTTCTTTAGAAGACGAAATACAATTATAGTATTATTTTTCTTTTCAGTTCGTTTTGTTTGTTTGGTTTTTTTCTAGATTATCTTATCTTCCTGGATCTTATGGTCATGTGAGCTATTATTACAATGGGTCATGTCAGCAACATCCTTTATTTTAGCTTTCAAAAAAGTCTTGTTACCGTGGCAACTGCCATATCACCTCCTTGAAATAACATGCACAATACAGAATTTGATCTTTTTGCACTGTAGAATGTTCAAGGGAATGTCTTGGGTGCTAAGCACTTCTTTTTTTCAAATTTTAATGAGGTTTCAATGATATTTTTAATTATTTATCTTTTTACTTTTTCCATTTAAAACACTTTCTAAAGAAAATAAATGAGTGCACTAAGATGTACATCCACTCCTACTGCCCCTTTCAGGCAGTGACAGAACTAACAGTACACATTGTTCTCTATGCAGATATTATGAAATTGTATTATTTGTTTAGGTCATTGCACTCCACTTACCCCATTTCCCTCAAATTGCTCAGACAATAGAATCATTAAACTAAGTCAGACAGAAAGGTTTTCCCTCATCTCCCATTTATCTAAATTATTTTATTAAAAAATTCATAGATTTCATGACTAGAAGTGATCATTGTGATCTTCAAATCTGGCATTTTGAATAGCACAAATAACTGAATTTTATCAAGCAGTTGCTCAGCAAGCCACAAACACCTTGCTGAACTTTTAGGAACATATCCTCGCTATCCACCCTTGTGCAGCAAATACAAGAAAACATCTAGATTGGAATCAGATTTTATTGCTGCAAGGCTGAAGGCAATATATGTATCCCATAGGTTTCAAGCTTTTCCTTTTCCTGGACCTTCTCAGGCCTAGAATTTGGAGCAGTTTATTGTGTCATGATTACATGTTTCAATTTCTGAAGGGGAACATAAGCTTTTTGGCTTCTAAGTGTCCTGAGGACAGAGGTTGGAAGTGCCTCAACAACAACAACAACAACAAAAGCAAAATAAACTTTTATTCAAACATTTCCATTTTTAAAAATGTACTAGGAAATATGAAATGTCAGAAAAAGCATTTGGCTCAATAAGTTATGATTATCCCATTCCCGTTACTGGAGTTGCCAGTAATGCAAACCCTCTCCTCCTGAGCACACACTCATGGTTCTTTGCCCAATTGTGTTTGCTCTTAAACTTCATCGATTTCCTATCAGTCATTAAACTGCCAGTTATGTCTTTCAAAATTTCTGCAGACTGTACAAGCCATCTAGAAATTAACATACTAAGGAGATGCTGGTAATTTCCAACTAGTGAGATTTATCAAGGCAGCAAAGATGTATTTCTCCACTAGTGTACAATACTTTTCTTACTTAGTGGATTCAGAAGGCTGGCAACAGTATTTGCCAAGCCTGCATAATGAGCACTTCAATGAAAAATATTGTGGTCAGATTTCAAAGGAGAGATTGTTGGCATAGCAAATACGAGAAAAAATATTTCAGTGAAAACTTCTGTCCTGATTTTTCTTTGAAAAATGAAAATCTGAGAATGTTCTATGATCTCTTTTGAATATTCTTTCCTATCTGTGAGACACTTTTTCTCTCTTTTCATTTTTACTTAGGAATTTTCAAAACAACAGGATTTATATTTAAAAATTTGCAGTATTATTATTCGCATGCATCATACAAAAAAGTTAGTCTTGAATCTTTTTCCTCTGACAGGTACCATAAGTTTTCTTAATTCAGTGAAGCTACACAGTTGGAGTTTCAAGTTAAAAGAGAAGAAATCCAACTGTTTCCTGGAAATTTGAGAACACTTGGGGGTTTTTTTGTACACTTTAAAACATTGCTTTTATGGAATTTAATACTTTTTTATTTATTAGAGAAGGGAATTCAAAGAAAAATATCTGTTCGTTGCTTCAACCCTGGGTTTTCTAAACCTGGCTGAAGCAATTGACGATGATTGTAAAGCTAGTAAGAAATGCACATCTTTCAGATTTGTTTTGCTGGGCTGCATGTAATAGGTACAGTAATTTTGCGAAAACTTGAACTTTATAAAAAAGCCTGATATGGCACTCAGTTAATTCATGCTTGGACAAAGTGACTTTTCCACTTGTTTCAAGCAATAAAACAAGAGAAAAAATGGGACTGTGCTGGGACTGTGGGAGGAGCCAAACAATTCCTTAATAAAGGGAAATATTGAAACAAACCACGTCACATTGTTTCCCCTCTCCAGACAATTGAAAAAGGAACTCTGTCTGATATTGCACTTTCTAAGCTTCCCAGGAGGTAGGACTGTTTTTTTACTAAGTGAAAAATACAGTTTGAGTTTGACTAGCTTTTTGAAGTTTCTTTCTCAGGAGTAGCCACTGTTAGACCCCTACAATGAACAGATCAAAACGACCTGCTTTAACCAGGGAATGGCAGTTCATATTTCACTGAAATTTGCCATCTGTCATACATTTTCCAGTAAGCAGTGGAGACTGGGAAGTGCAATGGTGTTTAACCATGCCATGGATGTCTGTTCTGGTGCACAAAATGCTGGGAACTCCCACATGAAGTTTAGCCAGGTTGGTAGGCTGCATGATAAGGATTTCCTCCAGTAAGCCCGCATTGTGTAATTTCATTTACATTTCTATATTACACCTTAGTTGCAGAGTGCCATGCCTGGGCATCATAAAACATTAGCACAGTCCAGGATTATGCCCTTAGAAAATTCTTTCTTGACTGTCTCTTCATCACTGCTTGGATAAAAGCTGACTGTCTCTTAGCTAACCAAATGCTGATAGTGCCTGGTTATGCTTACAGTAGTTGCATAGCTAAAAAAAGCAGCAAGATTCAGGAGAGCTGAGTACCTAAAAATGATCTAGAACCCAGCTTTCAAATTTGCCTTCCCTCTGTCTCTATCCTAGGTGTGGGTGATTTTGAAATCTATTGTGCCATTTTCTGGAGTATAACAAACAAATTAAATAATACCAGCAATGTCAAATCTCTTGGAGTGTGAATACTGTAATAAAGGGTAACCTTTTTTTAGTCAAATAAATAAATAATGTATTCATAGAAGAGACATAACTATAGACATAAAATAGCACAAAGCATTACATAAAGTGCAAATTGTCAAAACAAATCTCATAATAACCTTATTATTTCATAATAACCTTAGCAGATGCTGTCTTTTTTAATCTAGTGTTTAAAGCAGATTTTCTTATAAGCATAAAAAATTATTTTTATCATTAGTGCTAAAAATCAGTAAAATAAGATATTTGGATGTTTCCTTCACATTTCCTGCATGAACATCACAGAATCATAGAATCATAGAATCATAGAATCAACTAGGTTGGAAAAGAGATCATCAAGTCCAACCCTTGATTCAACACCACCATGGTTACTAGACCATGGCACTAAGTGCCACATCCAGTCTTATCTTAAAAACCTCCAGGGACGGAGAATCCACCACATCCCTGGGCAGTGCATTCCAATGCCTGATTACCCTCTCTGTAAAGAATTTCTTCCTGATATCCAACCTAAACCTCCCCTGGCAGAGCTTAAGCAGAGCTTAAGACCATACCCTCTTGTCTTACTGATATTTGCCTGGCAGAAGAGACCAACCCCCACCTGACTACGATCTCCTTTCAGGTAATTGTAGAGAGTGATGAGGTCTCCTCTGAGCCTTCTCTTCTCCAGGCTAAACAACCCCAGCTCCCTCAGCCTCTCCTCGTAGGGCTTGTGTTCAAGTCCCTTCATCAGCCTTGTTGCTCTTCTCTGGACCTGATCCATCCAGCACTTCAATGTCCTTCCTGAACTGAGGGGCCCAGAACTGGACACAGTACTCCAGGTATGACCTCACCAGCACTGAGTGCAGGGGAAGAATCGCTTCTCTGGTCCTGCTGGCCACACTGTGCCTGATCCAGGCCAGGATGCCATTGGCCCTCTTGGCCACTTGGGCACACTTCTGGCTCATGTTCAGCTTCCTGTCAATCCAAACTCCCAGGTCCCTTTCTTCCTGGCTACTCTCCAGCCACTCTTTCCCCAGCCTGTAGCGCTGCAGGGAGTTGTTGTAGCCAAAGTACAGGACCCAGCACTTGGCCTTGTTGAACCTCTTCCTGTTGGAATCAGCCCAACTCTCCAGTCTGTCCAGGTCCCTCTGCAGAGCCCTCCTGCAGAAGGAACTATTTTCACTAAAAGCAGGAAGAGACTAAGGAGTCTAAAATGTCTGCCCTTGTTGCTTTGTCAGACCTACTATTTTTTAGCATGTATTATACACATGTCTATGTGTTATGTACATTTTGTTTTGGAACCTGGCTGCCCCAGTTAAATGTATTCACTTTTGCGTTTTTGAGTTTTCCTTGTTGTGCAAACTCAGAAGTCCAGGAAAAGGAGGTTGTTCCAAGCCTTGTCCTGGCAGTGCACATCGAAACTGAGCAATATGAGGAAGTTGGATTTGGGTGATATGTGAAAGGCAGAAAAGGGAATTAGAGTGGCAGAATATTTTACAGATTTTAGAAGATTCAAGATTCTAACAAAAAAATAAATGGAGGGGACTGAATACTTCTTGCAGTGGTAGCAAGAATCATCAGTGTAAGGATGCTACTGTTCTTGTACAGTTTGTTGAGGTTCCCATGCTGAACCTGCCCCCTTGGTGCTGGGGATGCAATTTTCCAAGTATTTATTAAATGGATAATGTACATTTCTCTCTCCTGGAGAATGTGAGTTTGAAGGCAGAGCCCAGGGAGATTAGGATTCGTCTCCTGCATAAAGGTGGAGTGCTGTGGCCCCCTCCTGTTGTTGCATCTCCTGGGTTTTCATCTTACGCTTTCCCGGGGAACATGTCCTGTGGATAGCTGGCGAGCAGCTCAGGAGAGCTTGAAAACTGTGAAAGCTGGGATAGAAATAATAAAACTTGTTGGTAGACTATTGTGGTTTAATCTGGCAGGCAGCTAAAGAGCACACAGCCATTTGCTTACTCCCCCCCCAATGGGATGGAGAGAGAATTGGAAAAAAATGGGTAAATTCATGGCGATAACGATATGATATAATGATACTTGAATAGTACAGAAAAGGAAGTGAAAGTAATAAAATTATAAAAGAATGTACAAAAGAAGTGATGCACAATGCAAATCCCTACTTCCTGCTGACCAATGCCCAGCCAGTCCTTGAGCAGCGGGCCACTACTTTTTCCCAACCACCCCACCCCCAGTTTTATTGTTCAGCATGGCACCATATGATATGGAATATCCCTTTGGCAAATTAGGGTCAGCAGTCCCAGCTGTGTCCCCTCCCAACTCCTTCTGCCTCCTTACTGATGTGTCAGCATGAGAAGATGAAAAGTGCTTGACTTAGTGTAACAACACTCAGCAACAACTAAAGCATCACGGTATTATCAACACTATTCTCATTCTAAATCCAAAGTACATCACTATACCAGCTACCAGGAAGAAAATTAACACTACATGGATATAAGGACTACAAGATTTCAATATGTGTTTTTGTTTCTGAGGTTCAAAGGGAGGTGTTCTATTTAATCAGTAAGCTCATGGGATCTAGATCCCTTGTAATGTTTTCATTTTTGGACATGGCATGACTTTGATTCAAGCATGAACACAAAAAAAAATGTGTTGTTGCATTTGGATATTTGGGAAATGTCAGTGTGGTATAATGTAATGTCACTTAGGAATTTCATAAATAGCTTGACTTGCTGAAGCAATCTTGCTGCTTTCACTCAGTGCTCCGTATGGACTGATTCACATTTCTCCTTAGACAGTGAGGGATTTGAAGAGCAGTGATGAAAACTGAAATACCTAAAAGAAGCATAAGTGATAGGATCAATCTTAGCTCCTCCAATGTGGTAGCCAAACATCTCAAGAGCAGATGATACACTGCTAAACAGATTTGGATATTTCAGGAAATGCGAAATACCAAGGAAATACAGAAAGCTATTATCAAAGCAAATATAAGTCAATAAAATGGGTGTCATAGATTAAGTTAGAGGTGGCACATTTTAGTTGGAGGTTCTCCTACCCCACCTATGTGTTAAAATGCGAGTGGACCTAGTTGAAATAAAAGTAAATGTCTGAAAGCTGTTTCTTACGTAAACAACAGAGAAACTTCTCTTGGCTCCATTGGAAAAGATTGGTTATAGAAGGAAATAAGCTGATTTGTCTAGCCATGGAAAACTATATAGACTTGGATGCTGCATTCACAGGAACATCAACCTCAGACGACTAATAAAAAAATACTTTGATCAGGGAGTAACAGAAACAGAAATTTGGATAAAGGCCCTAATGAGAAACCCCATAGTGAGGAGAAATATTTACATATTTAATTAAATGATGGCTGCTAGTATTAAAAAAAAAAACAAACAACCAACATTCAGGGCTCTAAAAGAAAAAATTGAGAGAAAAGATCATTCATTCACTGCAAAAATTGAGAACCAAAACAAAAGTAGTAAAATTAAATTGAAACTTCAGAGACTAAAAGGCTTTTCTATCTCTCTTTAAACTAATATTATAGAAAAATAATTTAATGTAATACTGTAGACAGTATTATAGCAATTATGTACCCACCACTAATCTGAAAACCACACTGACAGCAAGGTATCAAGAATCCTTATTGCAAAATAAAGATGACAAACACTTCCTCATTTCTTTGTTGTTCCAAAGGCCTACAATGACACACATTATTAGATAAAATTAATTTACTACTACTCCTTAATCTGTATTAGTTCAAAATCACATGTAGTGTCTCCTTCCACAAAGAGAAGGGAAAAGAGAAATCCAACATGTGTTCTTCTGGAATGCAATCAAGAAGATTGATAAAAAAAGTTCATTCTTTCCAAAATTCGTTATGCCCTCTATTTCACGGTAAGAAGTTTCTTGTTTGTCTGAGAGCACGTTGCCAAACAGCGTTGGTTGCTAAGAACAAACGTTGTTCTAGGAGTCTGTTACAGGGGGTTTGTTAAAAACTCAGGAATGTTTTTTTCTTCAAGAAACTACTGAAACTTTAGGAAGATTCACTACAGTCAGATAAATTTATTGGGAACACGCAGTAACTAATCATGGTACAGGACCTTATTGGCATGAGATGTTTTGGAAGCTATCAGGTATAGGCTTTGGTATATATGTTTGGAAACAGAAGATTTTTTTTCCTATTCCCAAATGGAATTATGACAGCTCTTCTGGTTCCAAAAGGATGGAAGTATCTTCAATCAGGAATCACTTGTTTCACAGTCCCTTCGCAGTCCATGGAGGACGTCCACAGGGCCTGGGTAACCCCCAGCCTCCGGTCTTAGCTCAAAAGGGGGGTAGGCCCAGCCCTGCGGTCGACACAGAAGAGAGAGAAAGAGAGACAGTTCCAGCTGCGATAAATCGGAGCTGTCGTCCTAGAGATAATAGAAGAAGAACTTTCAAATGCAGCAGAATTGTTTGGAAGACCTGTAGCTCTGGAAGTGGAAAAAACACTATTTCTTCTCCTGGACTGATATAAGGGGAAAAGGGTACTTCTGTAAAAACATAGTACTTTTGCCTAGTTAAAATTGTTGTATATATAATTCTTTAGTTTTTATCTTGTTAGTAATAAATCTTAATATTATTCTCCCCACATCAAATCTCTTTTGTCTGCATAAACCTTCTCTCAACTTA
>JAWWLV010000088.1:103587408-103603059 GCA_035041135.1 Platyrinchus mystaceus | reverse complement strand
TCTTGTTAGTAATAAATCTTAATATTATTCTCCCCACATCAAATCTCTTTTGTCTGCATAAACCTTCTCTCAACTTACAGCAATTTTGTGGGGGATGAAGAAAATTGGCCCAGGGCAAACTCATGACAACAGATAGCAAACCAAGACACGGCAAATGAAAGTAACTGTTCCAAATCCTAACTGACAGCCATTGACAGCTTTGGAGTAAAGATTTTAATAATCTTTAATAATCTGCCTCCTCAACAATCATTGAAATAATTGTCTTTCTTACAGCTAGCATTCAATTGAACATCCACTTCATGGGTGGCTATGCTCATATATAGCAAGTAAATGACAAATAAATTGTCATTTTTAGTCTAGAAGACCACAAAGTTAAGCTACATGAGATAACAGCCAATGCAATTATATCCGCTGCATAATATGGGAAAAGTCTTTGGATTTAGTTTCTTTCTGAGCGTTGGTGTCTCTGGTTTATGCTTTAATGCAAGGTACTCCATTCCTGATGGGATCCTGTGATGGACATTTGAAATTCCCAGGACCATTTCCAATCTACCTAAAGGAATCCCATTTTGGGGTCATGACTATAGCTTCTCTCTCAAGAGGAGCCTTGGTGTGGTTGCTTAGGAACCCGACAAAGGGATTCAAGGGAGAAAGAAGGTGTAATGGTAATGAATGAAAATATAATCTGTGGCAACATCTGACTCATAAGGGTAACTGGAAGAGGCTTTGTGACTGTGTATAGTTGATAAAATTATATTTTCATTTCTGTCAATTCATTCTTGTCAGATGAGTCTTAACTCCCTTAATTATAATTCAGTTGCAAATTATGTGTCTATTCACAAAATCTGGTCAGAGTTTGTATGCACTATCTGAGGGAGTCAGGAATTAAGAAATTCTTTCTGAGAAAAACTCTTCTAACAAGCTAATAAGATTTGAAGATTTATTTGTAACTTTGTTTACAGAGCTGCACTTGGGCAACATTTGTCTTGGGATCTATGATTACTGTCAGGTACGGTACATTAAGGCTGATGATCTCAGAACCACACAAATAAACTTCTGGCTTAATTGCTGTACTGAGCTATCCATGGCTGGAGGGTACTTGTGATTCAGCTCTCGGCTGTCTCTTCTGTGAATGAACACACACCAGCTGTGTGGCAAACGTTAGCATACGGTGATACAATAGCATATTCTGAAGATACCTCAGACATTTAGATCTACATACCAATAGGCTGGTAGCACGATGTGCTGTTCACTGGATGTATAACAGATGTAACCTGTGCAGGCCAGGCCAAAAAGTGGGTGCTGGTGGGCTGCTGAGCTGCTACCTGGCTGCATCCCACAGCTGCACCACCACTGCACCTGCTCATCTCCTAAAACTGGTATTCTGGGCATTGTGTTTACTTTGGAGATGTCACTCTTGAAGTGAACCTCTTAATGGCCAAAAAAAGTAAAATAAAGCATGTAGTTATTATTGCCAATGAATGCAGTCGCACCTAGGAGTGCACCTGCCATTCAGGGACCATGTTTCCAGTGGCACTGCCAGGACACTGCTCTCCATTCTGCAAAGAATAACCTGGTTTTGAGGTTAACTTGCTCTGATTCTTATGTATGACAAACACACGTTTCAACCGTTATAAGGTCAGCACATTTCGATTAATCCGTGTTAAATGTTTCCTTATATCCACAGCGTTGTGCCCAAGATTCTAGGGTGTACTGCAGTGCCTACCAAAGTAAAGACACTAAAGCTGATTGTAAAAGCCTTGTGGAGGTGTTGTACAATAAAAGGAAGCTGCCGTTCCTGCTTCTGACCCCAGATACAACTTGCTTTCCCTGGCAACCTCTGCATTGTGAGGCATTGTGCTGTTCAGATTCCTTCTTATGTTTCCAAATGTGGAAGGGTTTTGAGATTAGAGGTTTGATTCCTTACGCTAAGTGTTACGCTGATGATATCACAGAGTTACAGAATGGCTGAGGCTGAAAGGGTTCTTTAGAGGTCATCTAATCCAACCTCCCTGCTCAAGCAAGGTCACCTACCACCGATTGCTGTTTTCAGCTGCTAGGTTTGCTTACTAACCAATCTCTTTTCCTTATTTTTGTTTTCCCTTTTCTGCAACTTTCAAGAGCTCAGATTCTTCAATTCTGCCTGCTTTCTCTCTGCTAGAGGCTTTATATATTTTTAGCATTATCTAGGTTTTTATAAACATATCTTTCGCTTTTATAGACTTTTCCTTTTCGGTAAGGTGTACTTCCTCCAGATTCACCTCCAGTTTCCTTATCCAGATTATAGGACAAGCCATGATTTGAATCTGTATTACCTGCATTTCCCTGGCTTTTTCCAAATGCAGTTTTGCTTTATGCCCTCAAATGTATTTATTCACACAATTGTCATAATATTCATTTAACTTTTATTCACTCAAAAATACACTTTGCAAATAACAAGAAGATAAAAAAGGTTGTATATTCACAACTGTCCTAATTCTTCCTCTTATTTGTACATTTTTGCCCACTCCTATCATCTATGTTTGCTTTTTTATCTGGCCTTGCAAACAAAGTTACTGTCTACTGTAGTGTCTGTGTCTTCAACTTCCGAGTTCCTTTCTGTCTTCGGCTGCTGACAATCAGTTCCTTCTTTTCTGAGGATTCTGCATTTATTAATATTTATTATTGCCTTTGATCCTAGGGTCTCCTGTCAGCCTGAATGAAGCCAGGCAAAAAAAAAAATTCATCAAGGAATCCTCCTTCACTGTGTTCCCCTGAGGAGACCTCACTCTATTGCATCTCCTTTCTCTTAACTGCATTGTTTCATTGAATCCTGAGAAGGAAACTGGGATAATTTCAAACACATAAAGTAAGGAGAACCAGAAAGTCATAAAACAGAATTGTGTCTTCATTCCAAAAGCCAGATAATAGTAGAAAAGTTCTGTTCATTACTGTAAAATATCTCAGTAAAAATGAAGAAACTAAAATGCAGTTATTCATGACATTTCACTACTTGTTTTGTTCTGTGTGTCATTTTACTATTCATGCAGATAAATTTATTCATCTATGAAAGGACATTTAATGGTACACAAACAGATGTTTCATGTCTTGCTATAAAACATAACAATTTCAGTTAGTAATAAATGAACACAGAGACAAATCCATAAACATGAATTCTGCAATTTGCACAGATTGGAATTTTGCATGGAGCTCAAGGGTGCATGAACAATCCCATTGACTTCAGCAAGGCCCTAAACATACAGAAACCCCAGGTGTGGTCTTTTGTCAAGATCCTGGTATTCAGAAATAACATCACCAAGTACAAGAGAAATTTTTTTCTCTTTTTCTCAGTTATGTGTTCAATGTATTTGGTACAAAATATGTTTTAATACATGGATTTTCTTCGAGAACTTTGTCTGAAATATGTATTCTCCCAAGAGATAAAATTAAATGGCATTATTTGTCTGATTATCTGTTTGCTACAAACAGTTTAAAATGAAAGGCATGTTTATTTGAAGTACTGAAGTGATGAATTAGATATTACATGTTTTATTAACTTGTCATGATGCTATAGAGCTTGTTAGCAGTCTAGGAATATACACTGATTTAATGCTGGGTTCACATTCAGTTTTCTATTTCAGGATTAGGATTTACAATTATCTTGTCACTGTATTTCAAAATGGAAGAATGCTGACTCCTTACAAAATAAAAAAAAAACTAAAAAAATAATTCATGTAATGACTTAATAAGTATCTGTGTGAGAGGCAATGATCTTTTATAAAGGGAAAGCTTTATTCATTCCACTGTCCCACTCAGATGTCTTCCTTATAAAACAGGCATGAAGTTCATTACCGGAACAAATAACTAAGTCAAGAGATGTTAATTTGATCCATGAATTGTGTGCCTATGATACAAAAATGTTATGTAAAATTTTTTTACTTATTTTGGTGATCAGTTTCCTCACCCATGCACTGTAGGGAAGTTAGAAACCTTACATACTCTGACATTAATTTTGTAAAGTACTTTGCTTTTCTTGACTATAATGTGTACAGAAAGGATAGTTATGTACTATAATTTTTGTTTGCACTTGCAAGTTACTTTAGTTATTCTATTCTCCTATATTTTATAAAACAAATGATAATATGTAAATTATTCTTATGCTTCAAGTTAAAACCACATATTTCATTGACTGTAGATTCATATCTCAACCACTGCTAATCATCATTATTATTATTTTAGCAATTAGCATCCATAAAACAAAAGTATCCCCACACTGAACAGCAAAACACCTCCAAATTTGCCAAGTTGTCACTGGATACCAGTGGTTCCTGTGGTGTTTGACTTTAAACATTCACTTAAATTCTAAAATAAATTTCTCTAGTGGGAAGAAACTTTTGTTGACTATGAGCGTTTACTCTAGACATATGAATGTCATAACTATATGTGTAATCAATATATGAATAAAGGAATGATGGCTGAAAGGGGAAGAATTATGACCAGACATTGATGGAGAACAGATTTTAAATTTTCACAAAAGAACACTCATAAAACCTTTGTGTGAGTGTTGAAGTGCTGTGAGCTTGTGAAGCAAGAGTGAAGCAGTTATAGTTAAGAGATTGACTTAGGAGGTATCACTTGAATTTGGGAAGGATGCCAATTGTAGAAAGGGTGGTCCAGTATTCACCTGTATTAAGGTTTTCTTCTGCGGTCATATGTTTTATAATTTGCTGCAATATGTACTGGTGCCATATTGCATGGAGAGATGAAAAGATTATTTATTTAGCACAGGACAATTATGAAGTTTTTGATGTAATCACTTGCTCTAAATTGTTAATATCTGAATTTTTTACTAGGAGATAATGGCAGGGTTGTGTCTTTACTGGCCCTCTCTTCAATTAATTTTTCATGAAGGATGCTTCAGGCTCTTTGCTTCTCACACATCTTACATCCTTCATGATACAGTGTAGGGGAGAGGGAAGAATATTATGTAAGTTCTGGTGCCCTCTTTTTATATAGCAAAAGTTATACCAGTTCCCCTTTGGCACTCAGCATTAGCCCAACAAGGAGAATAACACTGGAAGAAAAGATCAGAGCATAGACCACAGTTACAGTGGAAAGGTCTGCAGAGTGGGGCTTTTGGTTACAATTGTCAATAATTTCCCCTTTTTGTTTTAATGAAACTTCCTTTCAGAGAACCTCTTTATCTGGTCAGATGCTTGCACTTTTTGAATAGTAAATATGAAAACCTATACATAAAAATGAAAAAAACTGGACTTTCTTTCTTCCTGTAAATTTGCCAGCAAAAGTATCAATTTGGTTTTGTCCTTAAAGTATATAGTCTGTATTTGTTCCATATGATTAAGAGAGATTACCATTTAAAACATCTCTTTAAAACAAACCCAGCTCTCTAAATAAAATTATAGTTCAAATACGTTTTATCATTTATCACAGAAATAAGGATAAAATGTTCAGACGTTCCAATAAAACATTCCATATATATCAATAGGTTTAAATGTTCATAACAGACTTAAGCAATGAAATGCACTTTTAAAATATGAGATACTTGAAAATGAAAAAAAAAAAAAGGAAAAATACTTGAAATACTTAAAAATTAAATACACTTTTAACTTTAATGATTTTTTCAGTTTTTGTGATCAGCAGTGATGACACATCTAGTAAAAAGTCTCATTTAATTAATGTTTTAACATTGAAGGAACAGGGCTAGACCCTGACTAAAGTTGTTTAAGAGGTATGGAATATAAATATGGTATTTTTATGACCTATTATAAGGCTGTGTGACATGCACAGGAATGAGTAAGTTCCCTCAATAATCATTACAAGTGCCTGTGCATGGTCTGTCACCTCTTAGGGTCTTACTTGCAAAAGCATGTATTGTATGTGAGGAAGAGAAAGAAAGAGAGAAAGAAGGGATGCTTTCAGCCCATACTTTCACATTTGGGCTTATGGGACTGATACCTGTACTGGCCACCTCCCCATTTTTTGCTGGAGCAAGCCCCAGACAGGTTTTGGCCTCCCTTCTCCTTTTTCCCTTTGCCTGAGGAAAGGATGGGAGCTGTGATCCCACCTAAGGCTCATTCTAGATAACCCTAAAGAGTTTTTTTAGATTATGCAGGTTGAGGTCGTCACAACCCTCTGCACTCTTCAAGCTCCTCACACAGCCCTGCCAGGAAAGAGGCATCTCCTGAGAAACCAGGGCTACTTTTGGGTTGCAGAGGGAGAAGAGATTGCTTGGTTACAGGGAAAGAGGAGGAACATGGTGATTTTGTCCGTTTGTAATTTTTTTACCCTGGTCTTTTGTAAGAGGTTTACAGGTAATATCTCCCTGTTTAGGCTGCAATGAGCAGTAACTTCATCTCTCAAAGGGAAGGCTTGGACTCAAAGGAACTTTTCTGTGTTATGGGAATATACTTAATTTTCAGTTCTGTTTTTATCTCTAACTCACTCTTCAGAATCTAATCTGACAGGTAACCATTCTTTTACTAAATTAAGGGAACAGGGAAATGGAGGTATCTTCCGGGAAGATAAGGGGGGACCTTCGAAAGCAGGTGATTGAGTGTACTTGAAATAAGCATACAGAAGTAAGTAGGACAAATAGTATGGTTGTTGTGAAAAATGCAAACATGGTGCTTTGCTTCAAACATCAGGACAACCTGTACAAACTTAAATTTTAACCATTTTTTGGATGAGCTTCAGAAGGAACGTGGCTACAACAAAAAAGAACCATGTCACTCTTTTTAATATTAGATTTAGAGAAAATACATTTGATTCATACCTCTCTGATAACAATCCAGTTCCTGTAAAACATAAAATATGAATAATGGCCTTGTGTCAAATATGACTAACTCATATTTACAATATTATATAACTGGAGATGTACTTAATATTCTGAATATTCTCAGCTGCTCAAGTAAAAATTGCAGTAAGTCTAGATTAGCAGGAGGGTTCCTGAAGTGCCCTCAATAGTGGTAACAAAAATCAACAAGCTTTAATTTCAGCTTCTTAAGGCTGTGTATCAAAAATGTAGAAACATGTAAGTTACTTTCTTGAAGGTCAAAACCTCTTCGTTCTTGAATGAAGAGCAACGAGTTTAAAAATTTAATTGGGAAGGGATAGACTTCTAATATTGTTCTAATTAAAATATTTTAATTTCAAAAAATACTTGTTCTTTAACAAATTAATCTTGAAATAAAGAAGTCTAGTTTTAAATATTTGCTTTAATTGTGGATCATCTGGCAAAGAAAGGAAACTCTGTTAGATTTAGTTTTTAAGTAAATGTATAATATTTCTTTCACCATTTTTTTAACAGTGGAAGAATTGAGACGAAATTATGATTTTGTTTTAAACAGCTCAAAATGCTCTCAGAACAGGATATTCTGAAAACTGTGTATAATGACAAAAAAAAAATTCCTTTACATCACTGCTTCTGTGATTCACGTAAATAGAGAGGCTCTTTTGTGAGTGTGAAGCTCAGGTGGACTGACTCAGTTTAACTCTGCAGGAAACAATGCAATCAGTTTGATTAAAAACAGTAAAAAAATCTCAGGTTAGTTCAAGCTAGAAATTTATATTTACTCCCCCCAGAAAGCTGGAAGTCAATTTTGTCTCAAGGAAATATTTAATTTAAATTTATAACTCCAGAAGACTTTCACACACTGCAAAAACTCTAAAGACAGCTAAAGAAGATAGGGAACATGTTAAAGACTGTTGATGTAGGGACCATCTTTCAACAGAACAAGAAAATGGGGGAAAAACCCTGCACAAAATAGGGTGATTTTTTGTTAATTTTATATAAACTATTTGTACTCAATGAATAGATAATAATTCAGGGCTTTGTTTTCATGAAATATATTCACCTGGAGATAGTAAACTGTCAAAACTTTACAAAAAATTTGGAAGGCATATCATTTTGCTACTTTATTCCAAGCAGTCAAGATTTGAAATCAGCCAAAGGGAGTACTTAGATATTTAAGGAGACACATAGAACTTTTTTTCTTTAAACCCACTCTTTGTTTTGAAGCTTATGTTCAAGTGAGACTAAAATTTAAGATTTCAACTTTTACAATTCGCTGTTATCTTTCAGAGATAGTACTAGGTCTCTGAACGGGGGGACTTGAAGTCAGCACTAGAATTATCACTGGCATAAAACTATGTTTTATTTATATTGCAGCAGTCAAAAATTTATACAGTTTGAAATATGATAATGAGACAAGAGAGAATGGATAAAACAAGAAAGCATCCATCAACGGTTGTTAAATATTTGAATCCATTTTCTTTTACTTATGTATTTAGTATCTTGTGATTACAACTTATATAGTAACTAATAACATAAGATTAATTCTGGATTTGACAAGAGATTTGAAATATTGAATCTTAAATTCCAAGAACTTGATCTTCTAATTCATTGCTTAGCATTCATTTTGATAGAATTACAAGGTGTTGATTCAAAGTGGTAGCATCTTCCAAGTACTCCACATACCTGGGATGGGATGCACAAAAGATTTTTGTATTCCGCTTTCTCTTTTCTGTGTTCTGCTTTCATTCCTTGAAGCTGACCTTGGAAAGACAGAGAATCATTTCTGAGTGTATCTAAGAGGTACATTCTCCTCTATTTTATATTTTAGGTTATAATTTTGGCCCTGTTTCATGTGTGTTGATTCTGAAGTTGTCAAATTACCCCATTATATTAGTTTTAGAAGTGGAATGTGTTCTTGTTCTTTCTCTTTGTTGCTGAGAAAAGTCAGCTTTTTCTTTTACTTTCACTGGGGGTTTTTTGGGGTTTTTTTTGTTTGTTTGGTTTTTTTCTGGTTTGCATTTTTTAGTGATAAAAGGCAAGTTTCTGAAGATGTCTTCTATCCCTGTGCAATATTAAATGTCTCTAGAAATTATTAAAGCTGTGACAGCCATTGACCCCTTGGTTTAAATTGGTTGTATTCACTACTCTAGGGTTCTCATTAGGTGGATGTTGTATTACCCTCTATTTTTTTAATTTGTCATTTGTGGCAGGCTGCATATTTGAGTCTAATTTGGAGGATTCAAGAGCTCTCTTTACCATGGATTTTTCCAGATCTATAGAGTATCATACTAGCACAGTCCATCTGTGTAGGACATTGATCCCATGACAAAACTGAATACTATCTAAACTAAAACTAAAAGTGTTTCTCTCAGGAGTGATGAATTCATAGTTGTTCTCCTTCATTAAATTTTCTTGCCTACTGATAGCAGAATAATAGGATATGAGATATCTGAGTGAACAGAACACAAAAAGAAAACATTTCTTAGTTGCAAGGAAATATAATATCCTTAGAGTAACACCACTGAAGTGCCTTTAGATTTTTACTAGGTGTTACCAAAATCAGAGTTCCGTCCATGAAAAAGGAGTACTCTTCAAAGTAAACTTCTCAGCTGTCAACAAACAGCTTTTTATGTATTTGAAGCAGTCCCAAGCTACTGCTGTATTCCTTAGGGCAGCCAGAGAACAATTCAGATGGTTTCATAAGGATGAGCAGCCCCCAGATATAATGGTGGGAGCTAAATTCTTTTACCACTGGTTTCCTAAAGAGACAGCTGCCCTCATACCAGTGGTACATCTGCTGCATTGTGTAGAAGACTGGGAGTCAGAGACTTTACATATAGGACATTTAGAGCCATTATATGCAAGTAAAGTAGTGGCTTTATTTTATGGTAAAATTAGTACTGTCCATCATCGTGCTGTTGGCACTCTGATGAGGTAGCTTAAGGAAATTTGACATCCCACTCAAATGTGAAGGTGACATGAAGAACCTACTATCTTTCTATTTAGGTACAGGTAGCACATTCAGGCTAGCAGTCATTTAGTGTGTGAGAAAACTGAGATGGAGGTTTAAATGAAAGGTTATAATGCAAGCAGAAACTCTGTTGACCTGGGTGTTATAATGGACATCAATATCCTATGGTCATAGGTTAGTTGTTATCTGTTTATGCTCAA
Organism: Platyrinchus mystaceus; assembly: GCA_035041135.1. NCBI lineage: Eukaryota > Metazoa > Chordata > Aves > Passeriformes > Tyrannidae > Platyrinchus > Platyrinchus mystaceus. The sequence continues at coordinate 103,593,095 of JAWWLV010000088.1, read as the reverse complement.
TAAAGACCTTTTTTGATTGTAACATAACTCTGCTGTGGGGTTTGTGTGGTTTTATGTGAGTACACTGACCTTCCAAGAGATAATTTTAGATCTGAGTGCCTTCTCACATTCATGAGCGTAGTCTCATAGACTCTTAGTGCCCATCCATCTGCTCGCAGCAATGAACACTCAATTTGATCTACTTGTGAATCAAAATTAGCTCAGCTGGTTAGGGCATGGCTCTAATAATGCCGAGGTCACAGGTTCAATCCCGATATGGGCCATTCACTTCAGAGTTGGACTTGATGATCCTTGTGGGTCCCTTCCAGCTCAGGATATTCTGTGATTCTATGAAAACTGTTGAAGGTCTGATGACTGTAGGTACAGAGACAACCAAGCTGGTTTTGTTTTTCCTGTATCAGAGAAGCTACGTGGGAGGGGCATGATGTCTGAGGCAGTAAACACTAAGAGATAGAGTTCACTATATGCAGCACTATTCTGCTCAGAGGCAGGTGTTCTGCTTCAAGATTTGACATATTATGTCCCCATAGCACTGTAATGTAATGTAATTCCGCAATTATATTAGCTTCCTGATGAAGGAAAATGAAGCATAAAGATTGTGTAATTTTCCCCAGGCAAGCCAGTGCCAAAGCTAGAGACAGCATCATAACAGGTAACGGTATTGTAGGAATTCTAGGAATATCACAATTTGAATTGCTCACTGTATTGCAGGATGACAAAATTATTAGTTGCCAATGCTGTGCATAGTAACATAACAATGTTAGCTCTATGCTTGTTGTCCTACAGATCCTAGGGCTGCTCAAGCAGCAGTACAGGAGGATGGCTGAAGCAGTTTCTCAAGCCCTGTCCTTGCTATCGGTGGTGGTTCCCTCTCCCTGGCTGTGCTGGAGCAGTGCCTAGGCATTTGCACATGTGGGGGCTGGTGGATCCCACTTTACGAGTGGATGGGAGAAGGAGGTTAACTAAACAGAAGATACTGGAGTTAAAGGAGATTCCAGCACCATTTTGCCCTCTGACTGTTTCCACCCAAAAACAAGTCCCTTAGGTGTTGGCACAAGTACCAAAAAAGATCAGATTGTTGAGGTAACTGGAATGAGAAAAGACTGAACAAAGTACAACCTCACTTGTTGCCAACCCTCTCTTGTCCACTGGCCCATCATTAAGGGAATTCCAAAGGCTCAGCTGGCACCTCTCTGCTTTCAGAAACTGGTCTGGTAAATGTTCAAACAGCATTGTTTTTCATTTGAATCAAGCTGAGATAGGCCAGCCCTTTTACCCTCGCTGACACTGTAATTTGGTAAAATGTCACATGTGCTACGAGTAAGAAGATGGTGAGATGTACGGGACCTAGGAGCCTGCTACAATTCTGCTTCCCTTGATACCCAAGATCTGATCTACCATTCTCCTAGTCATCAGGAAAGGACAGAAGAAAATGCTCAGAGGAGTAATAGGAAAGCGGAAGAAAAAAAGAGGGGACAGTAGGTTTCTAAAAACATTTTGGGGGATTTCAAATCTCAGTTTCAGTCTCAAATCAACTCTTCATATATCCATGAGACTGTGTGACCCATTAGACAGTTGCTCAGCTCCCCCAGCACATTTCAATTTCTCTTGTACTTCCCACCTTCCTCAGTGCTGACAATAAAAATACTTCAGTGCTATTACAAAGCATCAAGTAATGAAAAGATACCTATAGTTGTGGTTGCCAGCTGACCACATTCACTCTGATCAAGGAAAAAGTCTTTCTAAGGAAAAAAAATTTCTGCGCAAATTAATTTTTCAGTCACCCTTTATGAAAACCATAGCAATTGTTGTTTAAGATGTCAGTAAAGCCCATTTTCTCCTTGTACAGTAATTCCAATAAGAAGTAAAAAAACCCCAAGACATGTCTTTCTGATGCCATCTCATACTACTCTTGTGTCATGCTACAAACCTGAGTGCCAGTGCCTGGTTTAGAAAACAAAGCAAAATTGTCAACAGGCCATTGCAATTTTGATGGCTCTGTAAGGGTCATTGCTTCAGATGTATGTTGTTAACTGGCACCCTGTAATCTTCCCCTGACCTTTCGTAAGGGGATAGCACCCACTGCACATGGCTGAGCAGTTTGCTGTCATTATTCCCACAGACTAAAACTTAGTATCAAACTCAGTTGGTGATTTAACAAGACATTTTGAAAAAAGAGTTCTTTGTCATATGCAATAATGAGTGTTTCTGCTGCCAGTACAAAGTCAGAGGTTTTAAAAGACTTTACAAGAAAGGAAAGAATAATCATTCCCCCGATCTGAGGTCTGAAATGCTGGTTGCTACCTAGTTTTCTGGATTTCAAATATTTTTTTAAAACTTCATGGTGGCTTTAACAAAAAGAAGGTTTAATTACCATGGTCACTTTTCCTAATACCTTCTTAAAATATATTTTAAATGTTTCTAATTAAATTAAGCTAGATTCCACCACTTTTTTTTTTTTTCTGTTGAATAACCTTTGATGCTATAACTGATCTCATGTGAATCAAAGGCCAAGTTCTTGAAATGAAGAAGTAATTGATGGGGGGAGTCATGAAGAAATTTGTTCTTTAGAACCAAATTCTCTTTGTGTAGGTTTTGCAATGACAAATTCCCTAAAGTTTAGGAGAGTTACTTCTTCTGGCTGTGCCCTGTCACTTCCAGACAAACATGAACACTTTTGCTCCAAAAATTTTGGATAAAAAACCATGATGACATGCCCATAGAATTCCTATAGAAGATCTGACTTTCCTGTATAAAGAGTTCATCAATACCACCAGAGAATACTCTGAGACCATCCTTCACCTTGCCTGAGGAGTTTCATTTACAGACAGATTTGCCTAGCCCTCACCACAAAAAAATCAAAACAATATTGTCAAAATTAACTTACAAAGAAATTGAAGAAAGGGGTAAATGGAGAAACTATGGGAAAATAATTTTTGCTGACATCTAGAGCAGAGATGAGAACACTGAAGTGATAAAAAAGGATTCACGCACAGAACAATCTCATGAAAATATAAGAAAGAACCTCTGGGACATAAAAAAGTATGTTTGTAGAATATTACTTTTCCATTTAAATGAATTTTACATTCCCAACCATAGCCGAGATATTCAGCAGTGCAAAGCAACTGAAAGAACAGAATTAGAGCTGTATATATTATGCCTCTTTTTTGTGATTACCATTATCAGTTATCCTCTTTAGCAGATTCCCAGCATATTATTAGTCATGAATGAAATTACAGTACACAGTTAATTTGATAGTTACATATGTTGTTTCATCCTCTACTATACATACAGTTTTCATTTAACTTTGTGTTCAGCAGTGGCATAATAGCAAGGAATGCAGTCAGTTCCTCATGAATTATAAAATATTGGTATTACTCAATTAATATAACCATTTAATTTTTGCTTAGCACCAGCTGTTACTGTTTTCTCAGAGCTTGTCTTTACTCTAAATGCTCAAGACACAAGTGGGAATGCTGCAGGAAACATTTGAGAAACAAGCTTGTTGAGGAGTTGTTGATTCCAAAACATGGTAAGTGAATTTGCAAAGACCAATTAAATGACCCGTATCAACTTCTGGTGCTAACAAATACCATTTGTGAATAATGACATGAGGCATATTTCTACCCCTTAACCATTAATGAAGCTACACAAGTAAATTAGGTTATGCCACTCCATCTTCATAAATGGCTGATTCAATAAATCACACTTGAGAAACAGCTTAGTAATTACAGGATGATGCTTGAAGCAAGAGCGGCCTCATTTGCATATTAACAGATATTTGTTGCAATGATTTCTGTTCCTGGACTTGTGAATGTTAGACGATTAATTCTCTGACTGCTGCAGTTTGACTTTGCAGAGCACAGGAAGAGACGACCCACCAAGTGCGGCCAATGCATGTGTGCTCCTCCACAGCAGCAGTAAGGCCCACAGGTATAATTAGCACCAGGAACTTGCCCAGGTACAGACTCGTTGGAGAATATTTTTCCACAGGGTCTTATAATGGAAAAGGTCTTGTGAAACAGCCTCAAAAGACTGGAAGAAAGGGAAAAACAGAATCATGAAATTTTTTAAGCACTGAGTAAGGCAGAGTTCTCAAGTGTCTAAATAGGTACAGAAAGAAGATAATAAAGCTTTCCATACAGGTTTTAGGCTGGTTTTATTTAATTGGCAAACTTCTTCACCTAGAAGCCATAGCAGCATATGTCATGTAAAGTTTCTAGTGAGCTTTACCTGAGGATTTTGCTTGGTCTTATTTGTTCTCACTGGTGGGAACAGACAACTTGACATTTATATAACTTTGCTTGGTGAATCTCCATATATATCACATCTAATTCACCTTAGTGAAAGTCAGTTTGCTCTCTAATGATTATCTGTTCTGCCTGTGTACTTAGAATTTCTTAGGAGGAAAACTCAATTGTTCCCTAACCAATCTAAGAGTACACCCTTTTGTGCCAATAAATAATCATGTAAGGGATAGGAAGGTACAAGAGGTAGAAATGTGTATGAATAGAATCTGGAAGCTGACTTGACTTGTGGGACAAAATGATGAAAAGCTACCCAACCTCTCCGTAAAAGTGACATAGATGAACTGAAATATATGGCTCTCTGAACTGATTGCAAAGTCATGTCTTGTTTCAGTTCCAGCATATTAGTCAAAAGTAATCTGATGGGTTTTACTGAGCAACGTGACCTAGTGTGCAAAGCTGCTTTCAGAAGAATGTTAGCCTATCATTATTTGTATACTACCTTTAAGACAGAAAGAAATCATGGGTTATTCACATTTTGTCCAGGAGCTTTGTATGTTTATTGATTTTTTTTTTCTCACACAATTAAAGAAGAACTGCAGTAAAAGACAATATTTTTTTTCCTGTAAATGCATTAGCAACAAAAGGAGGGCTGAGGAGAATCTCCATCCTTTATTGGATGTGGGGGGAAACACAGGGATAAAGGCCAAGCACTCCATGCTAAATTTCACGAGTTCGTGGTGTGTTGTTGGGAACTAGGGGAATTACCATCAGATCTTCGTGATGCAGTCATCATCACTCTGCATAAGAAGAAAGGGAATAAATCAGACTGTTCAAATTACCAAGGTATTACTTTGCTCTCTACTGATGGTAAAGTCCTTGCAAGAATACTTTTGAACAGATTAATACCCGTTATTGCAGAAGACCTTCTACCTGAAAGCCAATGTGGTTTCATAGCTAATAGGAGCACCACAGACATGGTATTTATTCTCAGACAACTGCAAGAGAAGTGTAGGGATCAGAACAAAAGACTCTATGTAACTTTTGTTGATTTCAACAAAGCTTTTGATACTGTGAGCAGAAAAGGTTTGTAGCAGATTTTGGAACAATTAGAATGTCCCCTGAAGTTCCTCAAAATGATCATTTTGCTTCATGAGAACCAATGTGGCCAAGTCAGATATGGCAATGCACTTTCTGAGCCCTTTCTAATAAACAATGGTGTGAAGCAAGGCTGCATTCTTGCACCAACTCTATTCACACTCTTCTTCATCGAGGTCTGCCATGGCCCTTTGGAGCATCACACTGAAGAAAACGGTATCTACATCCGATATCGTACCGATGGAAGCCTATTCAACCTAAGGCAACTGAAGGCCCACACCAAGACCTTAAATCATCTTGTCCGTGAGCTGCTTTACGCTGACGACGCTGCCCTTGTCGCCC
>JAWWLV010000088.1:103570081-103583353 GCA_035041135.1 Platyrinchus mystaceus | reverse complement strand
GATGTTGTCTTTCAGTTTGGTTTTAGGTTAGTGAGAAGGAGCAAGAGGACTACTGCTTTGGTATTATTTGTTCTGAGGATGCAAATGCTAATTGTTCTTGATTATGACAGATGTAGTCATCATTAAGTTGCCATCACCTTCTTCCCACTTACTCCAAAGTCTTTCATTTAACAATATTCTTGAGTTCCCAGGCAGATGCTGGAGCAGGGGACATTAATTACACTCCCATATATGAATTTCCATTGTTGAACGTAAACTTCATTTTCCTACCCACCTGGGCTGAAACTTCCAATTTTTCTGTCTTTATTCTTGTTCTATTCCTATTTTATGAATGTTGAGTTAATGGCAAATTGTGCTATCTTGCAATTCTCTTCCTTTCTCTCAACTTTTGCAAAAATATATTCAGCACTGTTAATCACAGGACTTTGGACTCTCCTGGGTTACTTGCCAATGGATTCACCACAGTTCCCTGACTACCTCTTCATCACTAGCATCCTAACAGATGGAGACTCATCACGTCAGATAGGTCGATCTGCCAGATACTTCCCAAAGGGAATTCCCCCCTCTTTGCAGCAGTGTTACATCTCTACTTCTGTTTTTGAAAAGAGTACTTCCTAATCCTCCAGAAAAATGGTTTGATTTTGTTCAGTTTAAGGCATCAGAAGTATTTTGATGAAGACATTTGAAAAGGAATATTACCTTGAGATCTTTTGATTAATTCCTATTTTGCACTCCCAGCTTTTGGCAGACAGAGCCTGGATAGAGAGATATTATTATGGTTAAGGTCTATACCCACATACATTTACCTGAATTTATTTTCTTGCATTTTTTCTCTGGTAATGCATAAATTTATAGCCATGCATGCATCTCTTAACTTTTAATAAGATATTGAAGTATATAAATTATCACTTAAAGCTACCATGTGTGCTTGAAAAGGTAGATAAGATTTTTTTCAATATATATATATATCAAAATCATCAAGAAAAATCATGAAGACAAGCACTTCAGAAAGGTAGGTGTGGAGTATTTCAGGCTATTTCAGACTTCAGAGAATTAAAGGATTAACTTGTAGGTGCAATACCTCACTCATTAAACTAACTCTTTCCTATGACATCATGAAAATTAAAACACCTAACTTATAGGTATGCTCCAGCTGTTTTTTTTACTGCTGTTTTTTAAAAGATTTGTGACACAAACTAAGTAATTTGAAGGGGATTTTGCATCAGTCAGTGTACTACACACACTTTGGTTAAGAAAATAAAGAGACAAGTGGAACCTAAAAGCAAGAAAAAAAGATATTTGGTTTAGCAGGTCTCTTTTCTGAGGTGGAGTTTGGTTTGTGAGAAAAATAGAGCTGGAGACCTTTAAACAGCAGTCTGGAAGCACTGCTAGTTATAAGTTGTGATAAAGTTTGTGCTTTTAAGGATGACCACAATACTGCAAATTAAATCTTGGTGGTGAAGAACATTGCTTCCTACCTTACAAGGCAGAAATTAAAGTTTTTCATGAAATCACTTTCCAAAGAAAAGGAAACATAATGATCCTGTAAGTCCCAAGGGCTCTCTACCTTTCTCTGAATAGAGAAGATCAAAAGACAAATACATGATATTTTTATAGATTGAAGTGATAAGTGGGAAAATGAAGTTTGAGTGGCTTGAAAATAATGGAAAGAAAGCCTTGATTTAAGAAGAGTTAGAGGCCTTGGGGAAGCATATAAAAGGGTTTAAATTTCCAGGCCCATCCAACTCAATCTTTCAAGCATGAAAGATTTTAAAGTGCTTTAGGTGCATCTATAATAAAGTTTAGGCCGAACTAATGATCTCCGGTAGAAATTATCTCTGTATGGAGTAAGGTACACACAACAGAGCATCATACAGCTTTACTCCCCTAGGAAATCAAAAACTTTAATTGTACAATGTGAATAGTTTATCAGTATCTCAAAACACTCTCGTACAGAGATCAGGTTGAATATATACAATACTAAGCTTCTTAAGATTCTTATGTTATTCTTGGATTCATTTGCTTCCAATTTCAGGGGTTTTTGCAACTTTATTTTTCCTTTATTTGTACCAATGAGAGATCAAATCTGCCTGCTAGACTGATTGTGGCTCTTAGATATTGTGAATTTATACAGTGGCTTTTATTACGAAATTCAGTTTGATCGTGTTTTAGGCACTATCAATACATAAATGTAATATATTAATGATAATATGTTGCTATTTCTTTCCCTCACGTAAATTAATGTATTTCTGTTAGGAGTCTGTTCATCCTGCTTGGCTCCACTCATAAATTTTAATAGGAGATATGATGATAAGATGTAGAGATTTATGTGAAATAATTCAGTGCTTTCAGTCTATTTACAGTGCAAAATTTAGGTGGCATAAACATGGTTGTAGGTAACCTAAATTGTGGCAGACTTTGAAGAGAGGATGAGTGATGGGGTCATTATGCCCACCACTGAAGTTGATCCCCTTATGTTCTCATGTACACTTCTTGGAGAAAAGAAGATGATGTGGATTTTGCAGTGCTCTTCCGTGGGTAGACAGTGGCCTGCCTGGTAAAAGCTGAGAGAGGCAGTACAGAGGGGATGAGAAAAAACACTCAGCAACAGCACAGTGAACTAAAACACCTTTGCTAGTTTACTGCAAAAGCTTGTATTCTCTGAAAAACTTGCATTAAACTGTAGGGTTATTAGCAAAGGACCCAGTTTTCCAATGTTTTGGTGAACTTGAATGCCATATAAAAAAATGCAATTTGGTTTACACGCCTGAGTATCTTTCCAGTCAGTGGAGAATGAGGGCTCTAGTGCTGTAAAAAGCCTAGATTAATTTTTCCTGTCCTGTCAGACTCTTTACTCCTTGAAATGTGCTGTCTCATCTGGCATTAATCATAATTACAGAGCACTTTTTTTTTCTGGGGGAATAAATAAAAGACTTCTGTCTCACCTCTTAGAGGACTAGAAGTCTTCTTTTAAACTATTTATGTCGTCTTCTTACTCTGCAGTCTGCTTAGCAACATATAAATTTTAAAGAACATTTCACAAATATCTCACAGCCTTTCAAAATTATATTGTAGAAGCTTGACATTTTTTAGCTCTTGACTTTACCATTGTTCTGGTGGCAAATATACTAGTTAAGAGTCCTGTTTCAAGAACAGGACAATAGAGGACAACAGACAATAGAGTTTCTTCCTACTATTTAAGTGTTAACTTCCCAAGGGATTTTCAAAGAAAAGGGTCGGGTGTTACATTGTCACAAGCATGTCCTGTCTTTATTCACTCTACAAGATATTCCGCCTTTCTGCATGATAACTTATCTTTCCAGAAAAGGATGGCATGGTAGTCATGGCAGAGGTTACTGGTATGATATTCAGTACTGGGAAAATTTGCAGTTTTGCCACATGTGTCAGAAATTCATGATGACTATTTGTCTTTTTGAAAGTTTAAGTAAACAGCAATAATCATGGTAATAAATATTTAAAATAACTTCTGAAAGTGTGAGGCTGCCTATGGAAGGAAACAAGAAAATATAAAGGAAAAGTCGACAGCAATGGAGAACACCTATTTTATTTTACTAGAACTTCCACATAGGATTTTTTTGTAATGCTTTATGAGGCATGTATAGTAGAAAAGAAGAATCTGCCAAATTTGTGATTCTGATCCAGTAAATGTTGGAACTCATGAATGTGATCTGTTTCTTTTGGAGAGTATCCATCTTCTGTTTTTCCTTCAACAAGCTGTTTACTTATTTACCGTCTCAGAACTCCATTCATCTACTTAGGCAGTGATTAGGCAAAGTTACCTGTTTAAAGCTACTTTTTGGGAGGGCAACAGGCTGTTTTTATAATCAATGTTTGTTTATTGCAGGATGGGACTAATCAAGCCACAAAAAGCAGGACACTTTCCCCTCTGCTCTCTGCTCCAACCTCTTTAGCTCCTTCCTGTCTCCAAAATTGAAGTGGGATGCAGATGCTTGCTACCATATCATGACATGCATTTTTACTCTTTTGCAAAAGTGAACAGTGGCCTGATTGCACATTGAACCTTTGCATGCAAATACTATACTGCCAGGTTTGTTTTCCTAACTGTGATTATAAAGTAACCTCCTCCAGCATTATCAGGCTGGAAGGAGCTGAGAGGATCATTATTGAGAGTTTGGCAATCCTGACAAAGAGGCTGTTGAGTCTGCATTAGGGGGTGAAATAAGAGCTCTCTACTGTGACCCTAAGGAGCAGACAGGGCTTGTGGTAAAGGTACAGATCTCTTGATTTAGGGCAGGGGTTTTTATTGTAGAAAAAATGGGGAAAAAAGAGCAGGCATTGACAGAGAAAATTGACAGTTTTGTTTAAAAACCCACATTTAATAACAATATAGCTCTGGGTAGATGACATTATTCCATATTCTTCTATGATGACTGAGGGTATTGTGATAGGATTATTTCAGTGTTGGTTTTCTTTCACCAAAACCTTATTCCTGAATGATACTCAGATGTATTATTATTGCCTCTAAAACCAGTAATGAAGTATTCATTTAGTAGTGCTTTTAGAGGCAAATTTATGCTTAGAAAGTCTTCTCTCTATTTCGCAATGTTGAAAATTCAAGCTTTTCATCTCAAGTCTAGAGGATGCTACCAGTCGTCCTGACTTCTGAACCAATTCCTATGAAATAATAATAATGTAGTTTAATTTTGTGTTTATTTTTAATTTCCATTTGCTTTTTAAGCTTCTGATTTTTGTAGTGTGTTACTATTTTTATATGTTGTATATTTTTAATGACTAAATATTTATGTACAACATTTCATTTTTATACATGTGATATTATACTTAGCAATAGTACTGTGATATTCTGCTTCTCCATTTGAAGTGGAAATATTTACACACTGAAATCTTTCTGGGTACAATATGGCAAATTTGCGGAACATGAATCCATTCATTTTCAATTTACAGTTCAAAGCTTCTCAATAACAACATGGAAGTCCAAACCTGCAAGGAAAACTGCATCTTCTTCTCAATGCCCCTGTATCTTAATTTGCAAAAATTTTTACAAAGTCTTATTTCACTGAGACTGAGGAATTGTCAGTATGTGGATTAAATATAGGCTATGGCAGTCGTCTGCCCTGGTTTTTGTAACAGCTTTTGCAAGCCTGAGGAAGCTGAGCTAGACAGGCAGTTTTACATGTAAAAGGAACTCTTCAGTTCAGTATGCCACCTAACCTATACCTGAAATACACCCATTTCTAGAGTGTGAGTGCGCTGCAAAATAGTCCCCCAACAGTTTACATTAATACATCTACCTCACAGTAACATCTGGCAATATCTGCATGTACTTAAGACAGATAAACATTTCAGCTGTACATATGCTAGGGCTCACTCCTGGACTCCTGCAGTGTCAGAATCTCAACGTGGTTTTAAAATGAAAAATGCAACTGGTTTATGTTGCTAAAAGCTGTTCTGTGAGCAAGCTGGCAGACAGTCTGAGGATGAGGAAGGACTTTTCCAGATACTGAAATGAGGAGATCACTATCCTGAGGATGCTTTCCACCACTGTGCCTCCAGGTGCCTCTGAGGGAACAGGCACGGAGTGACTCTATAAACCAAAATGAACCTGCCCATCTGGGACTGGAAGCATAAGAGAAGGCGGTGCAGGTAGGTGAGCTGGTGATGTCTTGGCAAACCCACAGCCCCAGCTGAAAGGGGCAGTGCTGTGCCTGGAGCCTAGCACTGGGCTGTGGAGCATGTTGCCTGTACACCCTGCATGGTGTAGGACAGAGAAAGGGCTCATTGCAGCCCCACTTCAGCAACCTGGCCTGCACCTCACCTGCTTTTCTCTCTTTTGTTGAAATATTAAAAAGGTCATGTTGTGTATCATTTTGGCAGAAATCAGATCTCAAGTCAGTGTCATAGTTTTCCTAGCTGAATTGCAAGGAATTGAATTGAGAGGAATTGAATTGAATTGAGAGGAGTAAGTCAGGCTCAGATTGTAGATTTGAGTGGGTTTTTTGATCGTTTGTTTTGGGATGGTTTTATTTGTTTGGTTTTGGTTTGTTGTTTTGTTTTTTTTTTTTAATTGATACAGGCTGAAAAATTTGTAAATATCTTTATGAATTAATTTTTAGTTTGGCTTTTTTATACCACTATTATAAAAAGGAAAGTCCCCAAGTGATTAAGTAAATCGTTTATGAAATTGAATAAGTTGTTGTGTGATGAACTGGTAAAAGAGCTCCACTGACTAATTTATTCTTGGATTTGCCATTAACATCAGCCAACACAGTACATATCAGCTGAGCTAAAGCTTAGGACAATATTGGTCTTTACTGCAAAAGGAAGGTTCCAGTTATGCTGAAGTGATTTTTATACAAGGCAGCTGTGGATGCTACGAATAACTAAATGTCTTCTTTGCCATGCTGGTGATACATTTACATAATACATCATTGTTTTGTTTATTACAATAAGAAAAAGTAAAAGAGATACTCTGAAGAAACAATGTACTGGAAGGGACGACATTTGAACCAAAATAACACTAATCTGTGAACCAAAACATGCAATTATGTAATTAAAGGTTGAAAACAAGAGAACTCCTACTCCACTTGATTACAACTTATAAGATGCTTTGTTATACAGGGCTGCAAGTCTAAACGTTGGTAATAATAATTACATAGGATGGTAATTCCCATGTACAAATCCTTAATGAAATTGAATCCTGAGCAAGATAACTGGTTTTTCATCTGAATTTAATTTCAAGCGAACACACTTCTTTCAGCAGCTTGACACTAGAAGCACACCTAAACGGTCAAAATCTGCTTTTTTGTAGGATTGCAAAGGAAAATCTTGTATAGCAGCAGGGCTCTCTCACATGATGACACTGAAAGCTGTCATAGAGCATGGTATAATCTTTTAATTTAAGAAAAAAAATATTTCTCAGATCAACCAATACATATTCTCAGGTTTATCCTTTGCTTTTTACAGTCTTTTGCTATTCCAGTCTAAAATTCATAGCCAATTTGCAGTCATATTAATTTGTGTTAACATTGACCTCCCTTCTTTCCTTAATGTTTACCTCCTGAAATATTTATAGACTGCTGTAGTATCTCCTCTTAGCCTTCATTATGTTGAGTGAAAAAAGTTAAGCACTTCTATTCTGTTGTGTACGATAGGCTTTTTTATTCTCCTTTCTATCTTCACAGTCTCTCCATGCACCTGTTCAAGATTAAGAAAATGTTTCTTGAAGGTGAATAATGTCTGTCATAAATGAGGTTTTACAAAAATTTACACTAAAGCATTAATTGTTCTCTAGTGCTCTGGAAAATATTTACCTCACACTCTAAGACTTCAGGTTTGGGAGTGGGGGTGGGGTGGTCAGAGTCACAGAACATAGCTCAGAGTTATTTTATCACCCACAAATCCATTTTTTTTCTTCTCCTTTTACTTCCAATGAGTGATTTCCCAACTTGCAGCAGAACTTTCCATTTTGCAAGTGCAAATATCTGTACCTGAATTAGACATTAGAAGCGGGATTAAAGGAAATTGAGGTGTCTACAATTTGTGGCTATCAACACTTTTCTCAGCTTCTTTCTAACTTTGTTGACATACAATACCTTTTAGTATCTTCTTCCTCAATGCACTTAGAGGCTATCAAAGTCAAATTCACCATCTGCTCAGGTAGGGAACTGGAAAGCAAACTCTCAAGTGCAACATGCAGAAACTCTCCAGAGTCACCAAATTATCCCACTGGAGTCCCCAGCTGGCTTTCTGTGGGGTTTCCTGTGGATATTTTGGTTACCTGTTGGTAAACCCCAGGAAGCTGGTAAATTTGAGAGATGTAACTATGAGAGGCCCTTTTGTGTTTGCCTCTGAGAGTGGACTTTGGAGGAGATGTTGGCACTGTGAGCAGCTATTTTCCTTACAAACACCAACAGAGAAACCCTGAAGATGCTGCTGATGTGCAGTAATTGCCTGCACATCATCTTACACACATGTATCCTAGGAACATCTGAAGTTCTTAATTTTTCCATATTTCACACCTCAAACATCAGACCAGAAAATCTATCTCCTGGAACTCAAAAGCCTTTCTCTGAAACGTGAACTGAACAAAAACCTAAAGGATTTTGATACAGCTGTTTACCAAACACAGATCAACAGGACCAAAATACAAGATATTGTGATTCTCTTCAAAACAAAGCTGATTATTAAATCTATAAATTATCCCTAAACACTCAAGCAATAGAAAGCTATCCATGTCTCCTATCAATTCAAATAGAATTAGGCAATGCCACAGGTGTTTTCAGTTTCAGATTATGAAAAATTTGCAAATCTCCATTATTATTTGTATCGTCTATATTTTGGCATCTCCTAGCATCACTTACCATGTTTTATAGTTTTGCATTCTAATGTCTATGTTCTAACCTAGGGTGAGAAAAGTATTCACTGTGGATCATTCTTTCAACTCCAAATAATCCTGTTGATACGCATGACCCTGACTCAACTAATTTGGTACAGGTCGTTGAAACAGCACACACATAAACATGTGCATATATATTAAAGAGAAAGAGAAGAAAGGGGAAGGGAGATTAAGCCTAGAGAGAGGGGAGATACCAAATCTTAAAGATCAAGCCCCATCTGACAACATTTCGTGAGCGTTACAGAAAAATAAGCGTGAACTGGACTAACCACACACAGGCAATAAATACTGTAACGTCTTGCAGTAGCTTGCAAGATATTGCAGTAATAGCTTTTGATTAACTGCAATACTATTATCTAAATGCACAATGGTATTTAGAGATTCAATACATTTTTTCTGTTGCTGCTGTTCATGACACTTAACATTAATGTCACCTTATTTTGCAGTTTTTAAAATTGTTTGGTGTCATTGCAAGTCTGAAATAAGAAAAAAGCCAGTAATACTATGGCTCTTAAAATAGCAGTGTATTGAGAAAGAGATAAGAGAAAATATCTTTTTTTCTTCTCTGAGGAGACTAGACAGAGATGAGGTGTGTCACAGGTGTCAGTTTAGCTCCTGTGCCTATATCCATAGACTGCTGCTTGTAAAAGACTTATATGCACATTGCATTGATACCGAGCAGGTCAGTGCCTGCTTATTGCCACTGAAGAAGGAAGAACATGAACAAAGTTTGCAATCACTATGGAAACTGGCTCTCTGGTTGCTGTGTTGGCACTGGCACATCTGTCAGGGACAGCAGCTGTACAAGAGGATTTCTTCCAAGAAAGCTTTTCCTGAGACTTGTATCTGGGACCGGGCCCAGAGCTACAGGGTTTGTTTCAACAAGAATCCAAGAGTCTGCACAAGCATAATTTTTTTTCTTCACTTTGCCCTTGTAAGGCAACTCTGTGTTTTCTTTTCAATGTTTGGAGAGCTTGCAGAGTAAAACATTGGGAGAGGTGACATGCAAATCTTTTCTACTCTGTGGTTCACAGCATTGATATTGTGGCAAATGAGGAAACAGTTCAGCTAGCAGATAATGGAGAGCTTGGCTCTTCTTCAACCTGGTATGTGGCCTGTTAAACTCTTACTACTGCTTAATTTAGAGTTTAGACACCAATTGTTTGTACAGCGGGTTTTTTTCTTATGCATGGCTACTGGATATAGAATCACAGCAAAATACATTCTGGTATCAGTGTCAGCAGAATCATTCTGTGTGAAAGGAGAGCAGGGTTCCTGGGAATGGCACCACCCTAAGGGAAACCAGCCACCAACAAAGGCACAGATACTCTTAGGGCTGACATGTGAAGGCATGGAATTTTCATGAACCAGAGATTCTTATTAGGATAGCATTTGTCTTTAAATAAGCTCATCAATTTAATTTATTTTGTTTAATTTTAAGTATGTTATCTTAAATAAATAAGTCTTCAGAACACTGCACAAACAGATTAAAAGGAAGGTACATTTCAGGTATAATTTCCCAGTGCCAGTGACATCCATGGGACTACTGAAATAAATGATGAAATCTCATGAAACCCTGGGTACTCAATAGATAGCAGCTCAGTCTTTTTGTTCTGGGAAACCTTTCAAAATCTGTCCATGGCCTTTGCTTCCAGCGATAATGGGCTGTGGAATGTTTGTGTCACAGAAATTCTTCACTGTTGATACTAACTACACTGACGGTAAAAGAAAAACTTTTAAAAGTGTATCTTAGGGGTGAAAATATTCCTGTAGCAAATGCAGCAATTGCTCATGAAAGAATGTAAGATTACAGAACACTTTGCATTTAAGCTGGTCCATACCAGCCCAGTTTGGCTGTCTTGATTGACACAGTTATAATTTAATGTAATTAATAGGTGAAAACAATAGGAAAGAAGAGTCACACAACCAGCTGATTTATCACAGACCTCCTTAAAATTAGTAATTTTCCTTTCAAGAACTGGTGCAACACTACAATCTCCTTCATTATTTATCTATTAGGGATATGTATTTTCTTTTCTTGAGGAAATAGGTGCCTAAGCCCATAAAATAAAGTGCCATATCCAAGAAAGCAGATTGTTGAATTTTCCGCTCCTGATGTATTTTCCTAATTGCACTCTGAGTGAATATTGCAATATCTAGTTGGAAAGAAACTTCTAAGTCCTTGCTTTTTATGATTTATACTGCACTGGAATCCCTAGTCTGCTATAACAAACATTTACTTGTTACCTTGTTTAAATATAATTGACTTCAGAGAGAAGACAGTATTAATTTTTCAGCCAGAAGTTTATGTAATTAATGATGCATTTATATCCATGTACATACAAACAGTACTGTTCTCTTATTTAATCCAAGAAAGCTACTAGGGTGGCACATTTTGGAGTGGTGAGAAAAAATTCAGGCACAAAGATCACTGAATTGTTGCTTGATAGCCAAATATTTTAAAATACTTTATCACATTTATTACTACTCTGAATTCAAATGGAAAACTTATTTCTTTGGCTTTAGTAATCACTGGCAAAGAAAAATAGATGGAAGAAAGATACCTTCTTGTCTTCCAGATTACTGTTTTTGTGGGAGAAGGGAAAAAACCAGAAGGTATGTTGTCTTTTGCTGAATGTTTTAATTGCAAATAGGTTTGTAGAATACAATAAGTCCTTTTTGAAGGCATTTTGCCATTGCTATGGAGGACTGTTCAGATGACATACTTCATGAAAAAAGACTGTACCTGTTAAATAGTTAGTCTGAAAAGATGTTAGCAAGTCTATCTAGTTTTTATGTTCACTAACCGTAGGGGTTGCCTTAGCATAAGTGGAATCATTAGGGCAGCAAGACCTTCATGTTTAAATTCTGCTTCTCTGTAGTTCTGGACCTGCATTTTGTATTCCATACATGAACATTAGACATACAGACATTCCACAAACATGGGGCTGGGCTGGAGCACAGGCACACAAATGTAGTTCTGATGAGTTTATTTGGCAGTGGAATGAGACCAAGATCTGCAGTGCTGCAGGGCATGGTCATACTTCACTCTCAGGAACAAGTACTGCCAAAGAAAGTTCAAAGAGCGATGTTTACAACCATGGAGCAAGCTCCCTGTTGATTTCAATATCTGACATTACGCAGATATGCAAACTCAATATAATATGTTCCATCTGTCCCTCCTCATTGCTGTCTGTAGTAGCAGCACAACAAGTAAAGTACTCTCTCCTCTCAACATGCTACCAGTCCTGCTGTGTAACAGCAGTGAAGACCATGCAGGGACAGAGAAGGAGGAAATGAAAGACATTATCTCAAACTTTCTTACTTACACTGGGGTAGTGCTGGAGTGTGTCAGTTTTCCCTGGTGTGATTTGCCTCAGGTGAATGAAATTGGAAGACAGAGAGAGTAGTTTGTCTTCCCAAAGCTAAGTGAATGTTACAGGTATGGCATCAACTTGGGGGATCCTGGAATCCCTGTGTCTTCAGGACAGTGTCATGCTCTTCTGTATGCTGACAGGTATAGCTGACTTTTTATTATTCTGACAAGATATTATTATATTTCTGTACAATATTGCAAACAATCGAGATGTTTGGAATGTAATTCCAGCTCAGCAGGCTTTTAGCAGAAAGCCAAATTAACCACCGGAGTTAGATCTCTGTAAACACCCACTGCTGGAGAACCAAAGCACCATAAAGGGTGTTGTATTCTTTCTGATACCAGCGTTTTCTGGAAGTATTGCTCAGAGGAATGAAAATGTCCCAAAACACAGAAGTACATTTCTTCAGAAAGACTGGAAGTAATTTGGTTGCAGAATTTCAGAGATTCTGCAGGAACTGGGCTGCTAAGAAGGAATTGGTTTATCAAATTTTCACAGATTCACAGAATATGCTGAGTTGGAAGTGACTCACAAGGATCATTGAGTCCAATTTCTGCCCCTGCACAGGACAATACCCAAGATTCTCACCATGTGCCTGAGAGTATTGTTCAAATGCTTCTTGAACTGAACACAGATTGGTACTGTGACCATTTCCCTAGGGAGCCTGTTCCAGTGCCCAACCACCCTCTGAGTTAAGAACATTTTTCTGACTTTCAATCTAAACCTCCCCAACACAACTTCAGGCCATTCCCTCAGGTTCTGTCACTGTTCACCACAACGACGAGATCAGTGTCTTCCCCTCCTTTTCCCCTCAAGAGGAAGTTGAAGACTGCTATGAGGCCTCCTCTCAGTCTCCTCCAGGCTGAACAAGACCAGGTGACCTCAGCCACCCCTCATATGGGTTTTCCTCAAGGCCCTTCACCATCTTCATTGCCCTCCTTTGGACACTCTCCAATACCTTAATATCTTTATTATTCTATGATCTTTCTTTCATTGCAGTGCCCAAAACTGCACACAATATTCAAGGTGAGGCCACCCCAGTGCAGAGCAGAGCGGGGCAATCCCCTCCCTCGACCAGCTGGTGATGCTTTGCCTGATGTCCCCCAGGACACAGTTGGCCCTTGTGGCTGCCAGGGCACTGCTGACTCATATTCAACTTGCCATTGACCAGGACCCCCAGGTCCCTTTATGCAGCACTGCTTTCCAGCATCTCATTCCCCAGTCTGTACAAACATCCAGGGTTGCCCTATCCCAGGTGCAGAATCCAGCACTTTTCCTTGTCAAACTTCATAGGTTAGTGGTTGCCCAGTCCTCTAATTTGTCGAGGTCTCTCTGCAGGGTCTCCCTGCCTTCGAGGGAGTCAACAGCTCCTCCCAGTTTTGTGTCATCTGCAAACTTGCTCAGTATCCCTTCCAGTCCTGCATCCAAGTCATTTATGAAGATGTTGAAGAGCACAGAGCCTAAGATGGAGCCCTGTGGAACCCCACTAGTGACAGGTCA
>JAWWLV010000088.1:103546243-103561560 GCA_035041135.1 Platyrinchus mystaceus | reverse complement strand
TTGGATGGCTGGTGGGTTTTTTTACCACTCTCCTTCCTTCCTTCCTTTCTTCCTTCCTTTCTTCGTCTTGATTTCTTTTTTCTATCTTCTTCTTGTATGAGGTCTGAGGGGAATAACAGAGGAGAAAGAAAAGGAAAGTTACATTTTGGGCTCAGATTTCAAAACCAAAGTGAAAGTTCAGTACATTTTTTTTTCTCCCACAGAAATATTTGTGACAGAAGTTTCCATAATCATTACCTACATTAAAACATCTTCATTATTAATAGCAGTGGAAGCAGTGCTATTTGAAAAAAAAATCTCCCTCCCTCTCTAGTCACTTGTTAGAAGATAAACCTCAACAAAATATTGAAATCCAAATTCAAAGAACAGTAAATATGCTTATTTTTGAGCTGCCACACTTTGAGTTCTCTTCCTTTTTTATATGTTCAAAATGTTCATCTGCTTTGGAAAACTTGGTCTAGAATAGCTACTTTGACAAAAAATATACATTTTAGATTACACACTTTCAGACTTGGCAAATTGACCCCAGAATGAATTCCTCCTCCCTTCTTTTAAACCCTTAAATGTCTCTCTTCATCCATACCCCTGCTATGTTCTGTTTGTCTGGAGCACTGAATTTCTTGCTCACAAATGACCAATCACAGGGAAAAAGTTGGGATAAGATTAAACTTGCATGGCTCTACGTCAAGCTTGGGCTGTTCAGTAGTGACCAGTGATGTTTGTGGGGACACAAACACACTTTTTCTCTATGTGAATGACTTGGTGACAGTACTGAATAGGGATTTCCAATTTTTGATCACGAAGTTGTTTTTTTTTTTCGCCTGTGGTTTTCTAATCTTGGAAATACCAAGTGACTGAGTGATGAGCAATGGGGCTTCTGTAATCAGTCTCCATGTACATATGTTTATGTATTTATGTAACTCCCATGCACAGACACAGTAGAAGAAAACCTGAAGTTTCAGGTACGTTTTACTGGTGGAATAGCTTCAGGGTGACTGAGATGGATCAAATGACTTGAAAGAACAAAAGTTCAGGGAAATAGGCACAGCTGTAATCCCAGTGATTTATGAGCATTGTGAAGGATTTACCGCATTCTTGCTACAGTTCACATGATAAATTTGCTTTGGTCACTGCCTTCTGACTCACCATGAGAACTAATTTGCAAACTTGAGATATCTGAATCTTAAATTATTCTGGTTTTTATACATGATGAATAGAAAATCATTGTATTAGCATTCTGGGGTTTTTATTTAAGATTTAAGATTGACTGAAAATGAAAGTTCTTAAGGTAAGTGTTCAAATTGTACAGAACTTAGGCTAAATACTTTTATTTTATTCACCATTCCTGGCACTGTCTTTCAGCATTCCCTCATCTGAACTGTTCTCTTTTTCCCAGCTTTTCAAATATACAGCAGCCAAACAAAAAACCACTTCAAATTCTTGTAAAATCTGATGTTTCTCTGCCTGGCTAGAGCTGCAATTTCTTCAGTGTTTATGTTACAAAACATTGTTGGGGGTTTTTTTGGATTTTTTTGGGGTTTTTTGCTGCTCCCATGCCTGTACCTTTGCTATCTGGTGTTCCTTGTTCAGGAAAAAGTGTGCTGATTAGCACACAGACAGGAAAAATGGGCAGGGAAATGATACAAAAAGGCCACTCAGATTTCTCTGAAATATTTTTGAAATTCTGTAGCAGAAACACGTATGTCACCTTCTGCCATAAGTATAAATTGCTTCAGCTCATTTCCTTCTTGAAGTGTGAGTTGTATTTATAAGGAGTGGGTTTTAATTTCTAGTTGTTATTTTAAAGGTCAGCTGGCACATACAAGCAGCATACCAATGACAGGAGTTAATCATTCAGCTATCAGAAGATAAAAGCATTAACTCATATGAAGTAAAGGGACAGCATCACATAGACAATCATTTTCCTTGGGAAAGCAGTATTAAATTTTTGTGGGGGTCCAGCTACGATAATCAAGAAATTTAATGGAATGTGAACTTGCAAGTATGTAAGATACTCCCTGGTGAATTCACATGCATCCTATGATAATTTCACACAATTTTGGTAAGTGCAAGGTACTGCACATCCTTCATTGAGGGACAGCAGCCTTTGGTTTACCAGTATGTACTGGAGAATTGAGACAGCAATTTCTCAACTCAACTTTGCTCCAGATAACTTGATATTCTACCTGTGTTCTAAGAATGTCTCAATAATTCCTACCCTCTGGTAGGACAGGATTGGGTAGACACTGGCATTTTGTCAAAGTTTGGACAAAAGTGAGTAGAGCCTCCTAAATCACACAGCTCTTGCAAAAGGAACTATGAATTACTTATTTTCATGTTCTTTCTACTTTAGGACCTGGTCTAAAAAACTGAGAATACATGTCTTCATGCATTTATAGCATACTGCCTAATTGGTTTGGTCAAAGACTGCTTTGGTCAAGATTTCAAAAAAATTTCAGAAGGTGCTAAGTACTGACTTAGAAAAATAGACTAAGAGAGGTATTTGAGGCAGCAGTCATACAGAATGAGAAACAGAGGATTCTTGAATAACCTGTCTAGTTTTCTGGAGCTACCTCAAAAAGCTATAAAGCAAACAGGAGATTTGATTTTTGCAATACAGGCATCACACAATTGTCAATCATTTGCCTGCCTGCTGCCAACTGCTCCAGTAGTGAAACTCATTCCTTGGATAGGACAATCAGAAATATTAACATTGCTCCCTACTAAGATAGTAGCTTTAAAATCTGGCTGAGATTCCATAGGAATATTGTAAGCTTCCTGAAATTTACATTCCCAGCCAGCCCTGGCAATACTAAAGCCAATTCTCTTTTCAGGGGTAATAATAATAATAATAAAGCAATAATAATAATTTTCTTTGCAATTCAGAGCATGACAGAAAACTTGCCAAAACAGTCACAAAACCTTGCAGAATTGATGACATTAAAGAAATTTATTTGGCAAGGAAGTTGAGACTATGTCAAGAGGAGAATAGGATAGTAAGAAAACAGAAAAGGAATCCAGAATGCTGCATGACCACCCAGATCTGTGCAAAAGCCACCAGTGACTAATTACAGGTGTGTCAGCTTATACTGAGTGAGCACAAACAGAAAAACTAATGCTTTCCCTTCGACGATGTGTTTTCATGTATGACTGGAAGGACTTTTCTTCATGTTATCCCCTATTGTGATCATTTATTCCTCAGAAGTCTGGGTGAAAATCCTCTTCCCATTCTGGACTGGTGCCATTGTTCAACCACAGGCACTAGCATGTGCAGTGCTTGCTCCAATGAAGAGTGCTCCTTGTGTTTCCCACCAAAAAGCAATATGCTTGTTCCCCTCAAACTTCTGCCAGAGGCCCATGGGGAACAGTAATTCTTCCTTTTCCAATTCCCTTCCGATGAGTGTGATAGCTTTACCATACTATGCTCTTCCAGACAAGGAAGGATTATCTGTGATTGAAAGAGTGACATGAAATAACTGAGTGGGAAAGACTATGTTTCATGAAAACAAGAACCTGCTGTGATGGTAGACATTTAAAAAATGTAGGACACCATAAAACCCAAGATTTACTATTGTATCTATCATAAAACCATAATAATACAGAGGGGACTTCTGTCTGCTAAAGAAGTTACTTGCTATATTGCTTATAATTAAAGAAAAATAAAAACCATATGACAGCCTAAGCAGTTCAAGCATCTAATAAGTTTTGATAAATGGCTTCTGTAGAGCTTGTTCAAATACAGATTAACTTTAAAAATGCTATTCTCCCCAGCGGACAGATGTTCAGCTACTGAAGTTGAGAGACAATCAAGGATAGTAGATTGCATCCTGAGTGATACTGAAGGGTTGTCAGTGAATATACACATGATAACATGTCGAGGACATCAAATAACTCTCCCTGACTCTCTCAGTGCCAGAAGCCTCTTTTTGACAAAGCTACATTGCATTTGGAGGAACAGTGAAGAAGTACCTTACCAGTCAGTCTCTCCTGGGACATGGTACATTCATATGAAGACAGTTTGTTCAACTGAGGTGAACATGGCTTGAAGTTGACCTGATATTGCCTAGATGGTTTCTGTAGCTTTGGTCACTCAGTATAGTAAAAGGCTCACTAAAAATTTGAATCTCGACCATCAGGCTATGCTTTTCTTTTTCAAATTGTGCCAGTGCACAGAGAACAACCTTAGAGCCACCGAATTTCTGCAGTTCAGGGGAAACGTTCAGTCCAGGGATCAAGAGAGGGCTCAAAATCCACTTCTCTGCTGTAGTGGAAAAGCTTATATCCTTTCTATTTGCTTAATATTATGATACAGACCTTGTAGTACTTTCCTTACTAATGGTATATATGGTAGATTATTACAACAGCTCTAGGAATAATCAAACTTTCAGTTACTTCTCCTAGGTTATGTTTTTGCACTTTTGAAATATTATGAATTGGAAATAGTTAAGACTTTAGCACATTAACATGTCAAGATTTCAGTTTACAGTCTTGGCTTTGTGCTCTGCAGTAGGCACTGAGGCTGAAAAACAATTCTGAAAAAATAGATGAAGAGCTTAATTTGTTAATGTTTAATTAAAATATTTATATATAGGGAATAAAAGGGAAAAAAAAGTCACAAAAATATTGTTGTATGTCTCGTTATGGTTGAATCCCTGTCTTAATAATCCCTAGATTTTATGCATAGTTAACCTGTTCACATCCAGGCAATAGCTGTAGGCAAAAAAAGTTAAAACATTACTATTGGTTCCAGTTCTTCAATGTCCTGAATTATTAGTGGAAGCAAAAGAAGAATGAAAAACTGAGCCCAGGAAGGTGATGAATATTTCTGTGAGAAGTGCTAAGCAATTGGAATAAATCATTATGAAAAGTGGAGAGCATGTGAAACAGGCAACAAATAACTGGAGCGCACTTTTTTGTTACCAGTCTGTATTAAAGTCTGCTTGTAACCATGGCAACTGGAAGTCCACATTTACAGCATTGCTATCAACAAATATTGAAGAGTAACTTACAACACTTTTCACATTCAAGCAATATTAGCTGCTTTCCCCACTGTGCCCTACACACATCCTCTGACCCCAGTCTTCTTCCTTCACAGGGACAATCCTCAGTAGGGCCAGTTAGGTCCTGCAAGTCTGCATTGCTCCCTCTTTCAAGTGGACTGACACACAGCATTCCTTTTTTCTCATTATTTAATCTTTTTTCAATGATAATTTTTAAGTTTTAAAAGGTGGGCCAGCTATCTCACACGGGACATAAAGATAACTCTGTTTTAGCAAAGAGGCACTGTCATGTAGGACTGCAGTAAACAGTGTGATAATCAAAGATCTAATGATGCACTGAAATTTTTACGCACACCTACTCTTAAACACTGTGTCAAAGCATTCTGGAATGCTTTGGAACAAATATTTTAAAATAAATTCAAGAAAAATTCAATTTTTTCTTCTCTTTCTCCTTTGTCCATAGGCTCTGTAAGATCTGCTTGCACCCATGTCTTAAACCATTACAGATACTTTGTCTGTAAATATATATTCTCTAAAACATATGGACCTCTTTTGACATCAATTCTGAATTCCATATTTTTCTGTTGGTTTTGGTGGTGGTGGGTTTTTTCTTTACTGGCCCATAATACTATCTTTATCAGAAACTGCTACCTGTTTTTATCCAACAATTTGCCACATAACAAAACTATGAATAGAAACCATGTCCCATGTCCCTGGTAATATGCATTCAGAAATTTTGGTTAGGGGAATGGATGCAATAATATGTTTCTGTGATAATATATCTTGCACCAAGCTCTTGAGCTCAGAAAAATAAAAACGCACCATGCCGGACACGTTTGCCACAGGTGCTTTATTTCTGTTTATAGTGATGAAGAGAAAAAAAGATAAGTTTGATAACACTGGGATTCTAATACTGTCTTGAAATTATAGATTCATAGAATCAAAGAACGTCCTGAGTTGGAAGGGACCCACAAGGCTAATTGAAGTCCAGCTCCTGGTCCTGGACAGCCCCAGGAATTGCACCATGTGCCATAGAAAATATGAAGGTTCATAATTGTTTTAGTTTTTTGACATAGTACACTGAAATTACCTGTATTTGAGTCCGTGTGAAGCCATAAAAACCAATTAACATAAACAATTGCTTCTTAGTACTATCATTTAATGTTCATAGTGAATTTTTAAATCTTTCTGCCTCATGAATTGTTATTAACATAAAATTCTCCATCCAAATGGAAATTTGCTATATAAAAGGACTTGTTCTTTATAGAATGTGATAGTAAACCAGAAAAACATTTATAATTATACTTCTGATTTTTCCACTAACAGTCATCTACAGCCATAATACAGATTCCATAAGCCCATCCCTCTCACTTGCTTTTGTGCTCTAGAGGTTTCCTGAGCATTATGAAATGTGAATATATGGCATGAATAGAAATTAATCAACCAAAATAAAATTTTTAAAAATCGTACGTTTAAGAGAAATTGCCAGGTTTGGAAATGCTTGCTCAGTTTGGAAGGGCTTGATTCAGCTGTTAGCTATTCCATCCTCAAAGTAAAATACAGTAATACGAAATGTGCTAAATTTTGCTTCAATCCCTAAATGCTGATTTGATAAAAACAACATGAAAGAAGAAACTGTGATTTTAATTTTCAAGGAGCTGAGGCTTCACAGCTGGTGTGGATTTAATTTAAAATGCTGAGTTTTCACTACTTTGGGGGTCCAGGTTGTGTTGTTTTCCATAATTGGCCTGAGGAACAATTATCTAGAACTAAAGAATGTAAAATACTAGAAGAAAAGGAATGAATCCAAGTTAATGTCAAAATCATTAGAACCCTAACTGGGAGGACGAACCACTCTCTTCCAGTTCCTGGGAGTTACTTGAAATGAATAACTAGACCTTTGTCATGTCCATAGTTACAAAGGAGAAATGCAAATGGTATACTCCCTGAAATATTTGGGTTTGGGATATATTCATAGTTGGTGTGACAGTGTTTTTTTAATCTGTTTTACTTATAGGATAGCTGCTGAATGGCTTGAGAAACATCCATGCTGGGAGACACTCTCATGCCTTTGTCCCAAGCACTGTCTGCTTCCCACAGTATTCTACTGGTGCTCATTGGGAGTTTGCAACAATGTGAAACAGCTGTTTATAAAGGGCTGTGAAAATGCTAGAGGTGCATAAAAGGACAACCTCGTTAGATACTGTGTGTGCAGAGATTCCAGTTCACCTGTTATTCAAAAACAAGCGTAACGTGAAGAACATACAGAATATTTGGTTGTTAGTTGAAATAAGACCCTGCAGTATTAGATTAAAAAAGATTCTTATTTGTAAGCCAAGCTCACAGAAAGGAAATCAACTCTCTATATAATTGGGAGGATGACATCCTTTAACATCAGTTTTGTTTTTACTGTTTCTGAATGGGAGCAGGCCAGGGTATTGCGCAAAGACATTTCTGTGTCCCAGCTCCCTCTTTCATATGACTGAAGCAATGAGTTCAGCACAGCATGATGGAGAAAGGGCAGATTGAACAGATGATTCAGAGGTCAGATGAGGACAAATGTATGCTTGAATTAGGGGTTGGGGGTGGGAGTGGTGCTTGAGTTAACTTTTATGAAGCTTTCATGAATAATTAACTTTTCTCTTGTTTTCAAACTTTGCTTTTTTTTTCCTAATCATGAAAGAATTGCTGGAAAATTTGTTTGTGACTACTTTAATAGTTAGCAACAACAATTCATTATATTAATTCCACACAATTACTACTTTTTCTCAACAATACCAAATAGTTTGTGGAGCACACGCTATATTTGGGTTGATTTGGTTGATTTAAAAAATATTTAGTATATTCTGTACCAAAACAATATGGAAAACACAGCCTTGATGCAATAAAGATTTTAGTAGTAAACAGCTCAGAATAATTACTTAAGACAGGTTTTAATCTGCTTGGTCATGAAATATTCATGATCATACATAAGAATGAATGTCAGTACCATGACAGCTTCTTATGATATCTAAGACATTACTTCAATTGTTTGAGCAAGTATTTCCTTGTAAATCCTTAAGTGATGTTTCTGCCTGTAGTAATGTGCTAGACAGCTTTGTGTGTGGTGCTGCCCTGCACTTTCCTAAAGCAAAATTACTCTTGGCTGACACTACGCTTATTGATGTTCACTGGATCCCATCACTAACTTCTGGAAAACCAATGGTACTGCTTGCTGGTGAGTAGGGATTTGACATTTTAGGTCTGTAAAAAATTTGTTTGATATACAACATCTTACACTTGCTTGTAAACTGAATACAAGACGAAGCTCTTTCTTGCTTTAAAGGCCAAGTCTATTACACAAGCATCATATCCTCTAACTAAACAGAGCAAAGGTAAAAGTTTCATGGGAAAAAAAAAATTAAAAAACTGCCTACTTGTCAGAAATATTTTAAATTCTGGATGTTGCCTTTCACTAAATTTTGTATGCAATATTTAATTGCATGTTTACATCCAGATGTAAATAGCACACTCAGTAGGAAGTGAGATTTCACATAGGGAGCATGGAGGTCTGCAGTGGGTAGTTTAGCAATAGTGGGTCAGTTCCCAGCTGGAATAAGCTGGAGTAGCTCCTGAACTTTACATCTACTGCATGTGTCCTTGTGATTACACAGCTCCAAGCATATGCATAGATGTGTGTCAGAAGACAGCATGAGGGTAAAATGAACCTTTGGTCTGATTCAGTGCAGACAATTTTATGTGAATGGTGATTTTTACTATTTTCTATTGTTATTAATGGTGGATTGATATTATTTTTATTATTAAAGCAAAAACCAAGGTAGGCAAAGCCTAGGCACACTTTCTACCCCATAGATCAGCTTCTGCCTGGGGATGAGGTATCTTGGCAACACTGCGACTGCACTTAGTAAGTACAGCAGAGCTTTCCTCTGCACACATGCATCATAGGAGCTGTGCTTGTGGCATCCTCACCCTTTAAAGTACCGGTGAGTTGATGATGAGACCCCTCTGGTATCTCATTGTTGATGTGGGAAATTATTTGATGCTGTTCTGGCGGGCTCCACCTGACCTGCTGAGGTGGTACATGATGCAAGGTTTGCATCCTTCTCAGCCCAGGCATTGCAGGCACTTCCCTCAACTGAAGGTTCTGCGTGAATAATGCAAAATCCCTCTCACCTTCCCTCTGGCCATCAGCTGGTGAAACAGGCACTGGGATGGAGTCCAGTGCTTCTAAGTGGAGTCTGTTCATTTAGTACATCAGCTAACTGTGAGCCTGTGTTTATAAACATGCTCAGAGTAGCAAAAGCAAGTTATCGTCTCAGACTTATAACATCATATTCTGATTGGTATTTACTAACTCTGACAAGAGACACCTTTATCCACCAGTGGTTTTGCCTGAATTCAGAGTGGTTTCTTTCATGTATAGCATAAACTGTATGTTTATGTTACTCTACACAAGTAAGAATATCAGAATCTAACCCAGATTTTGCTAACTATCTGTTGATAGTGAAATAGAAAAACACTTCTTTCACATCTACATTGTATTGTCTCTTTTGGGTAAGACCAATAGGCCACATATCTGTATAATGCTCAAGTCTCGTGGGAGGCTAGAAACATATTTTTTTAAAAGCTTCTACCATATGTCAGAGGAGGTTTATGCTTATTAATTAGCACCTTGAGAAGACTATTTCAAGAACATGTGTACGAGTGATCTGGTTAATTAGAGACTATCAGAAACCTTGTATCAACATAGTTTGGATGTATATTAATTTTTTTATGTCTATTATTTCATCTAGACACAGCATTTATTCTAATACTTGACCTATTTCCCAGTTTCAGAAGCTGAGGCTACAGGGACTCTTCATATTTCAGCCAGTTTAATGAGTTGGATGTTACACACTTATCAAGAGCATCAAGATTAAAAATAGAAAAATAAATAAAAGTATTGAGGGAACGTTATGTTCAAGCAGACTGGTTAGCAGCATCACATTTGCAACACGAGTATGCAAATTAATTAAGAAAAAGAAAAGTAGATTACTAATACTGACCACATTTTTTTTTTACTGTTTTATTTCCATAATTTTTTTCATGCTAATTCATTGGCCATACTTATTCCTTTTGCTGACAGTGAAGAATAGGTGAGCACCTGCTAAATTTTAGAGTGTAATAGCAATCTGGCACAAACCTTCTGTTTCCTGTCTTCCTCCTGAAAAGAGGATAATTCATACAG
The DNA here is from genome assembly GCA_035041135.1 of Platyrinchus mystaceus. Classification (NCBI taxonomy): domain Eukaryota; kingdom Metazoa; phylum Chordata; class Aves; order Passeriformes; family Tyrannidae; genus Platyrinchus; species Platyrinchus mystaceus. The sequence goes on along the minus strand of JAWWLV010000088.1, from coordinate 103,551,333 downwards.
TGAATTCCAACAGAAAGAAAGGTATCATAAACAAGACCTACCAAGATCTGTATCATAGTGATCTAGTTCTTATGTTAGTGTCTCAGGTGATTGCCTCACAGATATATCACCATGTGTTTTCATGGAAACTTTCAGTGATATGAAGGAATTTTTATTTACTAATCTTTCTATTGTTCTCCTTGCTTGATTCCTGAAGTGCAAAATACTTATAACAAACTCCCCTTAGTCACTCATAGACCCTCATATTCTGTTTCTATGCAATCGTTTTAATAAAAGCAGTAAAATACAGACTATTGAACATCATAATTTCGTATTATCTTTTATAAGTAAAAAAAGGAATTCAATAGTGGAGTGGATTAGACACCTGAGCATGAAACTCTAGCCCAGTATAAGCAAGCACAGGCATTTAACTATAACATCGCCAGCATTATAATAATTTCCCTGTTCATGTATTCTGCTCCTGTATTAGACCCCTACCTCAAATGTTCCCTATTTCTGCCCCCAGTGTTGTGTTGGTTCTTTGCAAGCCCAGCTTAATTCATTCACTGTCAGGGAATGGTACTTTTGAAGCAGGATGGATCATATGAGGTGCACATTGTCCGTGTGGAAGCATGTTAATTTAAAAACATCCCTTTTGCTAGTAAATATTAGAAAGTTATCCCTGAGACCAGATGGAGCAGATGAGGAGAGAGGAGAGTGGGGTGGAAGGGAAAGATATACAAGAAAGGATGTGAAGGCTGTTTTCTGGCTTCCCCATTTTAACACCCCCAAAGCAAAGGATTTTCTCTGTCTGTGTCCTACTGCATGTAGAGTTTTAAAATTCTGTGTTTCTTAAAAACTAGAGCTTCTGTGAACAACAAAATTGAAAAAAACAGGTGTTCCACTGTCCAAGTTCCCAGATTTTTGACACTGATGTTCACAGTTTCCTATGGGAAGCTAACTCTCACATGTAGTGTTTATACAGGAAAATCTTTACTAAAACCATAAACTTAAATCTTTAATTTATACATAAAATCAGAAGATAATGGATTATTTTTTATTTCCTTTATCTATTGTTTAAATTAATATTGTTATTGTAGAAAGTATTTTCTAGTTAGTTCAGTTCTTAATTTGACAAAGTCTCATATCCAAGGACAGTTAAGGAATCCTGCTTCCATCCTTTGGTCAATGTTAGTTAGAGGCATTGCAAACTGATCAGAAGATATTTCATTTTAGTCTGGCTCTGCCCAACGTAATTCCATGAACACATTTTTTCAAGCATGACTTTTAAAGAAACAGTTTAATTCCCAGTAAGAAATTGAGCACTTAACAGCCTATTGACTTTGAAAATTTCTGAGAATTAATCAAATGGTTTATTGAATGGACTTGAATTAAGAACAAACTTGGTTTTACTCAAAGTCCAGTCATTTCTGTTCACATGACTTAGTTGTTTTTAAACTAAGCATGTGTTTGAGCGACTTAATAGAAGCCTAGAAAAATTCAGTTAACTACCCAGGTATCTGTGGGAGTAATGTGCTAACCTGCGTTACCAGCATGTCATTAGAACAAAAAATTGGAAAAGTTTTAATAACTTCAAGACATGATCGAATCACATAATCATTTATGTTGGAAAAAACCTTCAAGATCATGAATTCCAACTGTTAACCTAATAGTGCCAAGTCCACTGCAAGGTGGATTGTAAAAAATCTTGGAAGTGCAAATTACATCATTGATAAAATAACATGAACATTTTGAATAAAAAAAATAACTATGAGAATATGTATAACAGACTATTACACAGTACAGGAAAAATACTTATATGTCCATCTCTGTTCCTAGCTAAACAAATATTAGAATCTCTTATGTGGATTTCTATAAACATAATTTTTTTAGGAAAAAAAGAAGCCAAGTAATGTAGTAGATTTTTTCTCCTTAATCTTAAATGCTTCAATAGTCAAAAGATAACACATAGAATACGGAATTCAGGCTAGGGAAACAGCGAAGAGATACAAAGGAACAAATTCCCAGAGTCAATATGTGCTAGAGAAATATTTACTTTAAAATAGGTCACCTCTGCATCAATTCATTGATAAATGTTGTCATTATAAAGTGTTATGATAGAGCCTAAGAATATCAACTCAGAACTGAAATACATGAGCAGTTTTTGAGAAACATAATAAAAAAACCCTGTTTCTTCCTCAAGGTGCTTACTATTCATTCTATCAGATGGCATAAAAGGTGAAGAGACAAGTATAATGGGAATAAAAGAGAAGTATGACGTGACGATATCAAAAGAGTTTAGCAGAAAGATGTTTCAATGACCATTTTAGGAAATACCTTTAGCATATATCTCTGCTCTTGTTTGGTGTGTAGTATTCAGAAACAAAAACACTCCTGCTTTCTGTTGCCACATCTTCATTCTATGATCCTGAACAGCATAGAAAATCTATTAAATTTTTTTTTAATCTCGTATCAATCTAGAAATAAGCTTTTAGGAGAGGTTCCTGTTCCACAGCTGGAGAGCATGGCACCATATAGCGTGTCCAGCTCTTGGTCCACATAATGTGAGCAGAGAAGATTATTCTATAGCTTCCAAACTAGCAAGGCACTGGATAACATATTGTATTATTATGTATTAATACATGCACGAATATATATAGCTATGCATATGTCAATATAATATATAATATAGATAGATCAAAAGAAAACATTCTTGATGAATTTATTCCTTTGCAATTATCCTCAGGGTGACCCAAACAGTTTGAAAAGAAATCTGACAAAATGACCCACTGCAGAATATGAAGGTAGTGTACATAAAAGATTGTGCACTATTGCTATAGTTTGTTTTACAGATAGTTATTTTGACTATTGATAATTGCTGTTATCCCATCTCAACAATATCTGTAATCATATCCTAGACCTACACACAGCTAGAAGTAGACTGTCTGAAATATATCCCATCAGATGTAGAAAATGAGACACCTATCATTAAACTCTAAATATCCTCACTGAAAGTTGCAGACATGTTTTTTTTCAAGCCCTCTTTCCAACCTCCCCCACCCCCAACAATGATGAATTGGAGAGCATTTTGATGGGAAAATATATTTTTCCTGCAGAGTTATCATGTCTTCTTCTGAGTATCGGTAAACTACTTACTGCTTACTGTCTGAAAGGATCGATCTGATATATGCTAATATGCTTGGTATTAGTCAAAAGACACCTAGGACAAGAAATGGGAAATCTTTTTGGGTTTGTGTGCCTATGAATCAAAACAAGTAAAAGTTAAGTTTGCATTGTCCCCATTTAATAACTGTCGTGTTGAGACATAGGTAAGAGGTATTTCAGCCTGAAATGCCTGTGCCTACTGAAAAACAGAAGACAACAATCTGTTTACTGCCACTTTTTTTTGAACTGAATATCAAATTATTTGCACATCCTTGAAGAATTCAACGCATCAATCTGTGCTTTATACCACATATGCTTCCTGTGGTCTAACTGGAACTGATGACTTTTTCCCTTCTCCTGGTAACTGTGAGACAAGACACATGTTTTCTCCAGACACTTTAGATATTACTTCTTTAAACCTCATTATTTGGTCCATGATTAACTGAAAGCTAATAACAAAAGCATCACCATCCACCTTCTTAACAGATCCTTTTACAATCAGAAGAAAATGTTTTTCTACATTAAATGAACTTTCTACATTAAATGAACAAACACAGGTTCTTGGAGTAGTCTATCTCAATAGCCTACTGACTGGGCAAGACTAAGAAACTCACTTTAGAAACAGAATAGATTAGACCCTTAATCAAAGGAGTGTGAAGGCTGTGATTGAACCAATAAAGGAACAAGCACACAACACAGTCTTGGTCTGAAGACGGGAAGAGCATGTCCCTGGATTCCACATTCTTTTCACCCCTTTCATTAGGACACGTGTGAGTCTGAGGTCGTAAATGATAATCATAGTCTCCGTTTGCTTTGGGCATTAGAGGTGAAGGTGAGGTATGAGGGAGCTCATGGGCTCCACAAGTTCTTCAGAGGCAGGGGATGGGTAAACCCTAGCATGGCTCATTAGAGGCACTGCCAGAAACATCTCAATGATTTGAACATTCACTGCATGTTTTCATCTGTCCCCTCATTCCGCCTCATAGCAAGGAGATTTGGATTCATTACCAGGGTCATTCATATGTTGACTGTCAGGGGGTTCATTATATGGCAAAAGTTCAATTAGATGCCTGAGTAGGAAAATTAAATATTTCAGGGAAATTTCTCTTCATAACATCCACACCAATAAAAGTCATGATCCACCTTTTGGAATGGATTTCTGTAATCTTTTGCTTGTTTTCCTGCATGTTGCCATCCTTGATTCTGTACTACAGACTGTACTTCAGAATATGAGCTACATTAATAATATTCTATTCTGAAGTGACTGAGCATGGAAAACTAACTGGAAGAAAAAGAAATACTTCAGAATATAACCAAACTCTTCTCTGAAATATTGCAAACTAAAAATTGTTTTGATTTAGGACAAACAAGATGGGGTCTTCTGAAACTCTGGGGTGCACAGATAAAATGACAATTGTATTGTATCCAGACTATTCTGAATGCCTGTACTACCCTGGCTACTAGATGATCACATAAACTTCTTATAATAGAGAGGATTACAGGTAGTACTTGGAGCACTATAAAACTGAAACTCTCTTTGTATTTTTCTGACAGTTGCCAAAGGATGTTTGACATAATCTTCATAAATTCTGGTCCGGTGAGAGGACAATAGTTCTTTAGGATGTATCTTGAGTGCCAAAGGCCTATCTAGAATACTCTTGAATAAAACCTTGTTAAAACAAAGTTTTATGAATAAGTATCTAACCTTTGCTCTCCATCCAAATAAAAATATTTTTCAGATGGTTCTGAATGAGTGAAAGCCTGAGATTTAAAATAGAAACTGGTTTGTAATTTTTTTGGCATCAGTTATTCCAGACATACCTGTTATTATAATAATGGCCCTGTTTCATATTTTACTATATATATACTAGGCTGTGTCTCACCTAAAAAATCCATTGTGCAGGCTTGAAAGGTAAAAAGACCTTTCCCAGATCTTCGTTCGCGAA
>JAWWLV010000088.1:103500926-103539738 GCA_035041135.1 Platyrinchus mystaceus | reverse complement strand
GGATTGAATTCCGGTCGCCTGGGCCGGGACGGAACATCCTGCTGCGGGGAGACCCCTCTCCCCACCCCTTCAGCCGCTAGAAATGGCATCCAATCATGGGATCGATCCAGAAGCGGATGACCCCCAGACCGTGGGGGGGAACACCGCCATAGCGACATATTGGATATTTGAATCCTTGCATAAAGATCATGGCTCAACTTTATCCCTGTCTGATTTTCATTCAAGATAATAATGATGTTGTGTAGATACTCCAAAAGAGAATGAGCTAAAGTATTATGAGTTTCTAAAACAAAAGACTCAAAAATCTTATACAGTTCAGAATAAGACTAAGACAGAACACACAATAGTCTTCAAATTTATAAATAATTGGTGCAAGAAGGGAAACAACCCATTCTTCATTACGCATGGGGAACAGAATAAGAAGCAATAGGCTTATGTAAAATAAGATACATTTCTAATGTAAATGACAGTTAAGCCCTGGAACAAATTTAGGCAAGTGTTCCATATAGGAGGGATTTTCAGTACCAACTATTTGTTAGGTAGTACCTCTGGATGGATTTTATTATATCTGAAGCATTACAATTCACTCTCCATTATTTTAGAAGGATATTTCTTGTTGCTGATTGTGTATCTTTATGAAAAAAAATTAAATGCGTATTTAAAGTCATACATAGCCAGCCAGAATTTTGTGTGTATATATATATATGTATATACGTATATGTGTGTGTTACTCTGCTTTGCCTAAAATTTTTTGTGCTGTGAACTGTTAAACCAGACAAATGAATTAATGATTCCAATGAGAAAGGAAAAGTTTCTGGTTTGTTGTTTTTTTTTTTTTTTTCCAGTATTACAAGCAAGGGGTTTACGTTTAAGTAGAAGTTGAATCTGTCTATGACAGAGTCACGGGGTAAAAATTGGCAAGACTCCCTCACTATCCAGAAATACTTAGATTTCTTAGCTCTTGTAGAAGCCTTCTTGGATATACTGCCAAGTCAGGAGGGGCAACTCTAACTTTCTGAAGAAATGCTTTTTCAAAGCTAAAATAAATGTCATGGAGAAATCATAACACTTAGATTGTATTTTATCAGAGTGTATTACCATTGACTCAGCTGTTGTCAGAAAGATGGGAAGAGGAAAATGCTGCTAACATTTTCCAGAAACATCAGCATCATCTTTCAATGAATTGAAGTAAACTAGATCAAGATATAAATATTTTCATATTACTAATGCTTCCTGTGAATATTATGTATATTTTTTCCCAGGAGTGAACAGAGACTGTCTGTAAAATGTTGTACTACGTGATAATTCCAAAGCAGCAGAAAAATGTTAAAGAAAACTCAGGCAAAGAAGTGAGTCATGAGTTCGCCTCAACTAAAATTTCTGGATCTTTGAAAGTACTCATAAATATTTAATAACACCGTAATAGGATTCTACTTTTCCACATATTTAAATGAACAAAGTTGTGGAAGGTTAGCTTTGAACTTGGGAACCTCCTACTTTACAAATAAGTGTGTTGGAACATGCCTTGGAGTTCAGCATTAGAGATGGTATATATATATATGTGTAAGGACTTCTTTCTAAGTTTGCTTTTTCTGCTGCTATGGACTCTATTGCCTGTTTTAGAAGGTAGACTTGCAGTTAATGTTGCTCACCAGTCAGATTTACAACTTTGGTAACAACTGGTTACTGAAGAACTTGTGATTTTCTCTTTTATTAGTCTCCTATTTTTGGTGGAAGTTCAGTTTCAGTTTTCATTTATAGATCTGATTCAAAGCCTGAGCAAGGAACACACAGAAAAATTGTATGTGACTTTCCTTGTCTTAATTTTGCCACTGATCTTAGTTTTGTGAAGGCAAAGCAATGCAAAAGTCTTTAGGGAAAAGCAATTAGGAAGCCGTTCCAAATGTACTCTTTTTTCTTTCTTTCTTTATTTTTTTTTTTTTTTTTTTTAAATCATTCTGTACAAGTACCTTAGTGTTATCTTTTCTCACAGAAGAAAACAGCCAATGAAAGCTTGTTGGGAACTAAATGGGTGGAACCAAACTCACTTAACAATAGGAAACATCCAGTGTCTTCTCATCTAGTATTTATTGCTGGTTTCTTTGTGTCTTCATGTCCCTGGAATGGCATCGTGCCTAAGGCATGATTCTTCTAAACATTAGGAGTGCATTTAGTCCTCTTCACTACTGTATTTTTCATTGTAGATATATGATGCAGAATTTTTCCTTGAGTACAGGAATAAATAATGATAAACTGTATTTATATTTCAGAAAGAGCAAACTCACACTGCAGATTGTGGCTGTCCAGAGCTTAAGAAAACCCACCTGCACCGAACATTTTCTGGAACTAAATATTGTTGGAAGAATGAAAACTTTTGATCCTGTAAACTGAGAATTTGTGAGTGTCATTTGTAAGAACATTTTGCAGGCTTATTCTTGAGTGTTTGGGGGATTTTTTTGCTTTCCCTGAGGGTGACTGTTTAGACATAAACCAAACAAAACAGGACATACAAACTGAGCACAAAATCCTAGTGATGAAAGCAGCAGATCAGTGTTTAGCTACCAGAGTCCTTGAGTTCAGGGAGTATCCAGCAGGAGATGTGCTCCTAATGAAGACCACTGGCTAAAGCAGCAGTTAACAAGACTAATTGCACTCATATCTCAGGGATTTATAGTTCTCCCTTTTTGACAATAAAGAGATTCTTCAGTGGAGAAAGTTTGAGTAATCAGTACTGAGGCAAATCTGTTTGTCGCACAAAGTAAATCAGCCATCTATAAAAGAGTCAGGAGACAATAACGTTATGCATAATTTAATTAAATAGCATCCAGAAAATAAAATGTAAACAAGATCTGTGGATTAAAAGACACACATTATAGTAAGAGTTAAACAAAGAACTAGCTTTGGCTTAATTTTTTGTTCAGATAAATCTTGTGACTGAGATAAATAAAATATTATATCAGAAGTGATTGTGGAGTGGAGACCTTCTGCAAAGGATATTTAAATCATTTTCTAGTCCAATTCTGAAATCCTAGTGGTTTTCCCAGTCCAGTACCAGTCCCAAATGCTAGTATCTGTAGCAGAAGAATAGGGAAAAGGCTGTAGCTTTACATTTGTCCTTAAATGTTAGAGGTGCCAGTGTTCTGCTTGGGCAGAAGGGGAGAGGGATAAATTAAATGAGACTGAAATGTCCTTAGTTTTCTCAAACCTTTAAATTTCTGCCTAAAATCAGACATATCTTGAAGCTGAAGGAGTGCATTAGGCATGTAGAGGCTACCCACATTGCCATCTGCAACTGGGACCTGCATTCAGTCAGAAGTGCAATCCTAGGAATGAATCTCCCTCCCATCAATTGGTTTTTCTTGAGATTGCTGAGCAGTCTTGAGACGTACACATGGGATACCTTTTGGGTGAAAGTAAACTTAACTTGCATTGGGAGTACATTTAACAGGATTTAATTGATTTAAAGCCATGATAAAAATTGATGCTTTAGATAGTGTAGTTTCCTGGCAGGCATCATTTAATGGTACACTGTATATGTATGTATATATATGTATACATATTCTGAGTTATTATTTTACTGTGGTTCTGAGTCTGATTCTTCAAAATAAATGCTTATGCATGAAAACAAAACAAGCATGCCTTTCAGCTAAAAGCATCAGACATTTGAGTAACAAATTATTTTATATAAGAGACGTGATATTGTAAGGAAACATGAGCAAATAATCTCGAGGAGTCTAATAGTGATTAGATTTCATAAAAGGAGATATGAGGCAATTTTTGTCTCAAAAATATCTGCTTTATGATTTTTATTTACAAAATTGATATTTGAAACCAGCTTTATGTTCATTTTTATAATGAACCTATAAATAATCATGAAGAAATTATCTCTAAAGCTTTCTGCTATTGGGTAGTTAAGTTACTCTGATAAAATCTACATCTCCTATTAGGATTTGAAACTTTAGCTCAAAAAAAGTGTAAAAAGATGTGAAGGAAGCAAATTATTCTAACAGTACAGATTATTCTACTAAATCATCATTACCTTGAGATTAGAAGTAAATAGTTCTAAAAGTCTAAACTTGTCAAATTAAACTCTAAATAGTTTTATTTTGAATATTTTCCACTCTTATGTAATTAATCTTGTGGTTTCTCCCCTTCAGACAAACCATCATCTTTAGCACTCAGATGAAATGAAAGAACAGAACTAAATTATGACAATAACCAACGGGCTTCCGTCTTCAGTCGTTAGAAGGGTGTCTCTCTTAGAGAAAATATAACCCTAATGGCAAAGTAGTTTATCCATTATAAGGCAAACCACAACAAGCATAAAATGTTCTTTCAATATCCAAATTAAAAGACCAAATATCTCAGTCTAGACTGCTCTATTCCTCCGTAAGGGATCTATCTATCTATCTCAAAAACCTCACAGAGGGAGTTCTCTTTGCCTATGCGTCAATCTATTTCCCTAATGGCATTGATGCAAGCTGTGTTTTACTGCTTGCATCTCCCCTACCTAATCTAATCATTAAAACAATGGCATGACAAAATTTTAGGTTGAGATTTTCATTCACTGCTCACATATCAAATTAGTTTACATGTCTGGCAGAGATTTTCCCAGTATGCAGAATATCCCTGAGTTATTTGTCTATTTCTTTTGTCTGCAGAAGGGCACATTGGGATAGCAAAAGCCATGTGCATGCCTTTATTTTATAATAGCGATCTTGCATGTCAGGGAAGATCTTTTGAAATACTGTGCCAGCAGAGGTTTTCCTGTTTCTCAAAAACAGCTTTAGGTATGGAAGGGACTGTCCCTGGATCTACAAGCTGGGTAAAAGAACAGAGCTAAGCTAAAGTAGAGTAAGGAACAAGAGCTTGGAAAACACAGACGTACCTAGTCTGAAGGCCTAATGTATATGAAGCAAATGATAAAAATCTCATTCTGCAAGAAATAATTTTGATACTTTTGATACATAAGCATGAGGATGGTGCACTGGTATTTCTACGTGATCAGCGTTAAGACAACAGATTTTTAATTCAGGATACATTTTCATGTTTCTTGAGATTTGGACTTAGTCCTTTGTCTAGCTGGATTTTCAAACTTTTTCTTGAAGTTACTGATGGTTATTCAGTTCAGTGGCGTTTAAAGTGTATTGGAGACTTTTCAAGAAAGTCTGTTTATGAAATTAGATTGGAATGAATACAATCCAAGCTTCTCTCTGTAATTTACCTGCTATACAATGGGACTCTCTTCTGTTACTTGTCAGTAATGTAACTTTTCAAAGAGCAAGGAGACTACCTTGACCCTCAGCTTCAACACTGATTCATGAATATAAAACTCATGGCAAAAAGAATGGCATTGAGCTTTTCCACCAGTACATCACTGAATGATGGTGCAAATGTTCAATTTCATAACAATGCCCTTGAAAAACTACTGCTGTGTGTTTGGCAAAAGTGCACATTTTGGCTTACCATTTTGTTAAACTTCCTTTTTTTCTTAGATACAAATGAAGAATCTACAGATGAGATTTAATGATGTACAGTAAAAACCTTTCCTTCTCTGTGACTTAAGCAACATCACAAATTGTATAAGTTTTCTTTAAATCGAAATGCCTAATGCAGACACTGTGGGTGGAATTTATCTCACTACCTGATGAAAAGTTAAACACCTTGACTTTCCCTGTAGTCAATGGTGAAAGGCAAGCACCTTTAGCAATGTGACACATGTTGTCCTTAGTGTCTAGAACAGAAGAATAAATTGTCCCCTGAAGATCCTCAGCTCTCTCCATTAACTTCAAAGGAAGTCTATGAGATGGCTTAGTTGATCTAACTTTTAGAAGTCTAAAGTAAAGTGGGATAGATCTGAGAGAGGGATATCCAAAGCATTTTAAAGTCAGAAGCAGCAGATCCTTGACATGCTTGAACAACTACAGAAGTTTTTAATACTATACTGTCTAAATGAAGATCTGGGAGTCTGAAAGCCCTTGAGAGACAGAAGCACAATGCCAAGTCACTCCCGTTACTACAGTGTGAGGCAACATTTGGGATTGACATGGGCACAGCACAGCCTTCTCTGTCACAAGTTTAGATCAAGCCCTTTTTTCAGCATTTTTGAGGCATTTTTCTCAGTTTATTATTTAACTCACCAAACAAACCTACTTCCTAGGAGAAGTTGACACATGCACTGTAGGGAGCATGCTTTAATCTAGTGGTTAAATTACTCACTTTGAAAATATTGTCCTCCTTTTAGGAGTTGTCTTAAATGTATAAAGACAATACTTAAATGCTGGAGTCATACAGTTCTTTCCTAAGGAGTCTGAGTTCTACTTCACTGACTTGGAGTACACCAAATGACTTGGGAATGGAAGACATTTCTGCCTCCCCCTTATTACTAAGAAAAGATCTGTGAATTCTGACAATTAACAAACTATAGGCATCACAACCAGAAACCCACAATTAGTAAGAAAATGGATCCCTTCTCAGAAAATCCCATAAACTTCCTTAGTTAGCATGGTCATTCAGTTTAGGAGCCAGGTGCCCCATATGAAAATTTTCCAATCACAGTTTTTAACAGGAAGCCCATAGCTGCTCAGAAAAGATATTTACACCAAGCCATGGAGCATTTGACAGGTTTTATTGTCAGGATTTGCACAAACTTTTTTCATCTTTGAACCTGCAGCATGTTTGAAAATATTTTCATAATAATTAGTAACTTTATATGTGTCCCAAATTATGCCCTAATTCTAATTAGCATTGTCATTAGAGAATCTAAATCTGCTAAATTATCTTTTTGAGTTGATTAACTTTCCCCTTCATATACCTGATTTAAAGTACGAATCTAATTATCATCTCTCTCCTGATTCAAAGCTCTGAAATATTATATGTTCTTAAATTACTCACCAGGGAATGTGCACAGTGATGGTGCTGAATGACATATTTCACAAGTGTTATACTTGCCGTATAAATTATTATTAAATTATATTCCCTGGAGTGTATGTTGTGACATCTGGGGTTGCTTCAGGCATTTGGAGTTCCATGTCTGTTACCAGATCACTATGGTTTCAGGCAGCTAGAGTAATACCATCTGTAAATTAATAAATGTCACCCTTCTGTGCTATTTCCTTTCAATCCACACTCATATCACGGCTTTCATAGCTTGATTTGCTTCCTGCAAAAGTATCATATAAATACATTGAAAATCACTGTTTTTTCTGTTGTGGTTTTTTGTTAATATACAAATGCCATAGAAGAAAACTAAAGTTCTATTCATAATAATAAGCACTTATAAGGGCTATTTTTTTCTGTCTTTTTTTTTTTTTTTTTTAAATTTTGGGATTTTCTCATTTGTGTCAAATTCCAAAGTAGGCTGCAAGCTGCTAATTACCTGATATTTCACAGATAGTGTGACTTTCCTGGAAATAAGAGAATTGACTCCCTTTTTGTCAGGAGTGAGGGTTTGACAAATGCTTTTCTTTGCAAAAGGAAAATTTTTAAGGGGAAAAAATGGCAGAAAAAATCAGTTTCTTTGTGTAAATCTGACTAAGGAGAAATCCTACTTTATGTTTCAGAGGAAGACTTTACCATTCATCTAGTGAATGCATATCTGCATGCATTTTAATGAAACTTTACAGTATCCAGCTTCATATGTAAAGTATAATTTCAGCACAGTCAGGATAAAATTCAATCTTTACTTAAAACATAAGAGAAAAGACTTTATGCTTGTTGTAGTTTTAGTAAAATGGTAAAGATTTTTAGTGACTTTTTTCAAACCACCACATAAATCAGAGCATGGGGGATTGCCCCCCAACCCCGTCTGGCCTGGATGAGGGAAAGACTGTCACCAGCATCTCAGGGCCTGCCAAAAAGCTGGGTCTGTAAAGTGAAGCATCCCAGAAACTCAGGAGACAGGAGATAAAAACAGGCATGCACCGGAACTCTCTCTCTTTGGTACCTGGTTTTTACTCACTGGAGCACCATGGATATCTGGAGCCTTTTCCTGGAGATTGCCCTGCCTTACCTGCAATGTTTTCCATCTCAGCTGCAGCTGTTTTCCCACATCAAAGCACCCCAGCCCCAGATGAGCCATCCCGCCATGACCAGCCACCTCCAACAGACTGGGCATCCCCCTTTTCTGGAGCTGTACAAAATGCTGCCACTGCATGGCCTGAGACAGCCTGGCCCCAGCACTGCATCGGGTCATCTCAGCCCCATTGTTGTCACTCGACATGGTTTGCTGCACCAGAACCCACACTGCCATCTCGGTGGCATAGGACTCTCCTTTGGACAAAATATACTTCCAGGTTTTGTTATAGCCTGGGAGGGTAGCTAGGTAATATTTTCTATTGTTTGGTTTTTTGTTTCTTTCTGGTTTTAGTAAAACTCTTAATTTTCTTTCTGCATTCAGACTCCTCATAATTTTTTACCCTGTCTATATTGGAGGAAGGGAAATAAAAGGGAGAGTTCATCTCATTGGAGGTCTCACCTCCTAAACATATTGTCATTAAAATAAGACAATGGTAATAGACACACAAGGTAAAAATCACCCCTTTGCAAAAGCTTGTAGCCACATTCATGCACTCAGTCCCTCTGTGCAACTCCTCTGTGCTGCACCTGGGCACATGCAAGCCATCACTTCTGCTTGTGCTGGCAGCTGCCACACATCCACACCATATGCTAAGGCTAAGTTATGATATGGATGAGCTTCAAGAACCCCAAAATGGGGAAAATTCTGGCCCAAGCTATGCCATAGTGCAGCCTGTGGGGTTGTCATTTCCCCATATCCAGCTATAAGGTTTATATGTTGTGCTATTACCACCAACTACTGCAGAAGCAATGTGGATTCTCATGGCAGAGGTTCATGTTCCCTCTGTGCTGGAGATGTAAGTTTAGGAAAAGCTAAGACAGCATAACTATGAAGACCTCCATGCTGTTTGCCTTCAACTCCTCTTCAGAAGAGTGTTATATTTAGGTATAGTTTAAACCAAAACTATAAATAATATTATTTAATAATATTGGAATGTCACATGGAATATTGGGCATCATTGACAAGGTGTTGGCAGCAAAGGACTGCAGAGGTGAGATCTGTAAGTGAAGGACACAGCTGAGCCCCTAAGCCAGGCTGGTGATGTTTCTGGGAAAATGTAATATCCCTGTGGTCAGGGATGTAATGTAATATCCCAGCTTCTTGTTCACCCACAGCATCCTCACTGTGGGGCAGTACAAGAAGCAGAAAAAGCTTGGATGCTGTGAAAGCTCTACTAGGAATTAACAAAAACCTCTCTATATTGTCAACTGTGTTCATCACAAATCCCCATACTAGCAACTGTAAAGAAAATTAACTATAACCCAGAAAAATCTAACATTGGGGGTTAAGGGTTGAGAAGAAGAAGAAGTAGAGAGGGACATTAATCACAACATAAGAAGAGGTTTTTGCATATTCAAAGCATCACACCTCTTCAACAAGGCTAGTCTGCAAGTTCTTACCATCACCACTTTTGTGACTTTAATTTTTTAACCCTAAGAGTGTTCTGCTTTGGTCAGGTGAGAATAGGGAAATAAGGTCATCATAGCTTCGTTTCTTGAGCATCATCTGAATTGTCAGACTATTATTCTGGTGTTCCTTTGCTATTACGCCACTCTTCCTGTCACCTTTCTTCTTTTTTTTTTTTTCTTTTTCAGTTGATTGCAAAGATACAAAGCCAAACCCTGGGTCAAGAAGCACCTCAGTCAACAAATACCTGAAGCTGAAAGGATTACAGAAACAATGTGCTTGCTATTCTTCTATTCCTCCCCTGCCAATCTCTAGTCTAGACTAGTCTAAGGCTGAGCTAACATAGCCACTCTTACATTTAGGCATGCTTTCCCATTACTTCCCTATCTTTTTCTATTTTGCCTTTGCTTCAGAAAAATCCACCTTAGCAAACCAGTATGATGTCACCCCACAAAACACTGCTGTGAGGAGAAAACCCAAAAATACTATTCTTGACCCTTCTGCTTGTCAGTTCCAGCTGAAGTTTCACAGATCTTTCAAAAAAGTTCACTTTTAAAATAGGTTTCAGCATGCCTGCAAGAAGCTATATCAGAGTATCTTAAAATTACACGGGGATATGATTCAGCATTCATTGAAATCAATAAAAATCCTTTTTTACAGTGAATTGATTCTGGATTATATCTATATTTTATCTTTTCTGCAGGCCATATTCTTCTGTCATATCCAACCCGTTCTCTAGATCTTGGTTTTGCTTTTATTCATAAGCCATTGCCAGGGCACAGAGCTCTTTCATAGTACCAAAGATGAGCCTGGCATGATTCAATGAAGCAAGCCACAGGACCTAGCAGAAATCTGTAAGCAATCTGGAATCAACAGGGACTCTATACGTCATCTAGCTGTGGTACCCTGTTCCATCTGCAATACTCAAGAGAAAACTGAAGCTGAAAAAAGCTCATATTAAAAAGACATGCTGTTGGAGCGAGTGAACAGAATACCCGGAAGACAAGGACCAAAGTGCTCAAGGAGAGATTAGGATTGCTGGAGCAAAACTTCACGAGTATAATGGAATTGTCAAACGGAATTGAGCCAGTCCTAATAGATCTGATTCAAAGGGCACCGAGATCAGTGGGATCCTTCCCATTTATCTTGATTAAAATTTGACTATGTCCCAGTGCAAATAGCAATAACAAAAAAAGTAGGAATGTGTTTTAATAGGGGATTTTTTGGTGTCCAGTGTTCTACTGTACAGCAAAAGTGGTTCCTAGATGTCCCTGTGAAGGACATGCAACTTCTCTGAGAAAATGTTTTCAGCAAAGTAATTGCTATAGTTGAACAGAATCATATTGGGCAGCCTGAGATATGAAACTTTTTTTCCCCCAAAGCTTTGTACATGTTCCAAAGGCGGCTAAACATGTCCTCCATGAGAATCACACCATGTCTAAGGAGTTGCCAGTTTTCAGATTTAAAAAAGAAAAAAAAAAAGAGTTTTTTACCTAATGTTCATAAGAACAGTACACCTTGCATGCAGCATTGTCCTTCATTAAATTGTTGCCTACAATGTCTTTCAGTCTCAGGAGCTGATAAAGCCTTTGTCAAATTCCACATAATTCTGCACATTTGTTCACCTGAAGCCTGTCCCTAAATAGTTACTGCCTCAGCAAAGAAATTCGATTTGCAAGCCAGTTCTTCAACTGATGTATAGCCAGTATACTTCCAGTAAAAATCAATGGTGTCAAGGTGATAAAAATTAGGTGATAGTAACTCTAATAATTTTTATGTAGGTATTTTTATAGGCTTAGTCCTGATCATGGGATGAAGTGCAACACACTTCAGCCAGAAACCTTTGCAGCAGATGTCTTTCCTTGTATGTGAGAAGCATCTAGCTGTTTGACTAGTCTATCTCAAAAGTAAATTATAAATCCCTTCAACTAGCCCAACTGTCTTGGACAACAGTGCATTTGTGAGGGGCAAAGCCCAGGACCACCCCAATCTCCTCATCCACTCTCCACCAGCATCCCTTCTGCTTCTGGTTTGGGGATTTTGGGATGTAGGAGATGTATTTCAAAGATCCATAAAATCTGCTTCCCCTTTAGCGCCCTGTTCATATCCAGATGGTCACAAAGGAGGTGTGAGATTTTCTGCTTCCCTTTAACATTATGAATGCACACTCTGTCCAAGTCACAGTCCACAGATAATATATGCTCAGTGTAATAGCAGCCAGAAATACATGGCAATTTTTTTGCTGTTTTTTGAAATAAGTGTTTTTGAGGCTATACTTCCTTTCCTTTTTAAATACACACCAAGTTTATTTAAAAAAGAAGAATGTCCTTGTTCTTTCAAATTAAAAGCCATTCTTTGCATCAGTTTTTCAAACTTTACTATATGTTAGGACAAGCTTCACACCCTATTCCTCCACACTTTCTGGATTATAGCCTGCTCAACACAATAACCACTCAGAGTAATATAACCACCATCCAGTCCAGCAAGAAAGACACTGAAGCCTACAGCATCAGGAGTTTCAGATCACCAAACCTAGGAATCTATGAATATGGGTTATTCCTGTGGCTGAATGCTGAAGGGAATGGTTATCTGTTGCAATGGCTGTTGTTGGTCCCTTGTGCTATCTCAGTCCAATCTGGAAGTAACAAATGCTGGAGCCTGCTTTTCCACTAGCAGAAGGAAAGGAGTCAGGGACCATCACCCCTTCTCATGAGTGATGATGAAAACTAAGCAATGAATCTAAATCCACTCATTGAGTCATGGAAAGGTGTCTTCTGAGTTTATTTATCTTTCTATCTCCACAGAGACAGAGAGTAGGGAAGACAAGACCCTACATTTTACTAACCTGAAGATACTACATATGAGTCAATCCAAATAAGAGGATCTAAGACTTCATAGGATAGGACACAGTTTTGCAGGAATCAGAATAAGAAATGGGAGGAACAAAAGAAGAATGAAAATAAGATGAAAATATGTACTGAATCAAGATGTTCACTGTGAATCTGTAGTTATATGTAAGATTAGTCCTATGTCTGATCACCTTTATACATAATTTTATACAATTATCAATAAGAAGTCAAAGAAAGCAGGTAAAAGAGGACTTTTTTCCTTTTCACTGTCATGTAACTTAGTTGTTGCGTTGATTTGTTTTCTGAAAAAGTCTGCTGTCGTAATAGAATATTTAGTGGGAGACATCATAACAATAAATACTGTCTGCTGAATGTTCTCAATTACCTTACTAACCAGGGAATGAGAGAGTACTCTGGGAACAATTAATCTGTTGATGCTGGAGTCAGATATCACAGTGCAAAGTATTTTAGTGTCCTCAGGTTTACATCTTATGGTTGTGGAGACAACTCATGATTGCAGTTTTCTGATTCACATTGAAGACTACTGATATCTGAGCAAAGCCACTTTGGGGAATACTGCACATGTTTTCATAGTCCCTCCTCAAGAAACCTCATTGCTGAGTTAGAAGCAAACTGACCAGTGAACTTCAATAAGGCAACATCTGAAAGTGATGAACTTATGCTAACATTTCCCAGGTGGTAGAGAATTTTTCTAAAGTGGGTTAGTAGATATGATTGGTAGGTCTACTCCTTGGCTGCAGCACCTGTAGCATCTGTTATATTCAGAGAGTATTTCAGATAACATGCAGCCAATGTACTCTCTCCTTCACTAAAATCTAGGTTGGGCCCCAAATGGTCCACATTTATAATTTCTTTCTCTCTTCTTCTATTCTTTTCACTTTGTTTTCTTTCTTTCAAGGAAGCATGTCCTGTGTATGAATTGAAAGCCTAGATTATTTCATTCAGCTAAAAGCAGAGAAGGACAGAGGTGAACACTGAACAGAGAAAAAGAATTGTCTTATTTTGATGGTGGTTCATGAAGAGAAAGGAATTCACGTTACGTTTTGGACCCTTACTATCAAAACCTGAGAAGCAGAGGAAAACATGACTGACTGGAAATATTTGTTCTTAAAGGTTTGCAGCTATGGCATTTGAGCATTTTTTCCAGTCTCACGCTGATACCAGGCTTACCTTCAAGTTCTAATGAATGGGATTTGTGGTTAACTTCACATTTAGTTGGGATTCTTATGTACACCTAATTTATATAATGCTCACACTTGGGAACTTTTATTGTTTAAAAGTCTCTGTGAAGAAGATACTGAGTGCCTGATTAGAGTATGAATGTTGTCTTCTCTCTAATTTTATGTTTTCACATTAATTAAGAAATTCCCCAAATTATCAATGAGAAATGTCAGAGATGCCAACACCATAACTTTAGAGTTGTTTGTCCCAGTTAATGACACTCTGCTCCACTGTCCTCCCAAGTTCAGCATCTTCATATCAATTTGACATTTGTCTTTAATATAGTACTTTAACGTGACTCACAATGAAAAAGGGAGGGCTATCACAAGTGCTTGTTAATCAGGGCTCTGAGAAAGAAACAGGGGAAGCCTTGTGGTTACTGAGAAGATCTACACTCTGAGGACCACTGGACTGTACAACTAATTCTTATATGTTGCACATGTTCAAGCCATAGATTTGGAGGATTTTTCCCACTGCATACTTTATAACCTTCATCAGATTATTGTAGGTGCTCGTGTGGAACTTCCTAACTTTGTCTATGAAACAAAGCAAAGGCAGAGTTAGGAAGGAATTTAATGGCAGGCCTCAATTACTGTTTTCTCAAGATAAACCCTAACTATTTAATTTCACAAATAATGAATATCAAAGTAGGAGTTTAAAAGCTATTATACTTCTAATACTTCTTCTCTATTATTTCCTAGAGATGGTGTCTTTAAACTACGAGCATGCTTTTTAAGTTCTAAGAAAAAATTCAGCATTATTATCAGCTATGGTATGTTTTCTGGTCATTTCAAAGCATTGAATGTTACACTTTCAAAACACTCCTTACCTAAAGGAAACCTGAGTGGTTTTTGTCCAAATGAGAGAACAAAAAATTTAGGTTAGGTAAGTGATATGTTGCTTTCTTTCACTTAAACCTCACTTCTGCCTTAAAAAAATATGTTATTTATCTCCATATCCTTTTTAATGAAGTCAGGCCATCTATTACACTATGGAAACAGTGAATTGAATGACAAGCCATAGTGACATTAATATACAGTAATGGTGACTATGGGCCATCAGTGTGCCTTCATGGCAAAGAGAGCTAGCAGCATCCTGCAACACATTAGGAGAAGGGTCATCAGACCCTGGAGGGATGTGGTCCTTCCCCTCTATTCAGCACTGATGACATACACCTGAAATGCAAGGTCCAGTTCTAGCTCCCCAGTACAAGAGAGACATGGACATGCTGGTTTGAGTTCAACAAAGGAACAGAATCATAAAATCATGAAGGTTGGAAAAGACCTTTAGGATCATCAAGTCTGACCGTCAGCCTAGTTACATCACTACATTCACCATGAATTCTTGTCCTCAAGTGTTATATCCACATGTTTTTTGAATGCTTTCAGGGATGGTGACTTCACCACTTCCCTGGGCAGTCTGTTCCAGTATTTTACAAGCCTTTCCGTGAAAAAATTGTTACTAACATCTAATCTAAACTGCTCCTGCTGCAACTTGAGGACATTTTCTCTTGTCCTGTGAAGATGTTTCTGTTTTCTAGGATACTGTTTAAGGGACTGGAACATCTTTTATATAAGGTTAAGGGAGCTGGAGCTATTCAGCCTGGAGAATAGAAGGCTCAAGTGGATCTCATCGACATGTCTAAATACCTGATGGGAGGGAATGAAGATGAGGGAGCCAAATTTTTCTCACTTGTGCCCAGTGACAGGACAAGAGGCACTATCGTGGTTTAGATTTTCTTGTTGAATTTTTCCATGTCATCACGTGGGTCTGGAAATCACGGCGAACACCTCCCCTCTTTCCCCTCGTGAGGGGAGCAGAGAGGGAAGATGGAGGTTCTCACAGGAGATGCCATGAGAGTTTAGGGGGAATAAAAAACAGCTCGTGGGACTGGAACACTTTTTTTTTGGTTCCTGAGACTGTAACCAGGAGGGAGTGGCCAGTTACTGCACCCCCCACTACCATCACGACCTCTGCCTTTTGACCACCACCACCTCACTGCTGTGTTGCACCAGCTGAACCCCCACCATCTCAGAGACACAGAACTGAAGGAGTAGTCTTAGGTGACATTTTCTCTGTTATTTTTTGGTTGTTGTTTTTTTCTGTTTTGTTCTCTGTCTTTGGTAAAACTGTTATTCATTTTTATACTTCACTCAAATGCCTCATAATTTCAAAATTTCATAATTCAGAGAGCAGGGTTTCTACTTGCATTTGAGGTGCTGCCTCCTAGCATATATTGTCGATAAAACCAAGACCAGTGCAAAGTAAGAAAAAATAATAATTAAAAAAGAGAAATTGCATCTGAACACAAGAAGGCACTTTTTTTATTGTTGAAGTGGTCAAACGCTAAAAGCATTAGCCCAGAGAGGTTGTGGAGTTTCCATTTTGGAAATATTCTAAAGCTGCCTGGACATGGTCCTGGGCAATCTACTCTAACTTTGCTTGAGCAGAAGGTTGCACCAGATGATCTCAAGATTTTCCTTCCAATCATAACAATTCTGTGATTTCAGAAAATGTTTTACATTAATTTATGTCTTACTTTCAACTTGTATTAAAATTTCTGACGAATTGTCTCAAGTAGTTAATTTTTTAAATATATATCATTGAGAATGTGCTGCTTGTAAGCCATCTGAGCAAAGAAAAAAATATGAGGATGTCTTAACATCTCAGGCTTTCTGAATGAGAGTTTTAAATTAACTACCACTTTCCATTACCAGTCGCATTCACATCCCAGAAGAGATGGACAACTTTGCTCTGCCAATGGAAGAGAAAAACATTGTCTCTCCAAAGAGACTATGCTTTGCATGACTAAGCCAGCTGGAGAATCCTGGTCATTTATGCAACTATATCCCACAGGGGATGCCAGCATGGCTGATTTAAAATGCATTAGATGTGAAGAGTTGGAGAAGCAAATACAGTATGAATATTAATTTCAATTCCTAATCATAATCAGGAGGAATCAAATCCAGTAACATAACTTTGGCAGAGTTCCGTGGGTTTCTCTTTTTTTAGATATTCCTGTTTTCTGAATGTGACAGTAATTAAAACCAAAAAATCTGGCATCAGCACAGTGATTGAAGTGTCTCCTACCCCCAGACATTTAGCATATATATAGCAGCAGATCAGTGTAGCATTATTATCAAGGGAAACAATCTCTGTTTAATTGCCTAAGAGTTAGGAATCTGAACAATATCCAGAACAATCTGTATTTTCATATGCAGCCTACACCCAATATTTATTAGATTTAATAGTGTTTCATTTTCTCAGGTTGAAGTAAATTAACATATTCTGTGCATAGCACCATGGTAAGGATGCTTGTATTTCATCCAGCCTGGCTAAGAAGGGGAGACCTTTCTTGTGGGGTTCACAATGATGTAGTGTATCAGATCTTCCCTTAGCATAGTTGCCAGTGTGTGATGACTCAAACAAGTCTTGCATACGTTTGAGCGAAGGCTTTAATGCTTAGAAATTCACAAGTCTCGTCCCCTGTTCTCTGCTCATCCAGCAAGCCCAAATGTGTGCTTCCAGAGCCTATCTACTCTTGCCTGTTAACCTCATCCAACAGGGGTGTCATTATGGACCCCTGAAATATTTTCACCACCAAAATCTCCAGTGCTCAGAACTGTGCTCATGGGGCCATCACAAGGGATATGGCTGAACATTTGAGTCAAGGGAAAGAGACAATATTTCTGGAGCTGGCTAGTAAAAGATGAAGTTGAGAACATCCTCTTTTGAGCAGAGGGTCTCGGATTTCATGTGATCTTGTAAACTTGAATGCCTGAAGGTACAAGTTGCCAGCATCTTCTTTCTACAATTATTTGGGAAATTCTAGCAAGTGCTTATTTTAACCTCAGAATGCACAGGAACCCCATAAAAGCTTTCTGTAAGTGATACAAGTGGGTCCTGTATGACTACTCCATTTTGGAATATCTTTTGCAGTTGCTATTCATCCTGTTTAATTACAGTTTTAAATAACAGCTTTATTCTTTTTCTGTGATAGGACTATTTTTTATTTATAAGTTAGTGTGTACTGTAAAGATATTTTAACAACATTTTACATCAGATAAAATAACATGTTTTGAAAATGTTAAAATATTCCCCAATGAAAAAGAAACCTGTTATATCTTCCTGGTTTACATAATTTCCTTCAGAATAGTATGCTTCATCTTTATTTTGAGAAGGAACATTTTTGAAACTTTAAAAAAAATCTACAGAATGATTCTTGCCTTCCCCCTCCTTCTGGATAACTTCCAAAAATCTTAGGCATTATGTGAAATTCTGAACAAGTGAATGGAAGAAAACCACTCTGACACAACCCTTCTGATCTACTATGTTTTCTTTATTCCCCACTGCCCCCCCCCCCTTTCTTTTCCCCCACAACAGGAAGGAAAATTAGAATTTTCTGGTACTTTGGCACTTGTGCTTAGGAGGGAATAGTCAATGTCAGACAGGAAAATAGGGAAATTTCCTTTGGCTAGTACCAAAGAACTGTTAGGTGTGGAAAGGAAAAATTAAGCGGCATGTTGGAAAGGGACCTCGAGGATAGTCTGTTCCCACCTTTCCAGGCAAAAGCACAATCTAGAAAGGTGGCCCAGCACCCATTATGAAGATATTAAACAGAATTAGGCCCAATCCTTGGGGGACCACTCTTGTGACAGGGTGCCAGTTTTACGAGGAGCTGTTTACCACTCCCCTCTGAGTGCCATCTGTCAGCCAGTTCCCCACCATGTGTGGACCATTACACATCAGTAACTCTGGGAGGAAGCTGTGGGAAAGTATATCTAAAACCTTGGAGAAAGTCAAGTAGACAATATACACTGCTTACCCACATCAACCGAGCAGGTTGCTTCGTAATAGAAGGCGATCAGGTTTTTCAAGCACGATTTGCCCTTGGTGAATCCATGCTGGTTTTTCACACTCACATGCTTTATCTGACTTTGTTCCATACATTTCCCAGGAAGTGAAGTAAGATTGATGGGTCTGGATCATCATTTAAGCCCTTCTAGTAGATGGAGGTGACATCAGCCTTTTTTCTAATCTGGGATGTCCAGTGATCTCTGCAACTTCTCAAAGATTATGGAGTGTGGCCTTGCAGAAACATCAGCCAGCTGTCCAAACACCCTCAGGTGGAATTTGTCAGGGCCCACTGATTTGTGGTGGTTAAGTTTCTGTAACTGTTCCCACACCAACTCTTCCTTCATGCATAGGGGGTCAGTGTTTGCACCCACCTGGATTTTTTTCCCAAGGCTGGAGACCCAACAGTGCTGGTAAAGATAAAGGTGAGGAAAGTGTTGAGAACCTCTGTCTTTTCGGCATTATTGGTGACTAATTCACCTCTACTATTTAAAAGTGGGCCAATATTTTCCTTCAGTTTTTATCTGCTGTTTATGTACTGGAAGAACCCTTTCTTGTGGTTTTTGACCCCTCTGACCAATTTCAGTTCAAGCTGAGCTTTTGCTTTTCTAACTGCATCTCTTCACACCCTGGCACTGTCCTGCTCTTGCAAGTTACCAGGGTCTAAGGTGCCTCTGTTTCTGTGATTTCTTCCACAGGAGCATGATTTTGATACCACTTATCCATCTCCATCTCAAACCCTCTAAATACCATGCGGTCTTTCAACTGTTTCCTGCAACTTGGCCACCTGGCACAGTAGATCAACCTGTGCACACCTTTGCAGTTGTTTCTGGCAAGGTCCAAGCCACACCAGCATCTCTCAAATTCAAGTTCTAGGATTTCTAATATTATCTATATTGTAATATTAGCTAATATACAACCTAAATTTCATTAAATAAAATTAAGCTTTGTGGTGGTAGATATATTTTTATTTAAAAAATCCAAATGTTTTAGCTATCGAGAAGGTCAAGTTAAATAAGGTTATATAATTTAGAACATTTCAATATCCCCTTTTGTAAAACCAGAGAAACGGAAGAAGGAGAGAAAGATTGCAAAACTATTTATTTCCATTCCACTTGTATTTATTGCTTGGGATTTTTTTTCTTTCTTATAACCTCCCAATGAATAATCTATAGGGAATACCTGGCTCAGGTTTGATTTTATTCATACTTTAACAAATGTACAAGCACATGTAATTTGGTAAGTTGTCACTGCAACATGGTAAAATAGACTCGTTTTACTAAGTTGCTATTATAATTGGATCTTCTTGTTTTGCAGTTTTCAGAAATTAAAAGTAATTCAACCACATCCTTGCAATTTCAAAAATTTATGGCTATTCTAAATAAAAGGTTACCTGTGTGGAATAACTAGAACTTATGAAGGTAGGAAGAAACATAACAGTTACTGAAATGTTGTGCTTTGTTTTACACTGCTGGGACTTTTCAGAGGCAGATTCCATAGTCGAAACAAGTGCTTGTTCTGAATTATTGAACTTTGACCAAACTTTTGTGCACACACAGAGAATTGCCCCCATAAAGGCAGAAGCTCAGCATAATGTTGGTAGAAGAGGAATTGTGCCTCCTCTGTTCTCAGTCCCTCTGAAAGAGTCACTGGTTGGGAAGGTGCTGGTGAAAGACACCAAATTTGATTTGCCAGGGAATGAGGCTATTCTTGCAGCCCTATTCTCAACACAGTTAAAGGTTACCACACACGGATTTTTACTTGCCCAGGTTAGAGTAGAATCGGGGACTGCTGTTAGGTCTCTGTCAGGCCCTTTGTCTGCTGCATCCAAACAAACCTTCTGAAAAAATGTATCCTTGTTTTCCTTTTTTAGGAACGCATGACAGACAGTGATTTCACAAAATTATAACAGATGTGTGGTGTGAAGAGGCAATTCGAGAAAGAGGGTGTCAGTGAACAACAGGTTTGCACCTCTGCTTCTTAGACCTTCATACAAATATCTCCTCATACTGGAAAAGTATCCAGAAGGTACTTTTGAGTGACAGCATGAACACTATTGTTTTTTATTATTTCACGTTATACTAGAAATATTGCAAGAGAACTGTGAGTCATTGTTTGTCACAGATGTTTATGTAGTTTTGCTTCTGACTTTAGCTACCAATATTTCCTCCTGATGTCAAGATCTACTGTGATGGGAAGCTAGCATGATTGTTTCAATACAGTCACAAATTCTCACAGACGTTAGCACCACAATGACACTGTGAAAGACTTAGTCGAGCTGTGGGATCTGGAACTGCCAGTGGGAAGAAACAAGCTGGTAAAAGCTCCGACTGACTGTAAATCTTACTGCAGACAGCTATACCCTGAGCTCCTTCTCCCTCCACACATTTCCTCACATGCCTACACCGTATGTCAGATGAGACTCTGAGGTGATTAAACCAGCAATGCCCCAATGCACAAAGTAGACCTAAGTAACTGTTTCATAAACAGCTCTTGCAACCTTGTGCCTTTCTCTGAAAAAAACTAAGTCCTTTACTTTGTAGCAGATGATTTCACTAAGCTGCCCATAGTCATGCCTAAGTCTTTGCCCTGCATAGTCACAGTTAATTTACACACCACTAATATGAGTACCAAGAATTACTAGTCCCCTTGTCCACTACCATGCTTTTACCCCTGTCAATGTAATCTGCTGTCATGTTTGCCAAAATCTCTGTTTTTGTTGTATCACTTCATGCTTCTTCTTTTGCTGGAAATAACTTATCTTCACCAAGAAAGCTAGCTGTTTTTCCTAGTCAGTGCCACATCCTTTCAACTAACACCGTCTCGGGGTCAATCACTGATGCAGGGAAAGCAAGATATCTTTGCTTACTTGCCATCTTCCCAGTTTCCTCTTTAGACAGAACTTTGCCTGCCACTACGTGAGTATTTCATTTCCCCAACTGCCCATAGTGAGCCACATCATCAAAACTGCGGTAAAGTCTAGACAATCTTTTTCAACTAACTTTCATCTGTGTTAACTTGCTATACCCACTATTTTATGCAGGAATCACATACACTTTCAAAGTGGTGATCTAATACTCTTTAAAAGAAAAGTGATTTAATCTGTATTAACAGTAGCGATGAATATTCGTGGTCAGTTTAAATAGTGCCTTTTTGAGTGGAACTCATTGTATTAAGCCAACTGCTCTAATTCATCCCCCAACTTTCTCAGTGCATTAACTTTGTTACTAGTGAGCACTTCTATGGTCATTATGGCAAAACACCTGTGCTCATCCTGTTGGCAAAGTCTTTTGTGCTAGTTGAAGTATGGGCCCAGATCTCTGCCTGGATAGCAGAAAGGTCTTGGCCCTGTGCTGATTTGCCAGGTTTGTTTATCCTTTCCGTATGAGGATGCTTCAGAGAGCTCAGCAGGTTGCATCTGCACATGTGTCATGGTTTTGCTGGCTCTTAGAAACTAAGCAGGAATTTTTCCCTTCCTTTGCCCACTGTGCGAAGGGGATGTTGAATGGGCATACTGATTTGGCATAGGCAGTTAAATAACACAAAAGAGCTGGCTGGTAAGACCACATTCCTAATTGATGGCCTTCAGGATCTTGTCTTTGAGGAGGGATAGGAAGTTCTCTTTTACTTTTTTTTTTTCCTTTAATCTCCTGGGAAATGGGGGGAAGGAGTTTCGTCTGTGGTGGAGCTGGGATGGGGGTTCGGCTGTGGCCGGAGCTGGGACAAGGTCAGGGTAGGAGCTGGGAAGGAGGCTTCCATTCCCAGCCTGGTTGCCAGCTGTGGATTCTGCTTGGATTTTCCATCGGAGAGGAACTGTTTTGGGAGGTTTTCCCCTCCTCCGTTCCCGTTTTTCTTTTCTTTCTTGGTAGCAGTTCTTGTGCACATCAGAGGAGAGGGGAGCCTGCACTGCACGATTCAACCAGAAGGACTGAGTTTTCTGCTGGAAAGGACTTTTTTTGTTTTTGTTTTTCTTTCTTTCCCTCCTCTCTCTCTCTCCCCTTTTTTCCCCGGTGGAGGAGGGGGAAGGAAGACCTCAATTTTTTCAGCTTCTCCAGCACACCCGGGGAAACTCCTGCGGGGCGACCCCAATGATCCAACGGCGCCACCTCCTGACTGGCACCAGACACTACAAGCTCTGCATCTCCAGTGATTCAACAATGCCCCCTGCTGGCTAGCACAGAATGCTGCAGGCTCTGGCTCTCCAGTGATCCAACGGTGTCCCCTGCTGATGGTGGTTAGAATTGCACCAAAGGACACAAACTGAACTGTTCACCTTTTGTTTTGTTTTGTTTGTTTATCTGTTTGTTTTGAAGGGGATTGTTTTTGGGTATCGGATTATTGCTTGGTTGTTTTATTTGTGTTTATTTGTTGTTCTGCCAACACATTTATATCTTTTAATAAAGGGCTGTTATTTTTCCTTTTTCCACATTTTTCCTCAGTTGGAGCCTCTTAATTTTAAATTTACAATTGCTTAGAGGGAGGAGTTTAGGTCTTTCTCATAACTCATCCTCAGCAAAACACGTGTCTCACGAAACTGAGACAACATGCGATGGGATGCAAATGATGGAGACATTAGGAGAAGACGATCTTGGGTACAGGCTTAGGTCTGGTTTTGTCAAAAGTCAGCTTTCACAGTGAAAATAAAGCATGTGTAACAACAGTAAGCCATATTACAATGTAGTAATGGCTAATTCAAAAAAGATAAATTCTTGCTTCAAAAGTAGAGACTTCTTTTTGCATTTGTTTTTAATGAAACAGCACATGTATTTGTTCTTAGTTACTTTGACGTTGTATTGAAATTAGCATAATCAAAATTGGTTTTATTTCTTAATTTTCTGGTTTTCTGTTTTTCTTATGTGGTTGTGACAGTTAAGAATGAAATTTGCCTTTCATTGAACACCTGATTCTCACAGTCATAGGGAGATGATTTTACAGAATGTCTGTCTCAGCTCCAGACAGTGTTGAAATTTTCTAGGGGGGTTAGAAGACTCAAACTAAGAATAACTCAGTCACTGGGATAGTTCAGTCTGGCTTAGTCTAATATCTGGTCCAGATAAATCTTTACTCTTATACATCAATTTTCTTCAATATTCGTATTCAATAAAGGTGATCTCAGATTTAGCATTGAATAACATTAGATCTCAGAAAGCTCTTTTTGTTTCCAGAGGGGAGGTGAAGTTGGAGAAAGACAGCTTGGAAAAGAGAAAATAAATGGAACATTACAAAACAATTGAAGCGGGAGCATGTGTGGCCACATACTGGGGACAGAATGCTGGGTTAACATAGAGCTATGACATGAACCACTACACTCGTGCAAGAATTTTGTAACTGAATTACTAGTACAGAAAATTCATAACATATCGAAGAAAGGATTTCAGAGAGCAAAAAAACCCTCTCTGCTCTCAGATCAACTAAGAAATACTTATTTACATCAACTGATCATCTTGTCCTTATTACAAATATCATTTACTATTCATTTAAAGGATATATCTTCAAAAAACACTGAACATATGTTAAAAGATATGTAGTTAACTTAACAAAAACCTGATGAAGTTTCTTTCAGCCTCCTCTGAAATATGCCATTTTGGCATTGCAAACAATAGAAAGCCTAGAGATGAACCATTAAAGGATCCAACCAACTCTTCACTGCCCTATAATCCTTCATGAATCATTAACCCCAATACCATTTACATAAACTGCCGAACCTTAACGCTGCCTCCAATAAAAATTACAAAAATACATGTAAAGGTCAAGCTAACGAGGCTATAAAATCAATTTCTTATTCAAAGGATACTTTGCCAATAATCTCATAGCAATTTGCTTGCCATGGGAGAAGAAAAATATATGGCATAAATGAAATTACTCTCTTCCTTAATTGTTCACTTGCAGATTTTCATGCACTTTGTATCAGAGAAATGTTCTGTGTAATCTAGCATACATTTTCTAGGTATTGTGTGGTCTCCATCATGACTTTACTCCGATGGTAGGTACTGTCTGACGGAGTGTGCCTCTTCCTTGGTGAGAAGTGAAAGGAGGTATTTTATGGGCAAGTACTATGAGCAAGTACTTGTTTGTCTTGGAATGGCACCCAGTTAGTGATTTTCCTGCCAGATTTCACCTGGTGGAAATACATTAATGTAAATATTTTTCAATTACATAGCTAAAAATAAAGTCTTCCAGTTGTTTGGTTTTTTATACTGTACTGTCATCTACACAGGATCTGGGGGTGGGGGGGGAGGGGAAGCAAGATTTTTTTGATAGATGGTTTACTTCTCTAAATGGTTCTTACTGTGATTGATTTCGAAATCCAAACCCTGACAGATTTAAATATAAAAGTAAATGTCAAGTTATCTTTAGAACTTTTCTAGAACATTCTGGGACAAGAAAAGTGAACATTTTTCAGACTGTGGATTTTGCAAATAACAGAAGTTAAATTTTGACTAAGGTAATGACCTACTGCTTAGTCCATATGTTTGTTGCTTAAAATTGTTAAAAAAATAAGATTACATAATGAAATTTTTGGACACTACTGCCTAGTCTGGCTGTTTATTTGAACTGATATTTTGAGACAGTTTCTTAGGGACCAGCATCCTGTTGTTTCCTGTTTGCATGCAGTATGACTCAGTCTTCATGCCAACTTGAAGCCTTTCTACTTAATTTGGAAAGTTCAATATTAAGACTGCTCTTTTTGAAAGGCTGCATATACCTCATATGCAACAATACTTACTTTATTTTTGAGTTATCACAAAACAGTCAAGTGCCAAACCATTCACTGCTGCTGCTGTTGAACATATTTGAGGCATCCCTCTGTCACTGTCCAAGAAAGTTACTTCCCACTTCACTAACAGGACCTGGTTGGATTGGCTGGGTGGAGAGCACAGAGTCTGAAAAGCCATGCCCTTTCCTGTTAGGAAAAGTGGTCAGTATTCTACTAAGTGTACAGACCTGCCTGACTTCCATAAGACACCAGGACTGAAAACTATAAAAGTATGGACAACAAGGCAACAAGCAATTTCAATTCCCATTATGAGGAAGGGTTAATATAAATGTGACTCAAATAGTACTTGATCTTTGTTGAGCATGATGTACCTCCTAAGCAGTTAATTAAAGGGAAGGATATTACTGTTGTCTCTAGAAGTCATTCACTCCCTTTTGGTCAACAGAGAAGCTGCTGTATTAAAATATTGAAAAGGAGAATGCAAAGGATGTGCCTCAAGAAGCAGTTCACATTGCCCACAAGTCTTGAAGACACAAATCTTTCTTAGGCAGTGCAATTAGAGATCTGTGCCTCATCCCTAATCATCTCCAGCTGAAAGCTAATGGCACAGCAGACATTTGCATATGTGCCATTTCTCACACCACGGGGCAGCCAGGATATAGCTCAGAACCTTTGCAAGTCACCTGTACTGCCATATCCTACAGTGTAGAGACAGCCTGTCTTCACAGCCTTACCCAGAAGTTCCCAAGCCTTACACAAACCCTTTTTCAGTATTCAGGACTTCTATAAATACTTTTGTTTCACATGAACTGTTGGTGCGTAACAAAGTGAACTTTCTGGCTGGGAGAGTCCTCACCAAGGCCTCACCTTGCTTCCAGAGAGGTGATTGTCTTTACTTCCTCCGTGCTGCCAGGTGTGGCTGAAAGCAACCAAAGGGCTGGAAACAGACGGCTGAGTCAGGAGTGAGACAGACTGACATGGTGATTTATTGAAAAATACTGTGAAAGTACTTTTCATGAAATCGAGTGTTCATTCATTTTGCAGTGATATAATTTTTAAATTGAAAGGGGTTTTAACTTCATAAAATAAAGAAAATTTTCAAATTATAGAAGACAGTTCTTTTATTTAAAGATTTCTCAGAGTAAAATTTTTTTGCGTCTGAATTTTGGTTATTTTTATTCTGTACTCTGTGTAGTGAAATTATAGTATTTCATGGAGAATATGCTAAGAACAGATCCAGATCTCCAAATATATCAAAATGGACACTTTAAAAAAATACAAGAAAGGAACTGTTTATTACTACTCTGTTCCCTGGTGGGACACTGTCTTATTCTGGAAGCAATGGTCTGCTAAACTACCTTTACTGATGATAGAATTAGAGATAGTGTCCTTACAAGTCTGGGTTTTCAGTCAGTTAAAAAAAAAAAATCAATTTTAAATGGCTTCTCTTTTCTTTATACGATTTACCCAACACTGTCCTGGAATGGAACATGATATAGCCAGTTACAGTTGGAGCTCTAATATTTCTCTTCAAGCCTCTCTAAGGTTTCTCTTTTTAAATGAAACTCATAAAGTTGGCATCAATGGAAATACTGCTATCCCCCACTTTATTTATCTGTTCTTAATAGTTGCCCTCAGACAGATCCTCTGTATTTCTGATCATTTTAACTTTTCTTAGTATCCATTAAAATTTTCTTTTCAACTCTATAGGAATGAAGGTTTCTTATTTTTTCTTTTTCCTTTTTTTTTTTAATGGAGAGGTTAATCATTGCATCATTAATGTAACAGGACTGAGACTTAAAGGAAAATATTTTTTTTATTAATATTTCCCAGTAAAATGTTTAAAATTTCAAAATGCTCCCTTTGGTTTTTAGCTGGAGAAAAATGCTTGCACATGCTTGTCCTGGACAAAACTGAAAGCTGAGCCTGTTAAAACTTCAAAAGCTTAGGATTCTCTTGTGTCCTTGTCTGTACAATCCTAGAGCACTATCCTGCAAAGAAATTCTTCTTTCCTTCTGCTTCTTGCCAGCCCTCTGTGCTCTGCCATTGTCACTTTGTCACCTTCTCTCACAAGCAGACCTTGGAAGTATGGTACAATACATTTTGCTGTTGGTGAGTTATTTAGTGAGATAGAGGGGCAAACAAGGATACAATAAGAACTGTGTTTTACAGTCCTTGTTTAATTTCCTTCTGTACAATGAGGTTGATGTTTCTTCCCATTAAACGTAAGCCTTAGGTGGGCTCATATGTATAAGAAAAAGCATACAGATGAGCAATCTAATTAGAAATAAAAAAAATTCAAAGGAATACACCCACATTAATTCAGACCGTACATACTTTAACCTCAAACATGTGAGTAACTCATTTTATCTCAAAATTTTAACATGATGCTTTATAAACCCATACCCAGAATCAAAGCTCCAGTGTACTTCCTCAGTAGTTCTGATCTTTAAAAGGCAAAGGTGGAAATAACAAGAGTATCTCTAATGAGAGTTAGTTGAACTGCTGTTTGCCACATGTGTGGCCTAAATAGCTGAGCAGTGTTTTCTGTCCATTTTGTGCTTGCAGATAACATACACCCTAGTGAGCACATGTGTACAAAAAATACAAAGAACATTGTCTTATTGTTGCACTGTTAATTTCATTCTTGATTAGAGTCTTGCAAAGGCTGTAAATCAGCACTGGAGACAATCAGAGCTTTCTTTCATTGCAGTCATTTCACAGTGGATTTAACTCTTCTTTAGTCTCCATGGTATGCAGGAGCTAAAAGATTTTTTTGTTTTCTTCTTATGTGTGAGAACATAATGTTCCTTCCATTTCTATCAGTTGTTGTGATAACCAGGGATTAATTAAAGAGTCACTTGTTGCTTCTTCTTATATTCCAAATAGCTTTAATCCCTGAAGTTCCAGAGTAATAAAGATGGCAATATCATCCTGCACACATGAGACAAGAAGAACAGTCCACCTTTGTTCTCATGTCATGTTAGACCACAGTAAATAATAAAACCATAACTTACAAACTTCCCTTGTGAGCAGTACAGTATATAGAGATATGCTGATGATTCTCATTCTCCATTGCTTCTTCACAGGACTCTCTGGTTAAGGAGGGCAAATGCTTTACTGCAGGGAGTGGCACATACCCAGCTGAAAATCAGACCTCAGCAGCAAAACAGAGATCTCTGATCAGCAATTCCAAATAGCTTGTCTTGAAAAGAAGTCATGCATATTTCAGACAGAAGAAAAAATGCAGGGCTAAAATTAAAAAAAAAAAAAAAAAAATTAGAAACCCAAACCAATTTCAACCCACAACAATAAAACCCAGGAAACAAACAAAAAAAAACAAGCAAAATTTAAATAAACAAAATAACAAAAAATCCAACCCAACCGGCTGAAAATTGTTAGACATAGATTTCTGAACCTTGGATGAACAAGTGGCAGACTGGCATTCTGACATTTTCACTGTGGTCATTCACTGCACAGTGTGTATGTCTGTAAACGTCTTCCTTCATCCTACTACATGAAGGTACCACCATAAGAGACAACAGGATGCCTCTGGACATTAGTGAGCTGTCTGAAGAGTTATTTTAACCCCCTAAATTCAGATACACACACCAGGTGTGACTAGCCTGAAATTAGATCCCAGTTCATGGCATGCACCCTCCCTTGTCTTCTCTCTGTCATAAGAGCCCAGCAAACAAGTTAGGAAGAAGCTTTGACACTCTGATTCCCTGATCTAGACACCTGTGCGGCTGAATCTCCATGCAGCACCTCGAAATACAGCTACCTGTATTTTGTTTTAGACGTATCCTAAGACTTGAAGACCCAGATTTTCTTAAGTTGTGATCTGAAGACTCATGGAAAGACTGTGATAATTCAACAAATGCAAGACACCAAGCAGAAGCAAGGAGAAGAAGTTAGAATTCTGCAAACAGATCCTCTTTCCAGTAGTTTAGAAGCAATTCACAAGACCCTGGAGAATCTTGTGCTTGCAGAGCTGACCTCCTTCAAGTGTGATGACACAGCATTACAGAGTGCTGTGTAGGCAAATCTTAAGCACCAAAATGGAAATAACAGAAGTAGGAAGCAAGCTAAATAAAGGGGGATAATTTAGTGTCTGAGGTAGCATTACGCCAAGAAGTCAAAAGATTCTTCCAGTTACATAATCAGTAGCAAATTATTTTACTTAGGGTAATGGCTTTGAAAATAGTTTTGCTAGTCAAGCCTTCAAAATCTCACTAGAGTGGTTATCGATGAAGACAATTTATACAGAATACTTCCCAGTATCTCCCTTTTTTTTTAACTCAGGAAGAAATGCTTTGATCATGACTAGAAGTGATGTGAACTGGGTTAATTTCCTGCACTATCCACTGCTCATTGTTCAAATATTTTAGCATGGATATTGACACAAAAAAATCCCTCTTTAGAAATAGACAAAAATTCAATGTCTGGGAAAGATGTTCATACTAAAAACAGAAGAGAACATTGTGAAACTTTCTAATCTTCTTCCCATCTAATACAAAAACTTGCTTTAAACAGAATCATGGAAAGAGTCAATATCATTTAGCAAATAAATGTGTCCTAAATGCATTAGACCAAAAAGATCCCAAGCCAAATTCTCTGTACATATAAATGGCCATTGAAATTGATTGGAGACTGGAAGTTTGGCTGTCCCTAAAATTAAATCAGTTAAAAAGAAATAGTATCCAGCATCAGCTTACATAAACCAAACCATGGGCACAATGTGGGAAGGCCTTTTAGAGTCATAATCATCAATCTATATTTGTAAATTCCAGTGAAAACAAAAGCAAACTTGAACAAGATTTACAAACATTGTTTTGAAACTTCTCTAAAACAATTTCAATTTACCAGAGGATGCAGCAGCATTCAGAAAAAAGGCAAATTCATCTCCTTTCAATTTAGTGGTGAAGCTTTCCAGTGTATTAGTGTTGTCATGCAGTCTTTTGGTAGCATGAGGTGTATTGATAAGTTTGCTGGCCTAGGATTGTTTGTCTTCTCAGCAGGTAATGTACGAGACAGCCACTTGTAGATGGACCTGACCAACACTTTCTATAGAACCATTCATATTATTGAGCTCTTTCATCATACTGCGCACCCAAAAGGAGACCTGGCAGGACAGAACATTTAGATTAAATTATGTCAGTTTGAAGAGTCAGACCAAGAGGGTTGAAACCACTGCTGCCTAAACTATTACTCTTGCAGAATGATAATAACTTATTTTTAGAACATTGAAGCATGTCTTGCCCTGGAGGTCAAACAACACTTTAATAGTTATTAATGGCAGCTGTCAGGTATGGATCTATTGACCAAGAATGAGTCATGCTGGCCATACTAGAAGTCTCAGTTAGCTGGAAATCTGTGGCTTTTTTTCTTCTTTTCCTTATTTTTTTTCCTGATTTCTGTTTTAGCAGCTCGTTCTTCTGTAGGCAGTATGGTAATGAAATATCAGAGTGTTTATCTGCAGTAGCCATTAGGACAAACTAATGAACTTGTTCTGGAGATACAAGCAGGTCATCACCTGCTTTGTCAGTAAATAATACTGTTAAGGAGGCAATTTCCATCACTGTAGGTACTCACAAGTTAATTTAGAAACTACAAGCTTTTAATTAGTAGTGCAGCCAGCATACTGTGTGACAAAATCTTGCAGGAAGCCTTTCAGATTTTAGGAAGCTACAGAAATACATTAAAAATACCCTTCTCCTTCTCTAAAGAGTGATTTGAAAGAATCTATTACCAATATGATCGACATTAACGGTTAAAAGATAACAAATTAAAATTTTATATCACTTTGTCTCCCAAAATTAAATGACTTTCAGACACATTTAATTTTTATAAGGCTACAGTATTTGCATAGGTTTGACAAATCAGCTGCTGCAACTGTCTTACGGTAATTAGTATAGGCATTTAATACATACTTTCCCAGCCAAATAAGGCAACTACAAATAGTACAAAATCTGCAACAGCAGTGCCTATGAGCCCTAATGATCAAGCAAAGTCTGCTGTTAAGTTTTTATGCAACCAAGGTCTGCAAGAGCATGAAAGCTGCACAGAAAATCCAGATTATAGCTGCCTTCCTGTTGAACAAAGAGACAGATATAGTGTGGGTCTGCATCCTTCATTTCAGAATGCAGTTAAAAATCCTGGCCCTTGCCTAAAAGGTCTGTCAGAGAGAAACTGCTCTGAAGAGATAATGACATGACAGAGCCAAGAGGAGAGGTCTCAGGAGACCAAGCTGAAACCCAGAGGGAGCAGTCTTTTGTGACTGAAGGCTCCCCTGCTCATGCAGGACTTTTCTAACATTGCTGTTTTCAGGTCACCATTTAGTGCCTTAAAATGCCTTTCCAGTAATAAAATGGCACTTTAATGAATGAGAAATGAAGAAAGAAAAGTGAGGATGACAGCAAAGGAAAAGACAGAGAGAGAAAGATAGGAGACAGAGAGAGAAATATTAAATGAGGGAGTGTGAAGTCTCTTTGTACAGTATTATACTACCCTTTGCATAAATTCCCTACCAAGATGTTCTGATAGACCAGACATTCCTAAATACATTAGACAAGGAGAGACAAAAGTCTGTCTGAGCCACAAAACAGCACATATTCACCATTATTTAACTGTGCTAAGCAATGTCGTGTCCAGAAAAATGCAAAGTGCAAAGGAGTTCTGGACGTGAAGACATGCTATTCCCTCTCCTGACAAACAAGTTGGTTGATGTCCTGTTCAACTGTGCTCTTCTAAACGACCAGATTGGATTCTGCACCTGGCCTGCCTTCACCCTGGACTGATAGTGCTTGCTTTTGAGCCAGCACCCTCTTTGAATATGGTATGGTGTAAGGCAAAGCAATCTCCCTCCGGTCCCTGCTTCTGCCATTAAAAGCCAGCAGTCCCAGATCCACTTTTACCACTTGAGAGTTTTGGGAAGTATAGGTAATTACATTTTTGCTTTCCAGTTTGCTGCCTTTGCTTTCATCTACATGCATGCCTCAGTCTGATTTCCAGGTCTCAGCTGTTTTGTTTTAGCTCTCTGGAATTCCACATGCAGAAAAATGTCAGATGTATGCAATTCTGACCTCTGCTCCCTCTTTCTTCAATATTATGACAGTTAATATGAAAAGTAGTGCTTCTATCTTGGAGCAGTCTTTGATGAATCACTAGTAATAACCCAACATTTAATCCTAAAAGTTGGGCTACCTGTCAAGTTTTTCTGCAAAGTAATTTCTTTCATTTCCACTGATGGTCCTGTTCTAACAGGGTCATCTCCTCCAGATCAATATCAGCTGAAATGTGATTTGACTTTGTGATCTCTGGGGGCATTAGCTTGTCCACTTGCTGTGCCCAAGATATTCCATCTTTTTCTAGTGCTTCTGCTGAACACAAAGCAGCAACAAGCTGGCCAAGGGAGGTGTTATTACTGACTTACCTCCTAAGCTGCATGTTGGATTGAAGCCGTGGAACATGGGCACACAGGCAACCCTATCTTCAACTTCTTAGTCTTTCCAGTGAGTCCATGGTGTGCCATTCTCAGAAAAAGTCCCTTGCCCTTGGTACGTTGCTACGTCATGTATTCTTCCTGCCATCCTATGATTCAGTTGTCTTTCCCAGGGTCTATGTGTTTACAAAATTTCTTTAGGTAAAGATGTGCCTGAAATGCTTTGGTAAATGAGACCACAAAGTGCATTCCTACATCTTCACTGTGTGGGATGGTCTTCTGTTTTGTCACAAAGCTCTGTACAGAGCATCTGGTTATAAACCCAAGAGGAAATGCTTGTTTTCCTGATGTAAATACCATTTTTTAAATGTGGGAGAGTTTCTCCACAACAGCTGTTACTGTCTTTAGAGTTCTTGCTTGAGATAAATAGATGTATTTTGTTCTTAGGTCTATGTCAGGGGCTTGAAGCTAGACTTTTGTATTTAGTTTTTCTTTCAGGTTCTTTTATTTTGTTTGCTATGAACAGGTAACAAAAGAAAGGTTTTTCCTCCTGCTATTCATTTATATTGCCAATTTTGTGGGCCATGTATTAATTCTTTTTTGTAACAGTCTCTATCTCTAGCTGAGGTTGCTCACAAGTATAAAAAATTCTTATATCACGGAACAGTAGATGTCTTCCCACATATCCTGGATGTTTGCTCTTAGAGGTCTCCACATTGCTTTGAGATGCCCTTCCTGCCTTGGGGAATCCCACTGGGATTCTGGGCTATGAGTCAAGTGGTTTTTTTTCTTGTCTGCGTTCTAATATGAACAATCCAACCATGCACATTTGGAGCTGCTGCTCTTCCATGAGATATTACGAGGCAATGAATGAACACTGACCGTATGTATACCTATTTCTAACGTACTTATACCTCTGGTTCAGATGGCAAAAGAACTGTGTCACCGCAGCACTTAGCCCGATTTCTGCTAAGACCCAGTAATCCACAGACATCATTGCCACATAACCAGGGGCAGACACTGCATGGGTTTCCAGTACCAACTCTGCTTTTTACTACACCACAGACTTAGCCAGGCTGGCCTACCAAGAGGGATTCAGAAAGGGGCTCAGACTTGGGCAGATAGGTGTGATCCTCTCATTAAGAATGCACCTGAGGTACCCTGTGACAGTTTCAAAGAGCAGTGTTGCAATACTTCCTAGACAATTATGATTAAGCACTTATCCCTTATCTGAATCAGGAATTCCTGCTTTGTCCCTTCCATATAAAAAAATCCAGAAAAAGCCCTAAAAAATAAGGACAATGAATTTCACGGAAAGTCAGAAATCCTGTTGAAACTTAAGAACGAAGATACAGATTTCAGCATAACACTTACTGATAAGTAAACATATGGAGGGAGTGAAAGAATATGCTTCATTACAAGAGAGTTGCGATTTCAAATTATCTTGAAAAGTTAAGAGATGAAAACAACTTTAGTCTAGCTTCAAAGCTGAAAGAAGGTAACACTTCCATTGCATGACAACACTTGGTTTTCCAAGTCTTTTCATTCCAGCGTTGAACTTCTTTAGCACTTTTATGGAGGCAGGATTTTGCTGGACTATCTCAAAATTCAAACCCGTACTTTAAAAACATTTGGAAAATATCATGAAACTCGAAACCCTTTTGTCTTGTGAGTTTTCAAAGTGATTAGGGTGTCAAGTTAATTCTTAATGATCCTGGCTGGTAGCTCTTTCCTCCTTCTTTTAGGGCTAAGCATCTCCTTGTAGTTCTCTCTTAAATGGACAGAGTGCAGCTAAAGCCTCAACTTACAATGACTGCAGCACTAAAAGATGAGCTAGTTGCTTGCTCTGGTTATTTCTGAGCTGAGAAGCTGGACCAAAAAATGTCCCTGTTAGAAACATACATTTCAACTCTTTTACTTCTGTAACTGTTTTGGCCTCAGCAGAATAAAATCACATGAAAAATGTTCCAATCAGTTCTTTTCAGAGGCATTATGATGTAGTCTTTAATTATAAACATTTTTTTCTGTTCCCCAGAGTCCCAGCCCATTTTGAAATTACTTGTATTTTATTCATATTTTTATTGTTAGAATACTTTCTAGGCTGGAAAGCATCTTTTTAAAGAAAAACAAAATAAATAAGGGGAAATGGCTGTTCTTTTTTTTTAATGCATTTTACATAATACTGGTTGGTATCTTTTGAAATAAAAATAAAATACTGGCTTTTTTCAGCCACACAGAATTACAGTAAAGTTGCAGTGTTACTTGGTATATAGGCTGAAATTCATTACATATAATAAAATTTACCCTTTTCCTTTTTTTTACAGGTACAGGAGTACAATAAATCAAAAATATTGTTACAGGGCTATAAACATTTCTAGCAACAATTCCATTAATCTGAAAGCCTTTGGATTTTTACTTCATTGTAAGTGTTTCTGTTGTGATTATAAATATCAGTAGCTATCCTTAGAGTAGATAGGAAGCATTAGTCTACTTTGTATTGTGCACATAAATATGCATATGTGAACACACATATATATCTGCCATATTTAAGATAATATTAGTCTATGTGCCCTCCTACATTTATACTTACACATTTAGAATATATATTTATACTCAGAATCTGCCCTCAATACACATGGGTACACTTATGTAATTATACTTTGAACCCAAATGCAAAACCCAAACCCCACATTTTTCTTTAATGATGATGAAAAAGACAATAAGCAAGATGTAGCTATTAATATCATTTAAGACACACATGCCCTTTCCTATAAAGCCTCACTGATGAGCAAGAATTTCAGGACGTAAATTCAATATTAAACAGACTTTGGTATGATGATGATGAAAAGGATGGACCACCTCTTCTACGGGGATGGAATGAGAGAGTTGGTGTCATTCAGCTTTGAGAAGAGAAGGCTTCAGGACTTTCCAGCAGCCTTTCAGTACAAAATGAGGGCCTACAGGAGAGCTGGAGAGGGACATTTAAAAATGACATGTAGTGATAGGACAAGGGACAATGGGTTTAAGCTGAAAGAGAGTGGGTTTAGATTAGATATTAGGAAGAAATTACTTACTGTGAGGGTGGTGAGACACTGGAACAGGTTGTCCAGAGAAGCTGTGGATGCCTCATCCTTGAAAGTGTTCAAGGTCAGGTTAGATGGGGCTATGAGCTATCTGGTCTAGTGGGAAGTGTCCCTGCCCTTGGCAGTAGGGGTTGAAACAAGATGATCTTTAAGGTCCCTGCCAACCCAACCCATTCTATGATTCTGTGATTCTGTGAAAGTGTGTACCTTGACAGCAATGTTTTAGTAGTGTTGAATATGGCTTCACACTGACCATCCCAATTGAGTTTATGGGGCGTGGTCTAGGATGCATGCCTTCAGTGCCATGCCAGTTCCAGGGTAAGGGGGATCTGAATGGGTAGACTTCATACTTTACAACTGAATGGACAAACTCTAGTGACTTGCTGGAACTCCAGTTATGGAGCCTGGATTCATCTGTCCAAAATGATTTACCACCAGGACTGAGGGGTTTTAGAACAAGCAAGCCACTTGGGAAAGAGGCAATGAAGTTAAGGTAGTAGAGCTGGCCAAAGAAACTACAGATACCTCTTATTTTATTTTCCTGATTCTTCTGTTTGCTCACACTGAGATTGAGAGAGTGCTGACAGTACAGCCCCCATTCTGCCAAGCATCAGTGATCTATTCACCTTCCTCCTTCTCCTCCCATGCCACTGGTCAGCCTATATGCAACAATTTTGGGTTTCTGAGCTTTTGGATGCCAGATGGATGCAGAAGTCTCTACTCTTCATGGTGTCAAGTAGTGGATATTTAGAACAACAAACCCATTATATAAGAAGTTTCTCTATGTAGATATTATATACAGGGTCAAAATTTCCAGAGATCTTGTAAAAAAAAAAGGTAGTGTTTAGTGGCAGAGCTCAAGGAAGAAGTGGAGGGGCTCAGAAGTATTAGGGAGAGTGAAAGGGAAATAGACTGATGGAGTCATACCCTTTCAACCCCAAAAGAAGTCCAGCAGGAGATGGTGAAGCCCTATCCCTCCTGTCATCAGGCAGATGGAGCAAACCAAGTAGATGGGGGGGGAATGGAAAGAGGTCCCTGATCGAAGAGGTAAAGGAATCCCCTCACGACCCCCATCACCTCCCACAGTGCCCTTAAAGAACAGGTATGAAGCCCTGGATCCAGAGAGTCAGGCAGAGGGCAGTCAAGAAGAGGATCTGTCTGGAGGGTTTCCTGGTTGCATCCCGTCTACCAGACAGATTACAACCACAGCTACAAAGGAAAAAGAAGGGTAGTTGTAGAAGGCAACTCCCTTCTGAG
The DNA here is from genome assembly GCA_035041135.1 of Platyrinchus mystaceus. Lineage (NCBI taxonomy): Eukaryota > Metazoa > Chordata > Aves > Passeriformes > Tyrannidae > Platyrinchus > Platyrinchus mystaceus. Next base: position 103,502,807 of record JAWWLV010000088.1, on the reverse strand, counting down.
GGGAACTGAAGGCCCTATATGCTTACTGGACTCATCCCACAGGGAAGTCTGCTGCCTTCCCAGAGCCCAGGTGAGGGCTATTAGTAGGAGACTCCCTGAGCTAATCCAGCTGTCTGATTATTATCCACTTCTTGTGGGCCAGGCTGGCAGTAATGACATTAATGAAAGAGGAACCAGGGCCATTAAAAAGGGCTTCAAGGTGCTGGGTCGATTAGTTAAAGGGACAGGAACACAGGTGGTGTTCTCCTCCATTCTTGCAGTAGCAGGGATGAATGAGAAGTAGGAAAACCCATCTTATCAATAAGTGGCTAAAGGATTGGTGTCACCTACAGAATTTTGTTTTTTTCAACCATGGGGCAAATTCTATGGTACCTACCCTGCTGGTGTCAGATGGGCTTCATCTATCTAGCAAGGGCAAAAGGACTACAGCCCATAAGTTGTCGGGGCTGATCAGGAGGTCTTTAAGTTTGAGGGGGGAAGGGCTTGAAACTAGGCTCTCCAGACATGAGCTGAGGGGTGGAAAGCCAGAGTTGGAAGTGAATCAGCAGCCCAGCTGAAGTGCATGTACACCAATGCACACAGTTTGGGAAACAAGCAAAAGGAGCTGGAAGCCATCATGTGGCAGGAAAGTTATGATGTAGTCACCATCACAGAAACGTGATGGGATGACTCACATGACTGGAGTGCTGCCATGGATGGCTACAAGCTCTTCAGAAGGGACAGGCAAGGTAGGAGAGGTTGAGCGGTGGCTCTATATGTTAGTCTCTTGACTCTGTAGAACTTGAAGTCAGTAACAATAAGGTTGAGTGCCTGTGGATCAGAATCAGGGGGAAGGCCAACAAGGCTGATATCCTGAAGGGAGTTTGTTACAGACTACCCAACCAGGATGATGAGGGTGATGAATTATTCTACAAGCAGCTGACAGATGTCTTAAAATTGTCAGCCCTTGTTCCTGTGGGTGACTTCAACCTGCCAGATGTCTGCTGGAAACTCAACACAGCAAAGAGGCAGTCTAGGAGATTCCTAGATTGTGTAGAGGATAATTTCCTGCTTCAGTTGGTAAATGACCCTACCGGGGGTGGGAGTCTGCTAGACCTGCTTTCACAGAGAGGGCTGGTGGGAGATGTTGTGGTCAGAGGCCGTCTGGGGCACAGTGACCATGAAATAATAAGAGTTTTCAATACTCAGGGATGCAAGGAGGGCCATCAATAAAACTGCTACCCTGGACTTCCACAGGGCAGATTTCATCCTACTCAGAAGACTAGTTCAGACTGTACCCTGCAAAAGAACCCTTGAAAACAAAGGGGTCCAGGAGACATGGACATGATTCAAGAAGCAAGTCTTGAACACACAGAAGCAGGCTGTCCCAGTGTGCCAAAAGGTGAGCTGGCAGGGAAGACAGCCAGCCTGGCTGAACAGGGATATTTTGAAGAAAAATAGGGGAAAAAAAGAGAGATTACCAACTATGGAAAAAAGGGCTGGTTACTCATGAAAAGTTTAGGAATATAGTTAGGTCATGTAGAAAGAAAATTAGAGAGACAAAGGCACAATTTGAACTCAATCTAGCCACCTCTGTTAGGGATAACAAGAAGTGCTTCTACAAATATGTCAATAGCAAAAGGAGGGGCAAGGAAAACCTCCACTCTTTGTTGGACATGGGGAGGAACATAGTCACCAAAGATGAGGAAAACGTTGAGGTACTTAACACCTTCTTTGCCTCAGTTTTCAACAGTAAGACAGGCTGTCCTCAGGACAAATGGCCTCTGGAGCTGGTAGACAGAGACAGGAAGCCGAATAGCCCCCCTGTAATCCAGGAGGAAAATGTGACCTGCTGAGCCACTTGGATCCTCACAAGACTATGGGACCAGATGGGATCCATCC
>JAWWLV010000088.1:103394807-103500826 GCA_035041135.1 Platyrinchus mystaceus | reverse complement strand
TCAGGCATTGGAATGGGCTGCCCAGGGAGGTGGTGGATTCACTGTCCCTGGAGGTTTTTAAGATGAGACTGGATGTGTCACTTAGTGCCATGGTCTAGTAACCATGGCGGTGTTGGATCAAGAGTTGGACTTGATGATCCCGGAGGTCTTTTCCAACCCAGTTGATTCTTTGATTCTATGATTACTACAGCACAGAATACAGAATGTCCAGAGAACTGGGGTGCTGTGGAAGGCTGGATCTGTTTTTAACAGCATAGAGTGTGAGCAGGTGGCCTTGCAAACTCAATAGACAAAATAGCTCTTATCACAAGTGTGAAGCCAGGGAAAAGATGGCCTGTGGGACCTCGAGACATCATATAAGAAATATGATAGAAATAGGATCCAGGTTCTGACTACCCCAGTGCTGTCCGATGCCAGATCAACACTCCTTGCTTATCCTTTGCAGTCAAAATACATTTTTGTATTTATGATGGAAAGAGAGAAAGAGATGAAACTGAGAAAGAAAGGATTCCAGAACAAATAAAACAGCAAGAAGACACTTTAAAAGACCATGAGGAAAGGATACCTTTTTCTCTCCGTCCTTACTCTTTACTCTCATAAATACATGATTTCATAAATGCCTTCATGCTGATCTTCTCTGCAAACTCTCATGTTGTTTTGCATGCTCTGAGAGTAATGTACATTCAGTTTGGGAGCAGTGATCCCTTTGAACTCACTTGAAATAAGAGATGACAAATGGAGAAACAGATTTTAATCTTGGCATTTTGGCAGTAGATGATGATGAGTATTCAAAAATGAAATACGAACTGTGAAAATGAGAACTGTGTTTTCTTTTGTCTGGAGCTCCTTGGTCCCCAAATTATTCATATTCTGAGGCTGATTCATCATCTTCCTCCTTTTGTTTAATCTTCCTCTGACTGTCAGAATCCAGTGGGAAAGAGAAAGAACACCTTTAAAACTTTCCATCCTTGATTAATTCTAACTTTAATGGATAGAAGGAATGAGCCAGTTTTCCCCAGTGTCCTTATTTTGCATTCTTGTCCTTGAAGAAAAGACACACGGATAACAGCTGGGCAAATTTTTTTAGAATGCAAAAGGCATGTGTTGTGTGTGAGGTTTTGGTCTCTGGTGGGACTGGTCATCAGTGCCATGAAATCATTCTCTTGATAGCTCTTGATCTTGCTGAGAGTTTTGCTCCTGTTACTACATCATTGAAAATACTTAAAGACTACTGTAAAAAATGTTGTGTCCCAAAGGTTTCTTCAGGAAAGAAAGACATATCTGCTCAAAACCAAGCCTGCAATATCCTTCACATTCTCTCCAACTACAGTTTGCACTTTCCTCGAACTGACCATTTTTACCATAATTTTCTCAACACATCCACATCAGGAATTCTAAAATCCAGGTCATTTGAAGTGTGACTTACTGCCTTCTTATCAGCCATAGGGAAGAACATCTTAATAATTTTATTTGTACCTCCTTCATTCCAAAAGCTGGTTAAAAACTGCCCCAAATTAAACCATGCATTCTATGGTTTACCTATGCTTATTAAAAAAACATCTCTGTAGAGCAGCTTCCCCACACTTTTGAAAAATCAATAACTATCTTACTTTTATATGTATATTTGTATATAGATGTATCTTTTGCACTCTGTGCTCTTAGTATCTTTTCCTGTTTATCTTAAAGTCCTCTCTATAGAGCAGTTTGCATATGTTCTTCAGAAAGAGTGCTATCTGTCTTGTCACAAAAAAAAGTATTATCTAACTTCAGCACAAGTGTCTGAAGTCAATGATGCCAATGGTAATGTTGGTATTTGTCTTTTGGGACAAAGCAGAATAGTGGAAAGGAATACACAGAGAAGTATTGCAAATGAAACTATTCATTCCCAAAGCTTTATAACCAGTTTACTCCACATAGTTTCTTTTTCTTTCACTTGCAAATTCATTTTGCTTTTTGATCTTTGAAATACTATAAGTCCCTATCCATATTATTCCTTTTGCTTGTTGTTAAAAAAATCAAGGCCATTTAAAACAAAAGAGGAAGGGTGAAATGTCTACATAAGTGTCTCCCATTTCCTCTTCAAGGCTTCCTTGTCATCAGCACTGTTCATCCATCACCTTTGCTCCATGATGTGGCACCTAGTCAGCGGCAGCCTGTGCTGTACTCTTCAGAAGTCCATGGGACATTTTCAACACTCACCATGTCTGACAGACAGGAACCTGTTTTGTGAGTGTCTTTACACAGCTTTCTCTGCTGCTCTCCGTCATCTCCATCATTCAATGACCTGTGTGAGAGTTTAATGTCAGACAGACAGAACCTGAGCGAGAATACTCTGTACATCATGACCCACAGGTGGAATAGCTCTTGGCAGGGATCAAACCCAGTTCCTTTCAAGACCTTTTTGAGGACTGAGATGCAATTTTAAGGTGCACTGACTTTGTGCTGACCGTACACAAAGAAATGATGGTAAAAGAAACTGACCAACACCTTTGATGTTAGGCAGCAGGTGAATACAACCATGGAAAAGGCAAAGGAGCCTAAAGTAGATATATAAAAGTCTTAGAGTAAGTGAGAGCTAGCCACCCTTCCAACACTTCTTTCCACATCACCAGAAAGAAATAACTATTTCAAAAGTACTATTTATTTCAGACTAGACTGGGTACCTGCAAGACAGGTCACCTTCTTGAGTTCCCTATGTCTTCTTATTGACCGTAATGTGATTGATGGGCTTAAATGGCCATTCTGTCAGTGTCTAAGGGAAGGAAGATGACCCCAGTTCACACAGCCTGGAGGTAGCTACATCCATATGCCCTGAATATTTTACAAAGTGAACTTATCTGAAATAAAAGGAGGTCTTTTGCCCTATATTCTTTCAGGATGTGCACTCTGGGAGTCTTGTAAAAGCAAGCATAATTCAACTATTGAAAGTGGCCGGTACATAAGCTAAGCTGTAGAACTTCTAAAGGGTGACATGCTTTACACACTCAGTGTTTTATATAGCCCAACACAGAAAGGTCCATGGTTAATTTAGTGAATACTGCATGTAGTATCATGTGTAGCACATTTAAAATCTCATGCCTCATTGTATTGTGTAATGCTAAAATGGTGACAAATCCAGCAAAATGGTTACTAGAAAAAGGCAAAGAGAAAGCATCTGGGAAAAACCTAAGCCACAGTGTTCTCTCAAATATCTTGTTTGGATACTGTTTGGAGTGTTCTTTGCTGTAGTATATCTGTGGGTGACAGATAGGGGGAACATTTACAGATACTTGACAGAAAACCAAGTTTATTTATCTTTTTTTGGATACTTAAGTACAATCCTCTACTGCATCTTCTCTCATGACAAATCTAGACAGGTCTGTTATGAGGATATCCAACACGCTTGATCCTCCCAAGGCTTTGCCTTTCACCATGCTCATCAAGATGGTTCTGCCTATTGTTTCAGTCATTGCATCATCGTGATGTTTCACTGCGCAAAGTTTCTCATTAGTAAAGGTATGGGAGAGAAATGCAAGCAATAAACATCTCAAGTACATTTATGTATGTGATGTTTTAGCTAAATGAAAACATTTTCACTGCTGTGTGAAGTTGGACTGAATGTTTCTGTTTCCAGTACTTTTTATGCTCTGCTGGGGATGAGACCAGCTAAAAGCAAAAATGCCCACTTTGAAACAGAGAACTACAAGTTGCTGATCTACTCAGTACACGTCACCAGGGCTTTCAGAGAAAAGTTTAGAAGTGAAAAACTGATTTTCTTCTCAATGTTTTGGACATATGAAAAGCATCTCAATTAAGTCAACATCTTTTCTTGAGATTTAGGGTGCACAGTATAGCAGATTGCAGAGCTGATTTCACAAGTGGCAGTACTAACATCAGTTCGTTTTTTTCTTCAGTTGAATAAAATTCATAGGAAATTTTCTCTTTCGCTTCATATTTGTAAGTATAACTCACCACTTCAATTTTACATTTGAAAAGTCATGCAATATTTTGGGCAATGTATTAGAGCTTATAGCTTCCAATAATTAGGCACTTACAACCTGCTGCATTGTCAAAACCTATCCTGGTATCTTGTTCCATAATCCTCCAAAACTGCTTTGAAAATCAGTGACTACTCTTCTACAAACTCTCTCTTTTGTGTGGCTTTTTTTGGTAAGTCTAATTTTAAGTCTTCTGGTCTTTGATGGATGTACAAATTCATTTCATCAGTCAGTTATCCTGCAATATAGGCATCCGAGTCATATGCTCTCCACCAGCCTTTGCTTGGTTAAACACCAGATGGATGAAACAGCTGTATAAATCTTTTATCTCTGTAACAGCCTTTCCTTCATTTATTCTGTGACTTATGTGGTTAGTTTCACTTGTGTGTTCTTCCAATTAGGGAGTTAACCAATCTCTGTCATTCAGATCTATTTAACACGCTTTGCTTATCTTAGGAAATTTTAATTTTACATCGATTTTCCAACATACACATTAAATATTTAGCCTGCATTTCAAGTAATATTGATGTCTTTGATATCTCACTTCATTATCTGTTAATCTATCAACATTACTGATATTATTAAAAATACACATTATCATGACAGTTTGCAGCTACAATCCCTTTCTCAGGACTAATACTTTCTTGGGAGACAATGCTCTCCTCCAAAACTGTGAATTTTCTAATCAATGGAATTTTTTTTCTCACCATTCTGGTTTGCAGTTGCACTATTTCTGTAATCTTACTATTTTGTTAAAACAGTATAAGTCTAAACTGAAAGACAATAGGAGAACTATCTATTGAAGTGTACATCCTTTAAACAGTTAACTTTTTTGTAAATTAACATTTTTTATGAATAGAAATTTTGGAACACATTTGGACTCTGTCTAGAAGAATCCAGACTTAAAATAAGACTGTTGCCATGATTAAAGAATCTGATTGTAAGAAAGTATGTATGGTACTAAACCCTGAGGAGAATACCTCAGATAAGGAGTTCTATGCTCAACTAACCTTAAAAAGGACTTAAAGAGACACATAATACATTTTGTCTCTATCTTTGTGATCTAAAGACTGCAACATGGGGAATTTTGTGCAAAAGCAGAGAACATTTTAATGCATTTGAATATCGGGAAGTCTTATAGGAAGAGGGTATAAAGTCCTCCAACCATACAGCTTAAAGAGAAGATAAAAAAAATCCCCTGCAAGAATTTTTTTTAAATTTTATTTTTTTTAGGAGAAAAAATTAGTTGGTCTGGTTAGAATAGAATTAGACTAATTTGTTTATTCTTCTTCTTCCCTCACCCTCCAAAAAATTTTTGTCTTGGCCAAGGTCAGAGTAATACTGTAATCACTTTTTTATTTAAGAAAAAGGGAAATGAGAGGCAAGTGGTGAATACTGATGCTGAGTTTTGGAAAGGCTGTTGTGGCAGCGTCATTCTGTAGGGTGCACCAGCAATGCATTGTTGGCTAATTTTGCCATTCCACACAGTAATGTAATTTCTGAGTTCCAAAAACATTCCAGTCCAGACCATGAAGTGCACAGCCTAAGAAGTCCTGAGACTTTGCAATCAATAAAGAAATTTTTATATGGAAAAGAGTGACAATAAAAGGCAATATGAAAATAAAATCATATTTTATATGACAAACATACCTCTAGCATATATGAAATAAATCTAAAACTCTAGGATGTCATTACAGGTGATGAGATGCCACAAAGACTCCATAAGCTATCTCATGCCCCTGAAATGCTTTAATGCTACTAAGTCCTAAAGTTTTGTTCTTTACATTTGCTCTTTCATGTATGTGTGTCTGTGTCTCTGTGTGTGTCTGTGTCAGTATGTGTATTCAAATTCTGTGGAATAGGATAGTAGATGAGAACAACTGCTCACAACTAGCCCTCTTCTGACTAAATGATATAAAGGGAGTGCAGTTGTAAGGACATGTGAGGTTTTTCCCCTCTCCTTGATATTTCAAGGATATGATTTATAATAACCCCATCATTTCAAGGTTGGCACTTGTCTGAATTCATGCTCTCTTTCTAATAGCTTTTCAACCCTGTGTGCTTCTGTTATTGTGTTTCATATCCACACACACTGGAGTTTTTATCAAAGTAAAAGGAATCAGAGTGACCACAGTGTAAAGTAATTTTGTTCAGAGAAGAGACTCTTGGTGATTTCTTCTTTGCATGGTAGCACAAAATGCAGAGTTGTTCATAGCGCTGCATAGAAATACAGTCTCACAGTAACAAATGCTTTGATGTGTTTGATGTGTTTCAAGCATTTCTGAAAAAATTTCTAAGCATATGAGCTATGATACATGAATGCATCCTTAATATAGGGAAATAACCTTGAACTTCAACTCCATTACTGCAAGAAAAGATCTGTTCCTCCTTCTAAGGTGTGTATAAGAGTTAGGTAAGGAGTATTTCTCATTTCAGCTCTATGGGAATGTAAACTGCCTATACCTGTATAGAAATCCCCCTTTAAACTTCCAGCTTGGTATCAATAGCTATTTTGCTTGCAGTGTGACGACAGTTACATGTCCCGTGCTTATTTTCCCCTCCATCTGCAAGCAAAAATGTCCTTCCTGTCAATATCAGTTACCTACATGTAGCCAGAAGAGATTGGATCTCACACTATTCCAGAAACATTTTTCAGACTGTTATAGCTATGAGATGAAATCTCATTTATTTTATAGCCACAAATTTCAACAGGGAACAGAAATAATTTCTTCTTCATGGAAAGAATTTTTAAGCCTTTGAGACTATCCAACATAATCTTTCCCAAGTAGATTAGCTTAAAAGTTTCTTAAAGAAGTTAACTTAAAAGTTTTTAAGTGTCTTACAAAATTGAATATATAGTTGATGGTAGATTTTAATATGTCTGGTCTTCTGTTGCTATGGAATTAGGAAGAAACTGCAGTCTTTCCCTCTACTTGATTTTACTGGTGTAAGACAGCCAGTGACATATGGGAGCACACTTTCTGCATTAAGATTTCTAGAACTTTCCCCATGTTTTACCTGTGCAATTTGAATGGACCACTGTTTTCTTGTCATTCTAGAATAGACAGAATGACAAAGAAATATTTTGTTAGATTTCAGAAATCCTAGTTTAAGAAAGACAGATTGCTGTACTTCTACTCCGCACATAAGGATATACTTGAAATTCAATAATACTTTCTCTGCATATTTTCTGCTTAAAATCTGATAGTTTTTGAAACTACTATGAAGGAATCAACATTAAATATATTTTAATAATCTCATTGTGATTATCTTTAGGGAACATATTATATAGCAATCATATATCATTCTAATTTTTTATATCCTAAAGTTTTGAAGGGCTTCATTTCAAGAAAATCAATCCCCAAAACTCTGATATTAAGTATAAATAGACAGGAGACTTCAATCCACTTTGTTTAAGGTTACATTCTGCGGGTGTCAATCATGTTTATTATTATCTACAAGCCAGGAGACAATTCTCCAGAAAATGCAGTCTGTACTTTTTTAGTATATATGCATATATATGCAATTTAATTTATACAAATACATATGTACAGTGCATGCACCAATGGGCTACTATGTGAAAACTTGCATGACTATAACAATCAGCAGATTGTTATCAAAGACTATCTAATATATTCATTCCAATATTTTGTCATATTTTTCTGAACACATGTATTTGTGCAAAATGTTGCTGACAGAGGTCTTGTAGCAAGCCTCTAAGACACGTACATTTCAGTGTGTCACAGCTGGAAGAATAGTTTCCATAGACATTCAGCATTAAAATAAAACAATTGTATTTGGCATATGGAATAAAATGTTGCACTGCAAAGTCATTCATTGGAGAGGCACTTTATATTTTAGTTTCAAGGAAGTAATTCAGAAGAAAACAGCACATCTAATTTGGTAATTTTGTACATCTTCTCTGTGAATCTGAGAGCACTGAAGTCCAGTAGTGGGGCAGCAACTCTTTTATTTGCCATGAAATATAAGGAGAATATTTCCATACTGGGGGGCAGGGGAAAAAAAGAGTAAAGTTTCAGTGTTAGCTGTGTCCCTGAGTTTTTGTTGTAATTGAGAAGATGTTGAAAGGAAAGCCCTTAGGAATCTAGGGCATCCTTAAGACAGTCTGTTACCTGATTGTCTTCAACTGCTTATTAACAGAAAATCCCATATTTATAAATTGAACTAAGCTTGTGTTTTAAGTGAATAGAACTGTGTGAAGGTCTGCCATCTTTCACTTACTCTGTTTCACAGGGTTTCATGATCAACGGATCTAAGTCTTTTAAGTTCCACTTCCTAAATCAGAGGACATAAGCCTCTAAATTTCTTGTTGCAGATGTAAAGATACTAATACCCACCTAAGCAAAAAAACCTGCCTTGTACAACTATTAATTGCCCTGCAGGAAGATGATGTGACAAAAATACTGTTTACCTATGAAAGACACTGTTTAGCTGTGAAATCAATAGTCAATACATTGAATTACTCGATACCCGTACAAATGGGAACAAATTGTTCCATGATCAGCTATCCTTTTTTGTTACTTATTTTCTCTTCTCTTACTCAACATTTGGTTCTATAACTATCCTAAAACACATAACTTACATTGCATTACTACTTGAGCAGTAATTATGAGCAATGAGTTGCTACAAAATAATATATTTTTATAACAGAACATGTATTTTAACATAAAGGTTAACTTTTATCATGAAGGAACAATTCAGCTAGAACTGCACATTTGATATAAGTGCACAAAACACACAAAAGAGAGGTGGCAAACACTACCTGAAGTCCATTTGTGATACAGCCAAATGGAAGGATTATGCATCATTGTTAGACAACCTCACAGAGACAGAATATCTGCTTGAAGATAAGCATGACAAGACCATATTTAGCAACAGGAATCTTCACCACACTCCCTTTACCGTAGCCCCCATCATCTTTCTGCAGAGTTTGTATTTGCTCTAGTCTGTGGTGGGCATGTCCATGTTACAATAAGTCTGCCTTATCTTTCACTTGAACTGCGAAGATCTTTCAGTGATGATAAGAAACTGAGAGTAATTTTCCAAAAAGAAAAGCATATGAAACTTATTTTAAAGAATTAATATTCTTAGCTATAATGGTCAGACTCGTCTCCCAAAAATACCTTGGTCTGAGTAACAGTTCCTCAGACCTGCTGAGTCACTGCAGATAAATCTCTTCAATAATTAGGTTTTCATGAAAATAAGGTAATGATGTTAATTTGGCTTGAAAGGTATTTTGTGATCTTCTGATGAAATCTATTCTGTAATAAGCAGAGAGTTCATTACTCAGAAAGAATAATATTCTTTCAATCTTGCAATATTCTTGAAAATAAAAAAAAAAAAAAAATTAAAGATGTGCCTTTCTGCAAGTTAGGTACAAAGAGTGTTTCTCCTTTACCATGTTTCATCTTGCCTTTTTGAGCCTGTAAGAACAAAAACAAAAACAGGGTAGATCATGATATCAACAAATGCTGAAAGGCCATTCACACAGGATGAAGCATGACGAAGAGGAGAGAAAAAAGGACTCCTGGAAAAGGAAAGTGAAAAGTCAAAGAGATCAAATAGAAACAAACTGCTGCTCAGTCCAGCTAAATAAATACTAGCAATACATGTGACATATGATACCAGCCTGGATGAAACAAAGAGTGGCATTTTTTCACACTATGTTTTTTTCCAAAACTCTCTTCTCAGCCAAAGCAGATAATACTCCAACTGAGAAAAACTGATTTGCTTAGAGTCTTGCCAATATGGAAAGGGGATTTTACACTAAAAATGCTTGGCAGAATCTCCTATTTCCCCTTAGCTCTAAGTTAAGATGATATGGGTGAGAGAAAGACAATCACACAGTAGATGATAAAGAGGGAAAAGGAGAAAAAGAAAAAATCCAAAGGGATTTCAGTATTACTGATGTGTTTGTAACCATGCAGGTTGCCTGCTTTGTACATAACACATATACATTAAACTTCCATGTAAAGAAATTAATACTGATCTGCACTTCATCAGAAAAGGTCTTCTCTGAGTTTGTCAATTTTTAAAAGTGAAGGAAGTGTTAGTGTGTCAGGTCTTTAGGCTGCAGACTGTTCTCTCTGCCCTAGATGCTTAGGGAGAGCCACATGCATCCCAAGCACTATTTGCTGTGATGAAAATGAAGTGTCTGAGTGATACAGAAGAAGTTGCTCACTCAAAAAGAGCTCATACACAGGATTATTTTATTACTATTATTTAGGCTTCAATTCAGCAAAGCACTTGAGTATGTGCTTTAAATCTATTAGTTGTTGTTAATTAGTTGAGGCCGTCCTTGTAACACAGACAGCTTACCTTTGAAGACACACTATTCAAATTCCCCACAATGTACAAAGAATAAGATTTTTTCATGCACTTCATTTTTCTGTCTTCTCTGGCTTTTGTTCATTCATGCCCAGAGTGAGGACTGCTGCAGCATGCATTCACAAGCTAGAGGTAGAAAGAGTTCATAACCTGCACCTTTCAGCAATCACTTTCAGTTTTATTGTTGAATTTCTGATTTTCAGTTCTGTGAAGTGCCTGGGCTGGGCTAAAATTAATTGTGACTGAAAGAATGGCATTTTCAAAGTTGTTATGACAATCTGCTTCCTTCATTGAGATGCATAAGACCTAGATATTCCATTTTTTTTCAAGGCCACTTGCGTAACTCTTAGAAAATATATTGGCTATGTGGTGGATGACTCAATTGTCCTGGAATAAAATACTGCTTTGACAAATCTACTTATACTTCTGAGTGTCATTGAGTAAGTGATATTCATTCTTAAGGCAGGCATTTCCTGCCAAATTTTCAATCAAAATTATTAGTTATAGTTAATAAAAGCAGTTCTATGGAGACTTAATTACCATTCCCCATTTTCAAGTCCCCTGTTTAGAAAGATTTTGAGTTAAAAGATCAATTTTCCCTATTCCTGAGCACCTATCACCAATAGGTCAGGGTAACATGCAGGTCAAAAGTTTCTAGTTCTTCTGAAAGTCTGAAAGCAAGACAGCTCTTTCAAAGACCAGCTTTTTATACAATTCATTTTTTCCCCTTTATTCTTTGAGGGATAGGAGCCCAAAGAAACTCTGTTATTGATTTTTCATATCCCTGTTTGAGCACATGTGAACTGCACCCTTAAACTTGAAGCATTCACAGTGAACAAAAAGAAACTCACACTATTCCTCAGTGCTATCTATTAAAATGCAAACTTTATTTCTACTAGCCACAGTTTCATGGAGGGCATAGTCTTTTTCTTGTCATGCACATACCTTATTTAGTCTTAGAGTTCTTTGGGTCCTCTCCTGATGATAACTTGATGATCATCAGTTATTTGATTTGGTAGACAAAAGCAAATCCTTGGTTATCTCATTGAAATTCATGCAGTGTCCAGTAATGTCTGCCACCTTGCTTGGTGCTCACGATATGCTTGTCTCAAAGATTACACAACACACATTAGGTTTGCTTACACATTTCTATTCTTAAAACTAAGTTACTCCCTTATCCTGTTCAGTTAACTAAAGTCCATATGTTAATAGCATTGACAACTGGACCTAACTGCTACACAGGCCCCTTTTTGTTATGTAGACATGCTTGTAAATGTCCATACAGATCATTTTCCTGCATTGCCATTTGTGAAATTATGTATACATATTGAGACATTCTCCAGATCTTAATATATGAACTGATTGTAAATGCCATCAAATTACTCATTACAAATGTGGCATTATTCACACAGCCAATTGCCTAGTTACTTGTAACCTGTTTATCATTCTCAGTGCTGTTGTGTACTAGAGTCAAGATTAGGTCTTTTGTGGAAGACACTGCTTGCCATCTATGCCTTGCCTGTACGTTGTTATACATGTGTTTTTGTACACCTGCCCTACAGCAAATCTTCCTCCCTCATGCTCATTTTCCAGCAGTCTGTTGTGAGAGTCATGGTAGCAGAAGTGTTTGTGGGTGGATGGCATATGCTGGCACTACATGTAGCACATAGCAGTCCTCTAAGCACAGCTAAACAGATTTGGTATGTCATGATGTCTTTTTTTGACCTTAGTGGCCCAGATGGGTTCCCCAAATATTTCCATCTGCGTTTTTTCCATTGTTTAATCCATTCCCACACAGCAGTAGGCTGGCATCTAAGAGCTGATATGGACATCCAGTGTACTACTGGCAATTGGGGCACTAACTAAAGCTGTTTCAGTTGCTTTATGGACTCCAGCACAGGTGTTGCAGATCTCTTTCTTTTGGACTGTGTGGCTAGCTTCTCATCCCCAATATCTGTGGCTTCAAAATCCCAGTGACTGGCATCAGATTCCATCACGGACCTGCAGGATATTTTATACTTCACCACTATCTCCCATAGGGCCCAGTGTCACTGGTGTGCTACAACTTGTTTCGCTTGTAGAAAGGCTTACTGTTATTTGCAGGCCCACACAACTTTGATTTTGCACGTGGTTACCATGGCTCCCACAACTGGCTGCACCTGGGAATGTGCACCCACCAGAACACTGCGACTCTGAAAAAGATTTCTGGAGAAAGACCAGATGTCTCTTATTTCCATGCTCCAGATCCCAATGGGCAGCCCCTGCTACCATGATCTTAGAGACCAAGATCTCAGCCCTTTTTGATTAGCAGTGCAGCTGTCCTGCCTTTCGACAAGCCACCTCCCCCGATTCTCTGCTCAGCATTTTGCTGTTCTATATACCCCTGTCCTTCTGGGCAGTCCTCAGAGCTTCTCTTACCTGCCCATTAGTGTGTGCACTGGTTTCCAGAGCATCCTGCTCTTCATCCAGTTTCCATACTTCTTCCAGCAAAGGCACAGCCTCACTTTAAGGCTTATCTTCCCATTCCCTTCACACATGTTGAACCTTTTTCATATTGGTTTCCCAATGCTCCCGGTGTCTCCATCTTCACCTTTGTATACTCCCTGACAGATCACAACATGCCATCAGGTCAAACACTATGCCAGCAGGCCTCAGTCATCCTTTCATTGAAGGACCAGAGATTTCTTCTGCCTTTACACTTGAACATTCTACAAAGTTTTGTTCACACACATATTCACATCAACTCACACCTCAGCCTTTGGAGCTTAGTGAATAGCATGACCTCACTCCTGTCATCCTGGCCTTGGGCAAAGGCTGCAGTGCATGCAACCTGTGCTGTGCCAACCCCATCCCTGGAGCAAGGTCTTGCCATAACCTCACATCCAAGAGCCCAGTGCCCATCTATCCACATATTAGTTATCCGCAATTCATGTGGTTGGCATTCCATTACAGTCAACACCAAATGGCAATGTGGATATTAACTGGGCTTGATACAAAAACATTTTATTTACAGGTACATGTAATTTTATTAATTAAATGACTGGCCTTTTTTGTAGGAGTGTTAATGGACAGTGGTTCCTGTTGTGTCAGGTGTAGTCCTGGTGCAGTGTTGAGGGTCCCTGGTTCTCTCCCCAAGCAACCCTGGGCAATGTCAGTTATGGGACTGTGTAGAGAATGCTCTATTCTTCATTGTCTTGCTCAAATTCAAAGGTGCTCAGCACCTCCCCAACTTCCACAGTGACTGACATAGTAACAACTTTCACAATCACTAGCAGATCACTTAGACTTGAAATGATGCTCTGTTGTTACTTTCTTGTCCTATGGGGATAACTAAAGTCCATATCCTAACACTTTCAACTAGGCCTAATTTACTCTAACTGCTGTTTCTCTGGGTTGGAAACAAGAGGGATTTTCAGCTGTGTGCAAGGCTGAGGATTCTTGAGCCATCTGTAAGGCAGAGAGAGAGTTTTCAAGCCAGAGGAGATGGTTAGATCAGGTGAAGTGCCTCAAAATAGGGACATTTACAGTCAGAACTCTGGTTTCAGGAAAGTGATGCAGAAGTGAGTTCTCCCCTGCACTTCCTCCAGAGCATGCAGGAGGACTAAAACCTCTCAGTTGCTCAGTTTTAAAACATGATTTTAATCCTGGAAGTTACAGTAGCCTAATTAAATCAGGCTGTTAGGCAGTATGACAATTATATTAGGTATAGAGCATATATTAGGCTACATGGCAATTAGGATAGTGTATTGAGGGTGGTTGGGCACTGGAGCAGGCTCCTGGGGAAGTGGTCACAGCACCAAGCCTGACAGAGTTCAAGAAGCGTTTGAATATCGCTCTCAGGCATAGGGTATGACTCTTGGGGTTGTCTTGTGCAGGGCCAGGAGTTGGACTTCAAGGATCCTTGTGGGTATTCTATGATTCCATGATTCCAACTAAAAATTGTTATCATTACATTGCACATTCTTTCCAGAGAAAGTATTTTCACAGTTGAAATTGGGTGAAGCATCATATCTGGATATCAAAAACCTCAAACAAAAAGATAGAGCTACTTTGAATCACTCACAGTGAATGCTATAGCAAAATTTAAGAAGCCCCTCTTAAGAATTTAAGAGAGTAACGAAAGTTTTGGAAGAGGAGAAAACTGAAAAAAAATACTGTTTCCATCAGTTGAAATGCAAAAGACATTTTGCCTGGTGAATTGCAAACATGCAGTGTAAAGAAAAGTTTTGCTCAGTTTTGCTTCCAGTATTTCCTCTTAGGAAAAAACTCAGTCTTCATCTTCACAATTTATTGAAAATATAGAGTCATGCAAGCTGTTATTAGACAGCAGAAAACCAGAAGGTTTTGCTCTTCAATAAAACCAGTGACAATTTCAATTAGATTTCTTGTGCTTTTTTTCCCAGTCTTATGGTATTGTAGAAAAAAAAAAGATTTAATAGTTTATTGTATTCAGCTACTATATAGCTTTCAATGTGCCAGAATAGATTTTTAAAGGGCAGAAAATAGAGAAAACCTGATGAGAAAACGGTGAAATTTTCAGTATTATTCTTTGGTGTTGTGGTGAACTCATATAGCTCACTATAGCTTAGTTTCTTTGTGTGAGATTCTCTTCTGTGTGTAAGGCTGACCAATTTACCATTGACCAAATGTAAGTGCTTTTTATCCACTGTAGTAAATGAAATGTTATCACACATATTTAAATTATTAGGCAACATTTCAGTGTAAGAATATCTTCACATCTAATCCTTGTGAATTACTTGGTTTCTTCATATATTGAAGGGAACATTCTTAAAAGCACGCAGATGATTTACTTCAGCCAGTAACTAATGCCACTTCCTAGTGGCCTTCAGCAAGGGCATCACTGGTGGCAGGTGACAATTCTTAGAGTTGTTGTGAAAAAAAAGGATAAGCTTTTTAAAGTCAACTTTTTTAAGGTTAATTATCAATCAAATTAATACTTTGTAACTGTAAAGGCCTGCTTGTTCCCCTTAGAAAAATTTTGAGCTTCAAAGACTGATAATAATTCTGCAATCAGAAAAATTGCTGCTGCCATGAAGGTGCTGCACTTTACGATCTCCGCCAGAGTTTACACTATTTTCCTGGAAGTCTAGTTTGGCCGCAACAGGTGAGAGACACCCAAGCATTTTACTTATTTGTTTGTCTTCTCTAACCATATTCAAGTGAGAAAAAATCATTACAGCAGACACTATAACAAAGTTAAAGGAGATAAATCGAATTCCCTAGCAGCCAGCTTCTTCCTCCATTATATACACAATACACTACAGGACTGTCAGTGTTCAGACTGGGAGGAATCTCAGACACCAATGCACACTGAGTATGTGCAAAAGCCAAGAGCTCAAAACAGCCTCTGCAAAATATACCTGCACCTCTCTGCAAAAGTCCGTCTGAGTGCACTGAACAACCACTAAAACTGTGGCTGGTTTATGCTGTTTTTTAATAAGAGATTCTCTAATGCTTCCTCCTTCTTTTTTAAGCCATTAAAAAAGGAAAAATATTTGAGATGAATATGTAAGTTCTTGTTAACCTTTTGTACTTTTATGCCTCCATTTTTATAATCTGATATTGTGTTTGATATAGAGAATATTTTTTTTCAATTTTTACAGTGTCTGTGGTCAGAAAATACATTACCTTCAGAGCAGTGTGTTAGCAAATATATTGATACGACATTGACGGAGGAGGTTCATGCCTGTTGTTCATAAAAGCTCATCAAAACTGCTTTAGTGATGAGATGATTTCATTTGGTGATAGTTCTTTAGCAGGGAAAATTAGCCATGGTTTAATATAACTCGGATAAAAAGCTGCTAAACATCCCATAAGAATAGAGTTGGAAATTAAGGACATTTTTCTTCCACAAGAACAAACATTCTTCAAAACTATGTGCCCTAAGTAATTGCTGTGGCTTAACCCCAGCTGGCAATTAAGTACCACGGAGCTGCTTACTCACTCCCTCACCCGGCCCCGCTGGAGAGGAGAATCAGAAAGGAAAGGTAATCCTTGTTGGTTGAAATAAGAACAATTTAATAATTGAAAAAAAATATTATCATTATAACAATGAATTTGCTAGTATTAATATTAATAATTGTAATTTTAAGGAGAGGGAGAGAGAATAACTGAACTCAAAAGAAGCAAGTGATGCACAACACAATTGCTCACCACCCACTGACCAATATCCAGCCCATCTCCTAACAGTGATCAACCCTCTTCCAAATAACTCTCCCAGCTTATACCGGGCACAACATTCTATGGTATGAAAAATTCCTTTAGCCAGTTCGAGTCACCCGCCCTGGCTACGCTTTCTCATGGCTTTTTATGCAGCTCCCCACTGGCAGAGCATGAGACACTGAAAAGTCTTTGACTTCAGGCAAACAGTACGTAACAACAGCTAAAACGTCCCTGTGTTATCAACATTATTCTCGTACTTAAATCCAAAACACAGCACTGCACCAGCTACTAAGAAGAAAATGAACTCTGTCCCAGCCAAAATCAGAATACTAATCTATTCAACCTGAGTAGACTTTTTTTATAAAGCACCCTACAGGAGCATTGTGACTGAAAAGTTTTAGACTGTGGGACTGATGAAGGCTATGAAAATTTATATACACTTTTGAAGACCAAAACACAATACAGATGTAGTTGAATCTAAGTTTTCAGACGATACTACCACTAGTTGGTCATGTTGCTGCCATTATGAAATACTTATTTTATTCCATCAGCTATGCAAAGACCAGTTTTAGTCCTCCTTTTCTTGCCCACACAGTAACTTAAAAAACATCTTTGTGGGACTAAATTGATTACATTTCTGTACAATCCCCTCATTATTCAGTTTGTAAGCTTTCTAAAAGTTAAAACAAGTTCACTAGACTGGACAAACTACTTCTTCAGTCACGGTAAGAAATACTAATTAAATCCCTTGCTGCAAATGAACAGTATTTAATTGTCTTTGTAAATGTTACTGTTAGGAGTCTATACTTGCAGTAGTCAAGATAGATGCTTCTAATTCTTCCCTGCTATTTATAACTAGGCAGCCTGTGATCTTACTTTCCTTACAGTCTCCAAGATGAAATTATTTTTTCATCATTATGAGTCAAGGTGCATTACTCACCTGGAATTTAGAGTGATTTTTTAATATTGTTTAAGCTACCTATGGAATAGCTTTGCATTTATTCTGTACTTTTATTTGGATAAATCTTAGAACCTTGATTAAGGTTCTAAAAATTGACCTACCATGTACAAATCTCTGGTAAAGTTTACAATATCAAAGAAAGTATTTCAGACACTGATTATGGCTGAAGGGTAGAAGAATTTGCACAAGTTTCCATTCCCATTTCCTAAACTTGTACATTAATTTAAGATGTAGACCAGATAGACAGAAAAATGAGAATCTGTGACCCACAAAGCACCAGTGACATCATTCAACAGGATCTTTTGCAAAAGGCTGAATATTTAGGAATGATGTTTTAAAAATTAGATAATCAGAACTTGCTTAATTGAATGCTCATTCATCCCACTGGCATCTTCACTACAGAAATCCATTCTGTTCTGGCTTAAATGTTTTTCTTTGTCATTTGAAGAGGGACTAAGACGTGTGCAAAGTTATGCCTTTTAATTGATCCTTTTTTTCATTCAAGATCTCTGAGACAGTTTGTGTGAAAAAGAGCCTAGACAGTGCTTAGAATCTGGCAGGTGTGCTACACTTCAAATCTTCATTTTCTGTTTGACAAAGCTGTATATACTTGTAACCTTTGCTTACAAGCACCTGATTGGAAAGGGAAACAGCATTTTTTTTACTTTTTTTTAAATTTTATTAAAGCTTCAAGAGTACTGGCAATCTGGATTCATATTTCTTTGGAGGAGAAGTGCACAATGACTTGAATTTTCCACAACTGTAAATTGACAGTCCTAATATAGCCCTATTTATTTAAAACCTTTAGATATATAACAAAAATCTGAGTTTAGAAGCCATGTAATAAAAAAGCTTAACTTGATGGCAAGCTCTGAGTGTGTATTTTTTAAATACCCAGATTTGATATGCAGTCAAAAAAATAATATTTCATCTGTAAAAAGATACTGTATTCCTCCCTTCTCAAGCATATAAATCCTAACTCCAAAGAAAATAAGTGAGTTAAAATGGAGTAATATTGATGTGAGAAAAGACTTGAAACTACAAATGTAACACTGCCATCCACATAAGTGTTTTCTTTGAATTTAATTAGATTCTATTTATATAAAAAGTTTATCTAAAGAGACTGCAAATATATGGTAATGGTTTACAAAAATAGAGTCTATGCATTTATAGAGAGTAATGATAAAGCTCATGAGTGAGGAAGCTAGAACATATGAAGTGAAAGATGTCCTCCCACCAGACAGAATTCAGACACCCATTGAAATCTCAGCAACACAGAGGAAACAAAAAGAAGTATTTTTCCTCTGCTATTTTACTGTGACAGTTTGCAACAGCATGGAATATTCTGAAGTGTACATTAAGGAATGAGTCATTGCTGTTGAAAATTTTGGCCTGGTCTCCTTTTTCATGGCTTCACCACTTAGTTTTTCATTTAAGATCTACCCATAAAGAGTTTGATTCATCAATTCCAAGCTATTTGACCTTGGCTTCAAGCCATTAGATACCATGCTTTACCAGTACAATTGAACTACAAATAAAAGAATCCTAGAAAAGTCAACATTAAAGGGAGATGAGGAAACAGTGATGAGATTCATTAAATTAAAAATTGTTTACAACAAAATATGACAAGAGATGAATGAAATGCTGGTCATTACCAAGGGACTTACAAGCAAATTGGACATTTTTAGAAAAAAATCTATAAAATAAAGGACTACAGTATCTTCTCATTACCAGAGTAAAAGGGAAAGCAATCAAACTATGAACATTACATGCTGTGGAATTAATTACCCACTTCTACCACCTTGTGGAGACACAATGTTACATAATATGACAGGAGCCATCAAGTGACTGTATAACAAGCATACACCTGACCAACATGCTTTATGAGCTATTATAACCTTCCTGTGAAGAAGGTGGACTCCTCAGGAGTTTCATCTTGAAGGGTAAATATGGACAGCTGTGGGATTCTTACACTGATCAAGTGCTGTGGATCATTCAGCATGCATTTTATTTTCAATAATAACACCTTTGCAATTAAATACAAAGTTCTTTTAAGGGAGCATGGACATTTAATTCATGATTGTACCTGGACGAGATAACAACTGTGGACACAGACAACACAATTGACATTTGTTTGTACATTGTTAGCAGTCAAAAAGTCCTGCATTAAGAATGGGGAGAATAGTTCAAATGGTAGAGCACTCACTTGGCAAGAGGTAGCAGGATCGATGCCTTCCTTCTCCAGGGTTTTCCCACTGTACTCAGCACTGGTGAGGCTGTATCTCAAATCCTGTGTTCAGTTTTGAGCCTCTCAGTACATGAAAGACATTGAGGTGTTGGAGTGTGTCCAGAGAAGTGCAACAGAGCTGGTGAAGGGTCTAGAGCACAAATCTAATGATGAGCAGCTGAGGGAGCTCGGATTGTTTAGTGTTGAGAAAAGGAGGCGGAGAGGGGACCTCTACAACTACCTGAAAGGAGGTTGTAGCCAGGTGGTGGTTGGCTTCTTCTCCCAGGTAACAAGTGACAGGGCCAGAGGAAATGCACAAGGGAGGCCTAGATTGGATATTAAGGAAAAGTTCTTCACAGAAAGTGTGGTCAGGCATTGAAACAGGCTGCCCAGGGAAGTGGTTGAGTAACCCTCCCTGGACATGTTTAAAAGGCTGGTGGAGGTGGCACTGGGGGACATGGTTTATTGGTGGACTGAGCAGTGCTGGGTTAATGGTTGGGCAATATCTGGTCTTGTCTCAGGGACAGAATGTGTATTTGTGGCTGGTGTGGCCCTGGAAAGCATCTGAAATGAACACAATTCATGATATCTTAGAGAACACCATGCTGTGAACCGCAGCATAATGAATGGGGACAATCAGCTAAAATGCACTGCAGAAGGACACTCCTGAGTGGAAGAAAAGCTGTAGGCAAGCCTTCTGATCAGTCTGCTTGATCCCAAGAAGGTTTCAAGATCAAAAGAAAAACTTAACTACTACAGGATTGCAAAAAGAACAGTTTCCACACAAAATTGAGGCTACCCCCAAATACAAATACTCTAAGGAAGTTAAAGGAAACCTGAATATGTTACTCCAAGCTTCTGGTTATCTCCAGAGCACTGTGCTGCAGCCTGCACTATGAGTTCTCATATCAGTCCTATTCCATTCACTTTTAGTTCAGTTAGTATATTTTTTAAATCTACAGGTATTTCTCAATATTGTTTTTTCACACTCACTATTAAGATTCTGCTACTGATATTTTGCCAAAAGTATTTCATAAAGCAATTGCACAATATGTTCATATTCAGTATCTCTCAGAAGAGATCTCCCCACCTGTGGCAGCTTTAATAAGTTTGCATTTTTACTTGGACTAAGAAATCTCTCATCTAAGTCTAGCATCATTTGTATGATGAAAGTCCTTCATGCCTTCATCTGATCTTCATTCTTCAGCCCTACGGTATTCCTGTATTGTAATAAGTTGTGAAAAATCCATCAAGGATTTAACCAGCAGGTGGTTAGTGCTTGTGTAATGCCTCTCACACTCCTTAGGGTCTCTTCATCGTGGTAGAAGGGCTGAATATGCTGAAATTACCTTCTCTTTAGTTCTTTTATGTCAAGCTTCAATCTCTGTATAAAATTCATATGAATAAAGGTCTATATTTTACATCATTCTGATAGAAAGTAGAGAACGCCTACAGCAGTCCTAAAGATCTGTACTTAATGACATTGCAAGGCTAATTATTAAGGGATTGGTCACAGCACCAAGCCTGCCTCAGTTCAAGAATCATTTGGACAATGCTCTCAGGCACATGATGTGATTCTTGGGGCTGTCCTGTGCAGGCCCAGGAGTTAGACTTTTATGATCCCTGTGGGTCCCTTCCAACTCAGGATATTCTCTGATTTGATGATTCTAATCACACTGAGATCCTTTCAATTCCTTGGTGTTCTGAGGTGGGAAAACCTTATGATTATCTCTGCACCACAGAAGACAGTGGAAAAATAAAGATGTTAAAGAAGAAAACAAAAGGGAAGCTTTTATCCCTTAATATGAATCACTCATTAGATATAAATGTTTTGCATAACATGAGCTATTTAGTGTGTTTTGATGAAAGTACATATTGACACAAATTGAAATGTATCTGTATCTTTTGATGTCAGAAGCCAATTTATTTCCCTAAAACTGATATTCTACTTTCCTTAATGAGAATGCTCTTCTTGTGGATAACAGCTGACAAGCTGGGTTAATTTTAGGATGCTTAATGTGTATCTCAGTGAAAGCTTACTGGAAGTTTTTCATCATGGAAACTACTGTAGAGGCAGCTGATAAGGTTTTAAATAATGTTATACAACAAAACCACTTAGATCACCCTAGGTAATGTCTTCTTTCTAAATTTATGTAGAAATTAAAGAAAAATTAAAACAAATATTTTTCTCAACCTATTAATTTTACTACAATCACATAGATTTCAAGTTAGCATTTTGCTTAGCACTAAAAGCTTGGAAATTTAATTTTATTGACAATAATCACAGTTGAACAATTTTATTCTACATTTGAATTGAAAGTTGACTTTGATTTAAGAGGGAGCAGTCAAGGAATGGAACAGGCAATGGAACAATCCTCATGCTTACAAAGTAATGGAACCAAGAAAAACAGCAATCACACATCAGAAGGATCTCTGACCTGTATCTCCATGCAAGATTTTAGTTTCCAAGGTTTTCAGCCCTAAGCTCCTACAACTGAAAAAAAAAAGGACTTCACTCACAGGTATTATTTTAGCCTGGTGTTCATGAAAACTGAGTTTTTAAGATTGCTTTATCTTTTAACAGTAGTAGATGCAAATCGGAGATAAATGTTACCTGCTAAAACCAGAAAAGCCAACCAGGTGATGAGAGCATTAAAAAAAAAGTAAATGCTCTGAAGTGAATGATTCAAGTCCTGATAAAGTTTTGGTCATCTGTTCTCACCACTTTTAGCCTGATGAGTGGCCAAAAATAACTCATATATCCCACAGTTCTCTAGTTCATCAGTAATCTTTCTGCTACTCTGTACTGGTGGAAGGCAACACTCAAGGACACAGAAACCATGGACATCACACTAATAAGCAAACAGCCATCATAAACTTCTGAAGCCTTTGTCTATTTCGTACATGATAAACTCTACAGCAGACTAAGTAGTTACCAAAGGAATGTTTTAATGCAACTTCAGAAACCTTACATTTAAAAAAAAAAAAAAAAGAAAGAAAACAAGGAAAGAATAGAGATGTTGACTAGGGAGTTTTCTGCTTGAGAACCTACATGGCTGTAATGGTCTTTATTTGAGACTCCGAAGGTATTCGAGGTATGTCACCTGACGTCTGACCTTATTAAAAAGTGCAAGAGAATGATTTCTTCCTCATAGTAAAAAAACCAGGTTTCTTTGACAGATGTTTTAGAATTACTTTGACTACTGTTTTAGAATTACCCACTCTTTCCCTGTGCCTCACAGTGGAACTTTCTCTAACTTTCTTATTGCAAGGGAAATGTTTATTTCTTATCTGAAGTCCTAAGGAGACTATTTATGTTACTTACATCTTTCCTCTGTGATAGGTAATTAAAGAAGACAGGGACTATTCCACACATTGCTAAAATTTGCTGAATTGAGAAAGTGTTTAAAAGAATGTAATTAACTGTTCAAAGTCTTATATGGAGCCAGTAGGGAATTTTTCAGTTTTGAGAAATTTAATTTTCATCCAAATTGAGCACATTTTCTTTTCCTTAATAGTTTTAGATAAAATGTGATAGCAAATGGTTATTTAAAATACATGTAAAATGGCTTTAAGAGAATTTTTTGAATTTTATTTTATTTGAGCTGATATTTTACCCTATTCTACCTGTCTCTAATCACATTATACACCCAGTCTCATTCCTTTTCTCAGAATTATTCCAGCATATTATGAAGTGGTATTATTTTGTCTCAAAAATAATCTTGTAGAAAAAAATTTAAATCCTGGAATGCCAGCAGCAATCAAGAAAGGAAGCATATTCAGCCTGAATGAAAACTGAATGAAATGTCCAATTATTTACAAATTGTATTATGCAAGGTACCCTGTAGACCTTCTGCTGAAGTTAAACAGTTACACAGCTCAGATGATTTTTTCATTAGAACTGGGGAGAGTTTGGGATGACTCAGTGTACCATGACTACCCACTGGAGGTCTGAGGCCCGAGAAGCTTCCTTTCTGAAGTGAGAGTCAAATAATTCTCATCTGAAGCTGAGCACAGTTAAACATTCTTAATTACTAGCAACACAATCCTGCAGAGTATGAATGAGAGTTTGGACATGGAGCTTTAAATTAATTTAGGCTTTGAACACTGGTTATTTTCTTTGCTCTATGGATAGATATATCATAGAGGTGCTTGACAGGTTTCTTATATTTCTGCAACATGGTCAGGATCTTGGTGAAGTCAGAATCTACAAAACACAAGAGTCTATCTGTGCAGACACACACAGTCAAGCCGGGCATCACAGAACAAAGGCGAGACCAGTTCCTGCCCAAAGAACTGGAAATATAATTTAGATAATACAATGTATTCTTGATGTCATAAATATTCTTACTTATTGGCTTCACCCCCAAACATGAAAATTTGATTCATGGTCCTAACTATGAAAATACAATTTTGTATGTCAATACTAGCGGGATAGCAAACTGGATAAAAGAGACAGGAACACGAGTCTCAACCCCGCTGAATCCTACAATCCCAAGAAGACAACACAGAAAAAAGGTGTGGGTGGTACCAGAGGGAATGCCACAGAGCAATGCAGATTCTTGTCATGCCAAAGAGATACAGTTTAACTTGAAGATGGATGGTTTTTACAGCTGCAGCTGCAAGTAACTATTTGGAAAATAAATGAAGTAAGGTTTCTTGTAAATTTTCCTCAGCCTTTCATAACATTTGACTTTTTCAGCAGTAAAGCCGCTTTTAAGGGTCATTTCACCAGCTTCTGGGCACGTGACAAACTTCACTGTCACAATGAAAAGAAATAAACTCAGGTCACCAAGGTTTAGCAGTTGACGTACAACATGTCCTTGGGAAAATCAATGTTCAAAGTAAAAACTACCTGCTGTAACCCGTCTTTTGTTGGAGTACTCTCTAGTTCCAACACCATTGTAGCTTTTTGGCTTTTTTTGAATTCAACCACACAGCTATCCCAAGTGCTAAGCAGCAGTTTCTGCAAGAGGGTTTTTGACACTGTTGAATTTGGTTTAGTCATGAACAGGAGAGTAAAAGGACGTATTACAATAAATTTTCTAATTTTTTCCCCTTTTTTTTTGAATGGAATAACTCACCAAGTGAAACTGTCCTTTGAACTTCTGTAGCTTTTTTGTTTGAGAGAGGTGGGAGTATGCTCTACAGCTGAACAGAACCCTATGTGACTCAACTCTGCTTGCACGAATTGTCACATACAAAATTATGTGTCTTGTTTGCATTATCTCTTACAGAGATGTTTACCACTTCATGCTTCATTTTTTAAAAAAACTAGTATACATTTTATCAGCTGTGCTACCAACAAATGTCTCACCAAAAACTATAGTTAAGGCAAAACTAACACACAATATTTAAACTCTGTGTTTTTACATATTTACATTTTCTAGCAAGATGTTTTTGAAACATTTTGTGCAAGTTAGATGGAAATGAGCAATAAAAGTCTTCTTGTTCTTGTGAAGAATTATCTCCTATGACACATGCATCTCCTCAATTGTGAAAACATTTGCTTACTGAGAACACTTCATATTTGCCAACTTCTGTAAGATTATAGATTACCCACATCAAGCCAAACTCCAGGCTCTCATTCATTGGGCTATACTTTTCATTTACAGCAGTAAAAATCTAAGGAAATTCCTTTAAAGAAATTTACTCTGCTGACAGTTTTACACTGCTTTACTGTGAAAAAAGATTTTTAAACCTTTCAAGCCTCTCTTCTAATCCCATTTCCAAAGCATTGCCAAGATTCAGTTGCACTCAGAGAGAAAAGAGTATAAAATTATAACAAATTGTAGGCATTCCACATAAAGATATTAAGCACATTTATTCCAAAAGATTGTGTGAAACAAACAGGGTTAGAATGACTTACCTACAAGATCCCATTATTGACTAATTTATTTTCCCATTATCCTGGATAAAATGAAATACCACACTTTATTGATTTTTCTGTCTCTTTTTTCAAGGAAGGGAAGCTGGCATTTTTGACCAGAAACCTTAAGTGGTTTGACCACCAACATACATGCAACCTGAAATGGTTTTCCTACCTAGACACAGTAAAATATTTGAATCTTGCAGGGAAGAATTTGAAAGGAAAAAGATCTTGAGCTGTTGGCATGTGATGATAATTGCTTCAGTATTAACACCGAAAGGAACGCAGAATCGTGATTTTAAAGGGAAGTCAATGGTTCGTGTTAGTTGTAATGGGCTGAATCTCTCCATCCTGATTGTAAGTAGCATCTCAGTCCATCCCCAGGTTTTCTGTGATCCTGACACTGCTCTGCATTTGTGATGGCCAAAGAGAAGACAGACTGGGGCAGTACCATGACTACATCATGGTCCATTCATTACACCTGGGACCATAGCATGAGTGACTATCATGGCCAGATTCTCCATTTTGGGGCAGAACTCTCTGCAATGAGCTCTAAAGCCAATTTGCCTGTCTCTTAGGTTCTGACTGTAGTTTTAAACACTGTTGTGGGCTGGTGGCTGCTTTAACTGGGCTTCACTGAAGACAGTAATGTTATATCTAGATTGTAGGGGGTGTCAGCACACAGGTGCCAAAGACATTCCCTAGTTACCAATGAAGAGAAGAGAAAGATCAGCCTGCTGGAGAACTGCAGGTGTTTGTTATCATCTGAGTTTTCAGGAAAGCTCAGAGGAGTTGAAATATCAACACACATTCTTACTCCATATTCTTCTTTTCTCTATTGTACAAATTCTTAGATTTCTTAAATAACAAATTTTTGTACCAGGAGGAAGGTCAGTGATGCAATGTGAATACTGCAGGCATTTGCCAAATAAGGGGAAAGACTGCAAACTAGAACATGACTGAAACCGAGTCAGACTATCACAAGGACAGGACAGACACACTGAAAGGACAATAACAGCTGTAGATGGCAATTGTCACCCATTCAAGTATGAGTAAAGAAAAAGAAAGATTGGCACGGTAGTGAGAAAATAGGGGAAGTTTGAGGCAGATACAGAAAACAACAAATAAGAAAGGTGACACATTCTTATTGCTATTCTTCAGTTCAGACAAAAAAAATGAGAAAGACAATGGTGTAAGGTTTATGTGTGTGTGTTTGTTTATATTTAAACAAACTGACATAGAAAAGACCCTGTGCAATCCAATCCTTGATTGGCTACCACAAATAACACAATTTTATCCTGTCTTTGGGATTTTTCCATACCTAGCTCCTAATAGAAAGCAAACTTGTTCCTGTCTGTTTTCATGACCTGCTGTTAGCTTAACTGTAGACATAATTATTTCAGGTAGATTAGTCTTGCATTAAATTTGTTATTTAGTATTAACAGCTTTCCTTCCTTCCTAATTTCTTTCTCCCTCTCTACTCCCAGCTCTTTGTATGCCTGTGTATATGTACACAAGCATAAAGATCCCACATTGTCTTTCCTTTAGCTAGCTAAACAGGCCAATTTCTTTCTAGTCTTTTCTTGTAAGACTGACCTTATTCACCCTGAGGGTTTCCTCCTATTCCTGCTTGAACTCATCTTTTCTGAACAGAAATGTCCTTCAGATTAAGGGCTTGGTTAGATCCGTGTTACAAAACTGTGTTTCCCTGAGATTATGTGATCAGTTCAAGGTGACGGCGAAAACTTTTTATTAAACTGCAGCTGTAACAACTGTCTCTTGGGTTTCTGTCTAGTGCTTCAACCCAGGTAGGTTTATCCCAAATGCACATTTATGACCTCAGCATACCCAAGAAGTACCCACAGATACTTAATGATAAGCCATTGGCACAATAAAAAAAGAGTAATGTAATCAGACAAGCAGCAACTACTTTAAGTGTGAAGAACCATCTCATAATGTCTATAATCTATACTTCCCAAGTGAGATCAGCACATATTTGTAGGCGGTTTAGTGAAAGCTTAGCTTGTAGCACTGGACAAGTAATTTCTCTTCTGGATTACATTTTGAGATATTTTATTGTGAATCATCAACTGAGAAGTAATATTAGACTGAGCAACTATATTTTATTATCATTTTCACATTATTCCAGTCTCCTGAAGGTTTAAAATTATGTTTGTTTCCCAAAGGGGAAAAAAAAAAAAAAGAGAGACATCATTTGCCAGTGAATGGGGGCTGTGAATCAGGGGTCAGATTCAAATGCTACAACTAGTAGCTGTCTAATGGGGTGTGAATGATCCTCATTGAGAGAAGTGACTCAGAGCAGGCTTCCGGTTTACTTGACACAAAAACTAGTGAGGTTTCTTAACAAATTTTCCTTTGTTCCTCCCAGTTAGACAAGTCATCAGTGCAGAAGTAGCTTCTGAAAATAATTTTCAGGATTGATTCTTACTTTACAGCATTCTAAATGTATTAAAGTCAGTTGAGTTATGTGACTAAAGACTTGTAACAAATTAGCTCAAAAAGAATCCCAGATAAGTAGAAATATAAGCAATTCCAAGAAAATTTGAAGAGAGAGAGGGGGAGAGAAAGAGAGAGACAAATATGATTCAGGCAATTAATTTCTTGAAACCTTGTTTGTTGCTGTTGTAGAGTGAACAAAGTGCAGATTCTGAATTTTACTTTGTTTTCATTTAAGTTGTCTCATCATTTTTGGTAAGTGTTTTCTTTCTCTTATATTAATTTGATCCTGATTTGCAGCAAGAAATCAGGTACAAAAATCTTCCCAGCATATTGAAGTTACTTTGGTAAAAGGGTTCAAGCAAGTGTTTGGGAAAGCTGGGCTGAAAGAAGAATGATAGAAGGAGTAAGGGAGATGTAGGATGACTTGGGTTGTTTTCTGTTATTTCCACCATTTTAAGACTGTAAATGTATGTAAAGTAATTAACAAAATGGTAAATTATTCTTGATTAAAAATAGTTCAATTTCTAATTATAATCAAATACAAATCAGAAGAGAAATTTGTGCCCTTTCTTGGCTGAGTTTTGGTGACTTCAAACTCAGAGAGAGAGAGATAGAAAATACTCAGTGTATTCAACTTAAAAATGTCCAGTTCCAATGCACAAATTTCCCTGAGATTTTAATGGTTTTAAATTTTAATGAGGGAAGAATTTTTATCACTTTGAGGACTGCTCCCATGGTACTTCTAACGTTACATCATTTGAAGACTGTCTTCATAGGGAAATTGGCCAGCAGAATTCTAGTGGGAAAAGTATATCACGTAACTATGGTGATGTAAATCCCTATGCAGGCACTTTCTGCATGAGTACAAGTGCTTTTTTCAGTATAGTTTGTCACTTTACCAAGTTATACTGAAATTCTGCTGGCCTTGCTGTTGCAATACTGTAATACCTTTGGAGTGCTGCTGCCAATCTCTCCTTAAAAATAAGACTAAAATACTTATACTTGTTTAGTGATGCAGTTACATTGGGGAACCCTGATTCTGGCACTGTTTATCCTAATCTACAATACAGAAGTCAGTGTAATTATACTAATGTTGTTATTCCAGTTACAGTATCCCAACAACTCTCCTGTTACTTCTTTTTTTTTGTATGAGTCATTTTTGATACATATGTCTAAATGTAGATGCTTAGGAAACCAAACTATGCTGAAAGGAATTAGCATCTTCATGGACTAAAATAACTCAGCCACAGTATAATCTATAATTCAATCAGATGGCTTGCTTAAAAACCTGTCATTAGGCAATGAAGCAAAACAAGATATACAAAACTATACATTCACAGCAATAACAAAATGATTCTGTGAAATTACAGTGGATGCTGGTGAAAGCAAACAATTAATGTCTGGATTAAGTCAAATGGAAATAGTTGAGATACAGTTTGAGAATGTCTGAAAGAGGAAACAGAGTTGTGTAAGATGGACAGCAGGACAAGAATAATTATCTAGTTAGTGAAGCAAAAGGAGAAATGATAGTTCTGGACTAAAGGAGAATGAGAGCTGTCTCCTGCTGGGAGACACTGAAGAGAGCAGGATTTGAAAGTTTACTACAAATAGAAATGGAATTCATGTGACAAATCTTTAGGCAATAAGAAATAGAAATTAATTTGTGCTTTGAAAACAGAAAACTGGAAAAATTTGAAAAATAAACCAACTCGGGGGGGGGGGGGGGGGAAAGCCGGTTCCAAGAGCTATTAAGGAAGTGAGATGGAAAGCACAGGATTGAAAGTGTGACAGAAGAAGCAATTGAAGAAGGGAGTCATGTGAGTAATGCCATTCTTGGAAAAGGGTAACTAACTAACTCCAGAAAATGGATGAAACTACACTTGCTTCTTCATTAAAGTTGATAGAACTGTGATATTACTTCCTAGAACTGAAGAAACAAAAGGAAAAACAAGTTGTCCCTCACTGACAGATTCTGATTGTCCTGCAGAGCTTAACGACCATGTAAATTAGCTAAAATTTGGGCAGTCACAGTAACATCCTTTGAGTCTGCTAATTATTTGCACTATTCATGGCAAGTGTGCTCCATTGGGTGCAATTATGATTGTTTATTGAATAATTGCTGTCCCTGTCAAATGTTTGCTTGAATATTTGCCTGCACTGTATAATATTTTTACTGAGTAATTGTCTGCTGCGGATAATATCTTCACTCAGTAATTGCCTACTCTGAATAATGTTTTCACTGAATCATTTCCCATTCAATGTAATGTTTTACCACATGATTTTCTCTTCTGAGTCATGTTATTGTAAGTTAGTTGCTGAATTACATGTAAAGTTACTGTTGAATCAAATCTGAGTTTGTCTAAATGCATTGCATTGTGACAATTTCTCTTCAAAGCCTGTGGTGGTGGTGATGTTATTTTCCTCTTAGATAAGGTATAAAGGGGTAGCAGTAGGATTTCAGTATGAGAAAGGCTGGAGACTCAATGTACTAACAGAAGGGGGTTGTTTTCAAAGAAAGAGAAAAAAAATAGCAAAAGTGGGCAAAAAGAGTAAGAACTATAGGGGAGGTAACTGAAATCTAAGAAAGAAATGCTAGGAGGAGGGAGAAACAGACAAAAGGAAGAAGAAAAGAAGGCAGACTGTAAATGAGTAGGCAAAGAACCAACCCCAGGGAACAGTAAAATGCAGAATTAAATGAAAGTAATACATACCAAAGCTGCAGACATAATGGTCAGCCTGGTGTTCTCTCACATTGCCTCTGCATTAGGGTAGCCTTGTAAAATTAGCAGCTAATATTTTGCAGGGGAGAGAAGAATGAAGGTGTTAAAATATCCTAAGGTATAAATGCCAGCGTTCCCACCACAAAGCTTCATTCCTCTCCCTTTTTGCTTACTCACCCTTGGGCTTCATTTCTGCAACATAAAGAGACTGGACTGTAAAGCAATGGGCTACTGTGGAAACAGCTAGTCTGCTGAGGAAGTTTTTCTCAGCTTGGGAACACTGTGAGTTCTGACTTGCCTCCATCTGTGTTGGTAGTCAGACTGGAGCCAAACAAGAACAAAAGTTAACATCTGAAGATCCCTCCATCTAGGCTGATGGATGCATATAAGAAGCTTCTATAAATTCTACTAATTTGTCACGCTTCATGCGTTTGAGCATGTATTCTCTTCTTCCCCTGTAATTTTTCAGTAAACTACAATAAACTCAATTAGCTTCCATAAGATACTTTATTCTTTCCCATTTCTTTTGGAGAGTGGAAAAATAGTCCATTTTAATATATAATATGCATTATTACAGTTCTTATTAGTTGGGATCTATTCCTGCTACAGGTCAATTGACTTTACATGACTATTGAGATCAAAGATGAATTTGTTCATTTCTTTTTCTGAACTTCTCTTTTGCATATGTTTCTGTAAATGAAATCTGTTTGTTTCTTTGTTTTCTGACAGGGATGATGTTGCTCCGCTTAGTTTTCTGGTGTCTCAAAGCTATACTGTAAAATCACATGGAGAAATAACTAATGTCCGAATGTCATTTTGAGAAACGGTCTAATAATTATTTTCTTCTTTAGTTTCCATGTCTACACACTTTCATTATGAACGTTCTGTAAGCACTTTTGCACAAGAGAGAACTTGCATCGTATTGCAGAATTTAGAGATGATGGCTGTATGAAACACTGAGGACTGGAGGTACCCATGATGTCCAGTTCTTCCTCCATTGTTATTGTATTGCTTTATAAATCACTTCTATAACCCATATGAAAAGAGAATGAAGGCAATGTGTCCGATGACAAAGGAGTTGCATTGATATTAGAACTCCTGCCTACTTCTACTTAATTCACATTTTATAGTGTAAATTCAATATGCTTATTATTTTTGAATGACATTAATAAGCTGTGAAAGCAGGTCTAACAAGACTAGCTCTGAGAGCTTTGAAACAGTAAGATTTAAGACAGAATATGCTATAAGCATTGCAGAATTTCCCACTTAATTATATGAGGAGACTTGGTGCTGGATTCAATAAAAGAATTGCATCAGACTTCTGTACATTGGTCTTCTGTGCCAAGGCTCACAAGAAACCTTCTGAAATATACATTATGAAGTTGATTAAAATTTCAGTCTTACTCTAAAGCTGCTGGATAGACATCAGTAAATATAAGAAAAAAATTATGTAAATTTCTTTGATTTTTCTCTTCTTCCATCACTTTGGGATAACTCAGTAGAAGTCATCCAGGTTTGGATTCAGAACGTTCAACTGAATATTTTGTATGTTATGTCATTTTTGAATAAATAGCGATAACCATTGAACATTATAAACCATGACTTATTAACAAAACTGAACATTTAGAACTTGTCACTTAAAGTCATGACAAAACTTCCCCTTTCTCATCAGCTTGACCAGAGAGATGTGGTGGTTTGACCTTGGCTGGAAACGGTGTCTACCAAGCCGTTCTACCACTCCCCCTTCCCCAGCTGCACAGGGGAGAGAAAATAAGATGGAAAACAAATCATAGGTTGAGATAAGGCAGTTTACTAAAGCAAAAATGAAAGCTTGTGCATGCACAAGCAAAGAGAAAATAAATATTTATATCTGATCTGACGTCATATGGTATGGAATATCCCCTTGGTTAATTTGGATTAGCTGGCCTAGTCCTCTCTCAGGATCTTGCCCACACCCAGCCTATTGATGAGGGGGAATGCTGGAAAGATGTTGTTTCAGCACTGGTCAGCACTATACAAAACACTGGTGTGTTATCAACATCTTTCAAGCTAATAATGCAAAACACAGCACTGTGAGGCCCTACTGGAAAATCTTGGCCAAACACAATACAGAAGCCTGGGAAGAATCTGATGTAACAAAGACTTGACATACATGGAAACCCAACTTAACTCTATTTTGAGCTCCATTGTTTCAAGATTTAAACTGTTTTTTTAAACCAGTGTCCAGTGATCAATTAGCTCATAAAGCAGCTCATTGTATAAAAGAATTCAGGAAAACAAAGAAAAAACAAAACTAAATAAGAAGGAACAAGTAATTGACAAAAAATAGTTGTGGCCACTATACATGTCAAGCAACACATCCATGTTTTAGGCAAAAAAGAAAATTATACTTGAAAAGTCCACCAACAGTAAAAATAAGAGAGCCTGTGTCTTGTAGAAGAGGAAGGGAATCAGCACAAGATTCCTTGTCCCATATAAGTGAATAGTGCAAATTGATAAACAATGCCTCTCCAGCAAGGGTTGATCATGTCCTTGACAGAGGAATAACATGGAAAGAACACTTTGCAGTGTTGAAAAGTAAAAATGGAAATAGAAAATACCAGATTATTCCTTCAAATATAATACAGTCCTCTAGCTCTCATCTAATCTCATCATTCTCCATGAAGTAATGACTTTAGATTAACTTTTGGCAGTGCTGAAAAGCAAGAATGGAAAAATAAATTCCAGAATGCTCCTTCAGATCCACTACAAGTTGCCACCTCTCACACCATGCATAGATAATAGAGCACACTGCAGTCTTTCAATATACAATTTTTTTTTTCCCAGAAATAGTTTTATTCAGCTCGCAAAGCAGTCCCTTTGGGGAGTAGCCACCACTTCAGCCTTAAATTATAAAAAGCAAGAAAAATTTCTACATTTAGCCTAATTATTTATTTTTCCAGAACACCAAACCACCTCCAAGCTTGTTTAGGATACAGAGACAGTATGTATGTAATGGCACACTTACCAAGAGTGTATGGACAAAAGAGGCATCACCTCTACCTTGGGCACAAAGGATTTGCTTGTATCTCAGAAAGTCCTTGAGACATAAGTCATTGAAGACTAGGAAGGTAATCCCATGCAAAGAACCACCATATGGATTTCTCAGCTTCTGTTTGCCTAAAAGGAATTTGGCTTAGTAAAACTATTCCGGCTAAACAACTTTCATACCTTCTTGCAGGACCAGAAAAGGACCAGTTTTTGGCTAATTCCTACTGTAGGAATTGGTTTTATGTACTCCAGGTATGGTAATTTGTACTTGTACAAGAAGCCTGAGTGTCCAGGATAAGTCTGTGTCTATACTAATAGTCATATACTATTTGCAGGCTTCTTTCTCTGTTTGGTTTCTATTTAGATACCGAAGACTCTTGAATAATACCAGTCTGTGGACTCTACAAACTTGAGTTGGAGTCACAGCACTTTCCTTCCCTTTCTTTCTGTAGAGTCTTCTTTTTTTCCCTGGAGATACAGGCATGGTGCAATCAGCTTTTCTCCCATATGATTTCAGTGTACTTTAGTTTCTAGTCAGAATTTGCATATGAGTGAACAAAACAAGAAAACTTGGAAGTGATAGGATAGCCACATATTCCAAACTATAGAACTTTAGTTAGTTTTTTGAACCTGCTGATCGCTCAAGCCACCGATGGAAATAGGTTCCATTTGAGACTTGGGATATGCCCTGTGACACAAGTGACTGTATGGATAATTAATCCACAATGTGACAAAGAGGCTTGTGGGAAATTGCTTGAAAAACACCTGTCTGTTAACAGTGTTAACTGAAGCATTTGTTGAGCTCATTTGAAATCTTTCTACAGTGGAGCTTCAAGAATAGATAAAGAATTAGCACGAATGCCAGGTGATCACATAGCTATGGTGTGGTAGCACATTCAATCATACAGCCACTCATCCAGACCATGGCTGAATTCAGATTGGCATAGTCCTATGATAAAAAGAGAAGAGCTTGGCATCCCTGGCCACCATTTCTTGTCTGATACCACGACACCAGGAGTTACTTTCACAGTTGTTTTGAAATACACTCTTTCTAAAATTATCTGATCCTCAAAAGTTCCTTTCTGATAAAAATAGATGGCAATGATTGTCAGTGGGCAAGTTCTGACTTTTATCACCATCTGTTAAAATAAAACAACAGCAAAAAAAAATCCTACAGAGAAGTTCCCTGCTTTTTTGTTCGGAGATTCAAGGCCAGTTTCTTACCAACCTTAGAGGCCTCTGTGCCGCTCTAACAGTACAAGGAAGCCATGGAGCTGGTGAATCCAGATGGTACAAGATGGATTTTTCAATCCAAGGAAATCTCTTTTTGGCTGGCAGCCAGGGTACACAGAACTGAAAGGAGCACTGGACAGAGAATGGTAGACTCACAAAAGCATTTCCACTTTTTAGCGCAAGACAATGTTCCTCTGACAAAGGAAAGAGCACCCTGGATCTAAGACAGCCCATCAGGATTGCTGAAGGGGAGCTGGGTCAGATGTTTGATGGTGTTTAATTGGAACAACATCAAGACTACACCACATCATTTCAAATTTGATAAATCAAGTTGATAAATCAACTGAGAGCAAGTTACACTTGACTCTTGCCAAGTACAGCAGACGCAGAGCTTTCTCTTCCTTCAGTAGAGTGGGAGCAGGGAATGAGATTGTAATTGTGGTCTTTCAAGCAGCTTTCACACAGAGTCATTAGGAAGTTTCTTGTGAAACCTTTTCTGAAATGCTCAGTGTCCAAAGACAGTGTTTCACTAGTGGGTCGATTTAAGCTTAAGCCTTTCCATGAGGCTTCGCATCAGTCAAAACCTTCTCCTTTTTATCCATCTACTTGGACTCATATATAGCATTTATTAGTTTCACAACCTTGTCTACAATCTGTCCTCAAGGGTTACATCTTCACTTCAGAAAAGACAGGTTCAGCAGCAGATGGTTGTGTTATTGCCATGCAGCAAAATCACAGCCATGTAACGCCCCCAATAACCGACTGCTGAACTCAGACCTTTTCCTAGGATACAGCTGATCTCTGTATCAACATGTCTTGTGGCTGTAACCAACTATCCTGGGTGTTCATATAATCCCTAGCATGATCAGCTCCCAGTTTTGCCTGGAACATCTCTAATCCCATTAGTAATATGTAATGGGAGTAATATTAAAATATGTGGATCAAATGAATGGGAGAAAACAGTACGGATATCTAACTCCACATATCTACCCCCATTTTCTAGGTAGAAATTTAGTGGTGTTTAGTTTCTTCCACAAACCTTTAGTTTCAATCACATTAAAATTTTTGTACCACTTCTTATTGCTCATCAGTAAAAAATTGTACTGTCATTACCCTGATACTTGAGGATAAAAAGCATTGCAAATTGCCATCAATGCTTTATTGTAAGTGACAATAATGATGTTTCCTTGGAAAAGACCTGCTTTAAAATATGCTAGATCTTGTGGCTCCTAAGGATATATTTAAATCTGAGCAGTCTTGAACAACTGGAATAATTATCAAAATGACAACATGACCATTTTTCTTAGAAATTAAAATGTTATATTGATGGTGACTACTATAATCTCATTTTAAGTACCTCATAAAATGCTTGAGAGGTCTGAAGCAATCTTGACTTCTGCAGTTTTCTTCTAATTACAAGCCCTGTATATGTATATTTGCCAAAGATGATCTACTGTCATCTCCCTCTGCCTGGAGAAGGATGATGTAGAGCAAAAAATGTAAAGGAGAAGAATTCACAGGCTGACCTTGATTCAGAAACACGGCACCCACATTGGTCTTTCACAGCATCTGAATCTAAATAAGGATAAAATCCTCCACTTTTCTAAGCTCCGGACAGCTCTTCCAAGATTTGTGATGTGAGTAACTTCTAAAGCTGTCTCAGATTCCCTGAGCTTATTCACTCAGTTCAGTGAAAAGATTGCTGAATAGAATTCACTGGCCAGCATCCTAGCCACACATGGTGATTTTCGTTATACTGTCTGAGTTAGCAAACTGCTGCTCTGTGACATTTACCACTGGTTTTCCCATATCCTTTAATTTCTGCAAGTATCCTATGATGAGAAGCAGCTCATGTAAGTGGGTCAACTTCCTTTGATGGACACAAACTCTGAATGTGTATGGTCTGAAGATGGTAACCTAGCAGATATTAA
The DNA here is from genome assembly GCA_035041135.1 of Platyrinchus mystaceus. NCBI lineage: Eukaryota > Metazoa > Chordata > Aves > Passeriformes > Tyrannidae > Platyrinchus > Platyrinchus mystaceus. The sequence goes on along the minus strand of JAWWLV010000088.1, from coordinate 103,463,887 downwards.
ACAGCACAGCTGAAAGTTCTCCCTGGTCTTTGCAATACTACTGTATCAGTAAAGAGTTTGCATCATGGGCTGGTTTTCACATGGTTAAATTCAGAGAAGTTCAATTCAAATTGTGAATTTTCCTACCTCTTCTTCATCCCCTGCACACCCCAAGAGTGCCGTGTGGTGAATATGAAATTGCCCTTTTGGATTCAGTAAAGTGGAATATGTGATAGGACATCTGATGTCACTCCCTAGAAAGGAATAACATTGATTTAGAATGGTATGGCTGTTAAATTCCTTTCAAACAATAAGTTTAAGTTCCTTCTGCCAGCTGACATTTCCCATGCTTTTTATAAAAACAGTTTGTGCTGTCAGTGTCCAAATCACTTTTGCTACATCTATTCTTCCAGTCTATCAGTTTTCCATGTTTTTATTGTTCTGTTTTGTATTGGGGGAGGTCTTATAACTGCAATTTAATCTTCTAATTACCAAATTATGAATAATTTCAGTTTTGAAAATATTTGAAAAGATTTATGTACTGCAGACTTATAAATAAACAATAACAAGAGTAGTGCTCTGCTAAAAAAAAAATATTCTGAACATGTTAGACCTTAGCTTTTATTACTCTCAATCACTTCCTTTTTAGTTCATGTGTTAAACTTGATCCTTTTTTAAATTAAAGCTTATCTTCAAATATATGACTAGGGAGAGTTTTGCATGTTTTCTGTGGTCACAGTGTGTATGATTTACTTGAGCTGTTTCTAAAACAGACGTTTTGAGGCAGATAGCAGATTTACAGACAGCAGGTCAGATGAAGAGAGTCCAGATCTGGGCAGCACAGTTTCCAAAACCATTTGATTAATGATGGAACTCTAGTCCATTTTTTTTCTCAGATTTTTAGACTGCCTAGTATTAGGATGAACTATAGTTCTGTCACAGGACAGAGGCACAGATTCAGCTAACTGCAATATTGCAAATATGATGATTTGAGTTTATTAATACTGGTGACAATTGATCTTCCTAAAAGTCTTGTCTGAATTTAATTAAGAAAGAAGAGAACCAACCAAAATTATTATAACCATTGGAAATGGCATTCCTCTTATCCAGTTATCTATTGTTTGTTTATCCCATTGAATAGCCAATTGTTTATCTTGTTTCAGCTTGTACCTGTAGTGTCTCATCCTCCCACCATGCACCACTGTGAAGACCCCAGCTCCATCTTCTCCATAACTTCACTGCAGGTACCAGGGGCTGTTGTTGGGTGCCCTCAAAGCCAACTTGTCTCCAGGCTAAGCCAGTCTTGGTACCTCCCCTTACAGAGCAACCGCTCAAGCCCTGACTGAACTGGTGTCCCTCCACTGAACTTGCTCCAGATTACTGATATCTTTCCCATACTTGGTAGCCCAAATCTGGGTGCAGTTTAACAAATGCCAAGCAAAGGCCAAACTCACTCCCTTTGATCTGCTAGCTGAGATCCTATTAATGAAGCCTAAGAAGCTATAATAACCTGCCAGGCTGCTGGGGCTTCTGTTCCACTGTCTTCCACAAATACCAGGGCCCTTTCTGCAGTGTAGCTCTGAGGGCACCCAGTATCCAGCCTGTCTCTTCACCTGGGGCTCTTCTTTCCCATACAGAGGACTTTGCACTTGTTCTCATTACTTGCATGAGATATTTCTGCTATTTCCTTCCTGCATCCTGTCTGGGTTCCCCTGGAAGTCAGCCCTGACTCTTGACTGTATCAGATGACCACCCAGTGTGGTGCTATCTGGAAACTTGACAAGAGCACACTTTGTTACCTCCTGCAGGATATTGATAAAGTCGTTAGATAGGACAAGGCCATTGTGGCACTCCTCTTGTTACCTGCTGCCTGATAGAGCATGACCCAGTAAACTGTCTCGGTTTGAGACAATTTGGAGGGGTGGAGGCCTTGAACAGAAGTCTCCTCCCTTGGATTCTATACCCCCGGTTTCTCCAATACAGCGAGAGAGACCAAATACACTGGGATGTAAGTGAAAAAGTAACTCCTTAACAAGAAGAATGCTAATATCAATACTGATTAAACTTGGTTAAACCAGCCAATGAGGAGAAACTCCCCAAGCCACACTCACTGGACCAAATCGGCATGGCAGCCAGCCTCCCCCACCTGAAAAAAACACACGTGGCCACAGGACAAAGACGAGATGGCTACCCTTCCATGTGGTTAGCCTCCACCATACTCCGAAAACCTGGCAGGAGGAGAGTCAGCGCTGGCAGGAAACGGCAGACAGTTGGGATTCAATACTGGCAGACACTTGTGTGGTGCTGGGGTGAGGCTGAGGTGCTGGTACAGGCATTTAGAGCAGGGCTGTGGACCCCCAAGGCAACTGGAAGGACCCACAAGACACCCATTGGATCCATCAAAGGAGTTGGTTGTTTCAATTTTGATGCTCGTTGGTCGAAATGGTGGTTGTAGCCCAGATCTGTCGAGCTGGTGGTGGAAGCCCCAGGTGGTGAGGGAAACCCTGCAACTCAGAGGTACATAGGCTCAGGTTCAGGTGGGAATGCCTCCGGTACCTCCCATGGGGAAGGGAGTTTTACACTGGATGATGTAATACTGTGAGTCACAGGATACTTCCAGAGTATTTGACACCTCCTAACACGTTGCAGCTGTCTCTGTGCAGCTGAGTCCACTGTGGCCTATTATGGCTCATCAACAAGAGAGGAATACTTTCAGGCTAGGTGTAAATGTTCCAGGGAGTTATCACAGCTGAGTAATCTCTGTAAGGACAAAGAAACACCTAGCAGGATTTGCCTCTTTCCTTCTTTAACACCCAGTTTGTGGCCTGAGATGTCGCAAGCCCATGTCTTCAGCCCCTGGCCTGGATGGCCACTCTGCACAATGTTAGCAAACTACTGCTGACTGAGCCATGAGCACCAAAGGTCCAGTCTCTTACAGCTCCTCGGTGGTCACTGCAGGTGGCCAAATATCTGAGTCATTAATCAGTAGCAGTTCAGTCTCTTTAAAGAAAGCAAAACACCAAAAATCCAAAAAGGCATATTTGGAGAAAAAAAAAAGGTGGATACCAGAATTTTTTGTGTAATCCAGGACATAAGCACTGCCCTCTAAGGCTGAAAATCCATCCAGTAGTTTCCATCTATCTAGACTATAATGTTTCAAAGCATGTCTGAGAATATTGTGGGAGACATTGTCTAAAGTCTTGCTAAAATCAAAGGAAATAACAATTACTGCTCTTTCCTTGTCCAGTTATTTCATCACAGAAGTCAATCAGGCTGGTCAAGCATGATTTACCATTAGTAAATCCACGCTGACATCACAGTAACCTTCTTGTCACCAGAACTGTGTTTCAAGAAGGCTTGTTCCATTTTTTCCAAGGAACCAAACTGAGACTGATAAGTTTGAAGTACACTGCATCATCTCTTTGGTTTGTTTTGAAGACAAGGGCAACATTTGCCTTTCTACATTTGCTTTTTCTACTGATCCATAAAAGAGACTAGTCTTGTGAAGACATCAGCCAGGTATTACTTTACTGTCTAATAACCCTAAATGGTTGGCAGTTTTTTGTTTTGTTATGTTTTCTTTATTCTTCCAGGTGATTGTTGAATCCACATAAAGTTTTGGCATGTGCAATGTGTCTTAGTAAGAAATTCCACAACTTAGTTACATGCAGTGATATATAGGTACCTTTCTTTGGTTATTTTGAAAATCTCTTCTTACCCCTTAAAAAGTCAGAGAAGTGTATAAACTTGTAATATCTTCCCTCAAACAACTGTCATTTAGGCTGAAGAGCCCTATTGCATTTAAATGTTTCCTGTAAATATGCCATTTTGTAGCTGTGATTGTGTTTGTAATCATTATTCCAGGCAAAGCAAAGTTGCTTTTGAGTGGGTAAAAGGTAGAGCAAATGGAAATTCTGAAGATGGCTTGGGAGAAAAAAAAAAAAAATCTGGAAAGATGTGGAAAATTTCAGGCACAAAGATTAAAAAAAAAAAAAAGAGAATGAGGGAATGTTGGTCCGTTTCTTTATTTGATTACAGCATCATTACTACTGAAGTACCATTGTTGCAACCAGGTCCTAATACAATAGCAATCAGTTACTACATTTATCTTAAAATACTGCTTTGATCAAGAAGCTACCATATTAGTATCAAAGTAGGTAATTTAAAAGGCCTTTAAAAATCCCTTCAAAATATTGCTCAGGAGTTAACAAAAGTTCCAGAAGTGTTATGGTTTGAAGTTTTGACCATTTTTTTGTCCCAATGTTGTTTCAGATTTTCCCAGATCACCTTGTAGAGGTCTTTGCACTAGATAGTAATCTTTGCAGCTAGATAAATCGTTTCCATTTCTTGCTAGAGCATCACATGCTATCCAGACTTGGGGTCAAATCTTCGGACTTTTGCACTGCTACTTTAATGAAAACAACAATTATTTTATTTGTTGGAACTCTAAATTCATGTAATGTATTTAAATTATTAATAAACTCACTTCTGTTTTGACATTGTTGCATTGTAACAAATTGAGTTTGCTGTACATTTTCTCTGACTGATAGCTTGAGAAAACTTTTTTGACATTTTGAGGGATTTACTCTTTTATACATACAGCTTTATGACAGGAAAAAAACCCGAAAAAAACCAAAGTCATAAATCTCTCTCTAAAATAAATAAAAGCAAAAGTAATGAATGATTCTGGAGCTTCATTCATACTAACAGGATTGTGTTTGTTAAAGAAGAAAGGTTTTAACTTTCGTTAGAATCCTGGCATGAAAGCTGCAACATCATGGGCAGTATCAGAACAGCATAGAGAAGCTGAGACATAAACTGCAGGGTATTTATTCAGCATTTGGAATTATTATCCATTCAGGAACTACATACAGGGTATTAAATCCTGCTGGGGAACCCTCCTTTCTCTAAGCTGTCTCCATGCCTCCAGTAAGATCCTACTTGCATAGCAAACTATTTAACACCCATGAATAGAAACTCCCCGTTATGACTTTTCAAAACCAGATTTTTTTTAAAGCAGTAAAACCTCATGAACACAGTATCTTGAAAGACAAAAAAACATATGTTGTAGAAACAGTCAATCAAGTTGCTATAGTCTAAGCCACATCAACATCAGATTACATGATTTCCCTCCAAACTGGATTCTGGATGCTATAATCTGACAGCAACTCCTGCCATTTAGCACTAAACTCTGTTTCTTTGGTGTTTGCAGATTAAATAGTGATACCCATCTTCCAGACCTTCTCCAATCATTCCAACAGATAACATTTTTTTTCGACAGATACTAGAGAGAGAGAGATTTATCTGCAGAGAGAGTTATGCATAAGCAGCTGAACTGTGTCCTCTGCTTCAAGACAGAATACTTAAAAGTACACAAAATTGAAGCATGAACATTGAATATAGATGACAAATTCAGTTGAAGTCATGGATGACTTCACAGCATATATGTTATGTTATGAAGTCATCTGGCAAGTAATTTGAAAAATAAAAATCCAGGGACTTTGAAATTCCTCTAGAAGGGCTAAGCAAAGATAAAAGTATTCATCTTACACAAGTATGTTATCAAAACTCATAGCCTGATCTTAAAGGGATTGAATACCATGGAGCTTAAATGCTCCAGAGTGGATATGCCCTTACTACACTTGGTTGTGAGAAAGGAACTGATAACAGAGTAAAGTAACTTGCAGAATTGATATTCTAAAACTTCTTCCCTGAAAAGACATTTAGCTACACCGTATGTTTTTCTTTGCTTGACCTCTTTCAAATGTATCCCTAATATCCCCAGCAGCAGCCAAGGAGATTCATCCCTTCTCAGAGTCAGAACAGGCTTTTGAAAACTAAATCATATGCTGATAACTTCCACAAGAAGAAAAACATCTGTCTTATCTTCATATCTCTTTGTTTCTTGGTGCATTTTTTGTTTCTTTGTGGAGTTTTTTTATTTGTTTGGGTTTTGGTTTTTTTTTTTTATTTGTGAGCTTTTTGGTGTTTTTTTTTTTTGTTCAGCTGTGTGAGCTATCTGAATTGTGCATAAATCTGAAAGGTAAGAGAGATGACTTTTTATAAATATGAATACTTTTTGTATGGAGAAGCAAAAACATATGAGGAAAAGATCCTTGACCTGAAGATCTTACAATCTGAAGAGAGAACACATAACAGATAGGAACTCTCAAGGGCAGATTGCGTGGACAAAGAAGCTGCATGCAAGGTTAGGCTGACTTAGAATTTGATCCATGGAAAGTAAGACGAATTTAACAATAATAATTTTTTGCTTTCATCTTAAAAAGTGGACTGAACAATGTAACAGTGGCCAGCCCAAGCTTGAATGAACATACAGTTTAGGACAGCATCCCTGTGATCAAGTCATCAGCTCATCAGTCCAATGTACTAGATTCCTTTCTCTTAAGATCCAACTAAATGAACTAATCCAGTTAAAAGTTAAAAATTGCATTTAAAATAAAAAGATAATTGCTGATTTCCCCCTAATCAGACTAGAGGAGCAGTGGAGAGGGCAGCTGTGAAGCTGATGAGAGAGAGAAGAAAACATCCCAAATCACCTTCCTATACTCACAAATCAGAGAGAAGCCAATATTCCAGACATCTGGGATCATGGGAGTATTCAGTATTGTATCAATAAAGTCAAAAGTAAAATGAAGCAGGGGTAGGAGTGTAAGAGTTTGAAGTGTTAATGGTTAATGACTCAAACAATTGGCCATTTGCAAAAGCAGTAGGTGCTTTTCTTGCAAGGTAACAGCCCATGTGGGTGCACTCCTACCACCAGAGGCTACAACTTGGGTTTTGAGCCAGAAAATGGAGAAGGCCAATAAGAAGCAGACCCTGCAGAGGCAGGATAGTGCCTTTTGTCACGCCCATGTCCACCCTTACACAACTGGCTCAGTTGTAAATCTCCTCCCCCACACCCCCTCTGGGGGAGCTTTCAGGACATTCACATATAGACCTGAAGGCATTCATCCCTTCTGATGGGACATAACTGTGTCAACTACGCTGACACTGATGTGAGAGGCAGCTGTCATGTCTTAGAAGGGGTCATAAGCCATCAAAGACCTCTGAAGTGCACCCAGACTCTTTTCTGGGGCCTTCCACCAGAGGACTGTGCATGGTCCACAGTGTTGCAACAGGTCCACAGTGTTGCATCAGACAGCGTAAAACATCCCCCCCTCCCCGGGGAAGTACCTGGATGTCCCACATAAACCTGAATGTATATTAACGAGTTGAACTCTGTGTTTCACGGGCTTCCCCCACCTTTGATGGATCAAGACTGTGACCATCATTTTGACAAACAGACATCAAAATTGCAATAATCAAGTCTCATCTCTGGATCCACAGGTGGTGATATCTTTCCTACCTACTATCTTTCTAGCTTTTCCTTGTACATTTCCTCAAGTTCCATTTTTATGCTTTTATATTGCTATAATTCTACAGATAATAACCAAAATGGCTACATGCCTCCTTTCCATTGCAACTAAGGAGTTCTAAAACAAGCCCTACACACACACACACACACACTCTCTCATATATATATATAAACATCGGACATACAGTGTTATTTCACTCTAATCCAACCCAAGGGATCTATTAATAATCACCTCAGATACCCTTGCCTTCAGGGGCAGGTTGTAACAGAGAGAAATACAGTTTCCTCCCACCAAATCTGCACTTGAAGAGTTATTCTGGAAACCTAACCATAACTATTTGCTTGCCTGTGTGGGGAAATTTGGATAGAGGGAGCGGATATTAGCCATTAAGATGTGGCAGGGGTGAGGAGGGGCAAATGGGATTCTGAGGTACTGTGTGTGAAGGTGAGAGCACGTATTCCTACATTAATGGTGGGAGGGGTGATAAAATGAAATGTCTTAAGAAGATGAGGAGGGTAACAGTGCATTGGAAGAGGGCTTTTCCTTTTGCATTTTGCCTTTAAGAGGGGGGTTGCATTTCATCATTCATAGTTTCTGAATCATTCCAGATATTCTGAGGGAGGGATAAAGAGAAAACAGGACAAGATAGACCAATCACAACTAAAAATGTCATTTTCTATATTGTTTACATGATGTTGGTACTCGCTACCGCCATTGTATATCTTTGCTAAAAGGTACAGAACAGTTCTTCTAAGGAGTGCCAATAGATTGAACAATTATATGATGAATGATAGACTGATTTCTGCCTGTAATATCTCCAGTCATGAGTTAGGAAGGCACTGTTGCTAGGAAGCCAAGAGCAGTGAGGATTTCAGCTGCAGCAAGAAAACATGAATTCATCATGCTTCACTCTCTAAATCTCTTTTAACTCCTCAGAGAAAGCAAATTTGTTTTTCCAATCTGTATATTTGACTTCCTCCTCTGATGGACATGTAGAAAACCACCTAGGTTCATACAATATAATCTCTCACAATCAATCTTTAAAAATTATTTAAACTCCCTCTGGAAATAGCATTTGCACCCCTGTTCCAAAGATGTGATATGCCTTTTCAGCTCTACATCTGGCAATTAATATAATAAGATGATACCAGAAAGAGGAGAATAACCTGGAGTCTTAAACCTACCCTTACGATCTTAATAGAGGTCTAAAAAAGTAGCTGCAGTAGAGGGCAAAGAAAGAGCTCTGAAAATAAAATCATTTATGTCAGTATGAATTTGAAAGTCAATGCATGGTTTGAAAGTCAATAATAAGAACAGTTTAAGTACATTTATCTTTAAATATCTAACCTTAAGCTCCTTCCTTTGTTTTTCTGCAGGTTATATCTGGAAGAGCTTGGCTTTTCAGAGCTTTTGAGCAACCAGTGGTCCAATTGGACATGCTGTAATTCGTGGACAGTCAGCTTTTCTCAGCAGAAGGCCATAAATGTGTCAGATTAGTGTTGAAGAAGTACATTCTGAGTTTTGAGATGTTTTTACATTGACTAGGAAAATTATGATTTTTCTTTTGGCCCATGATGCCTCTGCTGCAGCACTGCTGTGGCAATAGGTGGAACCTGATAATACCTGAAGAGGATATAAAGTCTGGCAGAGGAGTCTGGACAAGGCTGCAAAGGTGCAGTACAAGTCCCACAGGGCAAAGCTGTAATTTCCTACAGGAGCACAGATTCAGATCATTTCCAAAATCCATTTCCTATTGCAAAACAATTTTCACAGGCAAAGATTGACCTGTCATTAAGTTACACATATTTTCCCAAACAGTCCTTCCCAAACTACTTAATTATAATCACTGCCATTGCTCGAAAATTCCTGCAGATCATCTTTCACTTCTATCATCAAACTCTTAGCTGGAAACCCTCTATAATATGTGGTATTCTGCAGATCATCTTGGAAAGCATTAGTTTACATATTGATAAGAATTTCATAATTTGCTCAAAGAAAGAAACAAAGGGATCTGTAGAGAGAATCAATTTTCATTTTTGTTTTTATTGTTTATATTGTGAGACACTGGGAGGAGTATTGCAAAGAAGAGTGAGGGAAAGAGGGTTTGGATTAAAGCATAAGTTCAAGGATATATTAATGTAGAAAAATCTTTAAAAACTACTCAAAGATATAAAATTTCCTTTGAAACGCCTTTGAAACAAGGGATAAAGTGCTATTTTATTTATAAAAAATATTTCCAAACATTAAAATCATCCTCCAAAACTGACAGAGAATGTGTAGATGTCTCTTTTAAAAGTTTCTCTGTGAAACTTTGAATGTTATTGTTACATCACTTTTTTGAGTAAAATTATGAGAAACTAAAGCTAAGTCAAAACAAATCATGTGTGACCTCTACAAAAGCTAAATTGGAGTCTGTACATTTATTTTTAAATGATATTTTGTTGGCTCCTCTGATTCAGATGGGCCATAGGCCAAGCTAAATCCCTCAACCTTAACTGAAGCCCAATTAAGTAAGATAAATTGTCAAATCACTCTGGAGAGGTGATCAGCATTATTTAATCTTCAAAGTTGAGGCTCTTGGCCAAAATAGCTGTTCTGCTGAGTATCATAGAGCATTTGCTATCAAATGCAACATTTCTTTATCTAAAGTATTTTGTGTCATAGACAGATCCCTAGAAGTTGGGAAACTTCAAAAATCCATTCCCAGAGTTCCTACTGTTTCAGACCAAGGCAAAACAGCCCGTGATGGCTCTATATACAACATGGCCTATTTTTTTCTTTGAGGAGGAGTTATTCCTTCCAGCTATCTTTTTACTCTTTCTTACACATACTTAACAGAAACCCCAGTCCTTCAGCACTCCTGTTCTACCCATTTACTTCAGCTGCATCAAGGGAACCACACAGAGCTGGGTAAAACAGGGCATTTATTTACTTTTCCATGAAGAGTTTTTGATGTTTCGAGACTGAGGTGTTAAATACAGGCATCCATCATCTTGTCAACTGCACCTCTGGACCCTGAGTCTGCCCCCCCAAGAGCAACTTCAAACCCAACTTTCTTGCACAACCCAGGAACTCAGATCAGTGCTGAGCTACAGGATGCTGTGGGACTCCCTCAAACTTTGCCATTCAAACCTTGATGGGCACTGGGGCACAGGCATTACCGATTTACCATGGTACACTGGGTTATGTGCAAAATTAGTCGCTGTCAATGAAGGGGACTGAAAGATTTTAATAGTCCCAGTATCCCTGTCTCTGGCCACACAACTTTTAAATATTAAATACTCCTAGTCAGGTGAATAGAAGTACAGATTTCTCTCCATTGTTTCTAGCAATCAGAGTTAAATGGCAGCTCCTCTCCTCAAAATACTGAGAATCTTTAAAGATGGTTTATCTTTTGCATTGTATCTCTGAGTATACTACCTTCCTCTTAAATTTAGTAGTTGTCTTGTATTTCCACTATAAATTACTGAAGTTGTGTGCATCAAATATTGTAACTGGGTGGATTTTTTAGATAAAAAGAAGCTATTATGGTCCAAAGCTATCACCCTAGCTTCTTATTTTGTTTATCTATGTATCTATCAAGATGAGAAGCCTGTTTATTAGGATTACCTGTAGTATGGAAGGTATTACATCTGTCTCTCACACATTTCAAATGCAGCCTTCTCAGAAGCAAAGTCACAACTCTGTATACAAGGAGCACATGTGGAAAACAATACAGATCACCCCTGAATGTAAACCTTAAAAAACAGATTTCACTAACAGTTCCTAATGTTCAAATAACCTGCCATATAACTCCTTCTCATTATAAAAATTTTTGTGCTTAAATTATTCTTCACTAATATATAACGGAAAAACATATGGCTGGTTGGTTTTTTTTTTTCAAAAATTGACAAAACCATGTGTGTTGAACAGGATTTCAATAACTGCTATGTGAAATAAACTGGGCCCACTTTCATGTACACATTCTGCTTTGCAAGGTCTATCATGGATTTGTTTCTCAACATTCAAGAATGCTCAAGCTATAGAAAAGGACACTATTGAACTCTTGAATGAGGCAGAGGTGATGCCAAGGATAATTTTTTTCTATGAAAATCTGCTCTTATACTTGCACTACTGACTCGGTGTAAGATTAATGGAGCATAAAAAACCATTCAAGTTATGAAACCATTCTGTTAATTTAGTAAGAATATTTGTTTTGCACAGAGAAGGTGATAAAGGGTAACTGAAGAATTGGCATTAATACTGATTTGGATATGCCTTGGTAGACTAGAAGAAATTTTGACAAAGACAAAAAAAAATTGTCCAAATCAGCCTAGGATAGTTATAATTAAGTGAAATGTTTCCTTTTTTTTTTTTTTCTTCTCCAGCAATGCAATTCCTTTCACCTAGTTTTGCTAAGTAGCAAGAAAATAGCTCATTTCAGTTTAACACCCACATCTTCTGATTTGAAGACTTTTCATTCATTAGAGGAACGAAGACACTATTTCCTTCAGTTGCCATACATTTTAGGATGAAGTAGTCATCTTCTGTCTTTAATGCCACAGATGAAGGTTAAGTGACTGGCTTCATATGGACACATGATTTTTAGATGAATGTCAGTGAGTTGAATCTTTGTCTTCAGTGTGTAAATACCAAAGCCCAACATCTGAAGCCCAGTACTGTTACTGAAAGCAGAGTAAGTTGCAGATGGCTTAGCATATCTAAACATGAGGTTGTACTGTTTAGGTTCATGATTTTCTGATGAATAAGCATTCATGCCTTGTTTTTGAGAGTCTAATTCATCCTATGGTGTAAATAAAATGTCTAAATACAACATTAAAAATGTATAAAATAAAAAATAATTTTACAAGAATTTCACCAGTAAAAACTGTGCAATAAGATTTCAGAAGAAACCTAAAAGTTGAACAGCAAACCTTAAAAAAATATAAAGTTGTATTTAAAGAGAAAAACTTAAATGACCATAAGGTCATAAAGTCGATGTGAAGAAGGAAGATGTTCAAGGCCAACAAAGTAGAAAGAAAAAGAAAGCTAAGGATTGAAAGGGCATGAAAGAGCAATAGAGTACTATGAGACAACAGAATATATCTACTTATGTGGATAGATTTAGAATTAGAGTGGTAACAAGAACAGAGAGGTTAACAGGAGATAAACTGTGGTGTAGGTAATTTGAGAGATCTGGGGAAGGGCAAGTCATAAAAAAGTCCGGATGAGGATGAGAATGAGAATGACATATAAAACACAGAGCAATTTTTGTATGGTGCAGTACAGTATTATCCTCTCTTGGATAATATCAAAATTCAAACTTTCTCACCTTAATTGCTATTTTATTAATAAGAAAAGACATATCTTAAGGTGGCATGATGTGGTAAGGGAAAGAGCTTCTTCATTTAACATGACTTGCTCTCTGCAGAGAACAAAAGCCTTTTGCCTTTATGATTAAATAGTCTTCTTTTTTACAAAAGCAGCCAATTAATTGCACATGTGTGGTATCTTACCCACAAAACCCAAATAGCAAATGCTCTCTGGGCAGATACTTTATGTAATAAGAAGAAAGGAACTTTTATATTTGTAAAGACAAATGACTTCAGTGTTAACTTCAGTTCAAAACAATTCTTCCTGAGATTGAAGGCAGTCATGACTCAGGGAGTGGAAAGATCCAAACCATGACAAAGAATCTTGTTTGTCAAGTGTGAGTGTAAAACAAGTGTCTTGAATGGAAACAAAAAAATTACCAGTGAAACTTGCCTTTTCAAATGTCAATATCATAAAAGCCATGGAAATAGCAGGTACTATATTTTCACTTTGTCCAGACTTTACATTAACATGGTATTCTAACATCCTGTCAGAAACATAAATGTCTACCCCTACTTTCTTTTGGACCTCATGTGGGTGAGTACTGACTTGACTACAGAGAATAGGAAAAGGATTGTTTTAATTAGCTATTTCCTGCACCTGTTCAGGACATAATTCTTATTAAATGTATGCACGTTATTTATTATCTATTGAAGAAAAAAAAATCTCAAATATGACTGAAATGAGAAGGAAGAGAATGGCATTTTCCTGTGCCCGACTTGGATGATGTGGAAGGCAATGCTATTCAAAATGCCAGCATCATATGCCAGTTCCAATTAGAACATAAAAGGAAAATCTGTTGCTAAAATATAACAGCACACTTTGAGGATCTTACATGAGCTTATTCAGAACTTAGAGGGCTGAATATCCTTAAGAAATTCTAAATTTTGACATTTTGTTGAAACTGTTGTTAAGTATGGGTCTTACTGAGGGATTCTCTGAATTAAATACTGTGTCCTGTTCTTTACAGAAGTTCAGAATAGATTACCATAATGATCACTTCTGGTCTGAGAACCTTTCTGTCTGAGAAAGTTTTCATTAAAGTTATTGCATCTTGTCCTTCCATGTCACCTTTCCCAGCTAATTGCCTACAGTAGGAATGAGATAGCTGCTTTCCAAGTGACTGTATTAGTGGGCTACCCTGCTCCCTGACATACTGGAAGAACAGTGAAGCGCAAAGAGCTTTGTTCCAGAGAGCTTGAGGTCAGTCCATAGGATATGACCTGAACTGCATCAAGCTAAAAAGGTTTCCATTGTACTTTCTAGTGGTGCTAGGAATTCCCCATACTCTTGCTGGAAAAGCCACACAGCACTGTATAATCTTGTCATGGTTCAACATCTACCGGCAAGCAAGTACCAGGAAGCAGCTCATTCACTCCCTTCTTCCTCCCACCTGCTTTGGAGGACAATTAGAAAAAAAGTAAAACTCATGGGTTGAGATCAGAACAGTTTAATGATTGAAATAAAATAAATTATTATTATGCCAATAATAATAATAACAACTGTAATGAAGAGGGGAGAGAGAGAGAGAGGAATAAACCCCAAGAGAAACAAGTGATGTAGAATACGATCACTCAGCCCCTGCTGACCAAGACCCAGCCCATCCACAAGGAGCGATCAGCAGCTCCTGGACAACTCCCCCAGGTTTTATACGAGATTCAGTGATACAGAATATCCCTTTGGCAAGTTCTGGTCAGCTGTCCTGGCTAAGTTACCCCCAGCCCCACTTCTTGTGCAGCTCCTCACTGGCAGAGCATGGGGAACTGAAGAGTCCTAGACTTAGAGTAAGCACTACTTAGCAACAACTAAACCATCAGTGTGTTATTAATGTTCTTCTTACACTAAATCCAATACACAGCACTGTATCAGCTACTAGAAGAAAATTAACTCTCTCTCAGCTTAAACCAGGACAAATCCACAGGATAAACTGATGTATGACAATCTCATGTGAAACCCTAGACCTGCCTTTTCAGCTGGGGGAGCTCAGAAGTCCTTGTTCCATGAGTCCAGCACTCCCTTTGATGGCTTATTATGGAAGCAGTCAGGAACCACAATCCATGTCTTTGAAGATTTAGTGACTTAGAGACCCAATGTATTGATCAGAGAGGCTTTGAAATAGGCTCAGACTTCATATCTTGGATCAGTACCTACTATCCAGCATACTTTCTGGGAAAAACTTTGGTTGATCTGCATAGCCTCCAGAAAGTTTGTTTAAAAGAGCTGACAGTTGTCATGGACTGCAGCTTAATTTGAGCAGTCCAGTCCATAATAGATTTTATAGTACAAGTGCATCTAAATCGCAGATCTTTTTCTATGATTTTCAATAAACACTGTCCAGATACTTCTTTCGCTGTGGTGCACTCATGTTTTGTGCTGATGAAATGCCATTTGTTTTTAAAAGGCTCCAGAGTAATCAAAGTTATTTTAGTTGCCCCCTTCCTACAAATTATAGGGGAATTTTCATAAAGTTACCACAATGTACTTCTAATAGTCTAAAAATCTACAACATAAAAGTCAAATTTGAAGTAAGTAATTACAATTTTTTTCTCCTGAAGAAGTTGTCAAGTGGCAGAAAAAGTTATTTCTAAGACTTTGGTTTGACATGACATTGCAGACGCCCTTCTGGCTCTGATAGGCAGACTCTTATTCTTATCTGCTAACTTCCCAAGCAATCCTTAAAGATCTACTGGACAGCAAGTATGAGAAAAATACTAGTGGAAATATAAACAGAAACCAGATCTTCCTGCCTGAATGTATATGTGAACGCTTTTAGTTAACATTCAGATAAAATGCTCATTAAAAGATTTAGATTTTAAAATGAGATATAAAGCAATCTCATTTCCAGATCTCTAGCAGACATGGCAGACAAGGCTTTTATGATTATTTGCCTTTCCACATAGGGATATAACATCCATTGAGTAGAAACTGCATGACCTGATCTGTGATGGAAAAGTATGTGTGGTCTATCAATCTCTTTCTCTATATGGCATTAGCAATAGTGCTTTTCCCCCTTTCAATGGTACATTCCTTTTGTCTGTTTTGATTTTATTTTCTTATTTGCAAAATGTGTGTGTCATGCTAAGGATTCAAAGCTGCTGGTTTTGCATCAGTGACATCAAATGTAAAAATTATATATGAGGCTAATCAAAAATCATTCACAAGTTTTTGCCTTCTCCAAAGACAAATGGGCTTTGAATATAATAGTCTGTAGAATCTGACTAATGCTGTAATTTCTCTTCTTTCCAGTGGGAATAAAAAAAAATATCTTTTGTGGGAGCATATTACCACCAAAATCTTGTTTAAAATATAACTCCTGTGTCATATTGAGCTATCCAAATTGTTCAGGGTCAGAATGTTGTACTCACTTCCTGATTTAGGATTCTGGGCTTGCAGTGCACTTTCAAATTACTGTATCCTTAGTGTGTTTGCCAGGACAGCCTCAAGATTCTGTTTCCCAAACCTCTACAAAAAACCCTAGGAGAAAAGAAACAATCTGAAACTTCAGCCAGAGAATCAAAAAGTCCACAACTTCAACCACATGTGATCTCCAACCATCCTATTCACAACCAGTCAGGAAAACAAAAGCCCTGCTTGAGTGAACACACAATCTAATATCATCAGGTTTAATGCAAATTGTTAGGAAGCACATGCAAGTCTAAGAGCAGATGATATTCTGCTATATCTTCTGAGGCAGAGATAGAAGAGAGACAAAGAGATCAGATTTGTAATTTCGAGTGAAATAAGTTATTTTGCAATCAGTTTGGAAGTGAATGATTGTTTGTAACATACACAGTGAAGGGATGCCTCATGCACATGTTAGAGAATGTAAATAAAGGCACAAAAAAGGCAGAGAAACAAAGGGAAATGAACCTAAGTG
Organism: Platyrinchus mystaceus; assembly: GCA_035041135.1. NCBI lineage: Eukaryota > Metazoa > Chordata > Aves > Passeriformes > Tyrannidae > Platyrinchus > Platyrinchus mystaceus. The sequence continues at coordinate 103,447,303 of JAWWLV010000088.1, read as the reverse complement.
TAGTGAAGCCTAATTAGCATGCAGTATCAAACACTCAGCCAGGACTCAGGTGGCAGAAGGAGGGAGAGGATCATGAGATGACAACAGGAAGAGTGGATCCTTCAAACTCCAGTGGCTTCATCACCAGAGGGATGTCTCTCCAGGTGCAGAGCTGGTGCCCTGGGAAGGCAACAAAGTTGCAGCAGATGGAGAAGTTTCCCCAATGTCACTGTATCAAAGCAAAAAGTAAAATATTGTGCCATTATTCTAGAAAATGTAAAGTTTTAAATACATAAGAAAACCCATCCAAAAATAGACAATCGAACTTTATACTCAGCATTGTGTTCAGCAGCAGGCCTTTTGAGATATAAATTGGGACAGCATAGGACAATATAAAGTAAAGGGTTTGGGGTTTTATGTGGACATCAACAACACCTTATCTACATTTGAAAGTGCTTTTCAGCAACAATATTGCCATCACCCTTAAAGTCATCAGATCTGTGGGTGCTTATCCCCTTTCCCTGCTCCCATTTTTCTCTTTGTCTACCTCCAGATCCATTAAACAATTATTTTTTTCCTAAAACAATTTGTGGGAGTTTATCCACCTTCACAAGCTCAGAATTCATTAATACTTTATACCATGTAAAAATGGAAAAAGAAGACTACAAGCTGTGTGAGAAATGAGAATGGCAGTCATGGTTTAACCCCAGCCAGCAACCAAGCCCCACACAGTCAATTGCTCACTTCTCCACCCATAGGACTGGGGAAAGAATCAGAAAGATAAAAGCTTGAAAACTCATAGATTGAGGTAACTACAGTTTTATAGGGAAAGCAAAAGCCACACGCACAAATAAACCGAGGAAAGGCATTAATTCACTGCTTCCCACGGGCAGCAGGTGTTCAGCCATCTCCAGGAAAGTGGGACCTGGTTACGCAGAATAGTTACTTGGGAAGACAAAAGCCCCTTTTTCCTTCTTCTCCACAGTTTAATATACTGAGGATTATGTCATATGGTATGGAATATCCCTTTGGTCATTTGGGATCTGCTCTCACATCTGTGTCTCTTCCCAACCTTTCATGCATCCTCAACTTCTTGCCACTGTGGCTGAATGAAAAGCAGAAAAGGCCTTGGCTCTGTGTAAGACCTGCTCAGCAATAATAAAAACATCTCTATATTATCAGCACAAATCTGTATTCAGCACAAATCTAAAACATAGTCCCACACTAGTCACTGAGAAAAAAATTAACTCTACACCAAACAAAACCAGCACAATGGCCTACATCAATATGGGATGTTTTCCTTACATTTTTTATTCTTCATCATTCAATCAGTCCATTTTACATGGCAAGGTGTTGGACTTTCATTATATTGCTCAGGAAAGATTATAAAATTATACAAAAATGAAAGAAGTGTCATCAAAAATCATGCTGCTACACCCATGCTTCTCAAGGTTTAGGATGATTATTTTTATTCTGAATCTGTGAGACTGTTCTGTAGTCAAGAGACATTATGTTAGGAAATGCTGAAGATGGACATCAATAAGCAAACAGAGCATGCATGTGTGTCACGCTATGTCCTAATACTGCAAAATATTATGCCAAAATTAGATACAATTAGAACAGAAATTCTGTAAGGACAGAAGACAGCACAGTGGAGCAGTGTTGTGAAAGTTAGCAGATATCCTTGTATTTAGTTCGCATGAATTAAAGCTGTTAGTCCTCTCTTTCAGGAACTTCATATTTCCTCAGGGAGGGAAAAAAAAAAAAAGGGAAAACAAAAAACAACAAAAAGAACATGGACAAGAAACAGTCAGTCCTTCAATAAGGACTACTGAGCTACATTGTCAAAAGGCTGCAATGACTTACTCTTTTCCAGATGAAGAATATGTGGGATGAATTAAGACGCACCCTTGCTTCCAGGACAGAGCAGTTTCATGCTATTCGTACTGAATACCAAGATGAAAAGTTATCCTACTGTTGTTGTCTTCCTTTAAATTTGTAAGGAAAATTGCACAGTTTTCTCAGAAGTAAAAGAAGCAATCTGGGAACACCTAATGAAGTGAAGGTTGCCCCAAAACACCAGAATTCTCTCTATATTTATTCAACATTATTAGGGGAAGGGAATAAATTTGGTAGTTGATTACCAGGCTTAATACTGGGAAATGGGAGGCGATGGAGCCCACAGATAGAAATAGTAGATACAACCATAGGATAAACTAAAGAGAAGACATCAACCTTATAGAACTTTAGGGGAAAACAAACAAATTTGGTTTTCATTAAGTAAAAGAGGAAATAATTGGAGGGGGGGGAAGAAAGAGCACATGTTGTCTTATTATTGAATTTTCAAATCATAATTATGAAATACCAGAAAATATACATGAATTACAATTGATATCCACAACATAAATTTGATGCTGGAACTGGTAAGAAAATAGTTTTCAGCATAATGAATCATTTTTAAATTTTAAAAAGAATTCATACTGAGTAGGAACAAAAAAATCAAAGGCAAAAATTGCACTGGATCAACCTAACTTTTATTATAACAGTATGAAACAAAATATCATTTCTTAATACCTTTATATTTCTAAGCAACAATACTTTAAAACCAAAAACCCTAGAAATTAAAAAAAACCTAAACATGATAAGACATTGAAATATCACAATTTAAATATAGCTCTCATCTGTCACCAAACAGTTTGGTTCCACATGCAAATGAAATTATATGAATCAGCCATGTCTTGTTTTTTTTTACAGATCAGATTGCATCCTATACCATGAAGCAGAGGTCCAGAATAATCTTAGTGGAACACCCTTGCATAACCAAAATTAGTTCCACAGATGGCACACTGAAATATAAAGAGAGAAAGATGCTCTGGGAAGGTCAGGGAACATAGTGTTAACTCTTCTCTGAGGATGACTTCTTTCAGTAGAGAATGGAAACCGTCAGAGGGAGCAAGAAAGATCCTGTTTTGTGACACAATTGTGTTGTAGTCTGTTTCCATTGTCAACATTCTACAGCATAAAATTCATTATAAGTTCCCCAAAAATACGAGCTGAATCTCAGAAATCCTGAAACATCACATAAAAGAACCTTCTGCATTAATGAAATGGATGAAATCAGATGTGGCCAGAATGTGTATACAGAAAACAGAGCAATGGTGCCATTGATTTTTAGTGATCAAAGTAAAAATCGATGGATTAATGCATTTCAGTCTCAGTAAAAACATTTTGTGAGTCTTTCATTTAATGCATAGTACTCTCAAATCCAATGGCCTCCTCTCTAAGTGGTCTTTTATTTCCATAGGACTAATTAAAAATTACTTTCTCCATTTCAAAGAGCATTTGTCTGAACTCCAACTTGCTTGCTAGCATAGTGTCACATGATATCTATCCTCCACAGTAAGTATGGTAAAAGAAAATCATATGAGGTGAACCATTTAGTTCTTCCTGTGTTCAACCTTGCATGTATAGAGTTAGGATGACATATTCATGAGGACTGTGGACTATTTTATATGATCTAAGTGAAGAAGTCTTGTAAGTATAGTCCAACATTTTCATCGTTCTACATTGCCTGAATCAGGAAAGAGATTCTTTCACTCATGTATCATGTTTTTCTAGCCCTATTTCCTTTTATAAGCCTGTAAGTCATAAAAACAAGAACACATAAAGGAAACAGTTATTTTTAAGTAATGCTAAATACACTCACTGACAACTCTTGTTGGTGTCTCTTTTTCTGTACTTCCTTGCTGGATCACAAATAGCACATAGAGTAACTGATTTGGAAGATGCTTAAAAAAGAAAAAAGGAAAAAAGTAACATTGTGTCATTTTGGCTCTGATGACTATAAAGAAAATCACTGCATTGCTGATGTATGCATCTAATATCACCCTTTTCAAAGTGCTTTAAGACATACATGAAGGCAATGTCCAGAGTAGGACAAGACATCCAAACATAAGCACTGGGAGAGCCAACATTTTGCTCCTATCAAATAATGCATCCTTCCAACTAACACTCTGTCAGGTTAATTATATTTCTCTTGAAATAATGCTGTAAATAACCAAAATACTGAAAGGTAATTAACTGTGTTTTCTGTGGAGTGAATATGGGCTATCTGGTCTATTTTACATTATCATCTCAACTAAGGATCAGAAGAATAATAATAAACCCTGCACATGAGTAGAACCCCAAGTCAGTACCACATAAGAGTACCAGAAAAGGAAGAGAAGCAGTAAAAAAAATGGAGAAAATTGAACTAATGGTATTAAAAGGATAAAACAGGTAATTTTCTCAGAGTAGAAGCTCTTAATTGAAAAGAGTCACCTCAGATCTAGTAGAATCTAAGAAAAAAAAAGATTTAATTGCTTTTGAGAGAACTTTTGAGTGGTAAGGAGATATGTGGAAAATATTAAGTCTGAAAAAAAGTTTCTTGGGGACAGCAGAGCATGGAAGAACTTTTGAAGGAACATGCAATGGAGACCAGCACGATTCTGTATTGCTTGGGGAAGGCCTTGCTGCCACAACCCCTGCTTGAAGCACTATGGAAGCTCATGACCACAAAAGCACAGGCAAACAAACCAGGAGTTTGTTTGTTTATCCTGCACTGTGAGTAATAATTAAAGAAAACATTAAGTCCCTGCACCATGCTGAATCAAATAGTGCAATGAAGGCCGGAAAAAGCCTTCATTGAGAGAAAGCAGAGGAAAGAAGCCCCCTGTAGTTAAGTCCTCCAGCTCCCTCCTAACATCCCTGGACATGGTCCTCCTTTATGTGTGAAGCTTTTGCAAATTTATTCTTCTCTAATTTTGACTAGTTCTGCTTCTCTAACATTGAGCAGTTCACTTAATGAAGAAAAATTACTCTCCAGTCTCACTGTCATTTTCATCTATTTCACCTTTTCTCACCTTTTCATACTGCTGACTTCAAAACAGGAGCCAACATGAAGTTCTACCATGTTCTCCTTTGGGACAAGGTTCCGTGTTAACTTTCCCCTTGCCATAAGATTCCTTCAAAAGCTGCTCGAATGCATGCGGGCTGGGTATGTGATTCCATGCCCACAAGGGAGGATAGTACAAAAGAACTATCTTGGCTTTAGTCATTAGGCTGTATCAAAACCCGAAATAACCATCTGACTGAATGATCCATAGCTTTGACCACCGAAAACAAGAGTGAACAAATCAATGGAAGATGGAGTACCCAAAATATTATGCATCATAGAAGACTGTTATAATAATTTTTTCCTACCTTTGATTTCACAAATGTAACTTTAAGACACCATTTCATTGAGATTTGGAATGCAAATCTTCAGTTTTGGTGAGAAAATAATCTTATTTTTTGCCCTCTTTTATTTAATGACTTAACAAATTTTATTGCAGGAAGAGCTGTGTGAATGACAGAATACTTCAGTTTGCTAATAATTCATAGATTTTGAAATATGATTTAGTTCCAGTTGGAAAAAAATCTGAACTTTTTAAAATTACATCTGAAAAAAAAATCCCAGGAGAGGTGGGACAGAAAAAGATATGCTTTTCTAGTAATTAAAAAAACTTAAAAATGTAAACTTCCTCTAAAACAAAGCAGGATTTTAAAATGAAAATAGTTTCACCAAGGAAAAAAATGAAAAGTTTTCATTAAAATGTCAAAATCAGTTATTTTGACATTGTTGAAACTTTGTCCCTGATCTTTTAAAATCAAAGCCCAGCTAAAAATGCCTTATTTCATGAAATAATTGGATTTTAACAGAGTGACATAATATGATGGAATATGATTCTGTCTAAGTCTCTCTCAGCTTGTCTCATAAGTCTAGACTAATAGGATTCTCAAAGCAAATACTGAGAAACACCTAACAACAGCCTTATAATTATCTGATGGCCACTTTGAAATTTACCTTTCCTACACATTAAAATCCTTCTTTTAATTTGGAGATTACAAGGTAGAGGGATGGAAATTTGATATCTACATTACTCAGTGATTTGAAATGAATATATTAAAGTCTATCTGATTGCATTGTAGCAAGCTCTAGTGGCAACCCTGTGAAAAATCAATAAAGCCAAAACATAAACGCAAGATTTAAAGAGTGATCTGAATTGTAGGATAATCCAGTGGTAATTTAACCTTTCTTGACACTACAATAAGGAAACGTTTCTTCCAAGGGTAGCATTTAAAATTCAAAATATCTGGTAGCTCATTTAAAAGTAGTATAAGATACTGCACTTACACCTATGTTAACATCTACACTTACAACACCTGTGGTACATTTTAGGAATTAAACATAGTCCTAAATTTTTTCCAGTAGATCAGGAAAAAGTCTATGTACAAACATGCATAATATATACAACTTGTGCAGTGGAGTCTTTTCAAGTGCTTGCTTCTAATGTATTTTGCTTTATGAGTTCCAGTAACATGGTTGCAGTCAAATGAGCTGTCAACCTCCTAAACAGAGTCTGCTGGTTTTTTTTCTCTCTGTCCTCCTTGCATATATACAGATAGCAGGCATCTCCCCACAACTGCAGCAATTTCTAGAAACTGTGTTACATTTCAACACCGAAACACAAAGCACCTCCCTTGTATTTTTTATTCCTATTTCCTTACAGAACATACGCCACAGGCAGTTATGGACAGAGATGTTCTCTTCACAGCATGATTCCTCCTACTGTGTTGTATCCATTGCTGCAGTGAAACAAGTTTGTCCTATGCATTGATGGTTTTAGGGAAAGTGTCCCTAGAGTGCAGAAGCATTGAAAATGACTTTGTGACTGCATAGCCGAACCTGTCAACAAATACCATGCCAGTTGTATAATTGAATTGCAGGGCACTTCAGTCCCTCTCTGGCCTGCTTACAAAGGTTTCCTCACTGTGTTAAGCCATGGCAGGAAATAACAGAGGAAAAGGGGTGCAGTATTGACTTGGGCTTGACATATGGTGTGAATGTAGTCCCCTGTGGCACCTAATTCCTCAGTACAGTGCGATACAGGGAATGGTTCAACATGGTATTGCAGTGCTCCAAAGGAGGGCACTCACAAGCCTGGGTTTTGGAATTCTCTCAACTGCAAAGTTCTTCAGAGAAAACAGTAGGGTTTGAGGGGTTTGATTTAAGATCCTCCTTTCCCCCCCTCCCCCCCAAGTCTGTAAAACGTTTAATGAAACTGTTTTGTGGTTGTCTCGAACCTAAAATTATGTAGTAGTGCTCATAAGAACTTCATTGGTACCTACTGGAAATTGCATTTCAAAGCTTTTGTGCTCAGATGTGCTCATTTGCACTCACTAGAGCCTTCCACTGTGCTGTATTTCCCAAGACAGCTCAAATAGGTTCATATTACAATTTTTCAAGATGGAGGTGCTGTAGAAGAGATGCTTTTCATCTTGCAAGACTGATCTATGTGTACACAAGCTCCCCCAAAAACCAAACAAACCAAACAAAGGAACATGAATCAGTCACACTAGAAATCTCAAACAATAAATGATGGCATTTTAGCATGTTGCTACTTCTTTTTTTTATTTTTTTATTTTTTTTTCAAATTATAAGCTCAATATTTCCCATGCAGAAAAAAAAAGCATTTCTAGCAAACTATGACATTTCAGTATAATTCCAAGCTGGATAGAAATACAGCAGCCAAAACTATTGACATAAAAAGAGAACCTACTGTAGAATTTGTTGTAGATGTTGAATTACAATGAAGAACAAAGGTAAGATAAATTATTCTCTTGGGCTAAATATTACAATAAATGTAGAATTCCTTGAGTTCTTGTCTTTATTTAGAAGGGAAATTTGTTTGTATATATAGGCGGTGATCTCTTCAAATGTAAAGTTTAGAAAGATCACTCTGTGTTTTAATGTTTAAAAAATATGAAATATAATTTTCAATTTTTAACGGGTTAGGAAAATTTAGCAAAGAACAAGTTAAGTTGATAAATGGGCGTTAAGGCATTTGGAAGTGACATTTACTTTGCTTTAGTGCAGGAAAAGTTGTTCAACACTTCATAATCTTGCTGACTTCCTTTGTGATTTTTTTCTGTGGAAACAATTAGTATAATTTATTTCAATAAACCATATTATGACACTAATGTGCAAATAAGAAAAAATGACATAAAGTCTTCAGTAGGTCTTCTGAAACATGAAATTAGCTAGCCCTCTATCTGAGCATGCAATTCATAATTCAGTTGGCTCCGAGCATCTTCCTTCGGAGGAAAACAGTGAATTCATGCTATGATAAGGAGAAAATTTAGTCCATAAATACCTAAGATTTCTTTTTGTTTCAAAAAGAAGCAATCTGGGTCAATAGGCTTAACAGTCCGTTTTCTGTTTTCACCAATATGGTCCCTCTCTTGGTAATCCAATTAAGAAAACAGGAAGACTAAGATATGGAAACAGTTATTGTTTGCCTCTAGAAGATTTGAAGATTATTATTTTTTAATTAAAAATATGAATATTTAAATAAAATCTAGCAACCAGGGATCACTGAAATAATGATTGGCATTTTATTGCCTATTTCTGTTCATTAAAAACTGTGGGTTTGTGAATAACATTATTTTGTAAAGACCTTTTTTAGTATAGAAACTGGTTTATGGAAAGAACAAACTTCTGCCAAGGATTTGTTTCAAACACTTGTTTATTTTTGTAAAAGAGTTGAGAGTCAGTAAGAAACCCTCAACAAAACAGAGCAGAGCAAATGGTCTCAGAGGTTGGTGCCTATAGCTGGTGCTATAATGGGTGATGTCTTTTCATTATGGATGATTTCACTTTATATTATCAATAGCCTATTTTAAGCCAATTCATTGGAGTATTTTGCAATTACTCTCATTATAAAATACTGATTATGATTATTAATATTAATAGTATAATAATTATTAGAGGAAGTAGATGTATATATTTTCAATGTATAAAAAAGCTGTCCCAAGAGAGCATCCTGGGGACCAGGAACAGCTGGCTGTGATGGTTCTGTCAGGGTGTCATGTTTCAACCCCAGCCAGCAACCAAGCTCCATGGAGCTGCTCGCTTACTCCCACACCAGGAGGATCAGGGAAAGAATTGGAAGGGTAATAGCTGGAAAACTTGTGGGTTGAGATAAAGACAGTTTAATAGGGCAATCAAAGGCTGCACATGCAAACAAAGTAAAACAAGGAATGAATTCACTGCTTCCCATGGGCAGACAGGTGTTCAGCCATCTCCAGGAGACCAGGGCCCCATCATGTGTAACTTGGGAAGACAAATGCCATCACTCCAACCATCCCCCACAGTCTTCGTTCTTCCCCCCATTTCATATGCTGAGCATGATGTCATATCCCTTTGGAATATTGCTTTGGTCAGCTGGGGTCTGTTGTCCCAGCTGTGTCTCCTCCCAGCCTCCCACACATACCCAGCCTCCCTGCCAGGGTGGAAGTATAAAAAGCAGAAAAGGCCTCGCCTCTGTGTAAGCCCTGCTCAGCAATAAAAAAACATCTTTATATTATCAACCCTATGTTCTGTACAAATCCAAAATGTATACTAGCCACTGGGAAGAAAATTAACTCTACTCTGTTCAAAATCAGCACACAGGGTTTTGTCCAGAGACATATGCTATCATTAGTGACGGACAGACTCCACCCTTTTGCTGACACTGATCACCATGAAGAAAATGAAAAGAATAATAAACATGAAATACATAAAAACAAATTAAGCTCAACACGTTTGCATCAACATCATTTCATACTTAGGGAAATCAAGCAAGTAGTTATGTAGGGATGCAGGGAATAGAAGACGCCAGCTTTGTCATCCCAAAGCCCTTCAGAGTGTTTGCTTATGACCAAGCATCAGCTTAAATGTGAAGTCATGGATGAGCACCACTCTGCACAAAAATGAGGTAAGCTGAAAGAATGCACTTAACTCTCAGTTTTAACTCTGTCATTATTACCTGGAAACTCTCATCTGTTTAAGTCAGTCTTTAAACACACCAAGGAGAAAAGAAAAATATATTGCTCCATAAACTTCCCTAGCACCTGCTGGGAACACCTTTCTGTATTGCCAGATTATGTTGCCAGAAAAGAAAATCTTTTAAGCCTATTTTACCTGACTTCATTTTCTCCTCAGTTATTGTCTTATAAATCAGGATGTGTTATTAGGCATCTCATCTACAGAAATGTTAAAAATATGAGCCAGGTTTTAAAAAGCATTTCTGACTGTGTCTTTAGAAAGGCAAATGGGAATAGCTATTGGAGTGAAAGGCTTTTTGCTCATCCCTTCCCCTCTTTTGACACTGTAGAGGTATGTGTCACAATCCACTCACTGTGTAAACTTCTAGCCACCACAGCCCCCACTTTGTTCCAAACAGCACGCTTCCAGCATTTTCCTAACGAGTTTACTCCTCCTGCCACCATTCAGATATTTTCTCTCCTCAAGCACTCATTCTGCCTGTTTCTTTTTATCTTCACTTGCTTTACTCTTTTTTAACCTACATTAGCGATAAGCTTTTTCCCTTATACTTGAACAACCAGTATGCACATATACATGCATATAGGTACATATAGCTATATGCAACTGGGTATAAACAGGTATAGGTGAAAGACAGAAATGGCTTGGCAGGGAGAGGGAGGGTTCCAGAGTTTGCATCTGTAAACACAAATATCCCTGCCCAAGCCATACAGTCAGTATATAATAATTCAGATGGGCACACTCAACTTATAGGTTAAATCTCGATTTTATAAAATCTCAAAATATCTGAAATATTCGTAAACCATTGGCGGGGAGGGGGGGAAGCTTTGAAAAGGGAATTAGGTCCCAGTGCTGTGATTTGTTTGTTTTCTATGAACATCATAATTTCATAGCATCCTCCTGAATTCAGTAAGTCTACTGTTCTGTAAGTAATGTGTGCATTAGGTGACAAGGGCAAAAAAGTTCAGATCTCATTTAATTTTTTAATTAATTTTAAATTATTTTTTTTATTTTTAGTTTAACATTATTAACATTTTGCTTTTACAAAACCTTTATGGATTGCCTTCACATCCTATCCATATGGACACTAAAAGTACAAATCAAACTTTAAAAATTAAAGCCTGTGACAAAATACAATACCAACAACTACAACAATAATAATAATAATTCTAAAATTTGGATGGTTTATGGTAGGTCTAATTTTTTACAAAAGTGTCATTTCTATTTCTGCTATTCTCACAGATACAGAAACAATAAGAATTAAATAAGATTTAGTCTGACCACTCCTAGCAACATTTTTCATCCCTTTTATGAGGTGGAGTGGCATGCTAACAGATGCCAAGAATAGGACATATATTCTTGTGTCCCATCCTTTTCCACCACAGGTCACGTAGTAATTAATAGACATAGACCATATCTCTTGTGCACATCATTTGGTTTAAGGTCGATATGAAAGAACTAACGATTGATTATTTAATTGTGAATGATTAATGAAATGGTCATTGTAATTAATATTTTGTTCTGTCCTCTAGTTTTTTTTTCAGATTTATAGCCAAATGAAGCCCAATCTGACTTCAGGTACCTTTCCTGAACCTAAAAATGCAATCAAATAAAAAGAAAAGCAGCAGCTGCTCCCCACTGAAAAATAATGAGTACATTAAAAATTAAGCTAAGCAATATTCCATTCCTGATATAAATATTAGTCATCTTCAGCTCCCTTTTTCCCCCAGAACCCACTAAGCAAGTAGGCCTTGCAGCAAACAGTGACATGAAGTCCCATCAGATTAAAATGCAGAGAAAAATTCAAACAGCTAAAGCTTACTTAACAAAAAGGCAACATGAAAACATTCTTTTCTCTACAAAAGACAAGACTAATAAGCCATGTGGTACAATGGTACTTAGCTCTGTCTGACTCATTTCTTTAATAAATCTACCTAAAAAAAAAAATGATCTCTGTTTTGCTTTGCCTGGGACATCAAGGGAATGAAAATGTCCCTGCACCAAGGGTCATCACTGTTGTGACACAGTGTCACCTATGGACTATTGTGCTATCCAATTTGTCTCACATCATCCAGGGATGTTAAATCTCATAAAGCCAGAAGCCAAGCCTTGGTGGTACTGGCTCTGCCCTGACTTTGTGGTCACAGTCTTTGCATCCCCAGCAAATTCATTCATCTCTTCCTCCTCCCTCCAGCCTCCTTCCCTCACAGCCACTGTGCCCTCACTCCATGCTTGCTGAACCTTCTGAGCTGATCTCTGCCACTGCATCACAGTGTTGTGATCATTTTGTTCTACTGGTGCCATAATCAGTGTATGAAGTCCCACTTTGTGCTGTTGCATATTGTTTCCATCAAGAGATTCTAATTATTTTTGGGGGAACATTGTGAAATATTTCAGTTTAGCTATTTCATTATCGTGTTTGTAACTCTTTGGCCTTTATCCTCAGAGCCCGTCAGTCTTCAAATAGTCCTTGGTAGGACTATTGTTTTCCATGATGGTATAGGTTTTTCCTCATTTTTTCTTGGTTCTGATGTCTATTATACACCATTTCTCTTAACTAATCACTGCATATAGACCAAACATTCAAATGATGTCTTTAAAGGGAAGCCTGTTGGTGTTAATTCTATGCTATTCATACTCAGATATCTGCTAGGAGATTATTACCATTTGGGGACTTGCTTATTGCCTTTCCTGGGGTGTGAGGTTTTATGGTAAGTACAAGCTGGCTTTATTGATATCTTAAAAACCAATCTGTCAAAGAGGAGATGTTACACACATATCAGGTAACAGCAACACAAACATTAACAAAGTTAATGTGAAATAGTTTTCTTGTATCAATTCTCTTACAAGTATTTTCACCTAATTGTATGATTTCTAAAATTGAAATAATTAAAATAATTATTTGGTGATTTGCATCATGTCTATTTCAACTATACTGATGAATTTTTACTACAGTCAAAATAAGTGACTTGTACAGGCTTTCTTTCAGTTTACTTCTAAAATCTTCATGGACCTTACCATAAAAGTGATATATAACCAATCTTGTTCTGTAAAGATTTATGTGGAATATTTGTGACATTGGGAACTTTCTGCAAGTTACTAATTCATGGCACTTTTGAGGAAGAGATAGTTAACAAAACCAGACATGCTTAGTTTTTTAGTTAATATGGATCTTAGTGAGTTTCCCCAATGGAGGTAAAGGTTTGTTGTTGTTATGCAAACCTAATTTTCCATTGTAAAACTTTCTTACTGTGGTACAAGCAAAAATTCCTTCTATTAAGTTTGCGTACCAGCCATCTCTTCCCTGGACCTTGTATCTGAAATACAGAGATGCAATTCTGATCCAGGCAAAATTCAGTATGTGGTAGCTCCAGTGACATATTTTCTATTAAATAATCAGTAGGTAAAGTACAGAAATAGTCTTGTCAGTGGGCTTTCCTTTTTTCTGACTGAGTGCCAAATCAGAGGCATAATCCCTCCTGTTTAGCCTCAAATAAAAAGGTACATAGCAACCAAGAACAATAAAGAGAAAGGCCATAAGAACGGTAAAAAAGCTGAAAAGTTTCAGGAAGTTATTAAACAGTGACTCTGCAGTCAGAATATAATGTCTATGATTAAGGCCTGTGTAATTACATCAGACATGGTGGAAGGAAGGGCAGAAGGGTTGTTCACTGTGTCACATAACACCTTAAAACCACAGAACTAAAGAGGGTTGAAGGATATGCTCAGAAAAGAGCTTCAAAATGAAAGAAGGTCTTCATCAATGTATCATGCTATCACATTGTTGGACTTATTGCTACCAGGCATGGGGGATGTCCACATTCATCCACATTCAAACAGCATCTAGACGAATTCATGGAAGAAAAATCTACTGAAGAGAAATGCATAACTTCTGCTTCAGGAATACTACCAAAGCTATTTCTTGGCACTGATCAAACCTCCTGAGGACTGGATGATCAGTCTATTTAGTGGTCCTTTTGGGCTAATCTGCACATCTCTTCTTGAAAGGAACACCACCATTATTCCAGTTACCTTGCAGTTTGAAAACTTTTTCAAGGGAAGAACCAGTTTTCACATGATGGACATGCTTGATCACCTCCTTGTGACAGGCAAGATACCATTGTCTCAGAATAACCACAATCAGAGAAGCAAAGTCACAGAAAAAAAATCCAGCCACCAAAAAAGACTGAAATAAACTCTTCTGCCTATGCAGTATCAATGCTTGAAAAAGAGGGCTATGGAACTAACCTGTTGCATAAGATGGAGAGCTTTATAAACTGGAGATGAGCAATGGGCATTCTGTGACTGGTTATACATAGCCCACAAGAAAAGGCTACAAGGTATGGGTTCACTTAGACCACAAAGAAGAAAACTCTGAGCAAAGATCTTCCAGCGTCTAAAAATGTTACTAGAGAAAGGTAGGTGAGCTCCACCTTCCCACACACAGAGAGGATAGTTGCAGGACAGTAACTTATGTTTCTCACTTTCAGAAGGATTTCTGTAACTGTGAGAGAAAAAGAAAAATATTTGTTCCTCCCTCAGTGTCTTTCTGCTCTACTTCTTGTAAGAAAGTACCTTTGGGACTCTGTGGATACAAGGCAGCCACAATCACTACTGTGAAACAGCCCATGCAAGAGAATGATCTTGGTAAACTCAGCACAACTGCATATGCATCCTCTCTGGAGACCCAGGTTTTCACCCACGGTCTTCCATGTGCATTTGATCCAGGACCATTTTAGTAGACCATAAATTAGCTGGTACACTTGGTCTGTAAAATAAGATTATATCTTATCTAAGGAAGGCAGATCAATAATTCCTTCACAGGCAGTAGAAGGGAAAGCCTTAGTCTAGTCTGCATTGGGCCAACATTTATATAATTCTAGAAGTTCCTTTTTATTTTTAAAACCTACGAATACCTAGGCTGTTGCAACCTGAGTATACAAGATCAACTGTTTTCCTGGCAGTTATTTTGCTTGATTAACAGGATAGAATCTTCTTTAGTTTTGCTTGATACTGTAATTATAACATTCTTTTTGAATCACTAGATATCAGGTGACACAGAAAATCATGATATTCACCATGAGACAAATAAGTTTTCCATTTAAGTAAACGTTCCAGCTCTACTATGACCAATATCTGATTTTCCAGGGAAAAGTCATTATTCTGCTCAGAAAAGATGAATCCAAACTGCAAAATGTGCAGAAATAGCTACAAACATGGATATAGGGAAGACAATCTCTCTTCAAATACAGAAACTTTGCTTTTTGAAAGAATAAGACTGCATACCATAATGTGTTAAGATTATGAATATGAAAGATAGGGAAGAACTATTTGCATAAATAGGACAAATTATGTGGCAGTTTTATGATGTTTATTTTCAACAATATTCTAGCAACATTAGTGAAATACACAGAAAGTGTTGTCTATACAAGAAGTGAGAAGAAATGAGAGAGACATATCCATTGATAATTTTTTAGACAACTGTTTAAGTTTGTTTGTAGAAAAAAAATGTCAGAGTTATATTTATTATGGGTGAATTTGGGGCAATGAGATAAATACTTGAACGGGCTTCTGTTCTTTAAGGACCTAGCAGGGTGAAAGGACTTCATACACAGGCAAAAATATATTTTGAGAGAGTAACTTTGATAGCAGTGAGGCATTTGCATCAGCAGTTACAAGGACTACATCCGAACTTGTTTCCCAGGGAGACAGGATGTTTTCCAAGACGAATATCATCACACCTTGAAATAGCAATAGACTCCCCTCCTAGAGTGAAACAGAACAGCCAAGAACAGCTTCACCTTTATGGGGGCTGTTCAGTGATTGGGCTGTATTTGTTTACTTACTTGCTCTTGGTCGTGTAAGTGAAAGCCTGGTCCCTTATTTGCAGAATTTTGCCCCCAAATCACAGATACGTAGCATCTGTTTGGCTTCAGCTATAAACTCCAGCAAAGGCTTCTCTTCTGGTAACAAAGTGATTTGGCTTTTGCAGCTGTTCTTTAAGGGAACCAAGCCTCCCTGGTTGTAAGCAGGCAGAGAAAGCACCAAATGTTTGTTTGTGTGACTGCTGAGGGGAACATAGAATTTGCAACTCTCTTCCAATGGGGTTCCTATGAGGTAAGGGACCTCACAAAAACAGGTAGCACTCAAAGTGCCGCACTCTGAATGCAGCAGAGCATGATGTGAGGCATCTTTACTTATCCTTGACAAAATTAATCTCTGAAACTCCAAGGAGTTATAACTGGATCTAGCTAAATTAATTGCCTTTCTTTTATGAACTTATATATCAAATGAAAGGACAGTAATGTGTTAAAAGTAATGTTAAGAATAACTTACAGGGACTCCACCCCGTTTAAACTGTATATAAAATGGGGCAGTGTAGAGGCTATGGATTACATCAATTTCTTCAGTCTCACCTAGCCTTAGCAAGTGAGATAGGGCTGATTAGAAAAAAAGAGAAGGGGCAGCATTACCCTAAAAAATTGTGGACTTAAAAAGAAACAGGGGCTCTGGGGCAAAGCAAGTACAGTGAAATGTAGGAGGCTTACTCAGTCCCTTCATTCCAGGACAAAATGTGCTCTGTTCCTCCCTGAAAGAAATTTTTCTGACCTGGTTTAAAAATTCCCAGGGCAGGAGGTTTGGCCTCTTGCAGGGAGCCTGTTTCAAGGTTTTGCCTCCTTAACAGATAAAAAGTTTTTTCTAGTCTGTAACTTACTTCATGGTCGAAACAGAAAACCAGAAACAGCATGAGAGGATGGATTCGGTGGCAAAATCTGAGCTTCTGTGTGGACAGAATTTGAGATATGAGACATCTGAAATGAATAAATTACTCAGAGTAAGAGCAGTGAACTTATTTCTTCTTGTCCTGTGCCTTTTTTTTATGTACTCCCAAAGCCCTCATCTCCTTCATGAACTGTGTGGCAGACCCTACACATTCTTACGAATGTGAGAGTGACCACATGGGGTCAGAACTCCATCCAGCCTTTATTGTCTCCCCACCACCTGCAGCACATGCCATACGAAGAACATACAGCCAAGCCAAGGGCATACTGACATTTTCCCCAATGTATTATTTAATTTTGCTTTAATCTGTGTTTTAGTGAAAAAGGGTTTGAACTTATGGGCTTTGTCACTGATGCATTTTTCTTCCATTAATTTAACTAATTGCTTTCAGAGTGCCTGCACAACATCCTTGTAACAATGAGTTTCATGGTTTCACTGCCCAGTGAGTAAATAAATATCCTAGATTCACAGAATCATAGAATGGTTTGCTTTGGAAGAGACCTTAAAAATAATCTAGTTGTAACCCCCTTGCTATGGACATGGAAGCCACTAGATGAGGTTTCTCAGAGCCCCATGCAGCCTGGCCTCGATCACTTTCATGGATGGGACATCCACAACTTCTCTGGACAATCTGTTCCAGTGCCTCACTACCCTCTAAGTAAATAACTCCTTGTTTGTTCTGATCCTGCTATCTGACTCTTTCTTTCTTCATCCCCTCTCCTACAGAGAAGCTGCAGCTCCAGGAGGTTGGTAAAAGAGAAGAGCAGAGTCAAATCTGAAATGAGGTAGGTCTGTCTGTTTTCTTATGCTGAGCTATCCTACACAGAGACAATAATTATATTTTTATGCCCCTTGTTCATATAAAAGTTTCCATTAACCACTTACTTATAAATAGAGATGTTTCTAACATGATAAGATATGATTTGAGAATATATGACTGGGATATTCGCATTCGCCATTGCAGCAACACAAAAGGAAACATCTACAGTATTTTCCTCCTCGATGGCAATGTAAGTCATGATTTCATAGTTTGGAAAGGTGAGAGTGTATCTGAGAGCCTCAAGGCCTTGGTGTGAGCCTTTTTAAGCCTGTTTAGTTATGGCATTGCTGCAATCCATGGTCATAGTTCGTGGAAAGTGGCATGGGAAGCTACACTTGCAAACCAAAAAGGGCACAGCTAAAAATAATCTGCGGCAATTAATGGATGGACAAAGTTGTGACTGATCCCTTACAACCTGGTCTGAAGAGGGTCCCAAGAAACACTGGCTTTAGAAGGCATGGTGATTCATTGCCTAGGAGGTAAACAAGTATCTAAACACTTATAAGGCTGCCATGACATGGTGGAAAATTTCCCATACATCCAATTTCACCACTGACCATTATAAGAGAGGTTCAACTACACACTCAGATACCTTGCTGTAGGTTATAGCAGCAGTTGAATTGTAACGATTGTACTTAAGCAGCTAACTTTGGTATTTTGAGGTTGGGTTTTGGGTTCTCGTTTTGGTTTGTTGTTTGTGGTTTGTTTTTTTTTTTTTTTTACAGAGCTTACATGTGCATCTAAAAAGTGTGAGATTTGATCTTTCTATTTTCAGTTTTTATTTTGTAAATTTTTTGCATTCTCTTTTGTCTGTAAACTCATTGGAAGCCTGCACTCATGGGTAATTTAAAATTAAAATTGCATCTCCTTTATTATAAGTCTTTCTTTTGTGCACTTTATGACACCACCCAGATTTAAGCTTGCTGCGTGCAAGAAATAAAAAGAAACATAATAAAATTATGTAATTATCTCAAAAACTTTAAAGTTATAGATTGCTCATAATTGCTTTGGCATTTTCTATAAACATTAAAAATTCACAGGACTAACTTTATGGTTTTGAATTCTTCCTGAAATACAAGACTATTATAGTACTTATTGTTATCTATCATTAAACAATATCTTCATGTTAAATAACACATTCCCTCTGTAATATATACAGAGCCCATTCCAATATTTCTACTTGAAGGCACAAGCACGTAATTAGCCTTACCTGGTGAATACATCGTGATCCTTTAAGGCTTTTTAAAATTAAAGTTATACCATAAAACATGTTTAAGTATATCAGTCATCTTCTGTGACATCAGGAAAAAAAAATTAGTTTCTAGACTATAAAAGACTTTCTAAAAAAGTATCACATGGATCTCATTAATTTTGAAAGGAACTAAGCACCTTTTTTTTTTTAATCCAGCTATGAGTCAGTGCTTTGTGAAAGTCATTGCTGAATACTTTCTGCAAATTGAAGTTGTTCTCACATCCTTCACTCACCCCATTTACTCTTCATAGCCTCTGAGTGTTCATTTAAATCACAATAGGCTAAGTGAAGAGCACGGTCCTAGTACAAATTATTAGAAAATAATTACAAGCTTTTCAAGAATTATAAATATTTTTGTGATTAGCAAGAAAGTGGCCAATTACTACTGCAGCTAATGGGACTGCATATTTATCAACAAAACAACTTATTACATGGGTTTTTTTACTGTCTCCCTTTTCTAAATAAATAAGTATGGATATATAACTGTATATTTACCAAAGAAGTGCAAGTACTAATCTAAATTCACATTTACTCTAAATTTAAATTCAGTTGTAGATTAGTGAAGTTCTACTCTTCTGTAAGGAAAATTCCACTACTGTGAAAGTGATATTTAATATCTGTGTTTGCTCTTGGATTATCAATAGAATAAAAAGTCACTCACTGTTTCAAAATAATGGTTGAGTAGTCTTTTCTGAAAATGCCTTTAATTTTTTTCAATGAAAAATATCTCTCTTCCCACTGCCATTGATATCAGGCGACCTATCAGAAAGTAATTTTGACCATCAGAGATAGAAACCAGTTCAGGACAGTCTTGGGTGAATAAGAAGAGTGGAAGAGACTGAAAATGTATCTGATAGCTAAATGTTGTTTGGAGATTAGTTATTCTGATAGAATGCATAACCTTGAGGTGCACACTTTCATCACAAATGAGGGATGTTAGTTTTAGTGTTTATAGTATCAATGGATTATTCTTTCTCCTGATGTTCTGGTAATTTAATAGAGCAAGTATTTTTGGTCATCATTAAGCCTAGCATTGCTGATGCTGTGCCTCCCTGACAGTTGGAGGTCACTTAAAGAAATGCTAATTATGGGCCTCTTAACATCATGTTCTGAGAAACTTGAGAAACTTAGTTCTGAGAAGCTGCCAAATCCAGTGGTATCCCTCATTTTTAATGCAGAAGATAGGACAGACTAGCGCATTCTCAAAAGGAAGATTTCAAAGAGTAACCGTCGTATAACTGAGGAGGCAATAGTATGTACACACACTTTGAAACTTTCTTATTGTCCATAACTCTTGTACCCTGGACAGGTATTCCAGGTGGGAGACTGGAAAGGGTTGTTTCATAGGAGAAGCACAGAAGTGACAGATGGCCTGGTGAAAAGCTACACCAGGGGTAACTTGTCTCTTGCTTGAGGTTGCTCTGGTCAAGAAAAGGCTGCAAGTGTTGCTGTAGGTGTATTAAAATTATTGCCACCACTGCCTAGAGGAAGACAGGGGAGAATAATGAAATCTATTTACAACAACAGACTTTTTCCTCCTGGATAAAAAAAATAAGGAAGGGGGAGGGGAATTTTAAATGAGCGATCATTGGCCCTTTCTCTGCTTCAGTCAAACTGTCAGATCTTGGAATATCGACATTTCTGGAGGCACAGCTGGCTATAGAGGGGAAAGTCAAGGGGAAAGTGGGTTCCACCCCCAGGAACTCATTGAAATGCAGAGGAATTGCTCCATGCAAGACAGCACCACTGCAGTTTATTGCAGGTTGTAATTCTGTATTCTCAACATGGTATATCTTGAGCCATTAAAGAAAAAAGAGCAAATTTGGTGTAAGGAATACCCCACCATGGGCTAGAAGGGCACTTATCTCCACTGAGACCCGCAGGCCTCTGAATACTCATAAATCAGGGGTCTTCCCTGCCCTGTCAGGCCCAAAGCAGCAAGGGGCGAATTTGCACAGCACACCAGTGCCCCCAGCATGTACGTTCATGTGTCTGTGCGTGCATTTGTGTGGAGGGGGTGGTTTCTTTTGCTGTCCCTCGAGAGAGCCAGGACTGCATTATGACATCTGTTTTTACAAACTCAATAATGTTCAGCATGCTGAGAAGCTGGGGCGGTTTTGATGGATGAACCCACTACAACAGCACGATAACATTCTGCGAGCATGCACAAGGGATTAAGCAAGACACCAGCCCACTTCAACGAGGTCAAGCTGTGCACAGAATCTGAAAAGATGTAATATTAATGTCTATCTAATTGGTGAATTTGTCAATGCAGTGTTGCCATTAAACAGCCAGCCATCTGGACCCCAAGGTTTATGTGATCACAGCTGATTGTCAAAACAATGGCATTTCACTGACCTTAAGAAATTTAATTAAACTCTTGTATTGCTTTCCATGCAGTAAAGGTACACAAACTGATAGCTAAGAATTAGGTTGCTACAAGGGCTGCTCCTTCTGTTTCCAAGCCTACAGTGTAAAATCATTTTCACATAGACAGATATTCCTGGTAAATCTAAAATAACATGTGCAACTGCACTGACACTTTGAGCAAGTTATGTTTCCTTGCTGTGTGTTCTAATGACTCAGCAACAACCAGAGATTTTTCCAGAAAATAGTATTCTGCAATTCCATTCATCTTTTTGACTTAATGAGTTTATTTAGTGCATACATCGCTCAAATTACTGCTCAGAAGCTGTTGTAGTAGCAACTCAGTAGCTTTTACCCTATCATTATTTAAACCAGTGTTTTATAGGCCATGGCAAGAAGGCAAAAAAAATATCTCTCCTTTTTCAAACACAGGCCCCTAAGGATATAGAAATGTGGAACAAAAGGGACTGGGTGACTGAGCTTACCCCTACATATCACATAGCTCTTTTCATAAATGCGTCAAACACCATCTTTAAACAAGTTACTATTTCTCCTAGAGAGATTAGGAGGTTGTTTGAGAACTTTCAGTGTTCTTGTGGTTACAAACCTTCCTTTAATTTCCATCTTAAAATTATTCATGGCCAGCTCATACCCGTTTGTTCTTATGCCAACATTGCCTTTTAGTTTAAACAGCTCTTCCCTAGTGTTTACCCTCCCTGTGAATTTATAGAATGCAATCACATTGTCTCTCAGCTTTCGTTCAGCTAGAATGAAACCCAGGTTTTCAAATCTCCCATAAAATACACTCACTGTTCCCCTGGACACGTTTTCTTGTCTGCTCCTTTTATGGCATGAGTTGAATGGGGTAAGCAGGGATGCAAGCAGTATTCCAGACTGTCTCTAGTAGACGTCCTAAAGACTGACAGAGACAGTGCCTTTCTTTGCTAGAAATCTTCCATGTAAGAAGCTTTTTTTGCTTTCTTGTAGCCATTTCCTTATTGTGCTGTGGGCAGCTGGAACACAAAGACATCCTCTGTAGTCCAGTTTGTTTCTGTGGAGGACGTGTAGCTCTTAGCAGTTCTTAGAAGATCTCCAGTGCATCTTGCTCTTTTTACAGTGGGATTTTCATTATTTCGGTCTTCAAAGCCACTTAGACCTTTTTATATGATATATTGTTTTTCTTTCTTTTTGCTAGTGACTTTCAAGTGTGGTCCTCACAAATGATATCAGCAAATTTGCCTGGTTTTATGAAGGGCAGTAATGGATATTGGAGGGGTTCCTGTAGCTCTGTTACGGTATATCTCCATATTATCTGTTTTCTCTTCCCCTTGAGACCTCTTCTTATACAACTTACGTCTTCACAAATAATTCTTCACACAATACCACATCAGCTGTTTTACTGAAGTTCAGATAAATAAGATATACTACAAGTCAAGTTTTTAACAAATTAAATATTTTTTATTAATTTAGAATTATAACCTATTTTTAGCCTTTTTATTTTATTTTACTTCAATTTCTTCCAGAATTATTTATTTCAAAATATATTTAAAAGCTTTATATGATACTGAAGTCTGAGTAGCAGACTCAGTGTCTCATATCTTCGTTGGTTTTTGAGGGGGTTTGTTTGACATAAAAATGATATAGTTACTATACTGTGGTCATGTGATGCTGCTTCAAATTTGATAATTTTTTTTAAATATTGCATTATCTGGAATTCAGTTCCTTCCAATTACTCTGCCATCCTTCAGGAGGCTTATAAGCTATTTCTTTTGAATTTACTGTATGCAGTGAGTGCATACCAATGAGAAATGTTCATCCTATACAAGAACAAATACATTGATTTACTTCATCATTTTCTATTGTGCCAAGATGAGGTAAAAATAGCTATAAGCAAGAAGTTTCTAGAGTAACCCAACTGTAAACCACATTAAGATACAACGAAGTAGCCCTCTGGAATATGGAGATGATACAGGTTTTTATAAAATGTGTCATAAACATAACCTCGCTGATGTGTTCCCTTTGCCATAGTGTGTAAGGTGGAGAGAGATGCTTTCAAACTCTTATTTGGCATAGTCTGTATGGTAAGCTTTTTTTTCTGTCACTCGTGAATAAAGCATCAACTGCAACTTCTGCTGCCATGTTTGTTTCACTGACAGCTCATCTTTTAGAAGTAGAAGCTACTATAAAATGAAACTCTCATCTGCAATTGCTACCATGTCAGCACAATATCAGTACTTGAATCTACTGCATGCACATGAGCATATCTTTCTTCGAAGTGTACCTTAGGAAGATGTTAAACACGTGTTTGTTTGTTGCTAGTTGCAAAGGACCGACATGGTTTCAGTCCAGTGGGTCAGTCCTGCACACCTGTGATGAGTCATCAGCAGAGTGTGACAAAGCGATTTGAAATCAGACAGTGATTAAAATGCCTGATCACACACTGGGAATATTGTTAGTTAGTTGGAACAAAGTTTTTTCCACTGTGAATCATTTCGCAAAACCGACTGTCTTGAAGGTTAGTTGTAGTACATTTTTTTAATCCCAGTCCACTAAAAATGAACTGCAGACACATTTCTCATCTGTGAATTAATTATCCTGTGGAGATCAGTCAGTGAGTGCTATAACATGCTATTTAACAACCTTTGGGGAATTGGATCCTTTTTCAAATTCACATCAGCTCTTTATTAACATGGAATTTGGTGGTGGGGAGGGGGTTTGTGATAAAGGTCAGAGCTGCTCATTAGAAAGCTAAATGAAATGTAGTAATGCAGTTCATTCATTCTTCTAGGATTACAGCCTATGCAAGAGAAAATATATAAACATGCATCTACATGGTACTGGAAAAAGAGGGCAGTTGTACAGTATTGTAGCCTTATGCTAGTCTCAAGTAGGTAGGAACTGTTCCCCAGGCTAGTTGAGTTTTTTCCCCCAAGAAAAATCATTCAGACTAGTTGTTTGAGCCAGTACAAATAGATGGGAAGAGGTACTTTCTGCTCTCAGTGTCAGAAGCAGAAAACCGTTTGCTCCAAGACTGGAGTGCAGGGCAAGAACAAGGTGGTGATGTTGACAGTGGGTTATGTCATATAAACACTGAATTTCTCAGCCTCTGGGCTGATGTATCCCTGGAGGAAAGGTAGGTGACAGCTGTCAATGTCTTTAGCATTCACAGAAGTTAATATTCTCCTGTATTAAGTCAGTAGTCCATGAGGATCCAGGCCAAGCTTGCTGACTGTGTATCTAGTTAGGGGAATCAAACCTCTAATAAGGGCTTGACATGCACAGTGGAGCCTGGACAGCTGGCACAAGGGGCCTCAGACACTGCTCAGAAAAAACTGGTGTAGTTTTTGACACTAGATCTTCTGCTGGTAAACACTAGTGTTGCTACTTGCACCAGTTTATCTGGTGTGAAGAATGACTTCTGAAGCAGGAGCCTTGATGGAGCACCATGTCTGCTGGGGAGCAGACACCCCCATGTTATCATCCCAACCCTTCTGTATCAGAGGCACAAATACTCTCAGTAAAAATACAAACAAATATAAATATGCTACAAACATGGAAGTTGGGCACACAGAAAAACCACGGATTTTTGTCTCCATACTAGGCCAAATCCCTGGAAACCCTAGTCATGGGAATAGGTCCTACATGGAGGACTGACAGGGGTGACTGCATGAGAACTGCCCCCTAAGGAGGACAAAGTCACATGTGTATGAGCTGTGAGAAAGAGTCCATTTTACAGGGCTGATTCCTGTGCTTTATACCAACCCTTCACTGTCTACCTTCTCTAATTTGTATCGGCGTTTGACAGCTTGTTGACAGCTCATTAGGAAAAAAAGCCACATGTGACCAAAGCACTCCTTGCACAAAGAGAGATCTGCTCTCTAATTGTGAACTATATTGAAATGTGAACCAGATGTGGCACTGCAGATCAAAAACCAGCCCAATTAACATGTTTATTAAAATATTTGAAAATGTATTTAAATTATTAACTAGTATAAAATGTAATTGCAGTAGCAGCTGTTGTCGGAGTCTAAGTTGTCGTTAAGTGGCAAACCAAAGGAAACAGGACAGGCTTTGGGATTTACTTTTTCCTGAAAGAAGGTATGGTGCAATACCAATGTAATCATGTCAGCTCTGTCATTGAACAGGAGCCATTCAGGGGCAGGTGCCTCTGGTCTCAGTCCAGACTGCCATCAGCACTGGATGTGATCATAAGACTTATTGCATCTTTGCAACGGCAAAGGCAGAGCTCTGGTAAAAACTGTGAAATTCAAACACATTTGGCTCTTGGGATATTTTTCTTTTAACACTGCTTAAATTTAAATTAACAATTTGGGCTTAGATTTCTGGGTTAAGATTGACAATTCTGTTCATTAGTCTCTGTTCTCAAAGAGAATTCTTGAATTAAGGGTGTCAAGTTTTCCTAATATAATGCAAAGACTACAAATCAAATGCGTAGATTTGAAACTTCTCTGAGAAATTGCTGCATCCTTAATATGAAGGAAGTTTTTCTGAATTTTTTTCACTGGGAAGCCAGGCAGCTCCATATGCAATAAAAAACTTTTCTTCTTTTGTGTTACTTTACATTATTTTTAAACTCTTGACTCACTTACTGAAACATCAAAGGAAACATTCAGGCTAGGAGTGATTCAATATCTACATGCAAGCAAAGGCACATGGGTTAGACCCATTAGGAAATATTTGCAACTTTTGCTGTACAAAGGCAAGCTGGCTGGGTGTTTTATGGACCCTTCTAGATGATGTGTTTATGTCATGGAAACAGCAGTCAGAAGTTAGCTGCAGGTAGTTTTTTCCAGCCCTGTACTCAACAAAAAGAGAAATGCTTGCATAGGGCTGATCTAAATTATAGCCCATGCAGACCATGGGGTAGATTCAACTCTCTCCCCTGCAAGCTTCCCTCAGAGTCCCACTAATGGGCTGACAAACTATTTTTAAAAATCTTTTAATTACTGATTCAAATACTTGTTGGAAAAGCATGAGGACCCAGAATTTTCTGTTTGAATAAATGTAGAAGAAAAATACCTCTGTGATTAAGAGCTAGTGCTCCATCTGAGGACACTGAGTGAGGCATTTGGGGCTATAAAAGTGAGAAAATCATGTTTTGCAAAGCCAGCTTTGTAGTAGAATATTATAATAAAATAATGGCTTTCACTTTTAAGTCCATGAGAATGATTACCTGAATAAAGTTACTCAGAACAGATATGTCTATTTAAATAAGGTGCCATCAGGTGAATCACTGGACAATAAAGTATAGCTTTTTTAACAAAACAGCTAACAGCTCTCTGCATGCACTATTAGTTTACTGAATCCAAAATAATGTTTGAAATTCATATTAATGTCCTCTGCACCTCATTTATGTAATCTTTTTGCTAGCTCTTGAACACTGTTTTCTACTTGCTTGTAGAATCACTGCAAATATTCTCATTTGAGTTCTACAGCTAAATGTGCTATGAAAGCATAGTTTTGTTGCTCCCTGGATAATTGATTTGCAGGATGCACATCTCATAGAACATATTTTTTAAAAAAAATCCTACAGCAATTGCATTTAAGTGACAGTCCATGCATTTGATGGGGTGGAGAATTATTGCACTTTATTGCTGGCACTGCAGGTTCAACTTTTCATTCTGTAGATCTGTCTCCAGTGATCTCTCTGCCTGCAGTTAGATGTAGCGTGTTGTTTCCCAGCAACATATGCTCAGGTGATGTTTGAATGTGTGGTGCTCTGAAGCTGCTGGATACCTTGGAGGGGAGGGAACAAACAAAGCCCAAAATAAAAGAAAACCATGGTACCCCTGGTTGCTAAAAGGGAAATGCTCACTACATTTCACTGTTGTTGAAGAACTTTCTCTTTGGTTACCTCTGGAAACATGGCAGAGCAAACAATTTAGGAATGACTCTGAGGTTCCCGCCACCAAGAGAAGTTTTTGGAGTCTCTTTGTTAAGTTTGTCAGGTATCACCACACTCTTATTTCTAGACTGCCTGAGTTTTTGCTAGATTTTGGTAAGCCTTTCATTTCTCTTGCTTTCCTTCAGGTACCAGCTGCCTCCATTTCCATACATACATTTTTTTAGTGCTAGCATATCATCTGTAAGACAACATTCAAGTGCTTCTGTTGTCTACAGTATGTAAAAGCAAAGGCATAGTGGTATCCATCCCATAACCACACAAAATGTGTTGTAATTGTAATCACAGAGGAAGCAACACCAAAAAAAGCAATTAATTGCAAAAATTTGTCTGAACTATATTTTTTTTTAAATATGATTAAAGACAGTTTTCTTCTCCTTAAGGAGGATAGAAGAGTGAGGAACATGCTGTCCTTTCTTGCTCTTGGAGGTTTTCAGTTGCCTGATGGTTGTGGTCATTACCAGCCAGCCTTTTAAGCAGAGCTCTTCATGGCTTTGTATCATCAGTTATAACAACTGCCTCAGTGTTTACCCAATTATTTTCTGTCACTATGACAGTCTTAGTTTTACATAAATTAGTTATTTATTGGAACCCTTCAGATGTGCTAAAATCATATTTTTATCTCAGTAGGAACTGTAGGTATTAGGCATCTTCAGGAAGCTGAGCACTTTTGAAAACATGTTACATGCTGTTCACTCCATTTTAGCAATTCTCATTTTTATAAAGGTTTTTCTGCTTTTTAACTAGTTATGACAATTTGTCTTTCCCCACTATTTTGAATCTCTCAATTCAAAAGTTTGTTCTAGTATTTCTTATGCACATACAGTCCCCAAGTCAGCAAGAAACATTTGAGCAGTTTGTTGATTTGTAATCATATATATTAAGATAAGAAGTGTTATTATGTAGCAGAATTTCAGGAGTTTTAGGAATCACCCAAAGATGACTTTTCTTCTTGGCACCATAACATGATGGTCCTCTTAGGCTGTGATTAACACTCATGAGGTGATGTCACAGTTCTGGGTCTTTGCTCCTTTATTTCTTTTTTACGTCCATAGCATTTTATGAAGGAATTTATACAGAGATCTACAGAAACAATTCCACAATAAAATTGAAAATAAAACTGAAAAATACCAATCAGATGTTTGTATTCACAAACAGTATTACATATATACGCCCATACACTCTCCTAATAAGGAACAGACTCAAGAAACACCTGACTCAGCATGATGAAGGTCACATGTAATACCCCAAACTGCACTAAATTAGGGGTCCAAAATCTTCCTGTAAGAAAAGCAACTCTGCTTATCTTGGGAGAAAAGTTGAATTCCCAAGGACTCTATCTGCGTATTTCAAACACAAAGCAGAGCTCTCAAGAAGATGCTCAAATTTACATTACACGTATTCCATAGTATCCTCAAAACACATCTCCTTTTAGCTAGACTGTTGAGCTTTTTTCCTCTGAAGCCCTGTCCTCCCATAACTTTTTGTGATTGTTATTTTTTGCTTTATTCAATATCTCTTACCTAAATTGTTGGTTCTTTGGACGTATTTTTTTTTCCTTATCAATGACCTTAAATCAAAGCACTTCATTTGGACTTTACCTAGGAGAAAAAAATAAAAGAAATGGGCTCTTCTGAGACTTTAACAAGCACGTCAGAACAGAGAGCTTGTAACCAGCATCTTCTCTTTGAAATGTTCATGCCCAGGAAGCACATTCCAGACCATTTTAGCGACAGCGGGGGCGCTTTCACATTTCAGTGTGTTCAAAAGTTCAATCAAAAGCAGTTTTGAAATTTTAATTGAAACTGAAAATAGAAAGGAGCCCAACTGCCCTCTGTTGATCACAGCAACAGGGAGGATAAAAGTGAAAAATTGATGCTATGAAACAAAAACAAAGCCCTGCAGAGATTTTCACTGAGGATCTTGCTTTTGTTGCTGCTAAGTAATTTTTTCAGTAATCTGTTGATACATTCTAAAGGGGAGTTTAAAACTGAAAAATCCTAGTATTTATTGGAGTGCCTCCCATCTTCAAATCGTGTGTGTATGAATTTTCATTCAGTAAATAATATCCAGAGGTGAGGTTGGCTATGTCACCAGAATACATAGACTATTGGTGGTATCGGAAGGGTTGAAAAACTTTTGAGTATCAAAGCTAAATCCCTTCAAGTCATGGAGAGATATGGCCCTGCCAAGCTCCAGAGGCCAATGGGAAGGCAAATGACACTTTATGAACGAAACCAGTCTTTGAGCTCATAAAGGACATTCACATCTCTTATTAAAAGTTTTACCTTCTTTGCAAAGTAATCTTGAAACTGCTGCTAGCAAACATAAAAATTAAAGGCCACTAGACTGAATTGCATTTCTGGAAAAGGATGCCATGGACACAAATAGGTGATCCATGACACACAAAATTTTAAGTAAAACGAGTCTATTAAGAAGCATTTATTTAAAAAAAACCCCAACCAACCAAAACAAAACAAAACTAAACAAACAAAAATAAAATAAAAAATAAAAAAAATATATGGTTAGACAGCCCTGAAATTTTTAAGGTCTTTAAGGCATCTCTGTGCTGGATGTGGTATTTTCAGCTCCTGTAAATACGCTACTAAGAAATGACAATAACAAATGGTTCAAAAGGAAAGGTCTTGATTGTAACAGAATTTGCTATTTGAATGTTGTGATTAAGAACACATTAAGGTTAAAAATAAATTTGTTGGAATATAGCATATCATAGATAAGATAAACGTATATCAAAATGAGTGTTGATTGACAACAGCAGGTTATATATTTGATAAGAACGTAAACATATTGACTCACAAAAATAAGGACCTTATTTGAGACTAATGTTAATTTTAAATACAACATAGTCATCTCAATGCTCTCATCCCATCTGTTGCCAACAGCAAAATATAAATTATGAATGGCAATTTTTTGCCTTTTATTCACTGCTTTGCAAACACAAAAGAAGTTTCATTGAAGAACTTCGTGCCTCTGGTAGGTAAGGATCACTGTGCACAACAAATTATTTTACTTAGTTTTCTTCTATCTTGGTGAAACAAAGCAAACTAAGAGCAAAACCTCTTCGTCTATTTAAAAAAAAACAAAAAAAAAAACAAAAAAAAACCACACTCACAAAAAAACAACCACCCGCAGATGTCACTTGGCACTTTTAAATATAACACTTCATTTACTCTCTGGAGTAAAAAGAGTATCATGTATTATACTTCCATTATGAAAAATCACAATTCAAAGCAGTCTGAGCTCCACAGCTAGTGGGGACAGAGGCCAGTTTTGAATTCCCTTCAGATTTCTTGTGCTCATAGGGAATTGTGCCTGTAGACCCCTCCCCTTGCCACAGAGACTTAACAGCAGCAGCTTAGCTAAACCAAGCTCAAGCAGGAGAGAGGGCCTTGGACTGAGGGCAGCACCAACTGCCTGAATTGTTGTTCCTCTCCTTTCAGAGCAAAAAAAAAAAAGACAAAACTTTAAGAGAAATTAACATTCATCAAATAGTGGCTGGTCAGTCAATGTTTTTTTCATGCCATCAGGGAGAATGATGTAACACTATCAAAGATATCACATAGTTCTTTTGAGACACAGATCAGTATGGTAGCTGGATGAAAACTGCATTATGGTGATCTCCTGAACTCCCATTAGAGCCAGTTGCTTCACATCTGCTTAAAGGAATCTGAGCTGCGCTGTCTGAGTTGCGCTCAGATAAGTGTCTTTCTGACCAACTCTCAAAAACTGTGAGCCAGAATCAGCCAAAATCCTGGTGGTCCTCTGAGCATAAATTCTGCAGATGATGGGCATGGTGGAAACTTTTGGTTAATTTTTTTTTACTGTGTTTCCACTGAATAAACAAATCTTTAGACTGGATCTGTTTTTGAGAATACAACAACTTAGTGTTCACATAAGTGATCTTATCTGTATTGGCCTTTTCTTGTTCACCAGGTTACATTCATTTTCACTCATAGGCTAAAATAAAAACAAACAAACAAACATTTGCATGTAACCTCATATCAGTAAATCAAGAGGATTTCAGAATACCACTTAGATTGCTGAGTGTTCTATGCCAGCTGTCACCTAGTAAGAAAAAACCCTAATATTTTTACCTTATGACAGCTCATCCTACCTGTTCAGTCTCTTGCCTTTACTGGAAGAGCAGTGAGAAACTTTCACATTCCATAATTTTAAATTACTGTAGCTTTTCTACCTCTTTGATTATATTCACTGTGTGGGATCAGTCTGACTGTGCCTTCTGTGCTGATGTGGGTTGGGCTGTAACAGTTTTCTTTCCCTTTTATCAGATCTGTTAGAGAAGAATCACAGCTGTAAACTGGCAGCCTAATTTTACAGCAATTGAAAAACATGCCATTCAATATGTCTCTACAGTCAACTCAATACAACAAATGTTTCTAGTAATTTATATTTGCTGTTTAATTAACACATATATAGTGTAATTGAAGAGACATGAATATTTGTTTATCAATGCAGAAACCAACTCTGCCTGCTGCATGCCTGCCTTATCACATATCCCTGAAAAGAAACAAGGATTTATTCCATACAGGAGTCTTATTTGATAAAGTTTTCTGACTCCAGGCCAAAGCCAAAGATGAAGGTTTTGCTGAATGATCCCTGAGATAGTAAGGAAGCTTCCAAATCCTGATCCATTTTAGGAACACAGAGCCAGACCCAAATACCTTCAGAATGAACAAAGGCTTTCCAGCACTTCCAACTCACTGAGAATCAAGCCTGCAAACTGCAAGATGTACTCCAGGGGAGGAGACACAAACTAAGGCAAGGCAGCATAAATTCAATAAGCTTGTTTTGATATTTGTAGAAAACATACAATTTTAGTAATGTGCTTCACAATTTGAAGCCGAAGAAAAGTACTGAACTCTTTTTTTGTAGTTTTGCCTTTAAAGAAAAAAACAAGTTCCATTTTTGGTAATAAAATTAAGTAGGTGAGCCAAGAATATTTATAAATGTTTCAATCCCTTTATGCTTTGCAAAGATAAAACACTGGATTCTTTGTTGAAATATGTATCTACTCCAGTTTTAACAGTTTAGTTTTACGTATCTAAAATGTCTTAATGCCATGAATTGTCACTCATAGTGAATCTCTGAGACCAGACAGCACTAGAAATAGAAGGATGCAGGACATGTTTCATTTAACTCAATATCCACCCTCTAAAAAGAATTTCAGAGTCCAATTTTGAACATTTAATTAGATAACAGTCAACATTTCAATTTCTAACTCTTATCCTGCTAAATTAAGTGAATGATTTTATCTCAAACAAAATGAGTCAGAAACACTGCATTTGTAGAATATATTTTCAACATTCTGTATTGCATTTGTCCAAGACAGAATTTAAATACTATTTGAAAATCACAGGGATGTCTTCTCATGTTTAAATCTTTATTTTTCTTTAACAAATGCTGATGGTAAACCTCAGGAATAAAAGGCCAAGTTGCTGTTTTTAATTCACATTGAGGATAGCAAAGGATTCTTGTTTTAGCTGTGGCAGTTTCTGATACAATGATTCATGAGAGACACCAGATCGGAGCAATTTAATTTGGGAGAGCATTACGCAGAAACATTATTATTAGCTTCTTTATTTTTTTTTATTCTCTGTGCATATAATAAATGTATCATATTTATCTGCAAAATGTATGTTTTCTTTTCTGCATTATGCCCTCATCCCAAATGATTATTACATTGCTTTGTGTTTCTGAAAGTGTTAGTCATGTGAAATGGCACTGAAATAATTTTGCTTTTCCTGCCAAAGGAAATGAAAGCAAAAAGATTATTACTTTTCTAAGTTACAAAATAATATTGTTATTGACATGAAGCAAGCTAAATCAATAACTCCTGATGATGTGCTAATAAATAATAAATAAGTTTATATATATTGGGGCTCTTCTCTTTTTATACCACTTCAAACATGGAGTAACTTCACTATAGTCAACATATTTATAAATAAGAGAAGAACCAGAGCTACTACATGCCTATGAATTATGTCTGACTGTAAAGAAAAATTTTACTTTTTTGCACACGTCTTCACTGATGGGTGAAAATGAGTAATCGTGAAATACTAGAAAGTGCGTAAAATCTTAATCTTACAACAATGAATGGACATTTTCTGTGTGAGCCTGAACTCATACAGTCAAATCCTCCACTGTCCCAGACAGTATTGAAACGAGCAAAGTTTTAGCAGACATGCCAATCAAGATTTCTCAGTCATTTAAGAAGCCTATACAGCCTAGGAAAGCATCTAAATATTCTGTTTCCCCCAATTCTTTCTGAAGCTAGGTAGTTAACAATACAAACATAATAACATATAACATATATAACATATATGACGAGTATTACGTTCAGATGCCTCTGATTCTCTAGCCTGATATCATCCATAGATGTGTTACCTAGAGTGCTATTGGATTCACCTTCAGAGTTAGGCTCAGACTTCCATTTCTGGATTCATGGTACAACACCTAAATTGTTCCACTATGACATCCAGGAGGAAGAAATCATGCTGGGTTTGAATATTCTTGTCTGGTTATTGAGGGTAAATAGACTTGCTCAAAACCTCATAGCAGTGAACTATTCTCGCTACCTCAAGAGAAGCAATGCAAGTCCATCACCCCAGGATCAGTTCAGATGATGAAAACTGCTGCAGAAAACAAGAAAAGTGCTAGGGCTGAAGGTTTGCAACCCTGAGAAGAACACAGGACATGTCAAGCTTGGAAGAAACCTTGACATATATATCAACGTACCACCAAGCACTGTACTTGCCCCAGAGGGGCAGTAAATTTATGCTGACCTGATAAAATGGTCAGCCACAAGTTTAGGTGTTTCCTGGAGACAGTGTTTTCAGGTGGATCTTTGAGGGTTTGTGTTTAACTTCATAGAATTAAAAACAGTAAGTAAGGAAACACTATATGAATCATAATGGAAATGAGCTGCCTTTCATTCAGACCGAATGGATTTTTGAGCTGAAGACTAAGGCAACGAATGCAGTAATGGTACCTATTTCTAGTTTGGTATTTCTTTAGATTTGCATACATGCAAAAGGTAATTTCTATTAAAGTAAACTATGAGCTGAAAAATATAGCTGCTGTTGCTGTATTTCCCTTGAGAATATCTGTGCATGGGCTTATGGATACATAGATAACTCCAGAGATACAGATCAGAGGGAAATCAAACAGAAGAAAAACTACTTTTTGTTTACTTACCTTTTAAATTTTGATCTTAAATTACATGTTATATAATTACTTGAAAGTCAAACCTCTGATTAACTTTCTTGCTTGTAGAGCATGAAAAAGAATGTACCTAGTATCCCATTATAAAATAAAAAGTTTTCAGGATATTTTAAACTTTTAAATTTGCTGATTTTTCCAATCCAGCTAATATGTAGCCTCATATTGTCTGAAATCTACCAATGACCAATGCATGCTTATTTGTTAAACTAACATGTTTTTGTAAGAAGGCAGTTTTACCAGGTTTCAACATATGTAGCTTCGACTAACTTAGACTAACTGTGTCTTTTCAGGGGTCCTCCAGATTTACATATATTTACATGTTATCCAAACCCATGTAAATGTATATAAATGCTGCCCTGATTGCAGAGAATATGGGTAATGTGGAAATAAGTGCAGATCCCCTGGAGCAGTACATGGTGTGCTCTGTTGCTCAGATCAACAATTTCTGAGATCATCTTAACACCTAGATTTCAGGGATTACTTTCTTCCTGTTTACATACACACGCTCTCAGTCCCCCCTCAACAGCACTGAACAATTTTTGTGGTGACAGCTATAAGAGGAAATGTTCCCTGGCAGTCAGGATATTCAAATGTTCATTGATTTATTTCTTTAAAATAAGTAATTTCCCATAAGCTCCAGGATAACTGATTTGTTTTGCTCATTAAAACTTGTTTTATTCAGTGATGGTTTTATTACTACGAGCTCACATTGAGATAAAACTTTTCAAAGTAACAACTTGTGCAAGACTCCACTTCTTGAATCCAATTAAATGAATAAATAATTGGGGAGAAAACAAAAAAAGTATTGTTTTTAACATGGAACAGAAACCAGAATAGGCATAGAAGGATGTAGCATTTCCTCCTCTCAGATATTGCTGAATCTGAACTTGCAAAAATCCATGTGGAAAAATATATTTGTCATGCATTATCCATGTGAAATTAAAACATTTCTTAAAAAATCGTTTTGGAAGCTTCCTAAGGGCAAGATTGGAGTATCACTATCAACCTGTTAGTCAGGAATAAGTCTTTACCTAACAGAGACAGAGTTTTACGTGACTTTAGGATCCAGCACTATGATAACATTTAGTAAATAATAAGAAAAATACGTTTTTAGAATTCAAATCAAATTCTGAATCACGCCATAAGCTATGTTTCAAGTAGTAATAAGCAGCTCAGACACACTGGTTTTCACACAGAAATCTCATATGCCACAAACCTATCTATGGAGAAACACAGAGTTTTACAGAGCCACAGGTAGGACTGTAATACAAGTGCAGAGTCACTAGCAGTGCCCAGCTAGGGATACAAAACAGGTGAGAACCTATAGGATGTTCATCTAACCTTCCAGGCAAGTTTTTCCCGTGGCACATATTTTAAGAGTTAAAAAAAAAAAAAAAAAAAAAAAAAAACCAAAAAAAACACCCAACCACCACAACCCTAACACATGCTGTGGCTGCCAGATCTTGTGTTATTTTTGCAGCTCACACAATTTGGTCTTTTTTCTTAAAGTTCAGGCTCCTCAAAATATTTGACTACAAGAGAATTTCAGTTTATATCTCAGGAAAAGAAAAACCACACACAATAAAACAACACCCAGCTGTGTGTGGCAGCCTAGATCCTCTCTTGTAATGATAAATTTGCAAATACACTGGAATCAAATATGTTTTACAGTCCTGGAAGCCAGAAAATAAAGGGAGGCATAGTGGCAGCAATGGAGGGAAAACTTTAAACTAATGAACAAGAGGCAAGTTCAAAACAATTTCTGACTCAGGCAAATCTTATCACATTCGCTGGCTTGAATCGTGACTTCTGAAAACTAGGAACTGATAACTCTGGGAGTTTGTTTTTTTCTTTCATTTTTAAAAGTAAGCTCGACCTCATGGGGTATGAAAGCAACACAACATCTACACATGTTGTCACCGAGTAGGTGGAAGAGCGCTGCGAACTTCCCTGAGCCTTGGCCAGGGCTGCTGCTCACCCTCCCAGGGAAAATTCCTGCATGGCACACATGTGGGACCCTGCAGGCAGCACGAGCTGAACACCGAGGAGGAATTGCAGGGTCTGATGGGGTAAAAAGAGAGAATGGATGAGTTTGGTCATAACCCCTCCTCCCTAAGCGCTGGAGCCACTCCTACCTCCTATACAGAGCAGTCTTTTGTGATTGTGTTTTGAGTTTGCTTCTGTTTGATTTTTCAAAGCCTGAGGATACAGAATATACTTGCCTTTCAGAATAAGAGAAGAAAACCCTTCTTGTGGGTTTTGCCAGCCCTCTGACCTTTAGGGCTGCTCACTCAGGCTCAGAGTCACCCCAGGCAAGTGGCTTCAGAGACAAGCAAACTCCACAGAAACACCCAGACAAAAAATTCCTCCCAACTAATTTAGCCAGTGGGTCCCTGCTCACACCCCAAGCTGCAGAGCAGCCCAGAACCCCCACTCTGTGTTCATGGCTGTCCCTGCCTAATAATCCCGGGTAAAGCCAGATAACCTCATTAACTCCCCTTCAGCGTTTTCCTCAGGCAGAGTTCATTATCCCGGTTTTCATCATTTAAGAGAAACAGGCTGCTGCAAGGGACCTTGCAGGGCAAGAAGCAATAGGTGAGGTGTGACTGCGAATATTCTGCCTAAGGAGAGGTTTTTTCTTCTTGTCTCTTTCCAGCTTAGTGTAAGAGAGTCACTCCCATCACAGTAGTGACCAGTGGGTTTCTTAGTAACCTTTTCCTGGTGGCTTGCAGGAATCCTTCCCAATGAACGGTTCTCCCTCTGTAATTCAGAATATTCCTCTGGCGCTTCCTCTCAGCCACAGGCGCACACTGCCACCACCAGATCAAACAGACCCATATAACAGATTCGGGAGATTTTAGGTAAAGCAAAACTATTAGATTAATCTTTTTTTTTAACAAAAAGGAAAATTTCTAGGATGCTGCACCCTGGTGCTTGCAAACTTTTAACAAGGGCTGATTCAGATTTTTCTGTCAAATGATTTTTTTGAGACAAAGTACAGAAATTCATAGAAAGTTCTGATTTTACTTCTCCCTGACTTTCTGCTGGGAAACAATTTAGGTGGATTTTGTTTACTTGATTTTGTTGTTGTTTTGTTAAGAATTGGAATTTTGATTTAGTTGAATTTAATTAAAACAAATTGAAATTAAGTTTCATAACTTTTTTCCTTTGCACCTCTGTGGCCAGTGTCTATTGAGGGCATATCTCTCCTAACACATCCTAGCTTTTCATCCGTTCAGGCTATAATATGCAGTACAAAACATGGAGTTCAGTCAGGAGGTCTGGCTATGGTGCAGAACATAATCATCAGATCTTTGAGACATGTCTGCTGATGCTTTTGATCAGGCTGCTTCTGTTACCTAGAAGTCCACGTCTGGTGGTATCTTAAATATTTGGATTCTGGATATCAGAAAACTATGAGTTTCATATACTTATGATTAGGTACTAGCTTTGCAAGTTCCAGGAAGCAGAAAGGAGAGAATCTGTCCATGATCTAAGTTCAGGTGTGCCAATTATTTGTGCACTTTAGCTGGCAGTTTGGGTTCTATGAGAATAATGGCTGCAAGTGTGCTAAAATTGCTCTGTTAAAATATGACATACCCTGAAACAAAAAGGGTTCTTGCTCTTTCCAGGATGTAATTAGCATGGATCAGTAAAGAAAGCTATAATGGCTCAAAGCTTGCTGTCATTTTCTAAGTTACTCATGGCTGAATGTCAGATATACAAAAGAACGAAAGCAGGACAATTCATTAAAGGAATTCTATTCTGGCTGATAAAAACAGAATGCTCAAAACATTTTGCTGGTATGGAACCCTGAAAATACAGAAGAAAATTAGATTTAGCTGCCTCTGAAACAGCAAAATTTTACCATAGTGTTATACAAACCATTTACGGTAGCAAATTAAATCCTATTGTTTTCCAACATTCCACTGTAGCTAAAATTGTATGTCTTGATAGAATAAAAGAATCCAATATTTGCAGAAAGCATACTAGAACTTCTTTCAGTTGAGAAAACAATTAAGGGCTTGTTTGAAATGCGGATTTTTTCAAGCCACACAAAGAACAAAATATTTCTCACAACTGTTAGCTGCTGTGCAGCTGAAGACAGAATAATCTATCATGCCCTTGATTATTTTCCAGAAAGCAAGGAGATTGCTTTAGGAATATTTAAAAGTAAGTTACAGTGAAATTGTTTGAACTTTTGAGAACATATCACTGTTCCCTGCTGGTAGCAGTAACTATAACAGAGCAAAACTGTACAGCTTCTACACAGATATTTCCTTTATTAGTTAGCAAGTTCATATTCTTTTCAATGTAGCAATACATGCTAAAAATTATCATTTTATTTTAAAGGCTAAAATGTTTGATCCTTTTCTTTAGAATTACAAGGGGTGTTTCACTTTTTCAGCTTCAAACAATCAGGAATGCTGAGGTATACTCTATACAATAATACTGCTCATGCTCACCCAGAAGGAATCTTTGACCATTTTTCAACTATTAACAGATCCTTTGTATCTTAGGAACAGACACCTAGATAAAAAGTTTAAGCTCTTTAAGTCTGGGAATGATGAAGACAACTACTTTTCAGTTACTGTATCTACTTCACAATTCACTAAAAGTCATTCATGACAGAGTTTTAAAATAGCAACTCCTTTTGTATGGGGTGAAGTGAATGACATAAAGCATTCACTGATGGATAAACTACAACAAATAATGGATGACAAATCATTTAGTCATAAATATGACTCTTATCTGAAAGCACACCTTGGCAAAGCAGAACAAACTGCGATGTCATTCAGAGTGGTGTGCTTTGGTTCTCAGATACCTAAGTTCATTTACCTTCAGCAAACAAAAATATTTTATCCTGATTCAGACACTTCTCAAATAAAAAAATAATAATAATAAAAAAACCCTTTATAGACTTCTAAAAACTCTTTTTAGAGTTCCTAGGCCTTTCTAAAGAGATGGAATTGGAGGAAAAAATTCTGAATATGGACTGCATAATACTGAACTTGGAGACTGACACACTGAGCAGAAACTAAGTAGATATTTAATAAGTTAAGTAAAAAGGGAATGATTTAATATTTTACCTTCAAGTCCTAGTTTTCTCTGGGATCTGGACATTACTTTCTCCCATTCTACATCTTAGTTTCTGTTGGAAGGCAAGTAGCTTGTCCCCAGTCTTCCCACAGCCCTGATCTAGATAGCTGGGAGCCTCCAGGAAGCACTACAATGCTAACCTTTATGAACTGACACTGGCTTCTGGTTTCTGTTGCTAATATTTATTTCCTTAGTTGTATAAAACCAGTACGAAACTAAGCCCTGACCCCAGATATTATCATTAGTTTCAAACGATAAGAGTTGGGTTTTTTCCATTTAGATTTTTTTTATTAAAGTCTCTGACTTAATTAATGTGAGAGAAAGGTAGGGTTTCAAAGTCAAGCATTCTAGTGGTAGGAAATGTCAGATTTAATGCTGTCTGCATTAATCTACAGCCTTGTGCATATGCATTCTGATACAGTCTTCAATTACATAATCATTTGCTTCCTGCAGTGCTCTAAATGAAGAGTGAGAAAAAAGAACTGCAGGTACGCTTGTTACGTTGATACTCGGGAGGTTTGAGGCTAAGAATCATTACATGTTATTGTATAAACTCTGCATTCATTCATTCACCTAAAAAGCCAAGTCTGGGTGGCAAGGGACATATTCATTTGATATTTCCTAACTTTCACATCTTAGGTTTTGCTTGTGATTTGTTTTTTTGGGGGGTGTGTGTAATATAAGTCTTTATTATACCTATTATGGCAGCATACAGGAGGTAACCAATGATAGGACCGAAGGGGACAGCATGGAGCTGTGTCAGGGGAGGTTTAGATTGGATATTAGGAAAAGCTTTTTCACCCAGAGAGTGGCCAGACACTGGAACAGGCTCCCCAGGGACGTGGTCACAGCATCAAATCTGCCAGAGTTCAAGAAGAGTTAGGACAACGCTCTCTGGCATATGGTGTGATTCTTGGGGTTGTCCTGTGTAGGGGCAGGAGCTGGACTTTGATGATCTTTGTGGGTCCCTTCTAACTCAGAATATTGTATAATTCTTCAAAATATATGCCAATACTTTAGCTACACCTGTGACGTGCCAACTCACAACTAGATTTAGAGTTCCTTGTCCTGCCATTTTCCTTCTGAAAACATGTTCAAGAGCACTTTTCTTGCAAGGGCTCTGGCTCCAGCGGCCACAGTAGTTTCAAGGCTCTAGCAGTACATGGGCATTGGTTCTACATTTGGGAAGAGAAAATAGGTAGAGAAATGACTGGACCTGTGTCTAGGATACAGGTTAATTGGTATTAGAGGGGCAGCTTGGCACAGTGGGTGAGTGTCCCGTGGCACCTTTTCGTCATACTTGCTCCAGTCTCTGCTGATGGTCCCAGGACTCCTGGTGTTTGAAAGTCAGAGGTAGGTTGCCTACGCTTTAGCTGCTGCCACATGGTTAGTTTGCACTTGCAGGCCTGAGCTACCTCCTGTGCTCTATAGGGCAAAGCAGGAAAGGAGGAAAGCTGTGTCTACATTTGAGCAAAACTGGTCCTACTGAACCTTTGATGAACTTGACCCTATTTTCAAAATGGAAATTTAGAGAATTTTATTACACACTGTGTTCACATCGTGGGATTACCAATTATTTAAAGACTGTAAAGGATGTACAAATTCAGTATGAACCACTGCACATGGTAAACAGTACAGTAAATCCTTTACAAACTGTCACTAAAATAGCTATCTTATTACCTCATCTCCCTGGGTGCAGCAGTCTCAGCACCCTGCAGAGCTCTCTTATGTCTGCTCTGCAGGGACAGCAAGAGGAATGAGCCAACTTGTGTGTGCAGGAGGCAACAAACATCTTGAAAAGACTGGATGCAAGACTTCCACTGCTTACGTCAGTGAAACGAGAATGTCAAACAATCCACAGCCCATATTCCTAAAGCACATTCCCTGGCATCTTCTGATATAGCAAGGTTTATTACATCACTGACTTGGTCTCTTTACATCACACTAGATACATTGGTCAGGTTGACACTGGGAAGGGAGCAATCATTTGAGTCTAAATGGTGGATTGAAGTTGATTTGTCCTATGCTTTTTTTTTTTCCTGTAGAGAAACAGGAGACATTCAGGTATGAGTAGATTCATTATTTTGCAGTAGAAGCATTTCCCTGAGGATTTTCAGTGTCAGGCTTTAATCCCCATTTGGCTCTCTATGAGATAATAGAAACCTCTTATATGACTGCATGATATACTTGAAAACTACCGAGAACAGCATATTCTTCAATCAGCAAGGATTTATCTTCACTCTTCTTGTCAGTTATAATGGGGTCTCCTCAGTTAAAAAAACCCATTCAATAAATGAGAATACTTCCCCACACATTATCCTGTTCATTATAACTTCCAAGCTTAAGAAGTAAAATAATACCGGTCACTGAGAATAACAGAAAGGAAGAAGTAGTGATGGAAAGTCTCTTCTAGTCAATTCAAGTTATCTAGCTTGTATTCCATGTGAAAAATGTTGCTACATTAACCTGCACAGGTAGCACATCAGTGCCAGTATAATCTTAATATCAGCAAAAAAGTAATTCTGCACAAGCTCAATGCAATTGTTTTTTCTTCCAATTTTGAAGTTTTATTAGTAGTTCTAAAAAGCAAGCTCTGAAGCATCCTTAAAGCTTTACTTTGTGCAATTTTCCTTGCAAATGTCTCTTTTTTGATGCAACATCCTTTAAACTGAGATGTAGTAAAATGTAGTGGTGAGTAACTCAAGAAACTCAGAAAGCAGTGGATTTGACAGATCAGACTGAAGGGGACTTCCTGAAAGGTGGGAGATGAGAAGCTCTGAACCATGAAATTGCTGTTTCTACTGTGAAAGTCAAGGCAAAAGACATTTTTGGATTTGATGATCCTTATGGGTTCCTTCCAACTTCAGATATTAAATATTTATTGATTTTTAAAATCTTAACAACCATTTTCTGTCCCTTTATTAGATCTTGTTGCCATTGTTGGATTGGTTGCTCACAACAAAATCTCCTGGAGAAACAAGGGTGTCAGGCAC
This sequence comes from Platyrinchus mystaceus, assembly GCA_035041135.1. Lineage (NCBI taxonomy): Eukaryota > Metazoa > Chordata > Aves > Passeriformes > Tyrannidae > Platyrinchus > Platyrinchus mystaceus. Next base: position 103,404,919 of record JAWWLV010000088.1, on the reverse strand, counting down.
TTTACTCTCTGCCCTGTACAGCCTCGTGTGCTTTTAGTTAATGTTAGGCAATAGTAAGCACATTTTTCCCCTAAATCACCCTGTTACACAATGTTTTAAATAGGCCTGCACAGCCTAAAGAAGCATCTTACTGTATTTTGGACTCATGGACACTGCTAGAATGATCAGATTCCCAGGTTTTAAGGGTATATTACATTAGTAGAAATGAAATGTCTTAGTGCTTGATAGTGATGTTTAACACCAGGGTAAGGTAGAAATAGACAGAAACACATAACCTTCACCTCAGGGAATCCTAAACTCACAGTATGAAGTTTTTCTTTGGAAGGTATAACTGTATATTTACTTCTTTTTCTCATAGTCTTCCCTAGTATTCTAGTTTTGATCTCTGTTCCTATCTGACTCTTCAGAAAGGAGGGAAAACAGACTTATGTTGAAAAAAATGCAAAAAAAAAATGAACTTCTCCCAGGATAGGGTGTAAACTTGCAAAAACCTGTTCCAAAAACTGATAAAAAATGACAATCAAAAGGAACAAAATTTTAAAACTTATTACTTTAAGGTTAGAAGAGCAAATTCTTCAGATGTTTAATTTCTTTGAAGGTATGCACAGGACTGGTAGACTCCACTGAGTACTTTGACCTCAGACATGAATGTAAAAAGGGCTGGAAAAAAAGAAATCTTTGGAAAAGCTCATTTGCAAATCTTGCTTTTGCTTTGGCTGTGAACAGCTAACTTCAGTAGGGCCAGAAAGACAAGGAGCAAGAGGTCTTAAGACTTTCCTGCAGCCTTGGTATGGATTAAAAGACATGAAGGGAAGTGCAGCCTTCATGAAATTATCTGGAAAGGGATCATCAGCTGGAAAAGGATCAAGAGCCCTTACAGTGCACAATTCCTGGCTGCAGAAAGGACATGCATCAGGAGAGCATACACCATAACACTCCACAACTACATCTCCCTAAAGGGCTTGTCCCATCAGGGCACCTTGCCCCAGTGGGTTGAAAAGAGGTCCCAGGATTATTTTGGCTAGAAAGAGAAGAAGTGGATTGTGCATGCTATTCAGATATATCCTCAAAACCTGGGAATCTGATCATTCTAGCAGAGCAGAGATCTGGAGGAGGAGCACCAAAAAGTCCAGAAGGGGATGGCACTGCCTTCGCACAGGCATTGTCTGTGGGCCACTGTTATTGCCTGGATACATACTAGGTGGAATACTGCATCCACCTCAGTATAGCTGTTTTTGAGTTCTTATCTTAGGAAAATAGTGATACTCATACATACCTTCTAAATATAAAGTTACAATGGTTTCAAAGACAACTTTTCACAGAAATAAAATCAGTTATAGCAACCCATGCTTACATCAATTCCAAGAGGGTTCTCAGTCTCTGAATCAGTCAGTTGCCAAGATGTCAGTCCTATTCTCCAAGGCTGGAGACAAATTTCTGGTTCAAAGTCCTCAGGTTTGCCATCCTGGTGGAGAATCTGGATCTTGGGATTTATATTCCCTTCCATAGTCCAGCCTACTTGGGTGTTAGTTCATGCTCACACTTCTCCCTGCTCCTCTCTCCAAGGGTTTCTTGACCTTAAAGTAGTCAGATTATTAGTTTCTTAACTCTACTCAGGGCATTGAATGTCTTTTTTTTTTAAGGAAATGTCAGTATTTTAGGTGCTGACTGAATTAAGCCTTTTTCTACTGAAACTGAAAATTGATTCTGTTACTGACTGTGTCACAAGTTGAATAAATGCAAAGAAATATAATCACACAATCACATACTTTGTAACTGACTTCCGGAGGTCACCCAGCTCAACTACCCACTCAAAATAGGGATAATTTTAAAGTAAGATTCAACTTCAGATTAGTCTAATTTAACTTTAAATAACTCAAGATAGACTTTACATAACCTGTCTGAGCTACTAGTTGCAGTGCTTGACTACCCTTATTGTGTCATTCTTTCTAACAACTAATTGGCAGTTTCTACCCCGCAAGTGATATCTGCTGCCTCTTGTCCTTTTACTCCATTTTCTTTAAACTCCAACATTAGGTAGATGAAGACAGTTCAAGACCCTTAAATATATCCACTTCAGATTGCATAAACCCATTTCTCTCCACCTTTTCTCATGCATCCTGTTTTCCAGTCCCCTTACCATCTAGATGTCCCTCCATTGTACTTGCTTCAATATATTCAATTCTTTCCTGCCAGGGTACCCAACAATGGATACAGTACTTCAGGGAGGTATCATGGGTGCAGAACAGAGGCAAGTGATCATTTGCTTTAACCTGTCAACTGCATTCCCACTAATTCCCACTGAGATGTGGTTATCTTTGTTATTGCAAAGCCACCCTCCTGATTCGTATCCAACTTATTGAGTACTAGGACTCCCAGGCTTTCTAGCCATTCTGCCCACATCTGTCCTGTTGCATGGCGTTATTCCACCACTAGTGGAAGATTTTGCATTTTTATTCCCAAGGTAAATCAATGTTGGGTTTTCCAAATCACTCACTTGTTCCCAGTCCTCTTCTTCATATGCCTGGGTATGATTTCCAGGGGGATTTGCTCTATATGCTTCCCAGAGACTGAGATTAGGCCGACCAGCCTGTAATTCCCAAGTCTTTCACGCTTTTCTTCCTGAAGAGATGTGTGACATTTTCCTTCCTCATCAGGGAGATTCCCCAGTTGCTGTGACCTTTCACAGGTGATACAAAGCAGCCTTACAATGACATTGGCCACTTCCCATGGGATCTTTGGAATACATTTAATTTTCCAGCCAGTGATTTACCATATTTTGTATTGACTCCTTTTTAAGTAGAGGGCACCACAAATTATTTGGACAAAATAAATATAACCACATGATCATCACCTCTGGCACTTAGTCAACTGTTAATTTTTAGGTGAGTGATTAATTCTTTTCCTACAAGAAAGAATATCTGCCAATTTGTAGCTAATATTTAGTTATTTCATACAGCCTACAGAACATGCTGTATTCAAAAATTACTGCTTAAGGGTGGTTGTAATCAGCAGATGCCCTGTGGGTTGCAATCCATGAAACAGAGATTTTTTTTTTTTCCCTACACATTACACACAACCACTTATGTCTTGTGAGGGGTCAAAAACTCAGTAACAAATGTACTACTTTAAGCCAACCCAAAATTTTTAAGAACCTATGGTCCTAAACCCTCCAGGACTCTGAACTAGAAAATGGTATCTCTGAAACGGAAAAAAATATCCATCCAAATTTCTACCATTCTCTTCTAGGAAGAAGCCACAAACATTAAATTCTGAATTCCCATTGCACAACCTCTCAGCAAGCTTCTGTCAACAACAATTTATCTTTTATTCCTCATTTCTCAGTTTGTATTTCTAAATCTTCTTGTTAATCACCTGGATTCTTACTCTGATACATAACCAAATAATTAAAAATGGTTAAGTTGTGTGCCCTTTTGTTCTTGTAAAGTGTGTTCTTAATGAGGATTATTGTTGAGTCTAGCTTGCTTTTTTTCCTATGTCTTCTGTTTGCTAAAAGTTCTTGGCAAGTTTTGAATTTATTTTTTAGCTTATACAAAGAAATATTGCTTCGAAACACAGCTAAGAAAAAAAGATGAAGGACTAACACTGTTGATAGTATTATTATTGTTCCTATGTGTCTTGAAAGAAATGGATTTTTCCACTGGTGATGAAGAATAATGAAATGTTCTACCCTAACACTGAATGTTCTCCTTTGTCACATAAGCAGCTTCCTTTGATTGCTTCTATATTAGTGTGTAAAAACCTCTATTTTATCAGAGATGTTGATTTCTTCAGTGATATCTGTATCATTAGCAATTAAGAAACTGTGTCCAGATCTGCACACAGCTTGTGTTAACACCCTGAACTGTAGTTTGCGCTTTCCCTGTCCTGCACCTTAGGACAGTTCTAGTACAGTAAATTAGGCATTAGAGAAAATAGAAATAGAATATTGTATTGCTGGCCTGTTACTCTTGCAGTAGTCATGAGGAGTAGTTTTGAAAAGCAGGATGTTTTTAATGCAATTTATAGTGAAACAATTTTTACATAGGGTGTTTTCACAAAGTCAAACTGTGCAAGTAGCATGCAGAATTGGCCCATATCTCTTGGGAGAGCTTGTTAGATACATGTATCCTGCAGAGGGGATTGAGTCTGAGCATCATAAGAAATCCACTGTCCCTTTAACAAAGGGTATGTCAGGGTAAATCTGTGCCTTTGCTGCAAAGGAGTGAATTAGTCTTTATCCTTCCTTTAGAAGTCTCTGCCCTAGCTCAGAGGCGCAGTTATTGTCAGCATCTTTCACCCAAGCAACACGAGGGTACTGAAATGTTACAGACCAGAGGCTGGCTAGTTTGTCTGTCCTAATATTCCATCTAACAGAAAGTCCAGACCTGTTTGACTTCTGCCTTCAAAAGCTGTAATTTATCAGATACTACCATTGGAAACAGACAGCATTGCTTCTTCTTAACTGTACTTTATATGCTCATTTACCTTTGTCATTTTTACTTTGAGCAACACACTCCCTACTTTCAAAGCCCCCCGGATTTGGCCAGCTATTTTTTTCTTTCCCTTCCCAAACCTTTCCAAACCTCCCCAAACCTTCCCTTCCCAAACCTTCTCTTCCCTCTCTGTCTTTCTCTGGGAATTAAAAACTGCTGTTTCCATTCTGTGATGCAACTCAAACAAATAGTAAGCATTTGTTCTACATTAGATGTAGACCAGTACATAAACTGTACTGAAACCCTGACATTCCACTGACTGCATTATAATTAAGTAAATATATTCAGGGTGATGCTGCCTGCAGGCTTATAATGAAAATGATAGACGTAGCTTCAACAAGTAATTTTGAAGGTGCTTATTTTTAACTTGATGCTATACAAGAATGTTGTTAGGATACTTTCTTCAGTGTGTTAAACATCAGTAGGCTGCAGTTTTATTTACAGAGCTGCTGAGATTGAGACAGCATGAGCCAAAGTGTCTCTGAAATGTAAGATTTAAAATTCCAAATAGAATCCATACAATCAAAAACATTTTCAAAAGTAAATGTAAAACTGCAAAAATTAATATTTTATATGTCTGAGTAGTCCATTACCTTGATTTTGAGGTCTACCAAAATATGCAAGGCAGAAATAAAAGCTAGGTATTTCCATGTCAGATCCATCACCCACTGGATCCCCTTTAAACTGCTACTCCAGTTATTTTCAGAGTTAAGTACGTGACTGGATCATGAGCAAAAATATTTTGTCCCTGACAGAATTATGTTGTATTTATTGTCTTCTCCTATTCAAAAAGATGTACGTACATCAACACCTTCAGGGGCAGCCTACTGTCATAGTCTTTATCTCAGAGATGTAGAGCCCTCCCCCTTCCGAGGAAGAAACTTACACTGACCTTTCTGCAAATTTTGAGCTCTCTCGTACAAATATTCTCCTTTCACAAGTACTGATATCCTACTTCTATAGAGCTTAGCTCAGTTGTTTCTTCATTGACATTTCATTGATAATGATTTAATTACAAACAACAGTAGATGTCTATAGCCAGACCTATCCTTCATGTAACTTCACACAAGGATTTAACCTGGAAATAAGGTTTTTTTCCTCAATATCAGCAAAATCATACCAGGGATAAATCTAGACCATCACAACATAAATATGTTTTAGTATTTTTTTTCCCCAGTGATTGTGACGAGCAAATTTCAGATAATTGATTTCAACAGTAGCATCCCATTTGGGTATTATAATCTTTTTAGTACTTCAGCATGGCTTTTTCTACCTGATAGGATGACTTATCACAGGTCAGGAACTTTAGAGTTGTCATGAATGGACCAAAGGTAGCCAACAAAGTCTTTTTGATAAGAGGAAGCTCTTTAACTAGCTGACATCTCTCTATCTTGTGATAACTCTTGGTTGCAACAGCTGTCCTTACACTTTGGGGTTTAAGCATGCCTGAGAGGGAAGAAGAAAATAAGGGACATGAAAGTCACTCAGGGACTCAGTAGCCTAAGTTCAAAAAACTCTCGGGAGGCAAAAGGTTGCCATTACAAGTATTTTCAGGTGCCATCATACCCAATGTCAAGCTTGCTCTTGTGAGGCAAGTTAATATCCAATCTAACACAGGTTTTTGGGGTGAGATGATTTATAATCACCACAGAAAATGTTTCTGAACATCAAGAGTCTATCTACACAAAAAGGATCAAACAGTTGGGCATGAACAAATGTGGACATGAAACTTAAGATCTTATAATTTCTAGATCATGTAAGAATGAAAAACTCTCACTGGTCCCCTGTTTCGCACTAAAACTGCCCAAGTACATAAGAACACTGTGTATATTACTTTAATAGTTGAACTATAATGGAAAAAAACAGCTGTTCTTTTACCCTTCAAGTTCTCTGAATAGAAAAAGTCAGTATTGACTGCATGCAAAACCATGATTGCTCTAAGTTGATATTTGAATGACCTCAGAATTTCCCTCTCTTCTTTTTGTTTGAATAGATGTCAGACAGGGCTTAAATTACAGAGATTTTGGGGAATACAGTGGAACTAAACAATTTGTTGAGTAAATACAACCAGTAACCTGAAACATATATGTTTAACAGCAACACAGAAGTTTGCACAGTAAGAAGTAAAGCAACTTGCATGGGGTAACAACTAACAGTTGTCAGAGTTTGGCGGTTTCTGTTGTTTTGTTGTTGTTGTTGTCTTTAAATAGGGTTCTATCTCATAAAGGGATGTGCAGAAAGTCAGTTCTGGAGCCAGTTTTTCCCAAAGAAATCCAGTTCAAAAGAACCTGGAACAGAGAAACCTGGAAGACAACAGGAAACAAAATACCTTCATATGGCCACTTCACACAAGCCACTGTGGTTTTCAGTGAGATCTGAAATGAACTACAGCATTGTAGAGAAGTGTGATGAAAAGAAAAATAAAAAATCTGATGATAGGTCCTGTGAGGCAGAGACGAAAAGGGCATATTTGCTCACTGCTGCAGTGCAGGCTTCCCAGAAAAATACCTGTGACCCAGACTCTGAGGTAAAACAACTCTTTGAAACTCAACAGACAAATACCCTCACTGACAGCATGTTTTGTCAAGCTGTCCATCTCCATAGATTGTCTCAGCATTTCTGACAGTGTGTGATAAGAAAGACAGACTGTTTTTATATTAAATATGAGATCAGGGTTTGTGGCCTTTCTCACTCTGGAAGGCACCCTACATGTGGTTTTTCATAAATGTTCTCCAAATCCCCAGCCACAAATTCATCCAGTTTATCAGCCACCCCATCCCATCCTGCCTTATGAACACATTCCTGTGCAGAGCTGTGCAAAAAGTTACTGCTGCATCAAGAAATGGAAGAACAGTCACGTCACAGGTTGCAGAAGGTGAAAGTGATTTCCAGCTTTCACAAAGCAAAAAGCAGTTTTCAAAGGTGGAAGAGTGTCATCTCCACATTTGAATATTCTCAGGAAAGACCTTAAATTCTGAGGATATTCCTGTTTTGTATGGTTGACAGCACTTTGCTACACCTCCTGAAGTATCTGTGGATCCAGCATTCAGTGAAAAAACCTTCAGTTAAAAAGTTTCTATGCATTTGGATCAAAGGCAGAGAATTAGATTGAACTGACTTCAGAATAAAACTAAAGCCACGAAGTTGACATTGTAGCACTGAAACAAACAAATAAACCCCTAATTAACATTCATTAAAGAGACATTGATTGAAATTAATTCTGAGAATTATCAAATACAGAATAGCACTTCAGCAAAATCTTGGGCAAAATGATACAGACAATGTCTTTGATGGCAAAGTTTGCCACTCTTAACCACCATTATCTACACAAAGGTGACATTGTCTTGCCAGCTTGTCACTCTGATTCTGTCAGGGCAGAATCCTGGGTGGTGTTTTTCTGCAGAATGTCTTTGACTGAAAATCTGTCCTTCTTCTATGTCAAGGAAGGTGCAAGTTCATAGCTAGCTGTGTTCATTATGAAACAAGTTCAGCAGACTTTGTCTGAGCTTCTTCCTACTGTACAGATGTCCTAACAAAGACCAGTGATTGTTGTCAGTCTCTGTCATGGTTTTTGGAGAACAGCTGAAAGTGAAGAAAAGTTAAAGAAGAAGATCTAAATGGAAAGGCTTCCTAGTCATCCCAAGTAGACGTTCTGCTTCTCCATTGGAATCTTCATAATATCTATAGTCTCTATATGGAAGATAATATTTATGAATGACAGCACATCTAACCAACAGTAATTTGGATTAATACACCTTTGTGAATTAATCTTCCAGAAGAAGTCATGTTATATGCAACAAGAAGGCTGTTTATCTTGCCGATTACCTCCAAGAAGAGGAAGAATATTATTTTTGGACTCTATCTTTTCCTGGTTCATTTATAATCTTCATATATAAATTTATGATGGGGAATTCTGTGGAAAAGAAGATAACGTGTATTTGTCTTTTTAGTTTTCTTTTTTGATTTGGAGTAGTGGGATTATTTCTTTTATTTGATCTTTCAGTAGTGAAGTAACTTAATGCACATCTTTATCTCTAAAAATTATTACTGAGTTTACTTTTTAACTAATTTGTGGCCTTGGATTTATTTTCCAATGTTTTGTTTGGAATTTGTGCTATTCATAAATTGTCATTGATTCAGTCATAATTTTTATGTACCCCAGCCAAGAGAATGACAAATCTTCCAACTGAATCTTTTCTTTTGAATATTTTAACATTTGATATTAAAATCCTGCTCAAAGCTTGGAGGAAAATTAATGCAAAATATTTGTGAAAATATTTTGTAGTGTGTTGACACCATTTGCTTAATGCTATACTTAGAATCCCTATCAAGAGAAATTGGCAAAAATGTGTCAGATGAAATGAAAATGAGTCTGTTAAAGGACCTTTACTTTAAAATAATAAAGCAAAGTAATGTTTCTCTTTATACATAACAGCAGCCCCATCGTCTCATACAGGTTCAGACACCTCCACATTGTGCCTCACCTTTCTCCAGAGGTATGTTTTTAGGGTAGCTGTTTCCTTAGAGTACTGTGATAGACACAACACTGACCTGTGCTCATCCCCTTAGTCAAACGTTGCTTAAGCACTTCTCGGTACACCATAAAATGAAAATCCCTGTGTTGTTTTGGACAATTACCATTTGATATATACAGAGGGTCTCACACTGGTGGTAGGAAAAAAATATTGCCTGGATTTCTTGAAGGTTCTGGGTGAAAACTTTCAGCTTCAGAAGTTGTATTAAATTTTGTTGACCTATTATGACAGAGAAAAAAGAGTTCACCAGAGATCTGATTAAATCAGTGGAGACATTGATTAAATCATGAAGACTATAACATGTTAGCCAGTAGTGTTCTTCAGTTGGTTCTTTAACAATGGGGTTTGCAAATCTAAAAATAGTTGTAAGCCCAATCAGCTGGTAAAAATAAGTAAACAACAACAAAAATGAAACGTCATAAAAATCTGAAGAATGTTTCATTTAATGTTCAAAAAAGTCTTTTTCATTGTCTAAGATCCAGGATCTAGAGGTCATGTTACACTGGTTAAAAGCAAAAGTAAAAACCTGCTTTAGAGAAAAAGTGAAAGCAATCATGAAAACATATGTATATAGAATGCAGAACTAAAGGCAAAGTTTTTAATAATACTGTAATTTAGAAGCTAGAAAATTCATTGGGGAAGTCAATGAATACATGAAGACCTACCTAAATCTCATAATTAAGACCAGTTAGAAGAGTTCTTGGATACTTGGGACAGCTCCTACTTGTTTCTTCTTGATCTTTCAAATATATTTGAGAAACAAAAAAAATCTAAAATTTCAGTACTTTGGGCACCTAAGCTCTTTGCCCCAGGTGGACAGTATAGGTCCATTAGTAGAAGAAAGGTATAAAAACGATCAATAATTAGGCAGAAAAATGGGAGTGTTCAGCAAACATTTTCCTTTTGTTTGTGTAAGGAGAAAAGGTTATGACTTTAACATCCCAGATCATGATGATGAAATAAATTCCTTTACAATAGTAACACATTAAAATGTTAAATATGTAGTAAAACTACAATTTTCTGTAGAGTTTGTTAATAGGTGGCCATAGTTACTTTGAAATCCTCTCTTTAAAATGTTGCT
>JAWWLV010000088.1:103375274-103394707 GCA_035041135.1 Platyrinchus mystaceus | reverse complement strand
GTAAAACTACAATTTTCTGTAGAGTTTGTTAATAGGTGGCCATAGTTACTTTGAAATCCTCTCTTTAAAATGTTGCTCAAGCTCTCTAGGCCAGTAATGTCAACTTTCAAGGAGTCTTGGAACTCAGTGGATGTCCCAGAAAGCTGCAAGAAAGAAAACATCACAACATTTTGAAAAGAACAAACAGGATGATCTACTCTGATGTTGATCACAAACTAAATAATGCAACAACCAGCTGAGGAGAATTAATGGATGGTAATATAATTAATATCAATCAACATGGCTTATGGAAAATAAATCTTGTCATATTAACTTTCTTTTTTTAAATGAAATTGGGCAGTTGACCTAGCACTAGCTGATATTTAATGGGAAATAGAACACTGAATGGATTAAAATCGGGCTGACAAAATTGGGCTAACAAAACATCTTCATAAACAAGCAATTATACAAGAATGGCTGTGTTGCTATTGGAGTTCAACAAGAATTCATATAATCTAAGTAGGATTTACACTTCAGAATAGAAATTTTGTTCCTCCACTGCCTGGGAGTGTTTTGTTTGCACAAACAAAACCCTACAGTATCCCCTCACAGTGTTGCAGTGACACAGACACATCAACTTGTTACTACTGCACCAGCTATACCACGTACCATGCACAGCTCTCCTAGACCATGTATTGCAAGCAGTTTGTACCCAAACTTTTAGTGGTGGCAGGAAAGGAGAGCATGGGGAGATGCTTTTCCAGCATTTCAAGAAATGCATTCCAAATCATAAATGAAATAAAACAGAACACTCTTTCACTTGGCTAAAGAAAATGGCTGATATAGATGAAAAACATGGACTAGATAGTAATCAAGAAAGGAAGAAACATCTGTATATGTTTTGGTATATAAAATCCAATTTAGAAGACAGTAATACAAGCAAAGGCGTAAGTAGTATGGAAGAGAGATATTTGGATGTATGAACCAGGTGATGTATGTAGCAGTTCAACAGAGATAACATTATTCCCATCTCTATGTGTGATTTTAGAGTATATTCCATCCAAGCTCTCCCTCAAGTACAGACATTTTAGTCCTGAAAAGCAGGTTAGCCAGTGAGCACAGCATTTAGGCAGAAATGAAAAATATAATACAAAAGGGCTTGTCTGCTAATTCTAAAATACAAAAGTGTAATATAAAACTCTTTTGAAAAAGTGTTTTCTAAATGAATGTTAAACTCCAAGGGGTTACCCAGGGAGCTATATATTACACTGACATTAACACCAAATGGGTTCATCTTAGTTAATGTTCTTACAGTGAATGCCAAAGTAATTCATCACTAGTGGCTACATATGGCAAAGTATTAACACATTTTATCAGGAAAACATCCTTTGAATGTCATGGTTCTGGCACTTGGGACCTGAAGATAGTTCAAGATATGTGACACAAACCACTATCACATTTTCAAATGCTATCTTACAACTTACAGATTAATCTGGGGTCTGTTAAGTACACACATATTTGATTACTTGACAGAAGTTCACCATGTATTGAAAGCACTCATAAGAAAATAAAAGGTGAGTACATTTTAATACAACATTTTTAAAAAAATTAAATGAACACCTTTTCAAAAAAAATCATGTTTGGGAAGAAGTTTGTTTATCCTCCCCCATCACCCTGATATTCTCAGTCCAGTTGTTATCACTGTTGCCTAAAGTGAGAAGTAATAAATACAAAACGGAAATGGGAATCTGCTGCTGTCTTACCAGAATAAAGGGAAAGATCAGAACAGTGCTGTTGAGGAGTTGTATCTTCTGGAGCTGATGGTAAGTGCTGAATGCCAGAGTTGGCCACCAAAGGATAGAGAAGGTGAGCTTGAGAGTTACTGCTGACAGTGCAAGCCTGTAAGCCTTCCTGTGAACACAGCAGTTTGACCTCACATTGGTCACATTGGCCCAAATTACAGCCTTCTTATTGCACAGAACCATATATATTCCTGTATATGTCTGAGTTTGAAGTGCATGGACAAAGAATGGAGGAACTACTGATGACCGTCCTGTTTCCTCAGGTTTTTCACTCTTCTGCATTATCTGTGCATATGGAAACCTTCTGTGACTTGTCTTCTTCCATTCACAACGGTGTGAATAGAGCTGTGGTAACTGGGAAGACCCTGAACCCCAAGAAGGAAAGTAATCTCTTCAGCTCAAATCCCTGACATTGACTGTCATGACTTTGCTCAAGAGCTCAGGGTGGCAGAAAGGTATTTTCGATGTCGCAGATGTACTGTTCTGTGACTTTTCTCTTTACTTACTGTACCTGAGCTGTTGTTTCACAGGGTTTGGCCCAAGCACAGGTGTTGCAAGTTCTCTTTTCTCTGACAGGCCACGGGAAACAAATGTCACAATCAATACTTATGGGTACAACTTTAAATATTAAAGCTGTATTGGGTTAATAATAATAACACAGTATCTGGTTGCTGTTTTCATTAACAGCAGAAAGCTATTCCCATGGTACTTATTCCCTCTGACCGTTCACGGGCATACTTCCTCTCTCACTCATGGCTGCCCAGCTGGAGCAGCAGCACAGGGGCCAGACTCAGCTGTGGACTTAAAACTAAGGGACAGCAAATCCCTCAAGGGGTCCCTTGTTTCATCAGCATATGTATAATCCCATATTTTCCCTCTAAGTAGAGCACATAAAATCTTTCTTGGATATAGTTGGGTTTGTACAAGCCATTGTTGATGGTGGTGTGTGGTGCTGGCCTTGTGCTGATCTGGACTATTTGTGGTTTCCTGAGTTTATCAGCTCTGAGGAATCCAACAAGACAACTAGTCTGCAAAGCATACAAGCTCTTAGGAGCCTTTGATACACTACCTCTCAGCATATATTTTCTCTCTCTCTCTCTCTTTGACCCACTATTTCTGGTAATTTTTTCTCTATCCACAGCCTGTATCTGTAGAGCTCAGTTACACAAATTGACAAAGAGGATTTTATGATACCAAGCTCTCACTTCAGACACATAAAACATTTATAATCAGCAGAGTCCATTGCAGGTCATAGAAATCACTCTCAAGCAACACCTTTGTTAAATTATTTTTACTGATAAATTGCTATTTCAACATACTTATAAGCACAGGAGCCAGCTGATGCAAGCAATGAGCAAATAAAACACAGCCTGGGAAATTTCATTCATGCTGAAGGTGAAAACGTTTATTTTTATATTTTTTCACCTTCATTACAGAGGTCACTTATCATGCTTAGTTTGGGCCTGTCATGGTGATATTACTTGTATACAGGGAAGAGTGTGTGGGATATTAGAAGGGCAGAAGGAAATGATGAAGAGAGAAAGGGATGAAGGAAGGAAAACTCTTGGAGATTTTCTGTCCCTTCTTGAGCTCAACTCATTATATTACTCCTTGTTTCTAGAATACTTGAGCTAGTCTTTTATGTCCCAGAGAAGGAAAATCTAAGTCTCTAAACTCTCAAGTCCTAGACAAGAAGAACTATCCTCTTTCAGAACTCCCTAGGGCAGCACACTGATGTTAGCAATGCAGCAACACCCATTCTTTTGAAGGCACAGTCATCCCTCAGTCTTCTCTTCCAATTTATGGGTTTCATGAAATCTAAATTTTGAGCTATGATTGGGGCAATTTCACAGCATATCTTTGAAGCCAGTGTCTCACTGATATGTTTTAAACTATCCTCTTAGAAATGTATCTTCAAACACCTTCTTCCCTCTAGGGCATGTCAGATTTCTGTGATCATGACCACAGATCATGGCTGTGATGCTGACCAAGGATAAGCAGAATAGAGGTAGCTGTCCTTTTTCACCCACGTGTCTGAAGGAATGAGCTGACAATGAAGGTCTCCTCCATATGCATAAATTTTTATATGCAAAATGTCCTTTTAGCTGTCCTTGGATAATAAAAGCACTGATAAGAAGTTAGATATGAGATGTACATTTTTTGTCTAACAGTCAGACAACTGATATACAGCTTTTCCTGTCATGTCAACTTTGGACGAACAATGACAAAATCAAAAAACTCCAAAATTTTCCTACTGCCTTTTAGCTGTGGCAGGTTTGATTTGATGGCTTTGTAAATTATACAAGAAACAAGATCCTGACTTGCCCCCAGTCTAGCCCTTGATAAAACCAGTGCTTTTTTTAGGTACTTGAGCTTGGCAGCACCCTCTACAAAAAATGTCATATATTCACAAATCTTCATCTGAGTGCAATACATATTCACTAACACTACCAGTTTGGAAGGCTGCTGTTCTTCATTTTGTCTTAAATCACTTTGAACCATTATGAGGAAAACTTGCATTTTCTTCTTTTCTATTCCTGAAGCATAACAGAGTGCCCATGCCCCTGTTTGAAGTAGAAGTTTTCCCAAAGGTCTTCCTAGGACCTAGCACCTTTGTAACAGAAGTACAACATCAATGAAAAGTATAAATGGCACAAGCAGCACAAACTCAGTATTTAAACAGAGTCTCACCTAGCTCCTTCTGTGGACAAATGGTTCCAGTGGTCTTTCTGGCGTGGAAAAAAAACTCCAGCCACAATCAGGCATTGAGCTTAAGCTGCAATAGAGAAAAAATGGAAGGTTTCTTAATACTTGTTCCGAAACCTGACCTCTTCTCCTGAGGGAAAAATAGCCACTAGGGAACATCAGTCATCCCAGCTACGCTGGGAGAGAATGCACATGTCTGGAAATAGCTGATGTAGTGGTCTCATTTTGTGACCAGCCTACTGCATCGGAAGTAGTCTATATTTTGGCTAACGGGAACTGAGTGTTTACATCATGCAGAGGTACCAGACCCAGCCTTGTCCAAGCTGATGTGTCTAGACAGTGCTGCGTCACACCGGCGAGTTAGCTCAGGACACAGCAGCATTACAACTGCTTCAGCCTGGCACTGCGCCTGAGGCAATTAATCTTGCTTTGTAGCGGGATTAATTAGTCTGGGGGAAGCACAAGGCTGACCATTAGTGTCAAGACCAGAGCCAGTTTATTCAAGGCTTTTGCAGGTGTCTCTGCATGGGGCAGTGCTGTGCAGCATAGACATACCTACAGTAAAAGTGCATGAGGTTGTGGGCCTGAATTTCATCTTCATTAAGGTCCTGAAGTAAAGCAGTCCTAGCGTAGGCATGAATGTAATCATCTTTGTGAGCGAAAGGTTCTGACAGCTGGGAATGTAAGGAGCCTTGGAGACATGCCTAAGGCCCTGGGATCTTTGCATGTAACATTTAGACATCTGAGCTCAGCTGAAGTTTTTGGACAACATGGAGGTAATGAATAGCAAACCAGAAAACTGGCTGTGCACTTCTGGTATTAGGCATTCCGCAAAAGTTCGCCTGGCTGAAAATTCATTCCACATTTTTTTTAAAAAATAATAAAATCCCAACCTTATTTTATCATCCAGATGAACAATCTGACCCAGCTGGCTGCCCAGACACTGGATTCTTTGTGCTGTCATAGGGGAACAAGTGGAGCAGGGGGCAAGGCAGGGAGGCAGAGCTGCCCTTTGGAGGCATCCTGCAGTGAGGCTGAGCAGCGTGATTTACAGTCACAGTGATCTGCAAGGGATGGAAACAAACAAAAGTGAGCAAACCGTGGGTGAGCAACTTTATTTATAAGTCTCCTACATGTTAAAAGTCAAGCAAGTCTTTCTGACAGCAATCACCATCTCACCATTTAACAATGACACATAGGACTTTTCTGCTTTCCTGTTTGACTTTTATTTCCCTGTAACTAAATATTGATGTGTTTATTTCAAACAGGGACCCCAAACTCCTTTCCATTACTTTTTATTTTAAATGGATAAGTCCAAGGTCTTTTTTTTTTTTTTTTTAAGAAAAAAAGGAAAGATGTACAAAGGATCAAGGAGGGCCACTGCCTTTTAGCCGAAAATAATGGATTCACTTAATCCTGCTGAGGTAAATGAAAGCTGGCTACTAAAGAGAGCTGCTGTGTCATTACAAAGTTGAATGAACTTGGGTTTCAAGTCCTGCAGAGATTTTGAGGTAAAACCATGAGAGCCAAGAGGGCTCTCCAAATATTCCTTATTTGGAATACAGGAGCTGCAATGTAAGTCTACATAGAAATAAATGGTATCTCTCCCCTTTTAGGAATCATCCTTTAACTTATTTCTGGAAAAATAATAGCTTAGAGGTGTCAGAGACACATGAAATTTCACAGGTGCTAAGTAAGAGCCAATAAAAAGTTTTATAGAGTTGTCATTACATTATTATATCATTTGCTTGCAGATAAGATAAATCATTGTTCTAAGAAACAGAACAGGGAAAATAAACACATGGTGTGATCTGCAGTCAATGTTTTCCAGTGGAGTTCTATCAATGCTTCTGGGGTCCTCATAGACACCATATGTGATAGCTCACCACAGTGGTGAGCTAAATTATGCTGCTTCTTACATTTTATACAAATTTTATCAGAATTCTAGATTGCTTTTTTTCTTTAGTTTGCTTAAAGACCGTGGAGAAAAACCACAGTCAAAATAGTAAGCCATAGACCTAACCCATGTTTCTAATGACATTAACCTTTGCCTGGTGCCAGGGTGGTCCACATAGTCAGGGCTGAACTGATTGCCAGATTTGCAAGTAGTAATATCCAAATAATACAAACAGCTGGCATTTTCTTGTCTTTCCTAGTGGCACTAGGCAATATCCATTTGCTCTTTTCAGCTGGGATTTCCGCTTCATAAATAAATCTTTTTCAGTTTCAGGGACCTGTGACATTGGCTGTGATAGACATTGTCCCACCTTTCTGTGATGCATCATAGTTATGACCTTCCAGGCCTTTTACAAAGTTGTAGCTTGTTACAGTGTGCTTTATCCTGTTATGAGTGAGGATTTGGTATTTTGCTGGTAATTCTGGATCAAAGAAGAGCAGGCTCACTCTTTATTTGTCCAGTCAGATCCTGTGTTCACAGGAACGCAGTCAAAGATGACAAAATTATTTTTATCTTTCCTCTTCATCCTTCTTTATTGACCAAGCTCCTGTGCCACTCTCTAGTTTCACAAGCTCTTGAAGAAAAATCGTGAGCAAGGAGTGTAACAATTCTCACATCAAAATCTGTGCCACAACTGTGTCTGCAAAGGTATATCAAAATTATCTCTGCCACCCCACCAGCCCAGCTGTTCTGCTGGGATTCTCATGGACTCCCAAGGCTGGTGTTTGTGTGAACGAACCAGGCTTCCTTATGTTATTTGACTGTTAAACATTTGAACCTGTTATTGCAGGATATGATAAGATCCAGAGTCTGTTCCAAAAAAATGGTATGGGTGAAATCACACCAAGGAGGGTGAGGGAGAGGATTTATTCCTGGAAATATATGTTGTTCCTTGTCATTTGTCCTTAGGGGCAAGGAACAATCCCTGCCCTTTCAGTTATCAGCAAAAGTGAAGGTAATACTGAATTCTGCTGTCTGAAAGCTTTCAGAGGGAAGTCTAAGCTCACCCATTCCTCAAAACCTTCAGAGTATGTTAGAAGCATCTTAGCCTTCCTGAATGGATGTAGACTACTATAGCCATCCTCAAACACTTTGACTGTACTGCTGCCTCCTCTGAGAAGGAGGACGTGGGTCCTCTGTTGCTGTAGGAAGAAGCAGGAGCACCAGTACTTCTTATGAAACTATAGAAGTAATGTTCTTACGGATACTCTTCCTTGGCAATTCAGGATTGCTGCACACTGCTTGTACCTTCAGAATTGTGGAACTTGTGAAAAGTAGCACTAGAAGATTAAGAAAAGGGCGAGTTGCAACAGTGAGTGTGACCCATGAGGGCATTTGCTTCTATGCAAATGAATTCTTACATGGCATCAAGGAAGATTTATTTTCCATCTGAGTAGTTGCAGAGTGATTGCTGAGATTTAGAAGACTCAAATTGTGCAGCATGAATAGGCTGGGTGTCAGTAACCCAGTATTAATTGTGTTGTCACTTTCTACACTTTGATTATTTGTGAAATAAAAAAAGATGTATTGCAGTCAAGGGGCTAGAACAGAGCAGAATGGTGCTGGTTTTGTAACAGCAGACTTAGTGACAATTACAGAAAAACACGTTGGTGCTGTATGACTAAGGAAAGCCATTAAGAGCACACTGTGACTGCACTATTGTCAGACTCTGCTGCTTTGTGTCAGCTTGTGAGTAAACTGTGCTTGGCTTCAGCATGAGTTTCAAATGAGTTCCTAATGCCCTTTTTGAATCTTAGAAAAGTAGTTTGATTTTGGAGGTATATGCCTGTTTTGCAAGACAAAGTAAATAATAAATGATTTTTCATAATGTAGAAATGGCACTGAGTAGTCATAAGGAACAACAAAAACCTGAGTTTGCAAGTGTTATCAACTGTTTTCTACTAAAGGGGTATTATAACATCGTAAATTAATATCTTGCCACCTAAACAACCCAGAAATATCCACCTTGCATGACAATTTGCTCCTGATCTACATCTAGCATATTTACTTGTTTTCTGGCAATACAGCTATCTGGTGTTATTTCTGATGCAGCCATTGATACTTCTGCTTCTTTCAAGCACTTCTTCCTTCCCCTTGTGAGTTTTTCAGCTTTGGGAAAACGGAAAGATCTGAACACATACTTTTCCTTTTCCACTTGTCCTCTTCATCAGCAGTTATGAAGGAAATGCCTGTCAAATGCTCAGGGCACCACTAAAATTACTAAGGAAGAATTATTAGACTTGGAGGATTAAAAAGAATTAATATCTTAAATCCCTTAATATATTTAAGGATTCATCATAACCCAGGCATAGGTTCATAAGGCCAGATTTGCCTTTCAGATGACACTCAGAGAAACTCATCAACTTCCGTCATGGTGAGGTGGTGAGGGCATTTATGCAAAATTTGTTCTAATGGTGCCTGTGCCAAAGGAGAGGAAAACAGAAATTATCTTCAGGTAATATCAAAATAAGCCATTTAGAAACATCTGCTAAATTTCATATAGAAGTGGGTAATTTTAGCTCACATAGTATTTTTAAGGACCTGGATGCTCAGGAAAACAAATGCCATGGGGAGGATCCTATTTGTCTGTGAGCCAACATATGGTTGCCTTCCCCAAAAAAGCAGCAAAGCTGTTAAGGAAAGATGTCCTTCCTATATCAGGGGAAACAAAATAAGTTGGTATCTTGTAGGTTTGCCAAGGAAGTGTTGTATATTAAGATTGTGTCTGGCACCAGAAGGGTCCTTCATACCAGTGTCAATCTTATGGTCTACAAATGGGAAAATGTGTCATCACTACAGACTTCTGCAAAAGCAGCTCAGAGAGAAGATTCTCTTTCTTCTGAAGGACTTTGCTTACAACTGACAAAATACCAATTTCGTTCATTTTACTTTTGAAATAATTTTTTTTTTCTGCATGATTACTCACTGCTTGTTTGTAAAGTTCATTTTCATTTTTCTGTGAATTTTATTCAAATGTTGTGTGACCTACTTCAGTGGAGGTCTCTTTCTACTCACACTTTATTGGTTCATTCCTGTAGAAAATGTGCTTACTGGCTTGTCAAGAACATGGTTATGTTTCCATTGTTTAAATTCACTCACCATTTATTTCAGCTGACTTCCAGAGAGTACTTTTAACATAAATAATGCAGTATCCACATTAAAGTTGTAGCCGTGCAAAATGTGTGACAGAAGACTTTGACCTTTGAGCAGCAGGCTAATCTGAGTGGTACCCATTCAAAATTATACATATCCAGACAAAAAAAAAGAATGAAAACAAATGTATGCAAGGATGTGTGAACCTAAGTCAGACTTACAGGTAGAAATGTAGCTGAGATGTAAGCAGTTCAGGAGAAGGGTGATTTTTGTAAATTGCAAGACCTCTCATCCTTTCTCAGTGGCAAACATTACATGACTACAAGTATACATCAGTTTTAAAGATCAGATTTTTTAAAAAAGAAAACCACTTCTCTGCAAATGTTATGTTCCTGTCCATCTCTATGCTCTAGGAGGTGGAACAGCTGTTATGTGTTTTCCACGGAACCAGCTTGTAACCATTTTGAAAAATGTGACAAATCAGAAACAAATAATAGAGTAATTTACCAGTAATGGACATTGTTGTCATGGAATTAAGGCATTAGCAGGATCCAACCATAATGATTTTGTAAGTGTATTATCTACACTGGACAGCTGATTTCACGTAGTAAGCATGACTTTATTCATTGATTCCACCTCTTGCTTATGGGGATGATCTTCCATTAAAAAACTGTTCTTAAATCAGCATATTCTTGCATTGTATTTCAAATCCTGCAATCAGTATTCAGCCTTTGCCGGTTTTTTCCCCTGCTTTTTTCCTTTAGGACAACTGTGCCTGTTTTAACCCATCATAAATTTACCAATGTATCACAGTTACAAATCTGATTCAGAACAATGGCTTGAAAGTGGCAAACCCTAATGATCCAATCTGTCGTTAAATATTCATGAAGGAAGCTTGGAAAATACACACCCCCCTCCTTTTTAATGGATGTGAAAGAACCAACTGAATTTTACTACTGGATCACATTCATTTTCTTATTACAGGAGAGTATTACAAAAACCTCTACACTGTGAAACTCTTATTTCAATCTGCAGGATTTAAAGAAAATAGCAACATCGTTCCTTTTATACATATTTATATCAATCTCACAAGTATATTTGTGCTAATCATACCTATTTTTGATAGCAGCTTTTCAGGTATAGACCTTTGTGGAGTATAAGCCATAGCAGATGCAAGGACCCACAGACATAAAGCTCTGACAGCTGTGAACTCTGAAACTCATGATGATTTCTGGGTAAAGGACCAAGGAGAGCATATGCATGTGGAAATAATGCAAGTCCCTAGCATGCCAAAATGCTATGGGAAATATATAAACCTATGAGAAACTTTAAGCATTTGTTGATCTTTTAGGATTTTGTAAGGAAAGAGTATATAGTAAGATCGGCCCTTTAGCCCACATCATTTTCTTTTCTCAGCCTTTCAGATTTTAAGATGAAAGAAAAAAAATGGAAAGAAACTCAGATAATACTAGCAAATTACTCTTGTCATGAAATACTATTTAAAGTATCAGCACCCCTGTAATGTCAGGAGGCTTCTGATTCTCCAGAAATGCTGAGAAATGGACTTAAGTGAATAATCATCTTCTTCTGCCTGAATTTCTATGCCAATTTTTTTTTTATTTATCACTTAATAAGTGTTAGGGTGGGAGGACTGGGGGAAATATCAAAAGCCACAAAGTTTACAAGCAAACAAAAATACCTTCCCACTCTTTCCAAACTAACTGCTTAATAAAATAACTCAATTTGAGAATCTTAGGCTGACTCAGCACTCAAAATGGGCCTGATTCGGAAGTTGTTATGCAAGTGATGATCTCTGCTGAGATCAATGAAAGTACTGCCTGTGCACATCCTCCGAGATCAGGACTCATCTATGACTCAGAGTCATTCTCACTCCCCACTTTCTTCCCTTATCTCAAAAGATCCTAAATTTGTTCCAGCCATAATGTCATTAGATTTAGTCTATTTTGGCACATGCAGTCAAATTTAACAGCTTTCCATGTGAATTGCTGTACTGTCCTGACTAAAAAAGTTTTACTACAGCAGCAACCCTTATATTTGCTCTTTCATACTTAATTCATAGGACAGAACAACGTAAAAGGCTCATTCCTGAATTCCAGCCAAAGGATAGTTTCTAACAAGGTGATATAAGAGTATATCTTTTGCTTTCTTGCAATGTATCAGGCAGCTGAATTGTGACTCCTACCAAAAATAGAGCAGGCATCTGGAGTGTTTTGCAGATTGTGGTTTGACCTCTTTGCCCTTTTTGATTTGCAAATGTCAGACAGTTTAGGAGTATGAACCACAGACATGAAATTTCACTGGATGGAATTTGTCTCAATACTCAATATACACAGGTAAATATTTCTCTGGACATGCTGGTGTTGAACAAGAAGCTGATGTTTTATAATCTAATAACATTGATGTGCAATGATTTTATGAATAGCAGATGCAATCTAGTCAGGGAAGTGATGTTACTGCATAAGAAGTTAGTGGTCTATTCCGCAAAAGTATTAACTAGCTAAATAAGGGATAACCGGAAAAAATTAAATAAGGATAACTCCTTTCACCTTGGCAATAGCATAAATGCCATCAAAATAAACAGAAAGGCAAAGAGCACTTGCATCAGAACAACCTACTTCCAAGCTGTGACACAGATGTTTTGTCACTGCAGAGAGCAGTGCTGGTGTCACTAAGCAGCTTAAAAGCGACTCGCACTCCTGGAGGGGAGGGAAGGTTATAAAAGCAGACAGACCTTTTCCTTGATACCAGACAAGACAGAAATGACTGGTGAGTTTGAGACTACTACCTGCATCCCAGCTGCTGTAAAAGTGTTTTAGGCCACTGAGAACATGCAGAATCGCCATATGGAAGACAGACACGTGCTATACAGCCTACACACAGCTACAGACAATTTATTAAATCCTTTTCTTCTTAAAGATTTTTGCTATAAATAAATTATGCCTTACTATAGCCAACTGTTTGTTCACACTGGGTATGTGAGCATCCCTGTTACCCCACATCTCCTGTTCATTTTCAAGCTCACCTGGTATGGGTAGAGCTACATGGAGCTAAGTAAAGACTAGGAAGCCTGCCTGGAAAAGTAAGTAGCTTTGGAGGCTGCTGCCCTCTGCAGGGTCCGTACTCCTGGAAATATCATGCTACCTTTGACTCTGGTGCAGACATATTCTCCGGTGGACAGGCTGAACAGAATTTCAGGCATTGCATTCACTAATCCCAGGGGCAGCCCCAGGGACAGTTTGAAAGTGCAGGGGATAGTTGGCATTATCAGTTCCCTGACTTAGGTAGCCCAGCTGAGGAAGAGGTTAATTTAATGAAGGAGACTATAGGAGGTCTTTTTGGGGACAGATTCTCAGCATTGCTGACTGTTGTGGTTTAACCCCATCCAGCAACTAAGCAACACATAGCCACTTACTCAACCCACCCCCTCCCCCCCCCCCAGCAGCACTGGGGAGAGAACTGAAAGAGCAGAATTGAAAAAAACTCATGGGTTGAGACAAAAACAGTTTAACAGGGAAAGGAAAAGCTGTGCTCACAAGAAAAACAAAACAAGGCATTCACTCACCACTTCCCATGGGCATGCAGGTGTTCAGTCATCTCCAGGAAAGCCAGGCTCCATCACGTGTAATGGTGACTTGGGAAGACAAATGTTATAATTCCAAATGTCCCCCCGCTTTCTTCCTCTTCCCACAGCTCTATATGCTGAGCATGACACTGTATGGTATGGAATATTCCTTTGGTCAGTTGGAATCAGCTGTCCAGACTGTATCCCCTCCCAAATTCTTATGCTCCCCCAGTCTGTTAACTGGCAGGGCAGTATGAGAATCAGAAAAGGTCTGGAACACTGTGCAAGCATCTCTATACTATCAACACTGAGTTCAGCACAAATCCAAACCCTAGCCCCATACTAGCTGCCGTGAAGAAAATTAGCTATCCCAACAAAAAAACAGCACACTGAGTTATCTAATGATTCCCTCTTTTTTTCTTTAGGATTTCATACTTTTCCACATCAACACTATCCCTTCTGAATCCTTGAGCTGCCAACAATCCCAACCTGAAATCCAAATTTTTGTCTTCTATCTATACAAACTTTGTCACAGCTCTTTCTAGATGCCCTTTCTTAGCAGTCTGGGGGAAGGTTACACACTTGTGCTGTGTCACAGCTGGATCCTGGACACTTGGTCATGAGGGAGCTAAAGCCCCTGCGGCAGGACAAGGCTTTTACAGCAACTGTTACAGAGGTTGCAGAGGATGCAGACCTGAAGCCAACAAAGGGTTACCCCAGTGTCAGTAGCAGCATCCCCTGCAGCTTTGGCAGACACATTTACCAACGCACACAGCTCTGTATCCCGCTCTGCCTGGGCAGGGATGTCTGTTTCTGCATCACCGGCAATCTATTAATATCTTAACCGTTCCTTGCGATGAATTACACAGCTGGTGAGGAGGAGTACATGTACAAGTTTGCATTCTTCCTAAAGTGTCATTTTCAAGGTGTTCCTGCCTGCAAGCTTCCAGCCTACAGCTGAATCTCAGGGATAATGAGGAAGTAAGGAAGTCAGTGGTTACATTCCTGAACAACATGGGGTTTTTATAATGTCACTAGTAAATTACTAGATATTTGATATTATTATAATTGCTATTTCTTTTGTAACAGAAGTTTCTGATGCATTGTCATTGCAAGAGTCACATCAGCCTTCAATGTTGTCAAATAGGTAAATTTAGCATAAAGGTTTGTATGAGCCTTTTCCACAGCTGTTAGCACTGGACAGGCTTCTCTAAACTTCCCAAGAACTGAAGAACATCTAAGAATTTATATATCAGTTTTTATTACCTCCCCTCCTTTAACTTGCTGAAATTGTCATTGAGATCAAAAAAATGGACAAAAAAAGGTCTTACCTCTTTCATGATTTGTGAAGACCATGATAGTGAGTCATAAATAGGCTGGATGATTTAATGAGGAGATGTCAAAACTCCTTACTTGAAGAAAAAGGTATATTTCCTATACTCTAAATATGTGAAACATTCAAGGGCTTTATATGTGAGTAGAAAATCCCAAATAGCAGTCTTGGCTTGTGTAGACACAGATCTTATCTATACCTATGCACAGACAAGACCATGTCATTATATATTTTATAGTATATTGTTAAATCCTACATATTTAACCACACCAGTATAGATGAAAAAACTACAGATGAAACAAAACTTCTCCAGTCACCTTCAATATAGACACAGATGTTTCACTCTAAATCTGCTTGCACCAACAAAAGTTATTTCCGTTTTGACACAAGAAACACGCTACTTCAGAATATCTACTTCTGCTTTCTCACTTAAAAAAGCCCTACTTTTAATAAACAAGCATACCAAGTTACCCATGAAATGAGCTCAAAATTCCAAATATTACTCATTTACCTCTTCTTTCATGCAGAACCAAGTCAATAATATTATTTTTCCGGCTCAAATTAGAAATACTTTGGCTTATCATTGTATAGTAAGCAGACAGCCTAAATCAGAGAGTATTTAACAGATCAAATTATTATATTAATCAGAGCACTGAAAAGATAGGCCAGGTAGAGTATAAATTTAACTACATTTATCTGTTTACCTTACAAGTCCTTTTATGTGCTAAGGAGATTTTTATTTTTTAAAAAAACATCACCAGAGTAGGTAATATAATTCTAAAATTAGACATAGTTACACAAAGATAATCTCAAAAAAAAATCTATTTTTAAAAGGTACACTGTTTGTTTGTAGGAATTTTTCCTATCACCCATGTTAAGATACCTATTTCTAGAATCTCAAAACAGAAGGCAATGTTGAACAGCCAGAGAACCATAATAAAACAAAAATGTTCAAAATATTTGGTCTGTCAGACCGGAATGACTGAAGAGCCCCATTGCTGTAAGCAAAGGTGTGAGAGGAGTCTCCAGCATCGTATTTGGCCACAGATGCTCCCAGGCCCCAGAAATTTCTCCACCACCATTCGTAGGATTCCCCATTCATGGAGAGAGGTCTTGGTTTGATTTTGATTTGAAGCTTTCTTGGGACCTGTAAGATTTGTAAGCTCTTCCACACACCCTTTAAAAGAAAAGTACAGATTTTTACTCAAAAGAGCATTTTTTTGAAAAAGTATTCAATTGATATAAATACACACCTGTATGGCTCTATTGAAGATTGTGAATCCAATGGTTTACATGAGCTAATAAAATGCCTTCAATATGATAAATATGTTTATAATAAACAAAGCAGAATAAGCTTAATTGTATAACATATTAAAATATTTCCTTGAATAGCTTTCCTTAAATCTGATGGAAGGTATGTTGACTGGAAAAAGCTATAAATTGTATGTTAAACTGTAAAGGTAGACTTGACTCAGTACTGGTAATACTATAGTCCAGCTAGTTTCTATAAGATATTGCTGGACATGAGTAAAAAGGGTGGCGTCACCTGTGTGATTTGTTTCTCCTTTTAACTGTTTTTTATAAGTGGGTTAAGAGAATTACTGGATGAGAAAGCTATCTAAATCTTTATTATTGTTAAAATTGTTTAACTTCTATTTTAAAAATTATTTGTATTCTTGGAGTCATCCAGCCAGGTGAAGAAAAAATAAACAGAAAAGCATTTAAGTAAACAACTGTCCAGTACAAGCAACAAACAAGGAATAGCAAATAGTCGAAGTGATAATGTCTCTCTGACCTTAGTGAACCGTTTAAAAGCTGAAAATAACTCAGATAAAGCATTTTTTGAATAGTTTAAAATAAGAACCCAATTGACAAAGTAATGAAATGTAGGCATCTACAGCTAATGAAAGCAGAAGATAATTCTGCATATAAAGTCTTGACTGGAAAGCCTAGGACCTAGTCTGTTTGTTAAGATTAACATCATTTTTAGTGACAGTATCATTATTACAGGAATGGCTGTGAAACTCACAGAGAGTTAAACGTTGAAATAATTGTTAGAGAGACAGCCTAATGGCAAAGAGAGTATCTAAAACGGCTGAAGAAACTCCATCCAGAGTGGAGTCAAAGCAGCCGTAAGACAGACTCTCAAGAGATTTTGATTAACATTCTGGAGTTGTGGAAGCTATTAATAACTAACTGACTTTGATATGTTTGTTTCTTTTAATCCCATTGCCTTTATTTGACACAGGTACAAATCACGCTATTAGAAGCCTTGTTCCACTAAGAAATCAGTGTCAAATAACACTGGGCTCATTTATCAAGTCGGAGTCAATAGGCCATGTAGGTTCTTTTAATCATCTTTATCCTTATCAGAGTTAAGGCACAGCACAGTAACTGCTATTTGAAATTAAGAGTACTTGGAGGTTTTCAAAATAATTTGTAAATAAAAATCACGTGGGAATATATGCTTTAAAAACCATATATTTAAAAGACAATAACAAAAAATAAGAAAAAGCTGAGGGTTTTGCATCCGAGCTATCACTGCTAAAATTTCCAATTTTACTTACCTGCAGGTAGTTGGATTACAGAGGATTTAATAGGGTATTCTAGATTATTTTAGCTAATTTTTACTATTTTACTTTACCACATTGTTAAAGAGTCTCCTAATTCTTCATGTATTAGTCTGAAATAATGCCTAACATCATTACACTATTTTTAGAGACAATAACCAATGCCACAATATATATGAAAAGAAGTAGCTATAAAATTTAAAATAACTTCTGTCGTCTTTGCCACATTAATCAATTGCCTTTGTGTTTTCACGTTATTGAGTTTACAATTCAGACACTCCCTATTTTTCCTAAGAATTTTAAATAGCAGTTTAAATATGAAATTCATAACTCTGCAGCTGTTGATGAATATATAAGCAATCTAGCTTGCTAAATTTCATAAAGTTTTGGAGATAAAGTCAAGGAAAGTTGCAACCAAATAAACTCAGAAGCAACAAGAAAAGATGTTACAGATATGCTGAGGTCCTCTACATCTCTTTCAATTGATCTAAGAAGAAAGATTGATTTCAAAATATTAAGACTTCGAAATTCAAACAATTCCCAAAACATATGAGATTAGTGAAAATCATCATGACTGACAGACACTGATAATGTACTCGTCTTTCTGTGCAATTTTTTGGTTCTCAGAAAATAAGAATCTGTAAAATAAAAACAGAGGTTTTATTATGAAGGTAAAACTGTTATGTTAACAATCAAATAACATGCAGCAGGAGCATTAGAAAATTCCCACAGGAAGCTATCTCAGCTCATTAATATAAGGTGTGAGTTTTTATAGAGAAAGGTAAAGCAAAACCAAACAAAAACAGGAAAAAAAGGCCACAAGAATGCACGGCAGAATGAAATAGAAATCTCAAAGAAGATTGAGAATGACAGGTTCTTTTAAGAACCTGGATGTGCTGAGACTGAGCATAATTGTAGCTCAGCAAAATGCATGATCCCCTCAAAAGTGCATGCCTATTGTCAGAGTAAAAATACTTAATTTGGGTTCTAGCTCTCACCACTTTGGAGGAGGGAAGGGAAAATAACCAGGTTCAAAAGATATAAATTGCTATTGCTTACAGAGAAAGATTAATTAGAGGTAGAAGCCCTTAAGTAGAATATGAGGACAGAAGGTGTTTCAAAAAATAAATTAAAAAAAAAAATCACAAAGGGTCCAGGTGATTATTAGATCTGAAACATATCACCCTAGAAAACACTAGATGGGCTATGGAATTTTTTAATCACAGACTGAAGAAGAACTTGCTGGTTTATTCCGAATCTCACTCTACAGAAAAGAGAGAAAAGTTTGAGGCTTATAGACCTGCAGTCTTTGATAAAATAACAATGATTTCAGTTACAGTGAGCTCACAGTTCTGCTTTCTGAGGTGTATTTATGCCCTAGATTCAGTGGGGAGGAAACTAGTGAGTTGGATATTCACAGATGTACAGGACTCTTCTGCATTTCCCATATACCTATAAATTTGTACTGACTTCTGAACTTAAAATCACCATATCCTTTTTTTAATTAATCTATGTTTCCTTGTCTTTCTCATAAATTTACATAATGATTAAAGACCTTGTCATGAGCTTCGCAAATTCATCTTCCTTTCATATTGTCTTACGTGTTTTGTGCACTAAAATAGAATTTTATTTCTGTATCTCTAAATTCTGTATTTTAGGAAAGCATGGATTTTTTAATTGGTATCAAGTTACTGATGTGGCACTAGTCACACCCTATCTATCTTTTCTAAGACAGTATTTAGATTTATTTGATTAAAAATTAACATATTTTTCATACAAATTTTTAAAGTGAAGATCATTATTCAAAACACAACGCTATCTATAAACACAAGTTTTTCTTAGTAATTCCTAATAAATACAAGAGATGATTTGACTGAACTGTCCTTCCACTAGAAACGAATCAAAGCCGATGTCCATCAGCTACCTGTCATCAGCCCTTTGTTCCTGCATTGTTTCTGAAGCTGCATTAAAACCCTTCAGACACAGGATTTTCACATGCTGCACCATTAAAGTCACAGGAAGCTTTTCTAGCTTGGGTCATCCGCCTCTGTCTGGCTGAGGCCATAGGTGAGTCGCAACACATTAGGAGGATAGGAGGACTTGACATGCTCTGAGTAGCATCACAAAACCAGGCAAGCAGTCTAGGAAACCGTCTATAGCCATCTCAGCCTCCATTTCAAAACAGAGAGCTAGCAAGGGAAGACCACAGTCTGATGTTTCTGCCAAACAAAATGTCAGTCCCAGATTCCCTTTCTGTGCTTACAGGCACAGTTTACAACTAAAGTTTTTATTTAGATGTTGGCTATTCCTCTTGCTTGAAAACACAGCAATAAAGGTCAGCCTAATGAAATGTGATTCAGCACCAGTCATAGAGCATTTTGCACAGAAAATTCCAAGCAGAAAAAAAAAT
>JAWWLV010000088.1:103306258-103348818 GCA_035041135.1 Platyrinchus mystaceus | reverse complement strand
ATCCTGAGGTGCATAGGTTGAGGGAGGTGATCCTGCCCCTCTGCTTAGTTTACTGAGGCCACATCTGGAGTGCTGCGCCCAATTCTGGGCGCCTCAGTACAAGACAGACATGCAGCTCCTAGAGAGGGTCCAGTGGAGGGCTATAAAGATGATTAAGGCAATTGAGTGTCTCTCTTACAAAGAAAGGCTGAGAGAGTGGGGCCTGTTCAGCCTCAAGAAGAGATGACCAAGAGGAGGCCTCATCGATGTATACCAGTATCTGAAGGGAGGGTGTCAAGAGGACAGAGCCAGGCTCTTCTTGGTGCTGCCAAGCAATAGGACAAGAGGCACAGGCAGAAACTGATGCATAGTTGACTGATGCACCTGAATATGAAGAAGAAGTTCTTTACTGTGCAGGTGACCACACACTGACACAGATTGTCCACAGAGGTTGTAGAATCTTCCTCACTGGAGATATTCAAGAACCTTCTGCATTCAATCCCTGTCATATGCTCTAGGATGACCCTGCTTGAGCAGGGAGGTTGGATCAGATGACTCAGTGTAGTCCTTTACAACCTCACCCATTTTGTGATTCTGTGAAAATATCAGAATGGTTTGATAATTCTCTGTCACTAACAGTCAAAATTGGAATGTTTTTCCCAAATAGATCTGTTTCCTGAAACACACTCTAGCAGGAACCTTCACCTTCAGAAGCGTTTCTAACCCAAACCTCCCACAGGATATCTTGCAATGTACAGCACAGTGGTAGGTAGGCACAACTCACGGTGCTTCAGAAGCACTTAAGAATTATGGCCATGAGAGGAGAGTACTCTGACTGGGTTGGTTAGCTTGAAGACAGGGTTGATTAAAGCAGGTAAAGCACCAGACCTGACCTGCACAGCATGCTCTCTTTCCTGGCACTTGTTTAATTTGGCACCCAAAACCCCATCTGATTAACCTGCAGTAAAGATATTTCTCACCTCAGATGTATTAATATTCCCAGTTCATTAATTTCCTTCTTTCATTTCCTTGTTGGAGTTTTTTGTCTGTTACCTATCTTGCACTCATTTTTACAGCACAGTCATTTTATTCAGATCCCTCAAAATCTCACTGTTATCCACAGCTGCAGTGATCACAAACTGTGCCTGAGTATCAACATGTGTTCTTTCCATGCCACTTCTCACAGTAGGATTAAGAAACTGGAAAACAGAAAGAGCAACATAAAGCTACAGAACCCTCTGTACTAATTCCTTCCTCAAGCTTTCCCAGGGAATCTTATTTTATCTGTGTGGGTTTTTGTGATTAATTCTCCCCTGGTCATGCAAAATCTTTACTCGTATTGAATGCGGTCTGAATACCTCACCCAACCTTAACAATATATAATAGTAAGTCTGTAAACAAAGACAGCAGGAATTTTGAAATATCAGCATGCTCACTGACTCCCAGGATTGTGTTGTTGCCCACAGATATGCCAAAATGACTTTTTCAAACTTAAAAAAAAAAAAAAAATAGTTACAGTCAGGGCTTGCTGCTTTAGTTGCTTATCACCCTAATACATCATAAGTGTAATGAAAGATTACACTGGAAGGCCAATCCTAACTAAATTTAAAGAGTAAAGATTTGAAAGTCTTTGTCCAAGAAGTTTCTAGAGGACATTAGTAACACTTGAGCAAATCCTTAGTTCATTAAATAGAATAATTCAGCTCTGTTACTTGGTTCTTTGCTTTTGTGATTAATCTCTCAGCTGTGGTTGGCCAGTCAAAGTTTGGGCTGTGGCTTTGTTTGATCAGACATAGAGGTTCCTATCTGGCACATAATTGTGAGTTTCATGTCTTTTGGGCAAATTAAAAAAAAAAAAAAAAAAAAAGGGTCTGTGTATTATATTATGTGGTGTCAGGCAAACAGATAGAGAAGGAGCAAAAGGCATGTACCACACCAAGACTCACTTGGCATCTCCTGATCCTCCTCTTCATAGCAGTCACAACTGCCCAAGGGGAAAAGTAAATATTCTTCTGATTTCATCACATTAAGTGTCCCAGAGTCCAATAACTTGGTTGATGACATGAGGACTGGTGGGGAAACAATGCGGTATCAGGAATTGCATCGGTGGTAGACAGGAGTCATTTGTTTCAAAGACTAAGCGAACCTGAGTAGATAGTGTTGTCAGGTGTGCCCAGTAACCACATGCTGACTCAGAGCACAAAGCCACTCTGAAAGCCGAGTCTTTCTGCAAATGGCTTGACTTGTTCTCACCTAAACCTGTTATTGAACACTGGAAGATCCAGTCTGAGATCAGGGGCATCTACAGTTGGACTCAATTAGCTTAAAGGTCTTTTCCAGCCTAGATGGTTCTATTGTTCTATGAATTTACTAGTACAAATGCCATCAGAGCAAGCAGTATTGAGACTGTATTTGACCTGCTATCCACTCACAAAGATGGCAGATGTGGCTGCAGGCAACAGTTTGGATTGCAGTGACCATGAAATTACTGACATAAGGATCCAGAGAATGCCTGGAAATAAGAGCTGCAGAATTAGGAGTCTGAACTTGCAAACTGAATTTGTTAGAGAAATTCTAAGTGGAATTCCCTGGAAATTAACTGTGAAGGAGATAGGTGCCTTGGCCAGTTGGGATGATTTCATAAAGAAATTTACTAAGAGCTCAGGCAAATACTACTGTTGGACAGAAATACTGGGAACTTCAGTGACAGGTCCACTTGTTTGAGTATAGAGCCCCTCTGCGAAACAAGATGCAAAAACGAATCATACAAGAAGTGGAAATGAGGACAAGCACAAAAGAAAATGTAAAAGCCTTGTTCCAGCACTAAAGGACAACATCACAAAGGCCAGTGCTCAGATTAAGATAAAAATAAGTAGGGATATATTGTGTGGCAGGAAGAGATTTCAAGGGACTGCTCAGAGCAAAAGGTTGGAGAAGATATTGTTCCACTGACAAATGGGAAATAAACAAACTTATGATGGCTGATACAGAAATGATCATAGCCAAAGCCTGCTCCCAAATGTCTCATATGCCAGTCCAGTCAGGGAAGCAGAGGGCACTCCGTAGTGGACGGCAACATGTCTAGTGATCGTGTAAGGAAGTTGAATGTATTTAAATCCATGGGGCCAAGTGGGATCCAACCAAGGGTTCTGAAAGAGATGACTGGTACACTGTCTACCACCTCTGAAGAAAATGGCTATTGAGGAAGGTCTCTGGTGATTGGAAAAAGGTAACAATAACATCTTTAAGAAAACTGAGAACCCAGAAAACTGCAGACTGATTAGCCCTTACCTGCAGCCCCACAAACACATAGAGGATAAAAAAGTCATCAGAAATAGTCAGGGTGGGTTTACGCAAGGCAAATCATGGTAGGTCAGCCTCATTGCCTTCTACAATGGCCTGGCTGTCTCTGTGGGCAAAGAGAGAGTGGTGCGTACCATATGATTCAAATATCATGGCACTTTTGATGTCAACAGCAGCCTCCTGTGCAGGAAGCAAAGCAGTCTTGGGCTGCATAAAGTGCTAGGTGAGCTGCAAATTTGGCCAGATCATCAAGTACAAAAAGGGCAACATACATTTGGTGGCTGGTGACTAGAAATATACTTCAGACATGAAATCTGGGGCCAGTCTTGTTCACTGTATTTGTTAATGATGCATACAATGATGCATACAATGAAAGAAGGTCTCAGAAAATGTCATTCTTAATGAAAGGCAGTAGCTAACACCCCAAAGCACAGAGTCTCAGTCCAGAGGAAATTTGCAAGGCAACAGAACCTCACAAAGCTGTGCTGTCATTTTGTTATTGGACTCATTCATTGATTTTTGTAATGTTAGGAGTCTGTTGTTATGATTGGAATTCTGCTAGAATATGTTACCAGTTTAAATATAAGTGGTCATTTGATTTATCAGTGTTTTTCCAGTTTAGCTTGGACTTTGGCGTTAAACATTCGTCATCCTTTAAGCATTTTTTTGACCAAAATTTGAACAGTCCTTACTGAGTTTTCATGTATTTGGTTTTGCACAAAAATGTGCTTTGTGAGTATGTTTTTTCTGACTTGTAGTACCACCATGAAAAATGGCATTTTTAGATTCTACACATCAAGCTTGCTCTTTTCAGAAACACCCAGTTTGGTCCATCTCTTCATGTAGCTGTCTATTGCCACGCATCTAATTGGCTCCCAGTTTGCCTAGGTGAACTTTTACAATGTCAAACTAATGTTTGAAGATGCGTATTGTTTCCTTTAGCAGTGTCTGCAGTCTGAAGGGAGTGGAGTGAATCCTATACCAGATGACAACATATTTCTGCATAAAAGAATGATTAACAAGTCCAGTAGTTTGAATGGATTGGTTTCCTTGCCATATTAACTTGCCTTGTGCCTTGAAGCCAGCAAAGCATTTAAACATGTATATAAATTTAAACGTATAAGAAGACTCATTCAGTAAGAGTTCTAGTCACATACTTACACAATTTTTCTTTATGACTTTAATGCTTTTAAGTATATTCTGTCAGCAAAGAAACAATTTTGGGAGTAAAAGTAAACAAATATATGGGAGATAAAAACATTATCAAACAAACACTGTACAGAGTTTTAAAGTGTTTTGTTATCAGTTGTGGACAGAGTTCCCTAATTTATTTTTCAGTACATCCACATCTAAGAAGATGGAAATTTTCTCTTTGCGTAGCATACCTTGTCTGAAGCATTAATTTCAGTGTCAACATCAATTGTAGGATGTTACCCATGCTATCAGTATGATGCTCTAATTAAGTCTCTCAATTCTCCTTCTTGTTTATAGGTTATAAGTTATAACAACAGACTCTTAATGGATTTTCAATAGTATTGTCACAAATTTCTTGAATAACATTAAATCCCAACCAACCCATTAAGGAATTTCTTTCATGTCAGTTTCAATCAATTCCATTTCACCTTTGTTACAGGATCAAACCCACCTTGCCTGTACCTTATTTTACAACAGCTGTAACTCATGACATTTTTAGACTTCTGAGAGGAGCTGTCATTATTCCTCAGAGCTTTGTTTGTACTCTCAAAGAGTTTTCTCAGTTATGGTTTTTTGTTATAAATGCCATTTCTACTTGCTCGAGGTGCTGGTTCAAATGCTGTGAAATAAAGTTGCTCAAGAGGACCCCAGCCTAACATTTGCAGTAAAGAGGAATTCATCAGATCGTGAAGTAAACTGGTACAAGGGAAAAAATGCCATTAAGCTTCTGTAATGGTATTCTGTATTCCAGTAAAGGGATTAGCCTTTCTTTTTCATATTTGAGCTATCTAAATCATCTGTATGTCTGTGTGTGTGCAGAGAAACACAGAGAAAGCCTGAGACTTAAAACTGTAACTTACTCTTCTCATTACATAAGCACTGAAAGTATTTTGCTATGTCAAAATTGTAAGAAAACATTCAAGGGAAAACCTTCACAGAAGACAAAACTTTCTGTGGATCTAAGTAGCACCAGAATCGTATCTTAGGCAGGAGATTATGCTTTACATAAAATGTGAAGAGAGCATATCAACAGTAGCATTGACTCGTGGAAACTGCCTACAGTTTAAAAACATGAAAAATGACAAAGATTAGGGGATAACATGGACAGCCTTGTAGGGTAAGCACTTTTCTCCCCTTCTGAATAGAATAAAACTAGGAAATTTATCTAAAATAATCTTTGACTGTTTCCAGTGTCAACACTGTCAGGAATCTCCAAAAATCATGTACTGTTATCAAAATGGTAATTCTGTCCCTTTAGAAGTTCGTATTTATAATATCAAAATTTTACTAAGAACAAGAAGCAATATATTCAGTATTCAGCAATATTAACTAACCGTGACAAATAATATGGTTACCTGCAGGAGAACCTAAGCTTTTTGATATAGTAAGGTTTCTTCAGTGGGGCTTCAGTCATATTTAGCAGGGATCTTTGAAATACCTTCTTTCCACTATTTTGTCCTAGCGTAAGCATCATAAAGTTTATGAAACATGTCTTTATAGTGCATTCAAGACAAAACTGATCTCTGCTTTAGCTGTTGCAGAAGTATGACAGTGAGATTTAAAAAGTGAACTCAGGGGACGTGTCTCAAAAATACCTACCTAAGAAGTTTACATTTTAGACACTAGTAGGATTATAATGGGTATTATTATGTACTTGAAGCAGTATAAAAATCAAGGGAGTTATGATCATGCCTTACGCACCAAATGATCTCAGAAAGGCCCAGGGCTCTACGCATATCAACACCCTGTCACATCAGGATGCCCTGCTTTACCTCTAGATGCAAAGTAAAACAGGCTTGGAGGCCTGCTCCTCTATTAGATCCTTGTGGATTATATAGCCAATACTCCAGGTACAAGAAGCTCCCAGGAAGACTCTTTGGTGAAAAGGGAGAATTCAATAAACAATGAAATATAAAACATAGCTAGAGATTATAGAAACTCAAACTAATGCCTACTAATTCCTGCAGCTCTTACTGGAAAATTGAGTTGTTTCCACACTTTTAAGAACCATGCTGAAGAAAACCAGAGAGCATTCAGAGAGCAGGTATGTCACTCTGTAACACAAAAGTCTAAGACCCTATTCCATTTATTTTTTTGAAGAAAGTGATTAGGTTATGCTCCAGACTCACCAAAAAATGGCATGTTCAAAAGCAGAAGTTTCAAGGAAAAAAGCCCAAATCTGGATGTGTCACGTTGTTACCAGAGGTCTAGCCACTGGGTATCAGGAAATCAGCAGATTTCTGCTGCTCAGAGCACAGGTAACACACTTCTGTAGATAAACAAATTGGTAGTACTACTTGCAGTGTTAAGATGGAGCCTTCCCTATCAAGCTAGTTTTCAGAATAACACAGTACTGAGTATCACATTCACCAGCAGTTCCAGGATGTGTGTGTTTCACCCGTCACTTCAACAAGCAGGCAGTGAATATCATGTTCTCTCCCCTTGGGTGTTCCCTGTGCATATGACATAATAATAGCAGGACCACAGAAACACTGGAAGGTTATAAGTCTTGTGAATTCTGTTGTCAGAGCATATTTTGTAAGTGTTTTCAGCAGCAGATATATTTCATCTTCTGGAAGTCCTGTCACCTATTTTTACCAGTTAGTGGTGCAGCCTGACTTCCATAACTGTTGAACAACATGTGTTTGTCAACTGACTGCTAGCACTGCTGGCAATTAAGACTAGGACCTGAAAAATATTTCTGATTCACACTGCTAGAGAGAGGCTAGAGATTCATGATAACAGAATGTGGCAGAAGAAGATCTATTTAAGTTTTGCAGACACCTCAGCTGAAAAGGATATACGCATGGGTGCTCACTTCAAGGCATGGATTGATCTGTTTTGTGGCAGCATAACAAACCAGCACCACTCTCAAGCTGTTATTTTGTTTTGATTTCTCAGCTTTTGATATTTTCTTCTTTCTTTCTGGGTATTTTTTTCTCTTTTTTTCTTTTTTTTTTTTTTTTCCCAGTGTCTAGCCCTCGTTTTTAAAGAAAATGTTCACATTTTTGCCAGTGCTAAGTTTTCTATGTGAGTTTTCAGGTATCTCAGAAGAACACTGTCAAGCAAAGCTTAAAGAACCCATGGGAACCAGAGTAGCTCATACCCCCATTCCTTCACAGTTAGGCCCATCTGCTCTGAAGGATGCCTTACTGAGACAAAAAACCTAAGTGTATTCTGATTTAAGATTGAGGCCATGCCTCTGTTTACTCTTCCTTGACTTCTGGTTCAGTGTGGATTGTATTCAACCCTGATTGAAGTCAAAGACAAAATTCTGTTCACTACTGAGCTAGGGTATTATTACCTGGAGACAGGATAAATCTTTTACAGTCTTCTAGTTACTGATTTCTTTTCTCTGTCACCTTTTCACAGACTTTTTCTAGCAGCATACCAGAGCAGATGTAGATGCATTCCTGACTTTTACTTATAAAATGGTGCAGAATTAGATATGCAACTATTCTCCAGGTTCCCTGTTAGGGGCCAAGCACTGAAGAGCAGCTGCATCTGGATTTCAGAGACACTCCAGACCCCTGGAAACTCCAGAGGTGCCAGACCTGAGATCATCCTGCCGACAAAGTAACTTCAGAGCCACAGAAATGAGAAGCCTGGACAGGCCCAGGACTAAACTAATCATAGTTCTCATCAGGTTTATCAAAACAGGTGGACTTCTTTGAAACACTTCTTTTTTTGATGAATCAGCACTTTCTAGGGAAAAATCCTGACCAAATCTCATCTCATTCTTTGTTAGTGCTTTCAGGATCAGTTTTAATACCATATAATGCCACTAGTAAAGGAGTTTTTCATGCCTGTTCTAGCAGATTGCCTACTCCCATGGAAATTATCATTTAACAAACAAAATACATATCATGTGTATGAACTCAAGCCAGTGGGCCCTTTTCTGATTTAAAACTGTGTTAGGTCACATTGTGTGATTATGTAGGATATAGAACTTGAATGGATGAAATATAAAAAGTATCATCCATTCTTCTTGCCCAGAATTTGATCTGTTAAAGAAACTAACTCAAACTTTACTCTAGCTGTAAATCATATTTGGCTATTTCCAAGCACGTGCTTGTTCAAGGCACAGATAATGCACAGAAACACATCTTTTCTTTTATAATACTTATTGTGCTGAAACATGGCAACATATTTTAATTAATGTTTTTACCTCTCTTTTTTAACCCTTCATGACATGTTGAGTTACAATAACTGAGAAAAATTAAACTGAATCTGGATTATTTTCCTCTTTCTGAAAGCTTTTTTATTCAACTGAAGTTGTAAAATAGTCAGGCACCTGAATTTCCACATTGCAAGTGAAGCATGAATTATTATCCTGTTCAGCAAATCAAGTGCATCTGGTGCATTGGTAACCACAGTCAAGAGTTTGTGATGATAAAGTCGTAAGATATAAACATTGAAATTTCAGTATTGTCATGCAAAGGTGAATTTAAGAGATGCTTATTTGCTACACCTGTTGTATTTTTCCTGGAATATTTGGAAAAGCAAGGAAATAATGAGAAATACTAGCTTCTGCTTTGATTGGAAAACTTGAATTAAATCCAAAAAGCAGAATCCTGGTTAAATCTCTCTCTCAGTAAGGTTTTTTCTATCCCCAAGTTGCAGGTGAAAGATAGAAAGTGTTTAATATAGCATTTCAATATATTATATTTTTTTATAACCGGGCATCCAATGTAAAGCAAAACTGGGCATCCACTGAGATTTTTTCTTTTCCCACAACATAACAGTATGAAACCATTGCCTAAAGTGAAAAGTAATAAATGTATTCATATCACCAAGAAACGCTCCCATTAAAATGCGTGACTGGACTGTCAAACTCATTTACCATAAGATTTTAGTTAGCTCAGGTGCAGCAGCCTTCTAAAAGATTTAGAAGGCCCAGGTCATTGATGTATACACACGCTTCAGTGAAAGAATAACAAATAGTATAATGGACAGCAACATTTTTATTTTTCAGTGCATAAAATAAGGAGCTCCAGGAAAGCTCCCCTGAACAACATTCCCTTATGATTCATTTTATAGTGTCTTCTGAAAATCTTGGCTCTCAGCACAGGTAAGAAGAAGCCACTGAATTAAAGACCACTCAATCTAATAAGGCTGGTGTTTCCCATGTTGCTGTTATCTGCCTTTTTATGTCTTTCTTGTCAATTCATTCATCATTGTTAGTGGTATTTCTATCTTACTTTGTGGTTTTCAGCTTGTGGTAGGTGGACTCCTAGGGTCCATGTACTGCTCCTGAGGCACCTCAGAAGTTACCCACCACAATGGGCTTGATATTTCTGGGTTTTTTCTTCTTTGTTGTTGCTTTTTTGATTTATATATACTACTGTTAAAAATATGTACATTTGACTACTTGACAGATGGCAATGAATTCCAGAGCTGAGGAAGCCAGGAAACTGAAAGCACTCTGTATTTCAGGAAATAATAATAGAGTAACAAGAAGTCTGACAGACTTGGAATAGCATAACTTGGAGAGGAACGCCCTGGACAGATAAAATTGGCCTAAGCAAGTATATTTAACAATAGAAAGTGAGTATGGGGCAAAACCTTGTGCATTTGGCTCTTGCCACCTGCTGTGTCTGTAAAAAAAATAGTATACTTTACAGTCTTTGGATGGAAGAATATAATTCATGCAACGAAAATAAGTAACTTATGTGAATGAAGAAGGGCCACAAGTGAACTAGAGAGACACTTCACCTGAATAATGACAGAATTGTAGTTTTTAACCCAATCACATCAAAGGCACAGTGAATATTGGTATCATTTTTTTACAGGACACAGTCTTAGATGGACTGGTAGCAGCTTTAATCGAGATTCAGAGCCTGAACTCCCTTCAACATGGGAATTTTAATTTAGGCCTAGTGGCAGTTCAGGACTCAGAAAGAGCCACATAGTCAGAAGAAAAAGGAAACAGAAGATCAGGTTGGAATTCCACTGGGCAGGTGAAGAATTCAGAAACTACACCTTTGTCTTTTTTCAGTGTTCAGAATTATTTTTTTTCCTTTTCTATATTCCGCCTTTGATTTCCCTATGGAAATAAGGTCGTCAGTCTGCAAGTAGTCAGTTATTGAAATGGAAAAGTCTTTTTGCTTTTTCTTGAAAATGTGCAGGGTTGTCAGTAAGCACACAGAATTGATTTTCACTCCCTTTCACCATTACTTCCGTTATAAATTATGGATATTTCATGTTTGCACCAATGGCTGTAAAAGCACAATCATGCCCACACAGTTTTAAGTTATTTCAGTGGGTCTGATTGTCTTATGAAAAATAATAACCATTGTAATAATAGAATATGAGCTCTACTTAATGTAATTCATCAGGGCTCAAATGAAAAAATTGCAACCATATGTATTTACTCCAGGGGATTTGGTGCAAGACTGTTGTTTTAACATGTTAATATAAAGTTTTTAGAGCTTCCTCTCTAATTTGATCTTTATTCTAAACTGAATAAGGAATCCATACACAGATTAAACAGCAACTGTGCAGTGCATTGTTGTCACTCCTTAGTAATTCTTCGTACTACCCCAGCCGCAGAGAATCAATTCCTTTGAAATCAGGGAGACGATGTGGTGAAGCTTCAAACTTCAAGGGTCTGTCTCCTTTACCATCAGTAGTGAGAAACAGCACTGAATGGCAACTAAATTTATCTCTGTCTCTAGATGCTGAGGATGTTAGGAAGAGGAAAATGAGAATTTAGACAGAATTTTGAGGATAAAATATTTTCCATTTAGAAGAGAAATTATACGGCATTATTGTCCAAGATGACTGGATTTAATGAAAAAGATGGAGAAATTTTGGTTTTCTGGAGCTAGGCAATGAGTGTCCACCTTCACAGACATGTCCATTAACTTGAGAAATACTTGAGATCTATACTTGTTTCTACTTTCTTCACAGAATCAAAAAATGTGTAAGGTTGGAAGGGACAGCAATGGCTCATCTGGTGCAGGATCCCTGCTCGAGCAGGGTCATGCTTTGATGGATCTCCCACAATTTTGATAACAAGATTTTGTAAAATACATACCGTATGTATATAAACATATGTTTAAAAACATTAATCTTATTGCAGCCTCAGAAAAGGTCATCATATTTTCCCTCTGCTGTCAGAAGCGAAAGAAATATACACAAGTATAAATATTTTATTCTTCTGGTGCACCTGTAATTAAAATCAAACATAGAATGCTAATGTGTGTTTAAATCACCATCATTATCAAAACATGATCTGGCATCTTGGGGAGGGTTTTTTTTTTAGTGCTGTGGGGGTTTTTTTATAAAAGTATTCTATTTGTTGAACTAAAAAGAAGAAATTTGATTGTTAAAAAAGTGAGATACTTTCCTACAAAGCTGTGACTTCAAATACAAAGGATCATGAACTCAGAAGTGGATCTAAACATAAGAAACAATAACTTGGGGAGGGGGGAAATGGAGCAAATAAGCTTGTTAACTTTAGGATCTCACTAATGAGGTCCTCACATGAAGACAGTGATGAGACCCGCAGGTTCAAGTGGCTGATCTGAATAAATCCAGTGATGAACTACTTTACCTGAGAGGGTTTTTTTTCCCCAAAAAAGAAATATTATGTCACAATGTTCTAGTGAACTACAAATTGCAGGGTATCAGTGGACTTCTACTCACTACAGTGAGGTTTTTCCAGCCTATACAAGTGCCTGCAGAGTACCACAAGGCTTACGGAGGGGTTTGGGCAGGGTGTTGGCATCATTATATGAGGATCTGCAGCAGAGATTCTCAGGATTCATGCCACATGTTGTGAGGATGTGCTGATATTGTATCCAAAACATAAGTTTACTGCGCCTACACTGTGCAGTGGGGGATCATGATTTATTTTAACTTAAAAGGATCTTTAGCTTGCTTTCCACACAGATTCCCCTAGAGACTCAGGGACCATCTGTTAAAGAAATGCCCTTGAGGTTTTGTTCTTAAGCTGATTCAGAGGAAGATTTTTGACACTACAATGTGTCTGTATGACACCCTCAGGAACTGGAGCTCTGGGCATTCACACGCCAAGTAGAGTCAAACCAACCAGCTGCCAAACAGACACATCCTCCATGCAATGTGTTGCAAGGAGTAACACCAGCATCTCGGGCAATGACAGTGACCATGCCATGCTTGTGCCTGAATCAGGGTCTTCCTGAACCATAGAAGAAGTAAATGTTCTTGTGGCATTCAGACTATGAGCCAAATGAGACCTCTGCAAGCCAGAGAAGACCCATGACACTCCCACTGTGGAAGCAAGGGCTGGACAGCATGATCACCCTCACACTCCCCACACAGGATCCTCCTCCCTGACGCGCAGCACAGAGGGCTGCTGGTGTGACTGCCTGTCACAGCTGACCCAGTGGGGTCAAAAATGATGGGAAACCTTGAAGAGAGTCACCCAGGATGCAATTTGTTATGCTTTCCCTGCTGACAACCAGATTCAGGAGAAACCTTGGTCACGTATGCACCTTCTGCTCATGCAGCGTGTGGAGCTACATAATTTCTTCAATCCACTCCTCTTAAGAAATTTCTGTGTTTTAAACTTAAGGAAGAATCAATTGGCAGAAGGCTGTGCCAAAATTACAAAAGCAGCTCCAACCCTTACAGCAGGGCTGATGTGTAGAAAATGTCCAGAAATGCCACTTAGGCAGTGGTTATTGAAGTCAGAGCCTGGAAAAAGCCTATGGACTCAGTGCAAGCTCTCTGTGCTCACATATTCATCATCTTCTTGTCTTACGTAAGCGCCCAGACTGGCCTCTCCAAATGCCCCAAGACTGACCCTTCAAATTTTCCTTATTTAGCCCTGCTGAAGTCTTTGTTTGCCTGCAAAATGTTATATCCTGATTCATTAATGCTTGTGAGATGCATTTTGATGAAAGGGAAGGGATAACATAACTGTGTAAGGGTTCTTGTCCTCCATTAGTTACTTTCACTCTGTCTTGAGCATCCCAATCTTACCCGTTGTTAGAAGTTAATGGGGACATAACTGCAGTGAGAAATTTTTTTCTCAATTACTGTATTAAAAAATATGAGTGCAGTCAGATAGGACTTTGCCTTGCACTCTCAGTCTGCATTTCTGGTGAGATGAATTGCTTATACTATGGTTCATCTTAAGTGATGGTAAGAAAGGAAAAGGTCTGCTACTGCACAAAATCCTGCCATGCAGGTAAGGTTCAGTGTACACTTAATATGACTAGGCATCTTCATCGGCTCAGACTGCAGGATCATCTGCCACCAAGCAAAGACTCAGATGCAGCAAGGACATGCATTTCAGGTTCAGCCAAAATCAGAGAGCTTTTAGCAGCTTGTGCAATAATATTTTATGGTGACTGTTGTTACTACATCCTGTCTAGAGGCTTTTTTATCAGTGTTTCCTCCTGGACATGTTGCAGACAAGGCTGAGGCAGCCATCAATTCCTGCCTGGCCTCTGCCACACCTTGACATCAGCAGTGCTGAGGTAGTGGCTGCCATGTCTTGTGAGCTAAATTCAGATTTCCCACCACATCATGCTTCTCAACAAAAAGAATGACCCTCATCCACACAAAGCAATTATAAAAATTCACTGCAGCCTAAAAACGTGTTTGAACTCAGAGCTAAGTTAGCAGAGAAAAGACATGGACAAGAAGCAAGACCACAGCGTCTCCAAACATGAACCAAACAAACCAGGTCATGGAGGTTGCTGGCCTCACTGAAACAGCAGTAAAACACAGGGATGTTTCCAAGTATGGCAAAAGGCCTCAATGGCATGAGCAGTCTCCTGTGCTTTACACCTTCTGTACCCATCAGAGTGACTCCTAAATAAGTAGGAATTGCTTCTATGCAGCTCCTTCAGTCCCCATAGCTCTCTGCCACCATAAGCAGGCAGAGGTGGAAGAGCATAAGGTGGAAGAGCACTGATAACATTTCAAGAAACTGGAGCTAATGCTTGTCAGATATGTGAGATCAGGAACAGGATAGAACATTATATATGCCTGAAACTCTATGGTTTCTACAGTGTTTAATGAAGGGGTAATAATCCCAGACTACATGTCATCAGGAAATCCCAGAAGGGAGAGCACATGCTCCCCACCACAAAGCTCCCCTGCTGAGTCATGGTCCAGTGGTCAAAGCAACACAAGATAGGAGCCCACACTGCAATCCGAATGTTTGTCACTCAAAACCTTGAATAAGACCATCAAATTAATTCCAAGTGAACCATCAACATGCTCTTTGCTTTGTCAGAGGTCATTCCCTGCCTTACCGTGGATGTCAGTGAGTTTTGAAACTGGACTAATGTCTCAGTTTAATGAGACACAAGTGTTTTGCTGAGGACAAGTTTTGAGGAAGACCCAAACTCTTCCCTCTAAGCAACTGTAAATCTGAAATTAAGAGGCTCCAATTGAGAAAGTGTGGGAAAAAGAAAAATAATAGCCCTTTATTAAAAGATATATATGTATTGGCAGAACAATGAAAGAACACAAATAAAACAACCAGACAATAATTCTATACCCAAAATGAATCCCCTTCAAAACAAACAAAAAAATAGGTAAACAGTTCCGTTTCTGCCCTTTGGCGCAATTCTAACCACAGTCAGCAGGGGACACTGTTGGATGACTGGTGGCTGCCACGTGGGGGGTCCCCGGGTGTGCTGGAGAAGCCAAAAATGGAGGCCTTCCCTCCCCCTCACCGGGAAAGGGGAGAAAGGAGGGAAAGAAAAAAAAGTTATTCCCATAAGTAACTCCCTCTGTCTCCAGCTGGACTGTATGGCTTCCCCTCTC
Source organism: Platyrinchus mystaceus (assembly GCA_035041135.1). Classification (NCBI taxonomy): domain Eukaryota; kingdom Metazoa; phylum Chordata; class Aves; order Passeriformes; family Tyrannidae; genus Platyrinchus; species Platyrinchus mystaceus. The sequence continues at coordinate 103,333,572 of JAWWLV010000088.1, read as the reverse complement.
CTTTGATGTGCACGAGAATCACTGTCAAAAAAAACACGGAACGGAGGAGGGGAAGAAGCTGATCTCCTTCCCAAATAGTTCCTCTCCCATGAAAATCCGAGCAGGTTCTGGGCTGGGTAGAACTGAGCTAGCCGGGCAGCCAGGCTGAGAACACCACCTTGGAGCTCCTGCCACCCAGACCTTGTCCCAGCTCAGGCAACAATGAAGGCCATGCCATTTCCCAGGAGAGGAGAAAAAAAGTAAAAAGAACTCCTCATCCCTCCCCACAGACTCTTGAGGGCCATCAACTTCAAATGTGGCTTTGCTAGCCACTACTTTTGTGTTAGTCCATTGCCCAAGGCACAACCAACCTGCCTATTCAACATGCCTTTCATACAGAGGGCAGGGGGAAGGGAAAATTCCTGCTCAGTTTCCCAGAACAAGCAAAACCATGACAACTAAGAACAATTACAGGCTGGTCTGGCTTTGAATTAATAGTCCAGTAGTGAAACAAATCTCCAGAGCAGATTGTTATCCATTTCTGTATCTCAGGTTATCAAGGGATGTATTTTTCTTTGGTTTATTTCTTCATACTAAAACGGTAGACTTATGCCACCAAGTAAAAACATTATAGGAGCACATGATAGTATTATGTATGGAAGCAGCATAAGGAGGAAATTTTCAGGTAATAACACAATGTACTAGTTTTGGCTGGGATAGAGTTAATTTTCTTCCCAGTGACTAGTATGGGACTATGTTTTGGATTTGTGCTGAACACAGGGTTGATAATGTAGAGATGTTTTTGTTATTACTGAGCAGTGCTTACGCAGAGACAAGGCTTTTTCTGCTCCTCATACTGTCACTCTGTCAAGGAAGTTGGGAGGTTGGGACGAGACACAGTCAGGACGGGTGACTCAAACTTACCAAAGGAATATTCCATACCATATGATGTCATGATCAGTATATAAAAGAGGGGTGGGGGGAGAGAAGTGGGATATTTTGAGTGATGGCATTTGTCTTCCAAAGTACCCCTTACCCATGACGGAGCTCTGTTCTCCTGGAGATGGCTGAATGTCTGCCTGCCCATGGGAAGCAGTGAAATAGTTCCTTGGTTTGCTTTGCTCCTGTGCATGACTTGTTTTCCCTATGAAACCATCTTTATCTCAACCCACAAGTATTCTAGCTTTTATCTTTGATTCTTTCCCCAGTCCTACTTGTGGTGGAGTGAGAGAGAGGCTGCATGAGGCTTAGTTGCTGGCTGTGGTTAAACTGTAACAAATGATTGCTTAAATATTTGTTTCTTCAGAGTTTTTATGAATCTATAATTTCATTATTTACTTTATATTATGGAGTGACTTTTTATGCTTGCTAATAGTGTCTTTTTAATGGTCCCACTATGACTGGCTGAAACTTTTACTTAGAGATTTTGCTGTTAAGAATTTGTCATTCACAGCTCACCAACAGTGACTTTAGTTATCTGCTGTAATGTGTTCTGATTTATAGCTAAATGCTTCTAAAAGGAGGTCTAAGACAGATGTGCCCACCCTATGCAGCAGCCCTTGAGATCAAAAGGTGAAAGACCACAGCAGCCCAAGTGACTGTGCTGCAGCCGTGCAGTGCAATGTCCTGGGCAGAAGCCCTGTTTGGATGAACCCCATCAGCACAATTACAGTATCTAAGAATCATAGAAAGGCTTGAGTTGGAAGGGACTTTAAAGATCATCTAGTTCCAATCCCCTACTGTGGGCAGGAACACCTTCCACTAGAGCAGGTTGCTCAAACACCATCCAATCCGGCTTTAAATGCTTGCGGGGATGAGGCATCCTCAATTTCTCTGGGCAACCTGTTCCAGTGCCTCACCACCCTCACCAAAAAAAACATCTTCCTAAAATTGAATCTAAAGCTCTCCACTTTTAGTTTGAAATCGTTCCCCCTTTTCCTATCACTATGTGCCAATGTAAAAGTTGCTCAATGTGCTCAGGTACAAGCCAGCATTTCTATAGGGTGCTGCACTGTGCTGTGGGGCTCTGCAGCCTGGATGAATCAGGGTGGTACTCATCAGGACAGCAGCTGTCATTGCCTGGCCAAGCCACGCCAGCAGCTGCTGGAACCATCTTCCAGCTGTCATACAGACACCTCCAAGAGCTGCCTTTCTTGAGGCTGCCTTAACCATCAGGTACAGACCCATGGAACTTCTGTTTTTAATAAAGGCTTCAACAGCATAAACATTGACTTTTACACTGTCAAAACACGCTCATTTCATATTCCAACAAGCGCTTCTGGAACGTTCACAGGAATAACACAGAAAGCTGTGCAGAAAAGTGTCTGTCAGCCTTTTTTCAAAAATCCAAGTTTCAACAGAAAGCTGTCAACTAGATTACATATAGCTATATTAACAGGTAGTTGCAACTTTCCTGGACAGCAATTGCAAGCCACCATGTTGTCATGCCTGTGACCCAGAACAACATGAGACACATGGATGATAACTACAGCACACACTACCCACTCCAGCTCTGCTGCTCAGGGTCATGGGCAAGACAAGGCTCACTGTTATACACAATCAAAAAAAAAAGTAAGAACTCTACCCTCGTTACCATATTAAAGCCTTGAAATGATACCAAAACTGTTTGTAAAAATCCCAGCAGCAGGAGGTGCTCTTCTTGCAATGGAAATATATACTAATGGTGCCAAAGTACAGACCAGCCAAGAAGCTCCTAGAGAGGAGCCACTGTTCCCCAGTACCTAGTTTCTCAACAAGATTCACCTTTTGCAGCTGTTTTTTGGGAGCTAAGTCTTTTAAGGCCTGACTCTCCCAGGTTAACCTCAAATGCCAGAGGGAATTTTAATGTTGTTGGTCAGACTAAACTTAGGAAGACAAAACATGGCATTCTTTTCTCCCAGCCTGTATATATATAGTTTAGCTAAAGGCAAAATTTCCCTTTCTCACTTTTCTTTCCTGTGGCTGTCTAAATTGGATATTATTTTATTGTTAGCAAAGTTATATATATTTATTATGTAAGCAAAAAAAACAACATGATGGAAAATGTGAGATTTATAGTGGGTTTGGTCTGATAGCACATAGGCATCCAAAAACCTGTTATAAAACACAGTTGCCCAAGGCAAGCTCCTGTGCCACTTGAGCTTTCTGTTTCCATTTCTCTTTTTCAAACAGGAATATTACACCTCTTGCCCAGGGCACTAGCCATGTTACTGTCATTATTGAGTGGGAGCCACAAAGACACTTGAAAAAAGATCTGTTCAAAAAAGAAAAATACCTTTTCTTTTCTTTGTCTGATTCTTTGTTTCACATGATGTGCAGCAAATACAGAGGAGGCAGTGAGTTAGCTCCATTTGTCCTCAGTCCCAGACAGTATCCCTCACTCATCCGTACTTTCTTGAGTCTATGGCACCATGTGGTGCCATATCTCCCAACTAACACAGTTTTATGTTAGTAGGATAAATGCCAGCATTAAAAATCTTTACATCAGAGGGATTTTGCATCCTGTTTGATTCAAAGAGCACAGATGTATGAAACATTCAGGCACAAACTCAGCCTCATGGGCAGGGGTAAAATTGAGCCAGCATCAAGCTCAAACAGCATTGAAGTTTGAGTCACGTACACCACACAAACCTGCTCTTAATCAGAGGCTTCCTGCCCTTATGTTCATCCCCTTGTACTTAATAACATAGAAGCAAGAATATTTTAAACAGCTGTAGCTCTCTCTTTTATTTGCATTTTGGGGATCGTTAAGTGCTACCAAAAGACGAAAAATGGTTGTGTCCCTAATTAACTCTTCAGGTGAGCACTGGAAATGGAAAACACTTTTACAGAAACCTGCCACAACTCACAGAGGGAACCCACCTGCCCCCGCTGTGAGGGGAGCAGCTGTCCCCCAGCTGAGTCACTGGTGGCTCACCCCTGATTAGAGGCTGCCAGAGGAGAAAAATGCCTCTTCTGGATTTGCTTCACCCTCCTGGTGGGTGAACATAGATCCCAGTTCTAGGATCATGGCTTTCTAGAGTGGTATTAAAGAGCCCTTACTCACACCAACCTGGCCAAAGTGAACATGCCACCCCCACTCTCTCCATCCCACCCTCCACATGCTGTGAAAAGAATCTTGGGCCATTGCTGCTATCAGCACAGGTCCCACCAATGTCAGAAATTGATCACTGATGAAGAGCTCAGGTGCCACCTGCAATTCGTATGTATTTGTCACTAAACTGGTTCCACAAGGTCTTTTCTTTTCTTGTGTATTGCTCTGCATTTTTTTATTGTTGATGGCTTGAAAAAAAGCTAGGAGAAAAAAAACAGAGAACACAAAAGTAAGAAAATAAAATCAAACCTTTTAAGTCATCAAAATTACTTTTAATTTGTGTAACAGTGCATCCATGAGGGCAATTCCCCACAACAATGGCAAACACAGAATCTCTGGACTTGTAAAAGATTGATTCATTTCTTACAGATTACTTTGCCATTAAAGTATATTTTTTTCTTTTTTTATGTGTGTGTGTTATAGCTTTTATATTAGGGTAGAAGCAACTCTTAAGACTTACCTTACTACCACTTTGCTTTTTTGTATTTCTTCACCTCGTCTGAGAGGGGACCTTATCAATATTGATAATTCAGTATCAACAGCAACAAATTTCTTTTTAATGATTTTCTAGAAATTCAGTGTAGAAGGTTTATTAGTTATATTAGTTTTTCCAAGAACTTGTGAAAGAAGCTTTCTTAAAATTAAAACATATCTCCCCTAAACTTAAAAGCTAAGCAACCCAATTAAACTTTCTGAAGTGGAGGTTGAAGGAGGTTTAGTTTGGGATTTGTTTCTCTTGTGGGAGAGTACCCAAAACTGAATGTCAAAAAAAAAGAAATATCAATAGTTGCTGGAATTTGATTAGAATTTGACCAGCTGGCAGAAAGCAAAGTGTGAGAATAAATAGACAACTCATCATAAAAGGAGAGTGTCTTAAGATTCTGTATAAATATTGGGTTTATTTAATATATTTACAGTGCTCCAGAAAAATAAAAGTAGAGTTGTCACAGTAGCACTACAATCTTACAAGATTATTTAGGTTAATCATGTCAAAGTAGCTCTATATACTTTTTCACTCCATGGCCCAAGGGAGCAGAAGGGTCAGATCATAAGAACACCAGACAGTCTGGTCTCTGCAACAATTAGTATTCACATCTTTACCCTCAGAGGACTATAATTTGTCCAAAATTGAGCAATGCTGGTCCAACAAGAACTCCCTACCAAGACAAGTTGTAATTACTGGTGCCAAAGCATATGGCTCTAGAACTTTACAGGAAAGATGTTAAAAATTAGAAGAGATAAAGAAGATCTTTTTCCTCTTCTCTCAGAAGAAAAAACAATTTTCCAGTATACTGTTGCCTCAGGTACATAACCAGCATGAAGAAAGTCAGTTTAGACAGGCAAATTTTATCTAAGATAAAAAGAGCTGTACTTATAGTTTGATAATTGGAAGCATGATAATTGCAAGTATTGCAAGTAATTGCACAATAGGAATAATCAATTTCCCCAATGCAATTATGGCGGAAGAAGGGAGAAAGCTCCTTTAGCTGATAAAAGTTGCTTCTCCTATGGTTAGTGTTGACTGCATAACCATTGCTTCAGTTTTACCCTTAAGGTTTCCTTATATTTCAACAGCTCAGTAGAGGTATTTAATCCAGCAGGAAAAATTCATATCTCACCTTATTCATCATTAGTATCTTGAATAACCTCTTCTGAAAGCCTTTGCCCAAGGATTTTTGAAAGCTTAATTCTCCATTCTTCATTATTTTGCTAAGCAGTCTAAAAAATTAAAAGAGGTCAACCAGGCAGAAATTTCTACCATGGAAATCCTGCTGATATCCTCCAGGATATCAGGCTCTTTAGTTTTTTTATTCTTAATTATCATTTCTCCTTATTTACTTGATACTAACATAAGACTCACCAAAATATTATTCTTAGTATATTTTGAAAAGAAATATGATTCCTTTGCCCTTTCTGCTAGTATTAGCTCATTTAGTGACCATTTCCTTGGTCAGTAAGACAGCTGCACAGTCTGACATAGCTCAACCCTCACAAAATAAATAATCCTTTGTTTTTAAGACAGAATTTCATCTGTGGCTTATTCCAGATTTCATTACTCCTTCAATTTTTAAAGCTAGGGAAGTATTGTTCTATGTTTATTATAATTCATTAGAACTAATTACAGAAGCCTGTTTTCCCCCATTGCCAAACTAACTCTCAGCCTGGATTTCCCTCTGCTCCCTTTCAAAGCCATTTTCTTTTAGAGCCTCTCTGAGACCAATCACTGCAAAACGCATTGTTCCTATTAGCATCACTGGAGTTTATTTCACTCATGTCTGGGCGCAGGTGAAGAGCAAAAGCCAACATGACAAGCATTGATCTGTCACTAAGGTCACCAAAAAAGCTGGTCCTCAGCCAGCTTAAAACTGATACAGACTTGATGCAAATGGGGTGGATGAAAAACAAACCATGGCCTCTCTGATGTCAGCAAACACGGGGAATGAGCACTGCCTGCTGCCAGCACACCTGGATGAACCTATCAGGTTCCTGCTGCTGGTTAGAGTTTCTCCTGGATGCTGTTCCTTCATCTTGACATGTGAGTACTCATAGGACAATTTGGTGCAGGGAAGTTTAAACCACTGCTGAATAACATCATTCTCATTACTCACAGCAGCACATTTGCAGTTCAGGCCTCTTCCTGGTTTTGTTTCTCTGCATTTTGTTCACTACAAATTGAAGTGGGTTGTTAGGAGGTTTGTTTTCATGTCTACTTGACATTCTCCTTGTCAGTGCTCTTTGGGTGTGCATGCACCTGGGTTATAATTTTTTTTCTTGACAACCACAAGCCTTGAACAGATGTCTAAAAATCAAAAATTAGCTTGACTATTTTTCTGTTACAACAACATGCATATTCAGGATAGTGTGAAGTTGTCTTCTCCCCGACTCTGGTTTTCATATTACATATTTCAGCTCTACTGAGAATATTATTGCTTTGTAAAGATGCTGAAAACAGTAAACAAATTATTTCTTTGAGATTTTTGTTTGCACAGTGAATCTCACCTAGCTCCTAATTGCTCTACTTCATGTGATCAGCCAACTGAAGAAGCTGTTTAAAAAAACTGCCATTAGTGTCTGAAGGGATAATAAAGGCTATCACTATCAGTTTATACTTTCTATGCTCATAGTTTTTTCTCTTAATTTAGTGACATATTTCTACAGCTGCTTGATGCAGTGAAAAACATTTCTGCTATTCAGCAAGGATCACCATAACAGCTATCATTCAATTCAGCGAAGCCATATATAGTGTGGTAAAGGGAATAAATCAACCCCAAAGGCTTGGCCAGGTACCCAGGCCCAGGCAGACCATAGCACTCTGAGGCTGTCAAAGAAACCAAACTCACAGGGGTTTGTTGGGGTGCAAAACAACCCTAAGGAAATGATGGTGCTTGTTTTTCAGCACTGTCAAATCTCCGTGGAGTCAGTGCTGGATTGGAAAACACACAAGGATGACAGAGACAGCTCTGCTACACTTAAACATCCCATACTTCTGGTCTGGCACAGGGAAGTTGCAGTACCTTCCACATCAAGCTGGGACAAAATGTACGTTCATAAACATGGAGCAATCAATGCCAGCTATTTCTTTTGATAACTTTTCCAGAAGCAGAACGCAGGCATCTACTTCTCTACCTATACAACACAGGTCCTCTTTGAGACAAAATACCTCTTTTATTCTATGTAACACAGAGCAGTTTCATTACCTGAAGCTTGTCCATAGCTGATTTTATACCACCTAGGCCAGAGTGGATAATTATAATTTCTCTGAACTTGGATGGAAAGCACTACTAGCCTGACGAGCAGCAATTTCCACATAGGTTGCCCAGACACTGGTGGCTTCTTAAGGCAGGACACAAGAGGGATCCACAAGCTTTCCCTGTTGCCTACATCATAATCAAATTCCTCTAGCTGGAGCTAATATTGGCAAAGAAATATGAGCCAATAAAGTTTTCATCTTGCCTTTCACAACACTGTTGATTAAGCAATAGTATTTCCTTATGAGGTAGTAGGATCTGGGTAACATAATTCACAATGAACACAGATAGCTGAGCTTCATTTAAAATTATCTCATTTCTAGACAATCAGGTTTTTGATTACAGCTATGCCTGAAGCTGTCTTTTCTCTTTCCTCTGAATGCTTGGCCACCCAAAACAATCATTTACTCTAGATCATGTTTCCATTGCTAAACAAACACCACTCTGGTGTTTAATTTATGAGCAAAAATGCTGCAGGATGTAAAGATGCATGAAATAGAAACATGAAAATCAACGAGATATAATTTCTGAGATAATTTGTAGTGCTGCAGGTAAAAATTTGCATCAGTTAGGCCCAAAATTTAGCTGCACCAACTTGTCTCTCAGCATCATTTCATAACTCTGCATTACAAAAAATTAACAGGAAAATTGGGTTTAGTGGTGTCTCCTATTTCACAATTAAAGTTCATTTTTCCTTCCTCTGCATTACAGAACATTGACAGTCTTTTTGCATGTTATACAAAGGTATTCTGCAAATCCTTGAAACAAAAAAACAACATTAGATCTTTTAGAAAGTTACAAAATTGTAGCTCCTTCACTCTTCCTATAAAATCCCTACATATCCTCTAGTCAGACTCTTAGCAAAACTCTGTAATCATTGAACATGCATATGGTAAGTTGTCAAAATCTAAAAAGAGAAACAGGAAAACTCTATGGGAGTGCATGAGATTGGAAGGGATTCAAGTGCACCATAATTTGATGAGTATGAAGAATTTTCATCGTAAAGTTTGCATGTGTACCTTGAAAGTAGAAATAATGGATCACAAAGGAAGTTAAAACCAGTTGAGGGCTCCAAGGTATATGCTGTTCCATTTACAGCTTAGCTCTAGTACTTCCACTACACAATAACCTTTCCTCTGCAAAAGGAAAGGTTAAAACAAAAGGCAGAGACTTTGCCTCTTCCTTTCCCAAATGCCAATTACTGATTTTAAATAGACAATATCAGTCAGAGAGGAGCTGGAAGTTGGAACTTACCAAGATTAGATGTAGTAGGTTTAGTTTCTCCATACTACGGCTGCAAACAGTGGCTTGACAAAATTTCCCAATCTAGACCCTCCTTAAAAATATCATGGGGAAAAAAAAGGAAGATTGAGGTTTTGGAAGAGAAATAGGATTCAGACACAAATTTCCAGGACCAGACCTGGGGTGTAGTGGGTTGCTGGAAAGAAGTAACTGTTTTATTTTTATGCTTTAAGAATAAACTGGAAGTGCTAATAAATTAGGTGATGATGTAGCCAAAATTCTGTTATTGTCTCTTCAGAACTGTTCATCCTTCATCCAAACAACATACATATTTTCTTTATCTCCCATCATTATAACTTAAAATAATGCAACGTAACAGTTTGTTTCTTGTGCTTTATTGACATTAGTATCAAATTACCTGGTGTAATCAGTTCTTACTTTTAAAACCCTTGCCTCCTGCATTCAGATTATCTTCTTTCTCTTTCCTTTAAAATATTATCCTACAGTTTCAATTTTGCATTCAAGCCTCCTTCTAAGTACATTTCATCAAACTGTTCAAACAGATTTTTCTCTTAAAACAAATAGGAAAATATATTAATACTTGGGAAAACAGTGTCATTTTATCTGATATGTAAACTTGCACAGACTGATTTCCCAAGTTTAAAAAATAGGTGTTCAGAAATTGATAACAGTGAGGCACAAGTGCAGCAGCAAAGATGTGCCAGCTGGGGACCTCACAGCAGGTGAGATGCTAAAGTGATATACGAGGTCACTCTGTGCAGCCTTAGCTACAAGAGAAGGCAGCCTCACTGCAGCATGGCAAAGCCTGGAGTGTGACAGGGAATGGGCTAGGAAAGAGAGATGTGGAAGATGAGCAAGGGCCAATCCATGGAAGATTTTAAACTGAGAAACTCTTAGATTTGCACTGCTAACAAGCAGCATGGGAAGCGTTTGTGACACCAGCTGCTAAACGCTTACCTGAAATGCACAAAAGGTTGGTTTTCCTAATGTCTCTCTGAGAAACGAGAAAAGACTTCCCTAGAGAAAAAGGAACCCCATGTAGGCACAGAAGTCTCTGATCTGCCCTGTGAAAGAGCTTGTTTCCCTCCCTCCATTGCCTTCAGTGTCCAGAGGCACTCACCTCCAAACTGGGACATGCAGGTAATACACCCAAAGTTACTACAGATTTACAGTCCCCAAAACAACCTGTTTTGGGTTGTTCACCATCTGTGAGAGGATATTTGAAGTCTCCTTTCTTGTGATCAAGTCAGAAAAATTAACCTTTGGAGGATACCTTTCTTCTCTTTTCAGGCTAGTATATACTGTGAGGTTTCTCTGTCTCTTTAGAAAGCTCTAAAAATTTAGATCTTCTACTTAGGTCTCTTATTTTAAACCATAAAAAATAACTTAGAAGCATAAGTATAAAAAAAACCCCACTGCATAAAGGTCATGTTGGTCCTTATGTGTGTGAATCACAAAAGTAGTTGTGAAGAAATCATTTCCAGTAGTAGTTACGATACCAATACCCATGCAGAAACAACTACTTCCCGTACCAGCAATCCCCCTTTATGTTTAATTATATTTTCATAATACATTTAAATATATTGGAGAAGACTTTGGTACAAAACTTTGTTTCCGTTTTAATGAGACACTAATGTTTTGCTAAGGATGAGTTATGAGGAAGACCCAAACTCCTTCCTCTAAGCAATTTTAAATCCGAAATTAAGAGGCTCCAACAGAGAAAAAATGTGGAAAAAAGGAAAAAATAACAGCCCTTTATTAAAGGATATATGTGTGCTGGAAGAACAATGAAAGAACACATATAAAACAACCAAACAATAATTCTATACCCAAAAATAATCCCCTTCAAAACAAACAAATAACCAACCAAACAACAAAGGGTAAACAATTCAGTTTGCACCTTTTTGTGCAATTCTAACCACAGTCAGTAGGGGGTGCTGTTGGATAACTGGAGATGCAGAGCTTGTAGTGTCCTGTGCCAGCCAGCGGGTCCTGTGCCTGCCAGTTGGGTCACTGGTGATCGCCACGTGGTGGGGGGGAAGTCCCTGTGTGTGCTGGGGAAGCCGAAAATGGAGGTCTTCCTCCCCCCCCCCCCCCAGTGGAAAAGGGGAGAGAGAGGAGGGAAAGAATAAAAAGCAAAACAAAAAAAAAGGTCCTTCCCACCAGAAAACTCACTCAGTCCTTCTGGTTGGATCGTGCAGAGCAGACCCTCCTCTCCTCTGATGTGCACAAGAACTGCTGACAAGAAAAGAAAAAAAAAATGGGAACGGAGGAGGAGAAAAAAAAAACAACCCTCCTGAAACAGTTCCTCTCCGAACCGCTGCCGCCCCAGACCCTGTTGCCACCGCCAGCCACGCGAGCTTCACCGCCCTGGCAGCAGCCGAAAAAACTCCTCCCCCCAATTCCCAGGAGACAGGAGGAAAAAAAAAAAAATAAAGAACTTCTTACCCCACAGCTCAGGCAACAGCCAAACTCCCCCAAGAGACAAAGTCTTGAGAACCATTAACTCGGAATGTGGTCTTACTGGTTAGGTCTATTGTGTTATCTAACTGCCCAAGCCACGTCCAACATCCCTTTCACACAATGGGCAGGGGGAAGGGAAAAATTCCTACTTAGTTTTAAGAGCCAGCAAAACCATGATAAACTTACATAATAGGCCATACTTGAAGCTGCTTTAATACTGACCACCTGTGTATGCTATGGTAGCAATGGGACTTACAAGAGCACAGTAATCAGAGTTCCAGGCTTCGCCCTAAGAGATATTGTGGCTACATCTGAACTGGTAAAGACAGACAGATGAGGACAGAAGGCATGCCACTGGCAACCAGCTTGTTGTGGACATTGAAGGTTTGCAACTATGGGTCTACAACTCTTTATTTGGTTTGACTTCAGATCACAGAGCAAATCTCAGCAAATTTAATTTATTAACATGGGCTTAGCCAAAGAGAAATTCCCCGTCCTGAATAACTCAATATCTAAAGAGCTGGGTCTCACAGACTACTGCAGAGAGGGGATTGTCTTCAACACAAAGACTAAACAGTGCCACAATGTGGAAGTGTCACACTGACATGATGTGATGTCTTGTCTTAAATCTGTTTACTTTAATAGTCTCCAGTCCGTGGCTCACAATGTATTGTCCACTCCCAGACCAGGCTCAGACGAAAGACCCCATTCTGGCATGGTTCAGACCAAAGATACCATGCAGCTGCAGTTCAAGCGGACAGGCAAGGCAGCCAGAAGTATGATGCCACCACAAGCAGATTCCTCCAGGGAGACCAAATCTTGGGAATCACATAATAGGGTGTATAGGTGGCTGCAATTGCTCTAGTAGCTGAATGGCTCATGGCAATAATGTTGCATGAATGACTGTAGCACTCTAAATCTGATTCTATTGGGGGGAGCATATTTAAAAATTATATCTGGTTTCAAATGAAGAAATGAGCAAAGAACTCTTGAGGACACTGTGTACATTTTGTGGATTACTTCCTCTGTCTTTACACAGCTCCAAGAATGATGAAAAGACAAGAAAGAAGTCCTTTTACTCTGTCAGCTTTCAATGGGAACTTTCACTTTCCTTCACTAACTCTTTTTATTCTGTGGACTTAATTTTCCTTAAACTCCAATACAGTTAACTTGAATTTTTACTGTTTCAATGCATGCTACTACCGTTTCTTTTCCACAAGAGGTGTCCTATATTTATGGCTAAATTTCAGAATGAAGAGTAAATTTTTCTGAAACTTTGACAATACGAATAATCTTGTTTAAAAATTCTATTTCAAATTTCTGAATGTTAATTGATTTCCTTCATTGAGCATTTCATGAGTTTCTTTCTACTTTCTTGCAAACATCAGAGCATTTTTCATTCAGACAAAGATAAGGAGATCTAATTTGGCATCTTTCCCCCCACATCCCCTACCATTTTCTCTTACAGTTTATAGCTTTTCAAGGGAAGTAAATGAGAAATAATCCTACTTTTACTGCTACTTCCAGCAATATATTTCTCCAACTGATTTTCCCTAACTGATGGGAAACATGCTATGTTGGAAATAGGTGAAGGGGAGATTGGAAGAAGAAAATACCATGAGGTTGTTCTCTTTAGCAGGAACCACCAATGATAAGTCCAAAGCTATAAAGCTGATGCTTTTTTATTCCCCGTTCATCCTCTGTGTTAAATTTTGTCTGAGCTTGTACCATTATTAATTCCCTCTCCGGAAAAAACACTGGGGTGAGCTAAACAAGGAACTTTGGGCAATTCCCCCCTTTTATGGCACTGAAATATCTGACGGAAAGCTCATTAAGACCTATAAGACTCCTTCAAATAGAGTCAATAGACTGCATCAGGCCCAAAATGTTGTTCTTGTTCAAAACAAATGAGTGAAAATATCCCTGACTGTCTATGTTTACTGCTTCTCAGTGATTCCCACAGGAAATATGCTCAGATTACAAGTAAAACAACATACCGCTTCCCTCCTTCTCTACCTGTCATTGAAGTAATTTTATGTACTTTCTATAACCATTCTGAAAGTTCAGGACATCCAACTGGGTCATGCTGCTAAAACTGTGATGTTTCATCAGCAGCATGGTATTTCTGCAACATTCAGCTCTTGAAGGAAGGAAAGAATAAAGTACTTATTACAGTCCTCTCTTTCATCTGTTGTCATGAATTTTCCACACAAATGACTGAACGGGTAATTTTGAGTGTCTTACATGGCACAAAGACACTGGAAAAGTGTGTTACCAACAGTGTGTTACCAGTGGGTGCAGCAAAGAGTATCAAAGAGTCAAATCATGCTCTGTCTCCTGGCCTAGGAACAATAGCATAAGATACATGGCGACCCATTCCATCACCATGTTTGTACTTGCAAAATGAAGGCCCTGCAACCTGCAGCAGGAATCTGTGAGGCACTGTGAGTTTACTCCTTTCAGCAAAGATTTATTTGAATGCCATATATCACGTGGCCTGGGGAAATTAGAAGAGGTGATGGTAAAGGAAGATTAAAGAAAGGAGAGGGAAAGAAATATGATCAAAGAGAGGTGGAGTTCAAAGAAGAAACTAATCTGTTAGTAATAAGTACAGCTGGTATTACTTGTCTGCACAAACCATACAGAAATTTCTCTTTAGTAAACAATTATGAGCAGCTTTAAAGGACATAATGTTGTCTTGAAGTAATGTTGACCTATGCATGGCCTTGGGTCAGTGCTCCCCTAGGCAATAGAATACAGTAGCAGAGATTTTTTTTTTAAGGAACCTAAAGAGTAACCCTTTATTTCATTTCCCCTCTTATGTTTTAGTAACCTACCAACAAAGATTTCTGCAGGATTGTATATTTTATCCCAAGAGAGCCATATAAAGAGCTTGTGCCAGCTCACTTCCATGTGCCTTTGATGTCTGGAGTTTACACAGAAAATGACAGCTAAAGATCTGTGTATAGATAGCTTCAATCAATAACGTTACCACGATCAATTTTCACTTGTTTTGATCCCAGGTAAAAGTAGCCTATACTCATTCACATGGGCTCCTGTGAAAGAAAAGCCAAGTGCTACAACCTCTTCTCTGTATGATTATTGTTATACCAGAGATTTGATATTGCAAGTAGTCAGCATTACCAACATTCTGTGTTTTGCCAAGCTGAGAGCTGATGCTGAGCAGCAGGTTCCTAACCTCGTACTGCTGAAGGATATACTGAAACAAAAGACTTTTCTGTCTTTACTGACTTTTCTGTACTGCAGATAATTCACTGGAGGGAAGAAGAAAGTGATGTGGAATTAAGCATATAGGCTGAATGGACAGCAGTTTTTGTATCTGATAAACCTTCATCTTTGATAAATGCAGATATTTTTAATCCTGGAGTTCAAAACAGACCTAACATTCAATTGAAATCAATGGCAGTATGTAATGTATTTCCCTTTTCCTCAGATGAAAGGTCTTAGTCTATCCTTTGTACAATGCTCAGGGCACATCAGGGTCTTTGAAAGTTCTCCATCAATCTTCTCTGACAGGTCCCACAGCTGCTGGTGAATCATTTCTGCTAGATAAGACCAGAGTCTTTATGTGAATTTTAATTATTGCTTTTGGCATTTAGGCACTGTACAAATACCTTAATCAGGAATACAGTCAGGCTACCTACATGCTGGAGTATCAAACTCATTGTGTTGGGTCACAGACATTTTCATTTAACCTTCAAGGAATCTGGAGTTTTCCATTTAAGTTATATTTCTATACCTTCTCTCCAGATACTTCTGATCATTCACCCATCCCTCTCCTCTACTCCCTGCCTCATTGCCAAGGCTAAACTGAAATTCTCGCAGGCAGAAGCAGAGTGGCAAGTGCTACAGTGGTAAGAAAGGCAGTTTTCTCAGTAGTTTGGACTGTGATCATACACAGTGCAAAGGTATAATTTGTGCAACTCAAAGGCAACTCATCAACTTCATTGTAAACTGATGAACTACTCTGGCTTGAAATATCTTTCCCTTGTTATTTTTCAGAAAAATACAAAAAAACAGAGTGAGGTTTTCGTAGGTGTTTGTTTTGATTAATATCTCTGGGTGGGGGAAAAAGGAACCATTTTTCTCACTCCATATTATTGTCTCAGTTTAATGAGACACAAGTGTTTTGCTGAGGACAAGTTATGAGGAAGACCCAAACTCCTCCCTCTAAGCAATTGTAAATCCGGAATTAAGAGGCTCCAATTGAGAAAGTGTGGAAAAAGAAAAATAATAGCCCTTTATTAAAAGATATATGTGTATTGGCAGAACAATTAAAGAACACAAATAACCAGACAATAATCCTATGCCCAAAAATAATCCCCTTCAAAACAAACAAACAAAAAAACAGGTAAACAGTTCAGTTTGCACCCTTTGGCGCAATTCTAACCACAGTCAGCAGGGGACGCTGTTGGATCACGGGAGGTGCAGAGCCTGCAGTGTTCTGTGCCAGCCAGAAGGGGGCATTGTTGGATCACTGGTGGTCACCACGTGGCCGGGGGAGGGGGTGTCCCTGACTCTGCTAGAGAAGCCAAAAATGGAGGTCTTCCCTCCCCCTCACTGGGAAAGAGGAGAAAGGAGGGAAAGAAAAAAAAGTTCTTCCTAACGGGAACTCACTCTGTCTGCGGCTGGAACGTGTAGCATGGCTTCCCCTCTCCTTTGATGTGCACAAGAACCGCTGCCAAAAAATCACGAGAATGGAGGAAGGGAAGAAGCTGATCTCCTTCCCAAATAGTTCCTCTCCCATGAAAAGTCAAGCAGGTTCTGGACTGGGTAGAAAACAGGAAGTAGGCAAACCAGGGCCAGGAGAGGAAAAGGAAAAGTTAAAAAACCAAAACCTGCCATGCAGCCAGGCTGAGAACAAAATTACCTCAGAGCTCCTGCCACCCAGATCTTGTCCCAGCTCAGGTAACAATGAAGTCCATGCTGTTTCCCAGGAGAATTAAAAAAAGGTAAAGAAAACTCCTCACCCCTCTCCACAGACTTTTGAGGGCCATCAACTTGGAATGTGACTCTGCTAGTCACTTCTTTTGTGTTAGTTCTTTGCCCAAGGCACAGCCAACCTGCCCATTCAACATGCCTTTCACACAGTGGGCAGGGGGAAGGGAAAATTCCTGCTTAGTTTCCCAAAACAAGCAAAACCATGACAATTATTTAGATTGATTTTCTATGAAAGGGAGGCTTAAGCAATCACACTTACTGTCCATCTGCCCATTCATCTGTTGAGTTGTCTGTCACTCCCTTCTTCTCAGTGGTTTTGAGCCCACTAGCCACTTTCAGTCATATTTGACAAATGGCATCATAAAATCAGTAGTAGTTACTAAATTAGAGCACCCACTGATGAAGGGATGGCAGCAGCCAGCTGGCCAAACAGCACATGAATGCTTCCTGGCCAGCCAATGTGCTGCAAAACTATCCAGAGAACAAGGAATATTTTACATAGGCCAACAGGTAGGAGAGGCTGGGGACATTGCACAGGTGATGTGTAAGACTTGTGCCATTTCAGCCACTAATGGAATACTTGTTAGTGTGACACATCAATTCTGTAACTGATTGGTTACTTGGTACATAACTGTACACCAACATCTGTCCTGCTATGAGCATGAGATATTCACTGCTGGACAGGATAGACAGTGTCTACTCTATGTCCTACACTCAGTTAAGCTGAGGAGTGCATTTGCTCAGAATCCATTCTGTCAAAATGCCATGCATGAGCAGAGCAGAGGAAATCTGCCTTTGGCTTGGCAGATAGGAGAGATTCCTCTTTTCCCAGGAGAAACCAAGCTCCCTTTGGTGGAGGACCCCCTCCACACACACACACAGTCTGTCAAGGATGAGGCAAGCAGGGAAAGCAAGCAGAAGATGCAGAGGCAAGGACTTGAAGAGTCCTAGTCAGAGCAGGGAGACAGTAACCATGCAGATATTGTACATTAGAAGAAAGGCTTGTCCTCAGGACCCAGAGTAAGAGCTCTGCAGCATTTGTTGCACCAATAAGCAGCTGCATCACAGCTATTCAGCCTCCAGCCCAGGAACAACATGGAGGTGAGGATCTATCTCACAAAGGCACAGCAGTATTTTCTGTGCATCCCTCTCATATTCATATTCTGATTCAGCATGAGCTTTCCCTGGTTTGAAATGTTCCATGTTCCAGTGTGTGTTCCAGTAAAACCTTTTTCCTGTTGTTCAAAAGCCATCTGGTGCTGTTAACATGCTTGGTTTAAATTAATTGCTTAGGCAGAGTCACCTCAAGGCTCTGGCTGGCTCTGGATGACACGACCTTGTCCAACTTTTTCTGGTGTTAATTCCTACCTTCTTCATGCATCACCCTACCTGCTGGTCAGGGTTTGAAAAATCAGATAAGGTCCTTGCCTGCCATTGGATCTAGCCAGAGATACAAGGAGGGGAATAGATGGCAGGAGTAGTATTCATGGGTTGTTGGCATTGGTTTCTCTCATTTTTTATGTCATCTTCCCCTTTGCTTCCCTCTTGAGTCCCAACTGCCTTCCAAATCAAATTGCCAGCCTGCACAACAATTCCAGCTATTCCAACCTGGTCATCAAAACTCACAGAAATGTCTGGAAGCACCTACACAATACACGCACGTTGTCAGCAGACACCATTGTGACCACATAGAATTTGGAAAATGAAAGAAATTAAAAATTTAGGGCAGAAATTATCTGGGGCAAAACCACACATAGATTTATAGGTGGAAGGGGTGTATTAGGCTAGGACTGTTATTGGAGAAATAAGAACTTGGTTTTGTTGTTCCTGGTCTTTTGACACAATAATTATTGACAAGATGTTGCAAGCAGCCAGGGTGGGGAGAGGCTGTTGTTTTCTATAAAAAAGTTAAATATGGGAAGAAGCCAGAATAGGGAAACTGAAATAGTAGGCCATCAAAAAAAAAAAAAAAAAAGAGACTTCAACAACTGAAGAAACAGGAAGAGATGGAAAGAAAACCCAAGGGGACAACAAATCAGGAAAATTAGAAAATTGAAAAAAAAAAAAAAAAAGAAAAAAGAAAAGGAAATACAACTATGATACAAGTATGATGTTAAATCATTCCATTGGGGAAAAAAATATAGAAATCCTCATAGAAGACCAAAATGGCTGTATTAGGAACTTTCTAGGCATCTAAAGATATTGATTGACACATATAAAAGTGGAAATAAAACTAAATAACTTGTTGAAAAGCTTAATGAGACATAGAGAATGTAATCTTTTCTTGTGTATTCATTAATTTTGAAAAGAGAGTAATCATACAGACTAAAAAAGTTTTGAAAGGGTTTTTAAAGTATTAAAAAGAAAATACCTAAATATATTCAACACGGCACAGGCTGTTCAAATCCACTCCTTTTTGAAGTGCTACCAAGCTGATGTTAGCAGATCTGCTGCAGAAGATGTGTGAGCTGCAGTAAGCAATGACTTTGTTTCTTCCTCCATAGCATCAAGTGCCCTGTAGTATTAACAGGACTGACACACCCAAAACATAGTAGAAGTCGTTTCTTTGCCCTACTTAGTGCTATTTAGGACTCACGTCTAGGGCCTGTTATCTAGGAGAAAAGAAAGACTCGAAAACGACAGCTTGGGAGAAAAGGTTAGAGGAGTGGATTTCCTCAGCCTCGAGACAGAAGGGGAAGGAAAGCAACAGTAATTCCCTCCTAATGTTGAAAAGCTTCTGTGAAGAAAACTGTTACAGTTGTTTTCAAATTTACTGAGGATATGACAAGAAGAAACTAAATGGATTTAAAACAAAGGAGATTAAAGTTAGCTTCTGCAAAACTGTTTTTAATGATAAATACAGTTATATACTGCAATATGCAAACAACCAAAAAAAACTATATATATATATATACAGCAGCATTTAGGAATTTTCTCATTTGGAGATTTTAAGACTGATTAGACTGAAATTTGTTAGAGACATTCTCTGTATTTTTGACCAGATTTTTTCAGGGACATGGACTAGGTTACCTCTTGAAACCTTTCAGTCCCATGTTTTTTTATTATTATTTTTATTTCCACAAAATGATTAGGTACAGAACTTTTCTTGATAATGGAATTGTGGCATTTTCACTGACTTTATTTAAACTGGGATTGGTTCACACACTGTATGACAACCACACTTCAAGGGCTTTATCAATAGATGAAATTAAGCAGGTTATGCTAAGCAGGCATCCCTCTGAATTAATGAGTTTTTTTCTCTTTGTTAACAGAGAATCAACCTAGCAAGTTTTGACATCTGCCAATACTCAGCAGAAAGAAAAGAAAAAGCTTTGAAGAAGGCTGGCTTTAAGGTGAGATTCAGTAACAGAGAAGTACTTTGTGCCTTGATTTAGTCATACATCCCCTGGAAAATGACATTTTGGACTCAATTCACAAATTACAAATGTTATTGTAGAGGAATACCCACAGCACTGTTTTGTAGCATTGCTGTGACTATTGCTTCTCTGAGGGAGTTGGTTTATTCATTATACTTCTTATGCTGGCCAGGTAAAGGCAATTTAAAGACGACTCTTCCTAAAGAAAAACAAAAAACCACTTGGATACAGAGAGTTCTCTCTAATGCCTTCTTTACTAACAGTTAAATAGAGTAACTGGTTGCTCACATTTGGGGCTCTTAATTTCCCAGGCTACAGCACACCACATCTAATTGTATTAGTCACAAGGTATGAGGCTCCCTGGTAGAACATAACTCAATGTGACTGATGTAAGCAGCTTGGATGTGGGTGTGCATCCCTCAAACACGCCTCGCTATTAGGCATATCAACCATTTCATCCCAAAGCTTCCTACCATCCTATGCGGTCCTGGTGTTATCTTCTCTTCAAAAGTAGAAATTGAATTAGTGATCACTGGAGGCTCACGTTACAACCACGTTTATACTCACGAAAGGAACAAACCTCACTACGCTGTGATTTCCCTTCTGATGTTTTTGTTTGCATCTCCTCTCTAATGCACTCTACCAACTCTTTGGGCTGGTCATAGGTTGGCAATCACACAGTACATATCATGGTAGTGTCAGAAATAAACCTGAAGTGCAATACTTATCTTTGTTCCTCGAACAAGGAATCTGGTTGCGAAAGGGGGAAATGGGCTATTATAAAAAAAAAAAAGGGGGGGGGGGGTTTGAAGATGTTCTTAAATATTGCTCTGGCATAATCTCCATGTCAAAAAACACTGAAGAACTAGAGACGGATTAAAGAGATTATGTTCCCAGAAATATGCAGTCTATTCATTTCAATGTGCCAGGACAAACTTAATGAACAGACAGAGTACCGAAGCATATGTTCAGCTTTTGTTTACTTTCTTGTGTACATTTTCCTTGTTTTAAATTACTGAAGTTGGGAGCTCTTTACATTTTGCTTTCCTAGAAAACCATAAGTTAGACTAGAAAACACATTTCTTCAACTTTAGTTATGGTACATTAACCAGTGCAACTCTTTCCACGTTTTCTAATCTTCAAAGTTAAATACAGTAAAGCCATGCACAGCAGTCCATAAAATATTGGATTGCATTCTCAACACAGTGAAGCATAAACCGCAATTCCCAAAAGGATGGAATCAGTAATACAAGCAAGAGAAAAATAGTCCTTATTAAAACACAAACTGCGTGTACCAGTAGTTTAGAGGAAACTGTGGAATATGCTTCCATCATCAGCATCACTGCATCTTCAGTCAGCCATGTCGTTTGTGGGCTAAGTGCTCACTGAATATTTAAAAGTTATGCTAAAACATTTAATAAATAATGTACTAAAGATCTGATGATCTGTCAACTCCAACTACACCGGAAAATGTTAAGAAAAGGTAAGTGCTTTTACCACAGATTGAGCTCTCCACCCGTTTGTTATTTGCACTGCATGAATAATTTGTGATTCTAAAAGTAATATTAAAATGCATTTCCCAATGGTGTTTACACATATTGCACTGTACTGCTAGGTCCTACAACATGAAATATTTAAATAATTTGAATATTTTCTGTGAGACAGGAGAAGAGTCATCAGTAGTGGGGAAGAAGAAAGTAGAGAATGTGTAAAATATTTCATAGTTGTCTCAGACTGCAAAGTACAGCAAATAGAACAATGCAATATTAATACAGAAGCAGAAAGAAAACTTACTAAGAGCCCATTTCCTTGTATTCTCAGTGGATTTGTTTGGGGGTTTTTTTCTCAGGTTTTGTTCTGGTTTTAGTCTTATAAATTCTGTCTATAGATCAAAACCTTTCAGACAATAGGCTGCACTGCTCAGGATGAAAATGCATGCAGTCAACAGAGAAGTTGCCTCTGGTTTCAGTGGACATGGCATGTTTCACCTACCCTGCACAAAGATTTTCAAGACTATCCTCCAGCAGCACTGATTGTCCCTAAACAGCCAGTACTGAGGAAGGGTATTGCTTCTCCTGTTTGGAAATCAAATAGCTTTTTTGTATACTTTTCATATATTTCAGTGTGAAAATTCACACAGTTTTCAAAACATCTTTTTCTTAAATACTTTGGCTCTAAAGACCCTGTACCACTGTGAGTCCTGGTCTGATCAATTGAAATTTGGCAGTGTTACAAGGTTTTGCAGTTTGTATTACTTTACAACCAAAGCCTCTGTGGAGCAATGAAACATTTAGGGGAACCAATAACCCCTGGATAATCTCTCCATCAGAATTCCAAGAGATTTTTGTAAAATTTGCAGAACTACATGATGTTACTGTGGATGATCTAGATATATCTTCACAGATGCTACTCAGTTACAAAAATCTGGTCCAGTCTTGTGAAGCACTTCTGTCTTTCAATGACCAGAAGCCAATTTACAGTCCAGCCTTTCCAAGCATTACATGTCAAAAGTTCACCACATTGTCACAGGGCATTTTCTCATCCTTCCAAATGAATTAAGGTGGGAAATGAGAAAGACTGAGAAACTCATTAGCAACTCAGATATCAAAAGAATTTTAAAATATGACTGTTGTCAAAGTCCTGTAATGGGAGTAAGATTCTAAGATTTCTCCCTTTACCTCAGTTTACATTTCTGCTTTTCCATTTAAACACTGGATTTCCCTCTGCAGCCCTTTGTTTGGCTCTGTAGGCAGTTAAGTCCTCAGGGCAGAGCAGTGACTGCCTTTTATGATACATGTTTACAATGCCTCACACAATGGGACCCTTAATCTCCTAATAAATGACACTCAAACAGTAAATCTGTCCCCTTTCTAAAAGTACTTTGTTCATTAAAAATAATAGAGAAAAAAATCATTACACACATGATACATGCTTGACAGCTGAATTGAACTGGTGTTTGGGTCTATTCCTAATGTTCACATGAGGTTTGTGTCCTATTTCTCCCTTCTGTTCCTTCCCTTATGAAAACAGAGACAATATCCTGATTATGGGCATTGTTTCCCTCCTAGGCTTGCATTTGATGCTTTATCACATATTCTTTTGTGTTTTATTAATAAGTTGTTGGGGAATACTTTCCAAAACCTTAAGAGTGTGTGTGTGCATACGTGCAGCTACACATTAAAAAGGTGGATCTGCAGAGTGATTTGTTCTGACAGCTGTGTTGTAAAGATACTGCAGAAATGCAAAAGAAAGATGTAAGCCATGCTGAATGAATGAGATCATGCTATAAGACATCTCCAGCAGCTTTTAAAGAACACCACTGACGAAATACATCAAAAAGTCTGATAAGCTAAAATAAAAGGGAAAGCGAGGCTACACAAAGTAGCAGCAATCCCCAAGGATGAAGGCCCTCCTGGGAGGCCTTTGTCACCCAGTTTAGACAGTGTAACCCCCAAAAATGGCTCTTGTTCCCATTGGACTCTACGTTAAAGGCCAGGTCTTCCACCCTTCCCTTCTGCACAGTGAGCTCTCCCATTGAAATTGCATTGATCCATTGCTTATCTCTTACTCTGTGGGAGGTCACATATGGAGTCTTGTTCTCCTCTTACATTTTCAAGCATGAGTTTTGCTCCTTGCACAACATTATTAGTGGCAGTGGTAACAGGACAAGAAGATATTCAAACTGAAAGAGTAGAGAACAGAAGGAAAGCAGGAGAACAGCTCTTACTAAAATGTACAAACATCGCCAGAGAAAAATCTGAGGCCATTATAAGACAAACAAGAGCTCAAATCTACATAAATTTTCCAAATGGACAACTGTAAAGGCCTCTTAGAAAACAGAGAGTTTAAATAGCTAACAGCTGCCACAGCAACCCAGATGTGACAGGAGAGGCAGCAAGCACTGGCCACAAGTTTCCAATGAAGATTAGCTTTGTTACAGTCCCTAATCCAGCCATTTTCTTTTCTGTAAGGGAGGGAGAGAAGGAGAAGCTTTGCGGCCAAAATGGCAGCAAATGGTCTTTTGTAAGCCAACACACCCAATACGTCAGAGAGAGCAAAAGCATTTTGGGGGCAGTGACATTTAAGAGCAACAAAAAGACAATGGCAGCAGCAGCAAGTATAGGTAGACTATTAAAGGAACGTTGTCAGATTAAATATCATAGTTTCTAACAAATTGGTTTGCCTGTGTTATAGAGACTATTAAAATCAAGAGTTTATAGCATCTAACCTACTCTCCCCTGTCCAAGGTGTTTACTTTCTGCATTGCTCCCCGCTTGCACTATTAAGCTAGAATAGTCCATTTCACTTTTAAGGCTAGTTTCTGGTTGATTTTATTTTGGACTCTAATTCTATCTTATTACAAATTGCAGTAAAGCCTCGAGGCTTCCCAACAGGTCATGGGAGTCTTGTGCAGAGCACTATACAGACATAATAAACAGCAACCCACACATACAGACAAAACCAGGCTTTTACAGATGAAACAAAGGGGCAAGAAAGAGATTGGAACTGCAGAAAGACAATTGTGACAATAACATAAATATTACACTGTATGTAACCAAATATGTTGCATTTACCTGCATTATTGTATATTTATTAAAAATGTTTATTTTGTACATCACATCTAGCCTACTATTAGTTAACATTACAGTCCACTGTTTTCTTTATTCAGCTGTCAGTCACAAGACTCTATCACTAAGTTATATTTGATCTTAGAATGTAGTTACACCAAGGACAAGGCTCCAGGGGCAGACCCTTTATACCAGGTGCTACTCTTTAAAAAAAAAAAAAATTGTTTTTTATTTTTACAAGACTTAGAATTTGAGACTTGGGTACAAAGACTCTTCTCTAGCATTGGATCTGATCCTCTCAGTGGTACTTTCTTGTCCAATACACAAAAAAGGCATTCTCCCTTTGACCACTGAAATTCGAACATGTCCATTCTACTACACTCCTGAAAGCCTTCACTGCCTCAAAATTGATGTCAGAGGATTCTGATTCAACTGACATGTGCTGTCAGCTCCCCTCCAGTAGGGTCATGCTTTGCTGCCCCTTGGTTTCTGCTGCTGTACTCCTTCTCCTATCATAACATCTGTTACGAGTTTCCCCTTTTGAGACTTCAGGAAAGGTTTGGACCAGTTCTTTTTTTCTCCTAAAACTCTTTTCTGTTCTTTCAAACAACAAAAACAGATCACCCATCATCTTAATTGAAAGGTTTTCTTTTTACCAATGAATGCGAAAGTCTCGGTTTGTCTTGGAGCCATTTGCCTTACCTAACTTGTTCATGAATGATTGCTATTCTTCAGTAAGATGTTAAAGTCTCCTGTCAGCTTTTGATAACTACTTGGCATTCTTCAGTGTAGGAAGCATCTTTACTGGAGTTTATATCAATTTATAGATCAAAATAATGCAGGATAAAAACAACTAAAAATACTTACATGTCACTCATTACTGGCTGTTGATTGAAGCCAGACACAAGAGTGATACAATTTTAGGACTAATGATCCTCAGCTTCTACCTCCAAGGCATATTCCATAAATGTTTTTATAATATCAAGAATATTAATGAATCTGTTTAGAAAGATTAAAAAGAGAAATGAATGGCAGATAACATAAGGTAGGATGAATACTAGAGATGAATAGTTAAAGGAAAACTGGAAAAATCCTGAAGCAGTTTAGGTGTCATAAATGATAGCACTGCTTTACAGCCATATATTTAAAGCAACACAAAAATAATTTTAGTAACCATATAGGAAGGATTTAAGGTTTAATGAAAAATAGCACACACCTGAACAAACTGGATGCCCAAACTCTGAGAGCACTAGCATTTCGTATGTGTATAATCTAGAGCAGCACCAAGTGTTCACAGAGCTCACAATAGCAAAATTAGTTAATTACCTTCTCTGAGGTTATCATATTATTGTGGTTCACAACATTTTTCTTTTTCACATAAGACCCTGAGATTAGCTCAGTTGGTTAGAGTATGGTGCTAATAACACCGAGGTCAGGGGTTGATGCCCATATGGGCCATTCACTTAAGAGCTGGACTCGAAGATCCTTGTGGACCACTTCTAACTCAGAATATTCTGTGATTATGCATTAGAAACATAGAAATTTTTACCAGGGTTCATATCTTCTGTCCTTTCTCTCCACACAGTTAAAAACAAGTTAGGAAACACAAGTCTAATTATTCTATTGCATGAGAGAATAAGCCTAGAAACAATTTACTGAAAATAAGAGCTCAGCCATAGCTTCAAAGAAGAATATAAAGCAACTAAATATCATCACAAGTTGTTTATTTTCCTAAAACATGCACTAATTTCTACCTCTCCAGATTTGAACCATCAATATTGCCTAACATAATTTCTCACTAATGCTTCTTTATTTCTCCATCTTCACAAAGAGGTTAGCTTGAGAGGGAATAGAGGAAGAGTTCATCAAAAGTTAGAAGATAGATGTTTCAGAAAACGAACTTTAGCTGAGTGCCTATGTTAATACTGTTGTGGTACTGTGCATCATAAAGTGTTGTTGACTTTTGAACATGCCTGAAACGTGAATAAATGGAAGAGGCAGAAACACTTGGGAACATGGTATAGTGGTTGACTTGGCAGTGTTGGGTTAATGGTTGGACTCGATGATCTTAGGGGTCTTTTCCAAACTAAACAATTCCATGGTTTTACAAGAGGTTTGAAAGAAATCATGGCTGTATAATTAGTACCACTTCCTGCTTGCCACCTGCCAAACAGAAGGTTTAACAGTGTTGCTATGAAGAGGATAACTTATCATATGCAGTAAGAGCACAGAAAGTATTTTGGTGTGCCAGACTACTAGACTTACCTAGTTTAGCTAAAACTACAATGAAAGGAAAGAACTTGATTATGCATGGACTCCTTCCACTGTTGGGAAACACTCCAAAATGCTAGGTACCAGTAAAATGCTTAGTTAGAAGAAAATATATTGCTGGCAATATAAAAGTGAGCTTATTCACTTAAGCCAATAGTGATAGGTACGATTAGAACAGGCTTGCTTGGCTGGGTCCATAATGTCTGCCATAAAACAAAAGTAATGATGTTACAGTTGTTCTCACCAGTAGATGTTTAATAAACTCTGCCATGTAGGTAGTTTCAGCCTATGCACAAGAGAAAGATTCAAATAAAAAATAGGTATTGTCTGCTACCATTGTTTCAACTGCTTTAAAATTCACAGCATCTACTCTGACTGCAGGTGTAACAACTACCTATTATAATTTGCTAAAGTATTTGTCTGGAAGCAAAAAAAAGTCTTGTAAGAAGATACAGACTTAAAGTATCTCATGCTGAAGTCTTTTCATACTGAAGAGGTTTTAAGTGCCTTTTTTTTTTTCCCCAGCTTCACCTCCATGAGTTAAATGAATGCAGAAACCTCAGAAGTTGACTTTGTGTGGTCAACTAAC
>JAWWLV010000088.1:103294755-103306158 GCA_035041135.1 Platyrinchus mystaceus | reverse complement strand
TTTACTTTTCTACATCATCTCCTGACAGGAAATCAGCACCTGCAGGCTGGCCTGGACCCTACAGCTCTCTCACTCCTTGTTAGTCTGGTGCCCTATGTCACATCTTGCTTCAACACTCAGTCAGCATTATTACACTGCCTTGTTGCATGCTCTTCCCTGAGCCCAGGCATTTATGGCAGAGAGACATTCCTGGGCCTTTTTTCTCACAGATTGTCTCCAGACAGGACACTGAGTTAAATCTCTTCATTCTCAACTGTTGGTGAGATTGCGGAGTGGAAGAAAAGCTCCCCATTGTTGCCTTCCCAGAGCCACCTCATCCCTAGAGCTCTGCCATTCCATCGGAAACCTCTTGATTTCCTCTCTTCACAGAGCTCCTCAGCACTATTTTTAAGCACTGTGATTTAGCAGAAAACCCCTCTAATGGAGGGGTTTAAGAGCATCCCAAGACCCTTGACCATTAATTCTTATTATTCAACAAAAGTACGAATTCAATTCACACTTTTCCCTTTTACTTGCACAGACAAGTCACTATCCAGTAATTACTTCAATCAGCTTTATATCATGCATCAATAAGGATTTAGGAGGCACAGGTGTTTGAGCTCATCCTTCATCTTTTCTCTGTCAGCATAAAGAGTGTTTGCATTGCTTTTTCCATGACCAACTTGTAAATATCACAGGTGATAATAGGGAGGATGGAGAGGTTACTAGAGTGTTGGAGGGAAGAAAAAGAGGGGTGGAAAGAGGCAAGCAGACCTGCTAATATCCTTCTAAATGGACATGAAGATGCAAGACTGAATGCTGCTGGTCTTTATCTGAGAATCCAGACCATATAAACAGAAGCTAAGGCATCAGGGCAGAATAGTTGGCAATTACCATGACACAGACAGCAAATGCATCAGAAGATTTCATTCCAGCCTGTTGTTGCTGCTATAGTGATGCATATGCAAAAAGGAAGAGGATTAGCTAGTTGCTGACCTCAGTACTCATTCAGTTACAGGGTGGGTTGGAAACACCCATCAAATGGTTTTTCATTTGAAAATGCAAATCAGTCAACCCAAAATTGCTGGGGGGAGATTGACATCTCTAGCTTAAAAAAAAGTTATAACCATAACTAATGCTAGACAAAAATATTCTTTATTCAATAAAAAGGGTGAATTATATTTTAAGTATTTGCCCTAATTATTGCCCTGTGTTTCTCTTTTACTTTTCTAATTCTCAATGCTCTTGCTAGAGTAAAATGCAGAAAAGTCTTCACTGGTTTTCTTTTCTCTATCTGGATTATTGTCAGAGCCCACTTGCTTATTTCTAAGCTGGTGTGCTAGTTTTGCAGTGGAGGAAGGGAGGGCAGGACAAAATTTATAACAACATTCTCCTTGGGATGCTGTTCTCATAATGAACACAAATTGCTCTCATTTATCATCTTGTGATGTAATCATATAAAAGCCTTTCCCATCCTCATCCCTATAAGGTAACTGTTTTGCTGTATTGGATTATAATGACAAATGACAAAATCTTTTGCATGACTTCAATCGTTCAAAAGTCTGAAGGGATCGTTATTTTGTAATGCCACTATTGCTTCCCTATAGAGTAGTCCATGCTGAAAGATGCATTAGAAGTATGCAGTATACCAATAATTCAGCTATGCAATGCTGGAAAACCAACCCCCCATAAAAAACAACCAACCAACCAAAAAACAAACACAAAAAAAACAACAACAACAACAACAACAACAACAACAACAACAACAACAAAAACTGTCTTTAAGACAACCCAAAATATTAAACACCACAGGGAGTAAATTGTGGTTACATGTTACATCCAAATGGGAAATAAATTCAGGGATTCTACTGTTTGGACATTTTATTCAATAAACAAAACTCAGTTGGACTTCTCAATATCAATGCTCACAGTGCACAAAAAACCATGGAATTACCTGCAGGATTCATTTGCTTCATGTCTTTTTGAAGCTGGCAAATCCATTCCACTCACCTAGGGCTGCAAAAACATGCAGAGCTCCTGTAACAAGTGATAGAAGGAAAGGGTGCTCAGCAATGCAAAGTCATGTTTACCATTTCTCTTGAACAGGCCAAGTTCTTATTTTGAGTAGAAGAGACAGAAACCTTCCCCAGTGTTCCAGGAGTAAGCTTTACCATTTCATGTTTCCCCAGATTATGCTAGCAATTTAAAATTTGTGATGGACTATTTGCAAATAGTTAAGTACATAGTTAATACACACTTTGAACTTAGAACTTTCATCTGTTGAACACAAAATTTGCCACATAAAAAAGTTGAGATACAATTTTTCTTCTGTCTTCCACAAGTTTTTTGCTGGAGATTTTGAATGAGTACCATGAACTCTTACCTCCTCACTCATCAAGTGTAGAAGAGATCAGTCAGCTTTCTGGTATCACTGTTTTCTTCATATATACCCTCTGTTCTGTTAATGAACTATTCAAATTACTAAGAGATTGTACTGTTTTCTTTATTAAAATTAGTAGTGATACATTTAAAATATATTTAATGTAAATCACATTGGAACACACAGCTCCCATTGAATTAATTGGAATATATTACAAAAAAATATACATTTCTACTCTGCATTTCATTAAAGAATTTTGTAGGTCTAATCAGCTTCAAATATACCTTTGCTTCAGCTCTTCATGAAATTAAAATAAAATGGTAACATACTACTCTTCTCTAATTACAATACTGATGTAAAATCAGCCATCAGCTCTAATGAGTTCAGTGAATCTAATGGAAAGGGTATTGTGAATTTTTTATATTATTAGCTGGGGAGAGAAGTAGTTGACACAAAGAAAGTTGATCTCTTACCACCTGAAGAAGAAAATGTGTGTTCCCTGTATTTTCCCCCTAAGTAAACATAACAGCAAAACTCTTGCTTTTAACTTAGATGCCTCTTTTTCTATAAAAATGATTGAACCATTTCTTTCTCCTACAGTTTAAAGTCTCTGCTTTGTGAGGTACCAAGCAGCATAGCAATGGAAAATTGCAGGTCTTCCATGAAATAACCCTTGCCCCGTACTATTTTGGCATTTTTCTTTAATACCAAGGTAAGCAGCACATTGATGACACTAACAGTTGAATAGATTTAAGAAATAAGAACAGGAGTACCATAGTTCTTATCTGATGCTTATCTCCTGCTACCAATTAGAAAGTTTCATCACCACATTCCCTGAATCTTTCAGGTCATTAATTGATATTGATAACACATAACTGCTCAGTGGATATCACAGAGCACATAAACATGGGGCTCAAAGCAACTCTGAGAAGTGACACAGTCACTTCTGCTCCAGTCCAAATCATCTACAAAAGTCTTGACAATCTGGTTCTAAATAACTCCTTAAATCTCCAAATGGAGATTTTCCAGTTCTGCTAAGCATTTTATTGTTGAGCTTAAATATACTTAATAAATGCAAGACTTATCAATGATCAGACTGAACCACAATGGCCACAGTTTAAATTCAGTACCAGAAAATGCTCTCTCTCTTAGCAGGACTCTTTGTACACTTGAAGATCACCACGACCTCCATCCAAGGGTTCTCTGTAAATTAACCAGTTTATTCAGTCTTTCTGCTGAAGTCACATTTTCTGTATGTCCAGTTTCTCTCTGCAGATTTTCTCCTGCATCTCCCTGGGAAGTCCGTGGGACCACAGTGGCAAACTGCAACAAACTGTCAACAAATATTTTTCGTATCACAAAAATGCACCAAAAAACACTGTGGAAATAATATCTGGTTCAGCTATTCTTGCCCATAAGGGACAGATACAAAGCTCTGCATAGACAAGTATGTGAAGCACTTCATCAACATTAATTTTTAACTTACTTTTATTAATTCACTTATTTAATTAGTGAATTAAATATTTAATTAGATACTAGGAAGTAAAGGAGAGTTGGGATCCAGGAAGCATGTTTTTGGATAACTTTCCATTTCAGGGAGTTCACATTCTGCCTACTGCAGCTTTTGGCACAACCAGGTATTTGTCAGGGATTCCAGGCTGTTCTTCGTACTGGACAAGACTCCCAGTGGGTACAAAGGGGTGGAAACAACCTACACATAAACAGAATTTACAAATGGGAGTTATCCCTTGAGATTATCACAACTCCAGAATAACTGTGGTGACAATGTCATGTTGTTCTCCTGAAGCAATGCACTTTTGCAAGAAATATAAAATGTATTTTAGCTTTTACTCAAGGTCTAATATTTGGAATCCAAGGCATCTGAAATTCATGTATACATTCATCACTTTGATTTTACTACTTCATTTATGAAGGTACACTTAGCTATGGATAAATTACCCATTATCTTTGGCTGAAAGCTTTGTATAACAAATTACGCCCAAACTAATATTTTTTCTTAAAATGCATCTACTTTTTCAACAACTGATTTTATGGCTGCCACTTTTTTCTAATAAGTGATTATCTGACCTTTTTGTAGAGATTTTCTTGTATTATATGTCTTTTTTATGACCATTTTTATGTTTATAATATATTCTTATCATAACATTAAAGGAAATCATTGTCATTTTGTAGCACAAGTACCCAATATTGAAATTAACTAGAGGCTGACAAAATACATATTCTTACACATCTCTCTATGGTGTGTGCAAAGCATCTCCCACTCATTTCTCAGATTCTGGCCATCTTCCCTTCTGCTTGGGGAAAATGCAGGGAAGGAGCTCCATGATCTGACAGATCACAGGTTTTCTGAGTTGCAGCCACCCTGGGACTTGCAGTGATGGCCTTCTGATGCAAAGCATAATAATGGCATCTTAAAAAAAAACCCTTTCTTAAAACCTGATACTGCTTCTCCTTCATCGCCTGGGAGATACAGGCAGTCAAATCCTTGTGTCTGCACAGGTCAGGTGCTCTCACTCCTCACAGCTTTAATCCCTTTTGCCTTCTTAGCTCTCTGGAGAAGGTCAAAACAAACAGTATTGACCCCAGGCATGCAAAATTTCAAAATCTCATTAGTTTCATTGTTTCAGCACTTGGAGATTTTCGTTAATTACCTTTCTATGCCTCTGGTGTCAGCAAGAAGTGTCCTGTGGGTTGCCCACAGCTTCAGTAGCTGACAGATCATCAAAGATATGCTTATAAAGCTAATACCATGGCATAATCCTGGCTTCCATGTCTCAAGTCACGTCTCAGTACCGCAGTTTTCAAATGTTCCGTTGTTCCAGTGTGCTGCAACTACCAGAACATTTTCAGTTTCAGTGAAAACAGTTCCTATGGCAATTGATTTAGGTTTGTATTTTATAGTTTTATTTTCATGATTCCTTATTAGTGCCGGATTTTCAGATATTCTTCTCAACTTCTTTGTTTCTTTCACTAGAACATTACTTTGCACCCAGACCTGTTTTCACAGCTGCACTGATGATGCAAAATGGCAGGTCTGTTCAGGAAAGTCAGAATGCCCTCACTGGGCAAGGGGAAGAGCAGGTGCCATACAGCTTCCCACAACCCTTCACCAACCAGAAGAAAAATTACCAATTAGATAAGCATATAGTAGTGGAGGACAGAGTGAAATGCTCGCAAACTTACTGGTCAAAGTTTTTGATGGCCACTCTCTCTAAAAACAGTTTCTCTGATACTATCTGTGTGATCACCTTGAACAAGTCACCTGAAATCTTCATTGTACACTATGTGGTTCATCTGCACACTGCTATATATGATTAAGGTGAATATGAACACTGAATCTTACAGGGGCTGTGCCTAGTATCGTACCCAAGTCAACAATTTTTTTATTTTGAATAAGTTTTAAAATGTCAGCTCTTTGTTATGTATAAGCATGGCTGTCAAAAATAGACATATATGGGATGTAAACTGCTAAGCAGAGCACATCAAGTATTTATGCAAACAGCAGCAGGCAATCCCATGTAAATCATGTTTTTTAACAGACGTGGTTTTTTTACTGACAATGAGGTTTTCCTTGAGTTTTTGGGAGAAGCTTAAGTCAGAAGATGCACCATAGCAGTGCCAAGGAGAAGTTGTCAGTCTAGTAATAAGGAGGATTTCACACAGTTACCAGACTTCCACTGACATGATGGTAGCTGGCAGCAAAAAGAGAAATAAATGAAAGTTAGGATAATTTCCTAACCCACATAGGTCGTGTTACAAGAGCACATCTGACTACACATTACTTGAAGCTGGTAGCTGTCACCAGATGAGAAGAAACATTATCCGCTAACACAAAAAGGGACTTGCAGGTCAGGATTTATAGACATTTTCTCTTTCATTTTACTACAAACTCATTTTGCAGTTTCATCCAAATCATAGTTTGCAGCACTTTAGGCTTACCCAGTGTCATAATCAAAATAGATGTGATGCATCACAGAGGAGCATTCATGCTTCTGTTAACAAAATTTGTAGAACCCTTGACCATCCTCCAAAGACAAATATTGTTTAAGAGTTCAATTTCAATACTTGTGGCAAAAGGCTTTACTCATGCAAGCGAAAAGATAGAAACTGAGTCTAGATGCAGAGTAAACATCAATCCATAAATACATTATGTAGGGGGGGGTTAGTTCTGTTCTTCACTATATTTAGAAGAAGTTACAAAAATCATATGTTCTTATGATGATGGAACACATGAATGTGACTTTTGAGGCTTAGGTCTAGCTATGTGTCAAAGGAGTCAAAAAACCAGGGTGTTTCTTATGTGAATAAATACAGCAGTGTAAAATTATCACGAAGTCCAAAGCAACTGGGTGAACTAATCAAGGAAGCTGGAAGAAAATGCCTTTCCTCTTTTGCTCACACGAAGCCACTCAGTTCTCCTCAGCAATTCAAACAGCCTCACCATTATCTCATGAAATCAACATCTTGGCCTTTCACACCTTTGCATGTAATGTGCTCACTCTTTTCACTTGATGATGTGAAGCAGTTTCCAGGCAAAAGTATGCAAACTTGAATTTTTCATTATTTGCCTGCAGGCTAAAAACTGAGACTGATAAATTATACGACTTGAAAAAAAACCCCAAACCTATTGTGTTTTTGCTATTTTTCAGGAATGTGGATTTAGTTTTGAGATTTTAAGTTTAATGTGTGAGAGAGATCACATGGTGTTGGCTGACTCAGTATTTTGAAACTACTTTGAAGAAGTAGTCCCAAGTAGGAGAAAAGTACATAAGAAACAGAATTATCATCAGAACTTTTAGAACTATTATGGGCTTTTAGAAAATATCAGACTATTTAAATATTTTTGAGGCTTTTGAGAAAAGTTCTGAGATGGCATCCTAATTTTACCAAGGAAAGACAACTTTGAGAGCTAATTCTAAATTCTGTTATTTATGGTTTTCAGAAAAGGTAAACCAATAAACAAGACATTATTGAGCACTGAGAATAATGAACAAGGCAATCCCAAACACGGTGACCAGTGACAAGATCTAAGGGAACATCATGAAGCTGTGTTGGGGAGGATTATGTTGGATATTAGAAAAATGTTCTACACCCAGAGGGTAGTTGGACATGGTAACAGGCTCCCCAGGGAAGTGGTCACAGCACCAGGCCTGACAGAGTTCAAAAAGTATTTGAACAATGATCTCAGGCACATGGTGTGATTCTTGGGGCTGTCCTGGGTAGGATGATCCTTGTGGGCCCCTTCCAACTCAGGACGTTCTGTGATTCTATGACAACTTACATATGAAGAAAGCTCTGTATGCACTCTTTTTATCAGGTAATAGTATGATCTGGATTTCCTTTTCACTGTAAAAGAACAGATCTGTATCCCCATCTTTACACGGTCTCTTACTAGTATTTTCAAAGTAAGCAGCATTTCTTTTAATCTTTTCCACATGATCTGCATTGAGATGAACCAAGTTTCCATAAACCCATGTATTTATATCACTGCATTGACAAAAAAATATTGAAAATCCTTTATATTAAGCTGGGAACAAAACTTTTGCCATAGAAATTGAAAGTTACGGTCTGAATTTCCCAGGATCTTGTTAAGTACTAGGAGGTAAGGAGAAAAAGCAGAGAAAAGTGAAAAAATATAAACAATATCTAGTATATAGAGGCAAATCAAAACAGAAACATTTTTTTCAGGAAAATTCAAGCACCAAGCTGAACTGGAATAAAGTACTTCTGTACAAAAAACAGAAAGCAGAGGAAAACCAGGTAACAAATAAATGCAAATGTGAAATAGGTAAAGAAAACAGAAACAACTTCAGCCAGACACAAGCATATCTGTCCCCACATTGCCCTCTAAGAAAGGGCCAAGTCCTTGGAGACAGTTCTCATCACACTACCACCATGTACGAGCAAATCTTTGCATTCAAAAGGAGTCTTTGGAAGCTGTCACTTGATGCTGTTCCCACATGGCAGATACCTAAAATATTTTCACTTACAGCCCAGGAAATCAGCCATCTGCCATACTCTACAGTCATCTGTATAGTGTGTGAACATGCTACAGATGTCCAGCAGATAAGCCAACACCTTAGCCTGACCCAGAGAGACCTCAGTGTCATATCCTGTGCACAGACACCACCTACAGCTGCTAGGGTGGACATACAATTATCTAGGGGCAGCCATCTGTTCCCTAGGACCAAAAACTAGAGATCAACTCACTGCTTTTGCATTGCACCTCATTTCATGGATTTCAAGGGTGGTGGTGAAGGAAAGAGCTTATTCTGCTGTAAAAAGTTGTCAGCATCTGGTACTCCAGGTGCTGAAAAAGTCCATGTTTTCAATATCTGTGCAAATCATTGGAGAACTACTTGACAAACAAGTGCCACTACTAAAATGAATGGTGTAGAAGTGATTAACTGGTCGCCAAATAGAATGAGTGAAGCATTCACTAAATGATACAGAGAACTAGCCCTACCTGAGAGGCACTGTAGATAAAATCAAAATAAATTATTTCCACTCGTCTTAAGGACCTTTCACAGCACATCTTTAGCACCCTAGAGAAACCCTTATTACAGCTGATTGTGTTCCAACTGTGGGGTGGAAGCTTGTGAGTTTATTCATACCCAGTTACTAAGAAAGGTGGAATCTTTAAATCAACCAAAACCCACTTGCCTAATGTCCTCTGCAGGGTAGTATAAGTATAGTGTACTTAACTAAACGATAAGGTGCTATAGTTAAAGGCTAATATGTCTGTATATTGAATATTTTATTCCAGTTCTATAGCATCACCTTGATGAAAAAGTCTTAGTGTCATTTAATGAGTACAATTTTTTCGAACATCATTTTTTTGAAAGATCCACTTACTCTGTCCCTTGACATACCATCTACAGAATCTACTAGCTGTTTCTGAACACTCAAAAAAAAAGGAGGGTGGCAGACAATCAAAACACACAGACTTGGTTAGCTTTGTACAGGCCACAAATGGTATTGTGCTGTAAGTCAAAGCAGCACACAGCAATTCTCAGATAAATCTACAAAACAGAGCTGAAGAGCTTATCTGTGTTATTTCTTCACCCTAAGGATCAACTGTCTTTCCTGACAGATTGCCCTCCAGTCTGTTCTTAAAGGCACTCTGACAGATTCCAGCATTCTCCTGGCAATCTATTTTGGCACTTCATTGCTTTATTAAAAGAATATTCCACATCCTGAAGTCAATTCCCTAGAAAAACAGCAGATGTAGAAAAGAATTTGATCTTCCTTCTTGTAGCTACTTTTTTTTTCAATTTTGAATTAGTGACCTGTGGGAAGATGAAAAAAAAAGGAAAAATGTAGGAAAGGAGAAATATGCAGTAAATTCTGTGACTTTATCTGGTCAATCTTACATCTGCATGATTCTACAGTTTATGTATATCCTGTTTTAATTTGTTTGTCATTCATACTCTTATTAAATGCAATACCCATACAAGCCACGTATCTGCAGTGGAGGCTGTGCCAGTACACCATGGGGTGTTATTACTTCATATATGTTAAGGGTAGTGCATTAGATTATATATGCCATAACACACTGTTTGCTTTACCACAACACCGTGACTCATGTTCAGCTTGTGAACCACTGCAACCCATAACCTTCTCTGCAGTGTTTCTGCATTGCCCTCACTCTGCATTCTGCATCTGTACATGACTATCCCTACCTACGTTTGCATCTCTCTTTGTTAAATTGCATTCTATTTCTTTCTAAATAATTCTTAAAAAAAAAAAATTAAGGAAAAAACTATAAACCTATCCTTCAAAAACTTTGAAATCCCTAGGAGCTCCAGGTTTAGTAAGCCCTTAAGTTTAAATCCTCCTCCAAAGATAAACTTTTGCAGTCCTTTCAGATTTTAGTCTCATATTCCAAACAGTCCTCCTTCAAAAAAGCTTGGGGAGGAGAAAAAAAGTTCCAAACTGATGATGTTGCATGTGTGTCATATGATTACTAAATTAAATATTCAGGCATGCTAGAACAATACTTATTAATTCAGTTATGAGAACTAATCTAAAAACAGAGCTATGTAGGCGAAGATATATTTTGTTCCACCCCCAAACTACATATAAAGTCTTTCCTGATATTTCTCAGTCAGACAGTCCATCCCTTGAAGCCAAAGAGAAAATGGTTATTTTCAAGCAGAATATGTGCTGATGCCGTATCTGTTTGAAAGCACAAGGAAAGTAAAAGCTCCAATTATGAAATCATGTAATGGACTTTTTTCATTCTTTTGCTGATTGGTCGCAGGTTGTAAAAGTAGCCCTTTGCAGACACCTTTCATCCAATTTAAGAATAATGCTTTTCTTTGGATGCCAAAAGGAGTGTGACTACTGAGTATGACCTCACTTTCAAATGAGGTGAAAAAAGAGAAAAGCTAATTATCAGTGTTGAACAAAGAACTATCCAATTATGGTCAAATTCTACATGAAAATGCCTTTTTTTCATTGAAATGTATTCAAAGAACAGGTGGGTAGGAGCTTTTTTAACATTTAAAGTGGTCTCTTAGGTGTTTACAAGCAATGCTATATTGAAGTTTGTTAGCAAATGGCCTAGGGCAGAAAACTGCAAGAAGGTAAAGAAGCTTGACAGTTATATAGGACTAAATATTTCAGAAATAAGCAAAATATTTTTTTAGACACACAAGATGTGTACAGAAAGCAAATTATACACTACATTTTTTATAATTTAAGTGTGTGGCTTCCCTGACAGTGAGGGACGAATGAATTCTTGGATCCCACTTCTGGTTTTTTCTACACAATTCTATGAGGTAACTCATATTCGTATTATTCCTCCACAACTCCTTTTCTGGTATTAGCAACATCAGTAGAAAGAGAACTACTGAGGAAACATTTATTACTCAGGCTACAAGTAGAGGAGCCCTGAATTCAGTGCAGACA
Organism: Platyrinchus mystaceus; assembly: GCA_035041135.1. Lineage (NCBI taxonomy): Eukaryota > Metazoa > Chordata > Aves > Passeriformes > Tyrannidae > Platyrinchus > Platyrinchus mystaceus. Next base: position 103,294,865 of record JAWWLV010000088.1, on the reverse strand, counting down.
AAACGCATGTAAATGGAAAACACTCCAGAATGGACCATAAAGTCTTGAACATTGGCTCCAGAAGTATCCTAGCAATGGCTCGTTTGTTTGAAGCTACTCATGATTTCTCT
>JAWWLV010000088.1:103273042-103294655 GCA_035041135.1 Platyrinchus mystaceus | reverse complement strand
GAGAACTACTGAGGAAACATTTATTACTCAGGCTACAAGTAGAGGAGCCCTGAATTCAGTGCAGACAAAACGCATGTGCTCCTGCATGTAAATGGAAAACACTCCAGAACGAACCATAAAGTCTTGAACATTGGCTCCAGAAGTATCCTAGCAATGGCTCGTTTGTTTGAAGCTACTCATGATTTCTCTTCAGTACAGTCTATCTCATTCAAAGGAATAAAATTATCCAGTGGATGGCTTGTTTAAGTGGATGACTTGGATGTGTAGAGGGAAACTGGGCCTAAAAGAAGCCTGAAATATCTGGATGTTTCTACTTAATATATGAGTAGTGAAAAATACAAGTTTTGTGTGCATGTAATTCCTGTTATCTCTCTGTTGAAGAAGATAAAAATCCGTCTTTGCTTGGAAAAAAAGTCTGTCTTTGCTCTCCTGCAGTATCATCAGGACTGCTGGTACGAGCAGTGTGCAGGTGAGCAGGTGCACACACTGGCAGGCTGTAGTGAAGAATAAACCTCAAATCAAATCAAATCTTTCCAACATATATCTAGAAGAGTAACGAGGATCACTGAAGTCCATTGCTTCCTGAACTTCCCAGAAGCTACGCTAAAAACTGTTGCCTTCAAGGTTAACTGAAAGTTACTGCAACAGCAATATTAATTTTGGGGACACCTTCCAGCACTTTGGCTTTATTTAAGACTGTCACACTGGAAGGGAGAAACATATTTGTTTTAAAAAAATAGTAAAAAGTAATCATGGTAGGGATGAAAAAAGCAATATTCTTGAGGCACAATGAAAGTTTTTGTTCCCTTAATGTATGCACCTTCTTAAAGATCCTTTGTTTTACAGACTTAAGAAAACAATGGAGATGGTACCACAGAGCCATGAAAATATTTCCATATTTTTAAGGGGTGCATGGAAGACAAAGCAGTTGTAATGTTAAATCCTGATAATTTAAAAGACGTTTCTCTATCATTATTATAACTCATAAAAAATGTATTGTTGCCATAACAACCGCCTCATCACATGTGAGACTGCCTGAAAAACTCAAGCTTTTTTTAATCAGTCAGATAAACGGGCCCAAACCAGAAAATAATTCACCAATACATTCCTGACACTTTCTGTCTTGTAAAATGAACTTTAATGCACACAATTATTTTTTAACAATTGTTATTAAACAAACAAACAAACAAAAAAGGAAAACCAAAAACCAAACCCAACCAACCAAAAAAAAAAAAAAATCACTGTTATCAAAACAGTCTAATGTATTCTATTTTTCCTCCTAGGCAGAAAATTTGTGTCACGGAGTGACAGCATTTCTTCAGATAGAATAGGGTCGATGAATGCATTCAATGTACATTTTCTTCACTGCCATCATTTTCCTGAGGCTCTACCATATATCATTTGAATAACACTCAACATAAATCCCAGATGGTGGCAGGACTTGCAAATGATCTAGTGTGGCAGGCTCTGCATACATGCAAGGATTCATTGAAGAGAATTGCATTTTAATGGCAGTAGAAGGTATGCCACCTGGCTCCAACTGATAAAAAGCCTACAGAAACGCAACCACACTTCGCATCCTAAGGGTCGGAGACAGATGGCTGAGTACAGGACCTGCTACTGAAGTTGTATAGTCCACGCAGAATCATACAGGAGAGCTGGACATACAGAAGGATGAGCAGCATGTTCCCACATCCTATGGCAGGCCATCCCTGCGCTGCTGCAAGACACAGGTGTCTGGAGAGACAGAAAGCAGTGCAGTCATGCTGCTCTTGGCTGCCCAGAAGTCATCTCTGCAGCAGTGGCCACTTAATTCCTATCTTGGACCTTCACAGAAAACAGTTTCCTCAGACTGTGACACACTTGGCTGAAGCCCCCAGCCTGAAGCAGCCATCAGAATTACTTACACCTGAAATCCCATTCCCAGGGAGCCTAACCATCAAGTTAGTAGATATGTGGGTTGGGTTTAGAACAAAAATTGCAGTTTTGGTGAACCAGGGGTTTAATTTACACCCTCCAAATGTTAGTCTTCACAAATTTACATTTTCCAGGAAACTCTTATTTTCTTGGATCTTTGTTTGTCAGCTCTCCTCTGCAACACAAATGCTGTTTAATGTGCTCCATTTTGTAATAAATGTAATGTATCCCTTCTTTCCATATGGGTATTTTCTTCAAATTTTGCTCATATTCAGTCTTAAGTCTTCTTAAGTGAAATTCAAGAAGTAATTACATTTTTATACCATATTTTCCTCTCATTTAAATATGATTAAATCCCATAGAAATCTTTATCTCTGTGCTTCTTTTGCTTTTTGTTTCCTGAACCTTTTTCCAGGATGTCCTGAAACTTCCTGAATGTTTCTTGTGCTCATACAGTCACTGGTGCTAAGTGCCCAAAGTAGCTTTATAAGTGGAAAGAATGCTGTGCACTATTTGTAATACAGTTCAGGCTTTAGCAGATATCCCTTATGAAGATAGAAAATACCAGCAATATATTTCTCCTTCAAATGAAATCCTATTCTGTTCTGCTACAACCTCTTTTTTTGCATACTTTTGCAGACTGTGCTAAATTGACCTCTAAAAAGGAGGAGAAGACAAGAAAACAGCACAGAGAATTTACATGGTTCAGAGGAATATATATCTGATGTCAGAGAATAGTGGATTAGAGAAATCACAGGTCTGATTCATTCTGGCAATTCCTGACTTTCCTCTGTTATTCTACAGAAATGCAAAAACAACTGGTAAAACGCTGGTCCTTGGCACATATCTGCCTCGCTGATAGCTCTCACCCACAGAGAGGGAGATTAGAAATTATTTTGGGAAAGGTTTATGAAAATGAGGAAGAGGAAAAAAAAGGAAATGTATTGGGTCTGGCTGAGCTGGAGTTCATTTCCCCACAGTAGCCCTCACTCACAGTGCTGTGCTTCACATTGGTAGCTAGAAGGGAGCAGGTAACACAGGGGTGTTTCGGCTACTGTTGAGCAGGACAGGCACAGCATCAGCACTGTAACATTCCTTCCTCAATAGAGGGCAAGATCCTGGGAGGAGACGCAAATTGGCCAGCTGACCCAAACTGACCAAAGGGATATTCCACACCATATGACATCAGCTCAGATGTAAAAGCTGAGGCAAGGAGCAGGAAAGCAGGCATTCATTGTCTCCAGTGGCTGCCTGCTGAGGAACCATCACCTGTGCTGAAGCCCTGCTTCTCGGGAGTGGCCGACCATCACTGCCCAAGGGAAGTAGAGAATAAACCGTGTTATCTTTCACTTTGCTTTTGCGCGCACAAGATTTCACTCGGCTTCTGCTTCAATAAACTGCCTTATCCCAACCCATGAGTTGTTTTCCACCTTACTCACTCCCCTGTCCAGCTGGGAAGGGGAGTGATAGAGTGGGTGGGTGGGCACCAGGCATCCAGCCAAGGTCAACCCACCACAGGAAGATAGGACAAAACCATGAGTGAACTCAACCCACAGGTTCAGGGAGAGAATAAAGGCAGAGAAAGGAACAAAGATGCTACCCTAAGCTGCCCATAGATCATTTCTCTCACGAGTCACTGCTAGAAAACCCATGCTGAGTCACGAACACTAATAGCAGTAATTTTAGGAGAGATGATTGTTTGCTAATTGAAATACTATGTGAAAGGTCCCTCAAAACACCAATTTGCTTTGGAAATATTTTAGGTCATACAAGAAGTACGCAAAACAATCTTCCCTAAAACCCAGCTGTCCATCAGTCAGTTCAGGATCACGAAGAATTAGCTGCTTATTTCCCCTATATTCCTATTAAAAGGTTATATATCCTAAACTCAGGACTAATGAGAGGAAAAACAATGACATTCAACCTCCATCCCCAAATGAATCTCTGCTAGAAGTTTTTCATGTTAAATGTCGAGATCCTTAAGCAACTGTATTTCAAATTCACACACAGGCATACTGTGCTTGCATATTTAACCATGTTTTCCTATACAAAACCTCTTTCTGTCTTACAGACTGAATCACTAGCTGAAATGTCCCCTCTGGCCACATTTAAAATCTTGATTATAATCCTTGATGAAACAGAGAAGTGAACAATCCTTGTATTTAATCATAATAAATTAAACTAATGAGCTTTCCTGGCAGATTTATTATTTTTCAAATGGATGAAGTGCCACTGACTGATCATACGCAAGCCAAAGAAAGTCTTGTATAAGGGGAAGGGGTAGGAAAAGGGCATGTAATATTTTACTTGAAAAGAGTGCATTCCTGATATGCTCCTAAGAACAACTGGGCTTGTACTTTTCCTTCACACTTGTATGAGGACTGGAGAGGAAGGGTCAAAGACAAAGTTCAGAGAGTCAACAATGAGGTGGAGAGATGCAGGATAGTGCCAGGAACTGTTTTAGCTAATAGCAGTCCTACTTGACACAAGGAGAGAGACTTTAGTTCTTTGCTGTTGCATTCACATAATGCAACATAGTGATTCTTTTGGCATCATTCTAAAATACATACTCCAAAATTGCATGTACTAATTTAAGACAATATATGCAAAAATGTAATATTGTCCACTTAAATCCAAGCAGAAGAACATTTCCTTTTTCACCAGGAAAAGCAGCTCTGGATGGAGTTTGGTCTTGACCCTGCAGAGCTGTTTCTCTGTAACAGGGGGACAAAGCCCGGATCCTGAGCTGAAAGCAGAATCAGATGGGAGAGCTTTTCTCCTTGAGCTTCTGGACTCTTTCAAGCTCTGCCTGAACAAAAAGTATGCTCTCTCTTCACGCTTGTCTCAGGGCTGTACTAATGTTGGCTGATAGCAGAACTAGAGAAGGCACCCCCAGTGTGAGGTGACAGTGGAAGAGAGCTGTGACCATGCCTGAACTTTGATGAGCAGTAGTTAGCAACAGGACTGCAGATGGTGCAGCAATAAAGATAAAAAAAAGTTCAAGGCATGAAAGGACATAAAAATTTCCATGTCTAAATAATATTAATTTGCCTTTGTAATTCTTTCTCCTTTCCTTTTTCTCCTGATAGTCAGATAAAATGTGGGAGGCCAATTGTCTGCAAGGGGAACTCTGCAGCCACCAACAGGGTGAATTTAGTCACTGCTTGAGGGGAATCACAGGTTTGAGTCAATTACTGCAAACTTTCTACACACCACATGCTTGTTTCTTTACTCAGATAGAGAACTATTTTGAAATGCAATTCTCCAGCTTTTTTTTCACACCTCTTTCTGATGTGCTTTTAACAAAACAGAAGAAGGAAAATGCTGAATGTTTATACTTCTGAAATTGGGATTGTCATACTCAGTCACTTTTTACCACACAGCACCGGTCCAGGGACATGGTTAAACTTTGTAGACATGCCTTTCAAAGACCATTTGAGTTGCAGGCACCTTGTTAAAAGAAATGAGTAATGTTGTCTTCTATTGCAGATAGAAGTTTTTCCAGACACTGGCCGCAAACGGGCATCAAAGAATTTCTGGTCCAGTGGAGCCCTCACAACCATGATCAATATATCAACTGGATACTGCTCAGCAGGGCAGTATCTGCAATTATTTTCCTCTTCTCACCTCATGAAATAACAAGTGAGAAAAATCTTCCATCCAAAAGCAAACCAAGACACAGAGATATACTGTAAAAGTGACGGTGAGAAAGCTGGGTAGCTGCTTCATTACTGGGTTACTGGCTACCAGTATTACACTGACATTCCCACAGCAAAAACCAAACAAGCTCTGGCTACTAACATTCATTTTTCTTCCTCCTGAAAGCCTCTCTCTAAAGTGGTAATCCTCTGATAACTGCTGCTGGATTCCCCCTAAGAAATGGATAAAATGGGGCTCCCAGCACACTGTGCAAAGGCAAGCACAACAGAAAGAGAAGTGATATTAAATTCCACAGCATTCTAAATTTCCTTTTGCCTAGGTTTGCTGCTTCTGGGTGACTGCGGATTTAGTGTAGCATACATGGAGAATTTAATTAAGGAGGGCCAATGGAAGCAAACCTTTTTCTTCCCAGCACCTGTACTCTGACTTCTTCAGTTTTAGAAGCTTGCATGGTTACTGCAGAAAGCAGTTATACAGAATAGCAAATCTTAATTGTTCTTCATTCTTAAACCATTTGGTTACATCTGGTAAATATTGTGCCCTTAAGTCATTTAATAATTCAGCTTTTCCACTTTGAAATTATATTACTGCTATATGAAAGGTTACCTGGAGGGACAATTCTAATTACTGAATAAATACTGCATAAAAATATTCAAAATTATTTCCAAACATTTGTCAATCCCAGCTTCAATAATATTGTTTTAGAAGGATAGTTTAATTTCAGTGTGCCCATTTAACTTCATTTCTATTTCTGATTTAAATGCTAGCCTACTCCAGTTGTGGATTCCTGGATATTTTGGAAACAGGTGGCTGTTAAACTAAGTTCTGGTTGAGAGGATAGTATTAATCAATATACTGCAATTTGCAAGACACTTAAGACTTGAATCCCCCATTAAATCCAAATCTACCCTCACAAGACACTAATTATGGAAATGTATTCATATATTTCAGTGATATTAGTTACACATCTACATCTGCCTCAGACAGAAAATGAAAAAATACTGCTGTGGGTTAAACATGGAGCTGTTAGGCACAAGAGAACGTAGATGCAGCCCCAGGCTACCACCTATTACAACAGAATTTTATTTCTATACACTTATAATTCTTCCATAGTTGTTAGATTATTTCCAAATACAGTCATGGAACAGAAACAGATGAAAATCAGAAGTTAGTTGTAATCTTTCAGTATAAAAAACCTCAGATTTTTACACTGATTACAGTCCCAGACTGAGCCAATATTCATTTGGAGTCACTAAACTATACTCTCCATCATTTTACATGCTGTTATTTTGTGCAATAAAAAGCATAGAAAGCACAGCAATATCTGTCAAGAGTATTGGCAAAAATAGGGCACTCGATTTCAACAATTTTTCTAGTTATATTATAAAAAATTGTCCTATTACTATACCTATAATAAATAAGCTTTGCAAGGATTTGAAAAAAAATGATATTATGGTCATGCAGATTAATAATGCTTGGGGTATCTAAATGGGAGAATAATATCTAAGGTAAGCAAAGCCTTCTAAAGCCTTCCCTTACAAACTACAGTCATACGCTAAAGACAGTGCAAAGTTCAGCAAAGCCAGCTGGAAGACTTCTGTGAGCCTGAGGAAGGATTGATCAGACCATGACAAAAGCACTTCAGTCAAACAAAAATGAAGCTTACATTCACTCAGTATTGGGACATCACTGGTTCAAAAGATAAAGAGGTTTTCTGTCTTCTAAAAAAGTACATCTGCCTTGAAGGTGTGATGTAAAAACCCTTACAAGTGGATGAATCAAAATGGATTTCACTACCTATCGGGTCACACACAACCCAAGCCCCTTGACTCCCACCAGATTTAGTGTCTGTTCCAAATAACGAGGCATTTTCCTGTTTAAATTGCTAAGGCTTTACTTTTAGCACTGCAACAATATGGGTTGGTTTAGGTGGAGCTAAATTTCTCCACAGGAAAGAAGAGCTGCTACAGCTTGAAGCCCCTCACACAAAAAAAAAAAGGGGGAAAAAAGCCACTTTGACAGCGGGCATGAACTATTTCAAAGTAAAAGGCAAATATTTGGCAAGGTTATAATAGACTCAGATAGACTTCTCCAAATGAATACCGTGTGCAGCCCTAATGGCAGCAGTATTCTGCTGTAATGAATATATCTATTTCTTCAGGCCTGGAATAGGGGTGCTGGTCTCAAGTCAAGGTCTCACATGGGGTTTACAACCACTCCCAGCGGATGTCCATGACAAAGATAAGCAGAGCTCTAACACAGGTAGAAGCACAGAATCCAACACCTAGCCTTATTTTTGTTACATTTCTTAATAAAAGAGGTTATATGTGAGGATAGCCTGCTGCTTTTCTGCTTTTTTGCTCAACCATTAAGCTGCACAGCCCTTGGTCTGTCTGGTTTACTGGCCTTAGAATGTGCTATTGGAAAGTACTTTATTTATTTCCCATGATCACTCTATGATGACCTCATCAGCTGAGGCAGATTTGAGCTTTCATTTAAAACAAACAAACAAAAACAAACAAACAAAAACAAACAAAACCAAACAAAAACAACACAGACAAAAGGGACATGTCTACATCATTTGTCTCTGAATTGAAATTCTCTGAAGTGATTTGATGTTGTTGAACTTCCTGGTCAAAGAATGGACTTTTCCTGAGGTATCCCTACTGCCCGTTCTGAATATCACAAGAGAGGCTACAGGGGAGCAGGAGTTCTCTCAATAAATCTTTGCAGAAGCCCCAGGTGACCAGAACACAACTTGAAATGGTCATAGCCACTTCTTCCTCAACATGCCTTCTAATACCATCCTCTCCAAAGTAAGAGGTAGAGAAGGAGTTAAAAACCCTCAGCCACCAGGAACTTCTTGATGGAAAGTCCATCTAGTTTTGCAGGCATGAGAGAAGCCAAAACTTGGACCTCCTGAGGCTAATCACCATTTGAAACTACACTGCAAAGTTTTCACTGCTTTAAGACTTCACCTAGGAAAATAAAAAATTATAGGGAATGAGGGTGAATGGTGCACTTCACTACCTGAGCAGTTTTGGAAGAGAGCACTGCTGGCACCAAAATCATCTTGTTTTATTGTGATGTTGCTTTCACCTAGGTGGGTAAATGTTCAGCTTCCAGCTTTGGGACAAATATCATCTCACTTGTGAGCTTCTTTGTCTTCCAAACAAAGCTTTGAATTTTTTCCTAAAGAATTTCAGCCTGATAGATATTGGCAGTGGAAGGTGTGTTAAATAATTCATGAAGAGAAGGATGGACACAAGAAGTGTCAGCTTTCCTTTTTATACCCTTTTCCCCTGCAGCCTTTGAAACATATTTTATGCAGTTTCTTTATAATTCATACAAATATAAAAAGGCTAACCCTTCACATTAGGCTCTCATGAATACACTGTGCAAATTCATATGCAAAGCAGATGTAACCCTCAGGCAATTGGCACATGCCCAGCTGCAAAAGAGGTACCACCAAGTCAGGCAGCATTTTGTTGTTTCTGGCGATCCCCTGAATTTAAGTCAAGAATGAAACAAAACGGAACAGACAAAGACAGTATATTTTACACTCCTTTACGCCAAAAGTACAAGCACAGATCAACATTCTCTTTCTACCCTTGTGGGATTTTTAGCTGTCTCCAGGGTAAATAAATAGGCTGTTACTTTTGTTCCTTCTCTTAGAAAATATCCTCAGTTCTGTCAATGATTTGAAAGTACTGGAGTAGTAAATACTTTTTCATCAAAAAACTGATTCCATATGTACAACAAACATCCTTTATTTCAAACACACATATGTTTGCATTGCTTGCTCAGAGCTGGACTATGACTAAAACAAATGGATTATCTCATTCAGAAAAATCTTCTTTCTAGCCATACATCTTGGCATAATATATTTTGACAAATACCTTACTAGGAACTTGCCATAACACTAGTGTCAATATGAAACTGAAGAGAAGTATCTTAAAGTGTTTGCTCCAGCATGATCCAAAGCCAATTGAAACTTCTGGAAAGACTTTCACAGTCTTGCCTGAACTTAGTCCTTTAATCCCTTCCAGAATCACAGTTTACCATTTATTGATACTCCTACCTAAATAAAGTTGAAATATTTGTGCATCAAAGAACAACTAGTCTGAGAAAAGCAAGAACAAAAAATATTTTCAAAGTAGAGTTTCCACTGAAAATTTAATATTAATATTCTACCACTAGGCTAAAACACCAGAGAAAACAGCATATTATAACCCTGAATGGAGACATAAGACATGCATTAAAATCTTAATTAAAGTGCATTCTGCATAACAGCAAGTCTTGGCAGTGCAAGTCATCTACAAACACTCTGAAATGCATTTGAGATTTGAAAAGAGCAGACACAATTCTTTAAAGTTTATATATATATTTAATTTATCTCAAGAGATAAGAAGGAAATTTAATAGTATTCAAATTGCCCAACATTTTAAGGTTTCCTGAAATTACACACACATCATATAATCTGGTCCTTATAAACATTATTATTTATCCTACCCAAAGCTATCAGGCTATCTAGAGGGAGGCCCCAGTAAACTGCTGCTGTTACAGATGTAGACAAGCCACAGCTTTTTCCAGAAGGGCTTAACACTTGTAGCTCTGATCCAACAAATGCTCTCCACCATAATCTCTTTGGCATTAATAATTTATTATACTTAATGAGACTTCTAACATTCAGAAAATTAGACAAGTCGTTATGTCTTCAAAGGCTCATTTCCTGCCAGGCAAAAGTAAGAAAGCAGCAGACACACGGTAGAGGAATGATCGTTCTGGCCTAGACAAACAGCTCACTAATTCTTTTTTCAAAGGTATGAATTAATCATCTCCAGTTACCTCTTATGAAGCCATTGCTACTTAGTTTTTATATATAACTGTGTGTCTTAAATCTCTATTTTCATGTTTTGCACAACTGTCAACTAGGTGATTTCAGGCTCTGTTAAGGTCTGTTTGTCTGATAGGCTTTTTAAAAGCTTAAAGGAGTTAATTTCCTCTCAGGTTGCTCTTCAGCATTGAGCCTAACTTAAAAACAGTAAAATCACTCTTTTCTCTCTTAAAACATCCTTCATTCATTTCTTTGTCAGCAGAAATTCTATTTCCTTTTTACAAATATTTTTGTTTACTGTCACCATGACAGTCAGTTCCAGCAGCAGAAAAAATATGGTCCTTCACCTCTTCCAGTGCTTCTTCTCTTCCTTTGGATCTCATATGCACCAGACTGGAGCTACACTTAAAGGGTCTTTACCAAAAGAGGCTACCCCAGGCAACTTTCCTGGGTAAGGCTGACTGGTTCTGATTAAAACCCCAGATTCAGACACGCTTGGAACATTGCTCCTGCTTGAGCCAACTCATCTGTCACACATAGGCAGAAGAGGAAGTTGTCCTTGCCATATAAGAAGAGCTATTGCACCCTTGTGAAGAAATTTTAGGAGCAAGGAAATATTCTACCAGAGTCAACCCCTGTTTCTAAACCTTGACACTATGTGGATATAATTAGTAACATAAATTTTCTTCTGGGTCCAAAAGCAGGTGCTGCTAAAGGCTGGCAAAGCAGCAAGCAGAGGTGCTGCAGAGTGCTCTCTTGACTTCAGATCTCTCTTCCTTTGTTAAAACAGCAAACTGGAGTCATTCAAAACACTGACAAAGCTGAGATGCAAAAGCTTCCGAAACATGTATAAAAGCAGCAAAGCACCCTTCCAGGAGAGAGGTCAAAAAAATGTCAGCAAAGGACATTGCAGGTGCTAACTTGGTTTTGTACATATTATTCCCATATTCATCTGCAAGGATGCTAAATCAGCCTGTGCACTCATTATGTTGTCTGTGTTTGGTTATAGTTTTATTTTAGAGTGAAGCATACTCAATAAACCAGATAAAAGTAAGTAATGAGAAAAAATGGGAAGATACTAAACCAGGGTTGAGGTCAGCAAAGAACAGATGCCAAGGTAGGCCAGATGTAGAAATAATAGGATATAGATTTAAATTTTGGAAACTGAGTATGGTAGGATTAAATAATGCAGATGGATGTAACTTTCTAGTGTGTGGATCTTAGATTTTCAGTCCTTTCTTATCTCCAAAAGACATTAATTTCCAGAGTCTGATCTGTTTTCCACCTTTCCATTCAAATATGACAGATCCAGATCTCACTTCTTTAGGTGTAGGAGCAGTCAATATGAAAGGAGCAAAGAGGAGATGAAAACAGTCTTCACCTACTGTTGAGGCTAAATATTTGCTCAAAACTGGACCCTCTTTCCTTTGGAGAAAGAGACTGCAACCAAGATACTGGATTCATCTTGTTTCTTTAGGTTCTTGCACTGCTCCAAGACAGTACAAGTGTGAGCATAATTAGGGAAGACCTGTTGAGTCACCAACTTTTGTGACCAGCTTAGAATCAGTGCTAGATTCCTCTTCCTTTTTCCTTTGGGAGTAAGGGAGGGGATTTAGCATCTGGGATTATTTTCTTGTGCTATGATTTTTTTAACTACTGCCTTTGCAATGTACCAAAAAGAATATGAGTGCCAATGCTTCTTGGGGTTTCTTCTGCATTTACCTTTTCTCATTAGAATTTATCTTAATAATCACACATTACTCCAAAGCAGCACAAACGTGTCCTTGTTTCTGTCAGAAATATTGCGCTTAGTATGCAAAGTTGTTTTTAATCTTCGGATTGGTCTGCATACATATACACGGCGCCTTACAGCATTGTTTTTGCAGCCTTAATGGGGAAAATGAAAGCGCTGGGGCAAAGTAATTGGATTTCAGCTGAGAAGCAGCATTTGAATGAAATCAATAAAGATTCTGTCATCTAATATTTTAAGTTTGGTACAATGTGTATACTGCAGGTCAGTGTAAATTCATTAAAAAGATCAATGCGATGAAATTTGTCTTGGGTGCCTTGAAATATCCTAGGGTGATTTGAGAGAAAGTTGCCAAGGAAACAAGAGATGCAACTCAGAGAAACATTTAGGTGTTTTAAGTTAATGTCTGAATTCTACTGAGTTTCTAAGATAGCATACTATAGGAAGTTGTCATGGAAACAAAATTAAACAAATGGTTAATGAATAGCCTAGCTGGGCAATTACTGCAGGTGGCTGTGTCAAACAGTTTGGACTAGAACACCCTTAAAAATGAGAACTCTCCACAGGTTCTTGATTGTTGTTTTTTACACCAGATAAAAAAAGGGAAATGGTGCTTAGGCACCAAAATGGCAGATGCATTAGCAAAACTGCTGACAGATAGATGTCTTTATAGCTGGGTTAATTTTGGATAATATAAATCATAACTCCTTAACGAGCATCTAGAAGCTCTGCTATAAGTAGTAAAGTTGCTTTGAATTTCAGATATACTTCCTGTATTATTGTTCATATCAAATTAAGCATTTTAATTAGAGATACTTTTAAAACTCAATTTGTGTTTTGATTGGTGTCTTTTCTCTGCCAAAGGCTTTTTTTTGTGGTGATGTTTTGGCTTTACTTTTTTACCCTGGGTTTAGTCCCTTGTCTACTTTTCTTCTTATTTAAATACCTGTAACAGAACATAACAGTCATTTTCCAGGATCATGCAAGTATCAACGTTTTCCTTCCTTTATTATTCTGTTTCAGCTCCTCAATTTCCTCTCTCATTATGTTGGAGGCATTTCTTAGCATGTGTTACATTTCTTACAGTGCTTTGGGCTCTCTGCACTAACGGCAAAACTCATAACTTTCCATCAAATTCAAAGGAGAAATCTAAGAACATATACAGTACTATGCAATCCATTCTTTTTTAATGCATTGAGGAAACAATGGCATTGGCACTCTCAGGGAGATTAGCTGATACAGACACCATAACTGAGTGTGCAGAAGGCATTTAATTCTGTTATATACAGATATATATATACATACACATGTAGATATACATATACACACATATATACACATTTATTACATATAAATACACACACATATACACATATATCTACACATACCCATATATACAGACATACATATACACATTTCATTCTGTTATATGCAGACAGACTACATCTAATGTATAGATAAGACAGACAATATAACACTTCTACATGAAAATTCCTTTCACAAAGCTATTCAAAATTCACAATAATTTTACTTTCCCCATGAAATCCTGGGTTTAGCCCTCAAATACTTGTTCCTGGGAAGTATTTCCTATCTAACACTCATACTAAGAACATCATGCTATTTAATTTGTTAAAAGCTTCTGGCCATTATGTTCTAGAATCAGCCTGTCACTTGTTAAAAATAACAGCTTTTTGAGATGTTTCACAAACAGTTTTGTCTGCCTTAAATAGCAAGGAATTGAGATGCCAAATACTGGATGACAACATTTGTAGATACCTAACCATTTTAAGTTACAGCTACAGTTATAAAATTTAAATTTACATTATGTCATTTCTCCCAACTACACACACACAAATTGTACATTTTGAAGCGTATCTGTGCTTGCACAGGAATGAGGCTAAAGAAAGCTTGTGTCATTTGCTTGGCCATTAGACATGCTCTGCACTTTAATGAGGTTTAGCTCTTTCATGAACATACAAAAATCTTTCCTTTGACCCTTTCACGCCCCCCTCAACATGTACCCTAAGGGTGACACAAGTTGGTGGAGTATCTATACACTCTGGTCCTGTTTGCCCCCTGCCTGCTGCCCCAGGTTGCTCCTCATTCAGTGCAGCTGTACCAATGGTGAACAGGAGAAAAAATAGGAAATCCAATCCAAAAATACAAAATTTCGAGCCCAGGAAGACTTCTCTGATTTGTTGTGGGGTTGGTTTTGGGTTTTCTTTGACCTAAAGAGAGGGAATATAAGATAGAGTGTTACTGTCATATTTGTCTTCATGTCAGCTTCACAAGGTGCAGATGGATGATTGGATAGAAGAAAAAGGAGAATCCAACTCTCACAATCTCATTAAAAGTTTCGAAATTTCAGCACTTCCCCAGAAGTCTGAAAAATTATTTCCAGGAGAATCTTAGCTTTTGTGTAAGCATCTAGACTTCATGGTCATGTAGAAAAGATGCTTAAAAGGTTTAGAAAGAGAGGACAAAGAGACTAAGACCTGTATAGGATTTTTGTATGCTTTTTAAAACATCTACGTATTTTTGAGAGGCTTAAATCATAATACATGAATGATTGGAACTGGTCAAGAATCAAGACTGTAAATATGAATCACATTTACCATGAATGCATGCCCTTGGAAACAACATACAATTTCTTTTTCCGTCAATCCTCCTAGTAGAAAAACTAAATAGAACTAGGATTTCACCAAGCACCAGATGCTGTCCCTGAGCTGTGAAGGGTACAGTAAGATAAAGAGAGGAAAAATAATTCATTGTCATTCACAACGTGGTAGTTAAGACTACCTTGCCCTTAAATGTATTTTGCAACCTGTATGATTTTGTAATTGTACAGCTTTGTGCTAAAGATAATAAAATAACCTTGAGTTGTGCTTCATAGCAACACAATCAATTAACTACTTACATATGGACAAACACTTGAATATATTGTATTGCTTCTGGATGCTATGCTATATTTCTCTCACAGACTGCATTCAATTAACTCAAGGCTGTTGCTAGTTCCTGAGCACGCTGCAGAATAAAGTCCTTCACAGAAAGGACATTTGCCTCTTGTGCATCAAGATATTAAAACTTTAAACTTGAATGAATCCTCGAAAAGTTTAATTTCAACGCTATTTGTGCTATAAAGTCTCTTTGGAAGGCCTGTTGTAGTTTAAGGCAGCTGAGGAAGCAAATCAGACTCTGGCTTATTGCTCACTGCCCAAGGATGGTGTAGTCAGCTGGATAAAAGCAAAAATGCGTCTTTGTTTTCCAGGTTTGCTATCCAGTCAAATGCCAGATATTCTCTGGAGGTTTTTTTTATAGCGTTTATTAGAAGTTATTAAGTTTCTGAGATCATGAGTAAAGGGGCATGGGAAACCTTTCAGTTAGTTTTTCCTGTCTTCTCTACTATTTGTATGAATGAGCAAGAAAAACTAAAGTGTTCTGTTTTAACATCAGTATTTGCCCAGTAACGGATTTTGCTTGATGTTCTGCAAATACAAGCTGAAGAGATATTGAAGCTATGGAAATCCTGGGGTACACAGTTATGCTACTTTATTAATTGTCAGTCCTTCTTAAATGCTCATATGGGTTTATGCAAGATTCAGTGGCATCACTGGGTTTTCTTGCATGACCAGTGCTACTAGATTCACTCAGGGGTGATGAATTGTGCTTTACCTAACTAATACAGTGATCACTGCAGACTTTGACTATTCACAAAAGGCTATTTGCATCCCTAAAAAAACACTCATGCTGAAATATGTACAGAAATGTAATGCTTGTACCTGTGAAATTTGCAGCAGCTCTATGAAGAAAAAGGCAAAACTCCTCAAATGATTCTTTATGAATGATCTTTGCAACTGTAAATGTGAAAATTGAACCTTAAAAAAATTCAACAGTCCATTTTCAATTAACATAACTTTCAAAATAAACAAGTTTGTGCACTTTTTATTCTTGAAAAATGCAACTGAACCAAGAAGAGAGGCCAGAGCTGTCTTCCCAGGAGAAGTCTGTTAAATAATTAATGTAAACCCCAATAACTTTCAGGCACTTCAAACCAGGCACAAATTACAGAAAACTCACAGTAGTTAGTCAGTACATCAGAACCAGGGATTCAGGCCATTTTTATTCACTTGTGCAACTCAAGGCAATTTGTTTCTCACTGAAGTGCTGTTTACACAAAGCATCCATAGCTGAGAAACACTTTAAACATCTTGTGTATGGAAATCCCCATTAGGAAACGTAGACTGTGATATGGCAATTTAAAAAATAAATTAAATCCAGACATGACCCCTCTCAAAGGCAGAGCAAAGGAAGGTTTCCCAGTGCTTTGGGGAAAATCCTCCTAATGCTTACATCCTCTTTCAGAGGTTTCCAAGTCTCTTCTAATCTGCAGACCTCCCCACATCTGCACAATATGGACTCATGGATAAATTTAAGCCTATGGCCAAAAGACTCACAAAAGCGTGAAGATTGGTCACTTGTTTAGCACTAAGACAACAGTTTCGCACTGCAGGATGTGAGGGTGCATACCCCTGAGCCAAGTCTGGCAAAGTCAGCACAGTCTGGTCTCGGTGAACGCTGGAGAGAGCACAGAGGCAAGGCTGTTAAATGCTGGTTGACACTTGCTGGGGGCTGCAACATGTGGGGTGGACACCTCCAGCAGTGACATCAGCTTCTCCTCCAGCTGACAAACCAGGCCACCTGGTCTCAAACCCATCTGGTGCAGGGTCTGCTAACCCTGACTTTGGCATCCTTCTTTCCAGGTGGAGAAATCCCAACGTGAGCCATTCCCTGGGTCAGATTGGGCACAGCAGGCTGCATTGCTGAGTCAGACCACCTTTCAGCAGAGACCTTGGCTTTAGCCTATGCCCTTCGCTGGGCCAGCAGATATCTGTCCAGAGCTCAGAAAAGCCAAGGTGAAAAGTTTAAGTGTGCTGCTGACAGAGAGATTTGTACTAAAATGTAGATGGGAGCCTGAGTTAAGCCTGTGGTGAAGACGTGCTCTCAGTCTAGATATTCCATCACGAGACTGGCAGATACAACATGCATCAATGTGCATTTACTGTCCTAAATCACACTGTTGCGAGTGTCAGGAAAGAAAAACCAATAAAACGGAGAGGTAAGGACAAAACATGACGAGTGAAAATACATATGGGCATCCCTAAGCACATGTGCCCACCCCACACGTACACTTCGTGGTGTAATTGCATTTCCCATGATAACACCTTCAGGGACATAGCTCAGTTTCAGCCATGAAATATAGATCCAATATTTTGAGTACGTGATACATTTCAACTGGCCGCTCACCAGTTGATAGTTTGGGGATGAAGGAAACACTTTCATTCATTTCACTGAGGGTAATCATGGTGTGCAAAGCCGCTGATGAAAATGATAACCTGAAAGAGGGCCAGAAGTGAGAGAAAACCTCTCTGCTCGCTCCTGCTTCTACTCACTTCCCACTCCTCGGCTCTGGATTCCTTAACCTTTGCCACAACTTGCTGATAAATAGTCTGGGCTAAAATTAGATATATAGCAAAGGGTAGGCGTTACCATCTGCTGCATGTTGTTAATTCTTGATGGCCTGATAACATCTATTTTTGATGTTCTTTATTAGGTTTCTGGGGAGGAGACTAGAGGGATAGGGCTCTAGTGCCACCATCAGTGGTTTTCAGTATTTGCTGCTTTTCTTCAGTTTACAACCACCTTTGCCATAACAGAGGGGATTTAGAAGAACGTGCTAGGTAAGACAGGAGACCATGGGTACACACACAATAAATGAACTGTCAGTGGCTTCTGGATCTGCTTTCAGTCCGTTCAGCAGCCAGCACGTCTTCTTTCATGCAACTGTGGACCGTTTTCTCTGCTGTGATCTTTTTGTTGTTGTTGAAAGCAATAGTCAGAGCAGAACTGAGCAATACTAAATTGTCCATCCACCTTGGTTCTCTGGCAAGACAAAACCTCTTCCAAATACTAAGCATGTTTAAAAACCTATGCACACTGGAAACATAAGCTTAGACTGGCAATGAGTGACTGACGGCTATGTTACATGTTAAGCAAAATAAAGTTCCCAAGCAAAATAAGTATTACTCTGTTCTATTAATTGCCTGGGAAAGTACCAACTGTACCTACTAAGCATTTTTATTGCTTAGAGCTAAAGAAATACAATACTCTCATTTCAGCTAGATTCTCAAGGTGACTATATTTTGTGACATTCAAAATCATGTGAGAGCATAAATAGATCTCAAGCAAATCTAAGTGTGGCATGACCCGAGATCAGTTGCTGTGACCACCACAATGTACCGCAGCATTGTCTAATAGAACATCATTAAATTACATTATTTTAGACATTATCCTTCATTGCAATGCTTCTCCTTTTTCTCATCTGGTTCTGATCCCTTCATTTTCATTCTCTGCCTACAGCCATGCTCCCAAAGATGGAGTAAGTAAGGCAGAAAAGCATACATGACTCTCAGCCTCTTTTCTTCATCATAGGTCAAATTTTCAAGAAATAAGTGAAAATCTCATGAAGTATTTTAAAGGTTAGTAGTGGAGGCTATCTTTTTTAATACAAGTTTGGCATGCATTGTAAGTCTTCAGGAATAGGAATCCTAACCTTTATACAGACCCTCTTTTTTTCAGTTCAGATTTCACGTAGACTTCTTACTTTTATCATGAAGATCCTCATAAAAGTTCCCTCATTGCATGCTACCAGTCATCTCTTGTTGGTCATACTCAACAATTTCCTTTCTTCTCCTAGGTGCCAGAGATTCGGTCTGACACCGGCCGCAACAATTAAGTGCTTCCTCCTCTAATGAACCAGATGATGCAGCAGTCCAGCTCTTAGTCCCGTTGAGCCGCTGTCCTGGCTGCATGCCTGTGCCATCCTGGCCCATCTGCCCAAAGCCCTTCCTGAGAAGGCTTAGTTGTGTTCTTCCACCTGCATGAAACAGACAACCAACCAAGCACTGCTATCAGGACTGGCAAGTGTATTTGTTTTCAGCATCTCTGCGGTGAGTCAGTGAGACAGATGCACTGTTGAGGGCTAGAAAAGTCACATTGCCTTTTTATGAATAGCTGAGATATTCAAAACTGCAAAACAGCTTCCCAGAGGAGGCGAATGCATCCCAACCTGAGACAACTCAGGCCCTCCTTGAAGGCTCGCTGTCTGGAAACATTAGGAGGTAAGAAATATCAACATGTAAATGTCAAAGAAGAGAGTTACTACTCACAAGTGATACAGTAAAGATCCCCATCCAGGGGGAAAACTGTATCTGATATTAAGCTCTCCCCAGACACAGGGCTCTCCTAAGTAGAGATGGAATACTTGTTAACTGGAGTAGATAAATGCATTGGCTGCTTTTAGAAAGCCTCCTGAATTATTTGCCTTTTTCAATCTAAAGAGATTTATATCTCAACATGAGCAAGCTATACTAAGACAAGTAGGAAAAAGGGAATGCCTGCAGGTGAAAGTGTTACCATAAAAGAAAAAGCACAGCTCCAACACACCATGTGACTTGGAAGCAAGAATTGCTACTTAGCTCAATATTTCTAAAACTGTGGTCTGTGATGTTTCTAAGGGTCAATAAAAGATACAAAAGATGTTAAAAATGTTATGATCACAGTAGAAGCTGTAGTTCATTTCTAAAAGATGTGGGTTACGAATGTGGATTATAACATGAGGCTACAATGCTCACAAGATGAGGAACTGCAAATACTCTTAACTTCTAACAGCAGCTCAGTTCCTTCAAGGCAAAGGATTAGTTAAAAACACATGAAGCTGGCAATTATGGTTTGGTTTGATGCCCCTGTAAGACATGGAAGTAGCTGTGTCTGATGCAGTGAGTAAAAATGCTGGGATTACATTGAAAGAAATTAGTCAAAAAATAGTCAAAGATGGTTTAGAAAATACTACGCCTGCCTTATAGGCAGCTATCTGTTGTTTTCTACAGTCTGAATAAGCTGAGAAATTCACAGAATGATCATCAGTGATGAGGAAAGTGGACATCAGAAACTGTCAGCAAAGGGCTAAGGCTTTGCTGGTGCAATCTAGCACATTTTCAAGAACTTCATGGAACTTCCCAAGTTCATACCACCTGAGAACCATCAAAGGTACCTCCTGCTATGAAGAAAGGTGAGAAAAACTAAGGTATTGCAAAAATAAAATCATCATCTACAGAACCCACTCAGAGAAAGAAAACTAAATACTTGTATCTCTAAATCTCACCCACATACTCCCTTCTCTCACAAACACACAGATGCATAGAGTATGCAGAAGGATAAGGACTGTTTACTGATCCCTGGCTATTGTAAAGGAAGATAAGTAATCCTCTGTAATCAAATCTGTATGAAGCTTTCATTTTTTCATTATAAAACATTCGTGTTACAGATGCCCTGACAGATTTTACCATCTCACCATTTTATTGATTCTTAAATAGGAAAGCTATCATACTTCTGACTGCTTCTCATGAGGAGACTAATTAGATTATTTCATCATCTGGTTCATCAAAGCAGGAAATACTTAAGTGTCACAGCTGGTCTCAGACTAAATATCTACTACCAAGATTTTAAATGAAAACTATTACATCTTTACTGGGTAAGTATTTCATAAATGGCTAGACAGTAAAAAAATGATGAAGATAATAGATATAATCTCACATCTCTGGGCTGCAAAGGGAGTCTTAACTCTACCACTGCATTTGGATTTATTTTCTCTTGCTTTTGCTACTACTGTCATCAAACAGGCTTTGCATAACAAACAGATCTGGAAAACTGAGAGAGCTATTTAGATTTCTGGCAGAGATTTATGACTGAGAATTAAAAACTCTGAGGTAACATCTTCATTTTAAGTGAATCCCCTGTTATTGAAAGCAGAGTACTCAACACTATGGAGGGATCAACTACAAGGATCCCCCTTGAAAAGGACCCATCCTACTGTACAATCACTATTCACTGCCCATCATTCCTTACTGAATTTGTAAGAGATCTTCTTCTTCTGCACACACCACTGTGTACAATAAGCAAACTCTCCTGTAAAGAAACATGTGTGACAAAGCCACATATTCAATTTTATTGTGCTTCACCTTCTTATATATTCGTGTCCTCTGTACACAGAGGACAAGAATAAACAAGCTACTCATCTGAAAGAAGAGCTTGTTCACCATAGTGATTTGGAGTGAAATTGTCACCTGTCACCAGCAGACAGTTAGCAAAAAAAACTAGGCTTTGAAGGTCTATTTAAGCTACTCTAAAAGGGCAGCTTGATAATGGGCAAATCATTTCCTTTAAAGAGCATTCTCATGAAAATCATATGTAAAAGCAGAGTCTCCGTATAATACCAAAACCTCAATAACTTTGTTATGGAATAATATAATCCTATTTCTCTTACAGACCTATAATGTCATTATGTAAATGGCTATACAAAGCCATGATTATATCAACAAAATGAAATTGTT
>JAWWLV010000088.1:103249605-103272942 GCA_035041135.1 Platyrinchus mystaceus | reverse complement strand
TTAACCTTGAAGAACACAGGACCAAAAAAAATAATATATATGTGGAAGTTGCATCACACAGTGAAAATTGTAATAATATTTAGATTCCTCTTATGTTCTGCACTTCCTTGACCTTATTAGAAATTTAGACATCCTTGTAATTTTGCCTGCCAGTTAGTTGGTCAGAAATAGCTCTTTGTAATCTAAACCCTCTTGGTTTTTTTTAATGAGTTAGGCTGTAGGCCTCATAAAATTTTAGATGGAAGTTTTGACTGGGTCACTTTGATGTGGAAAAATGGAATTTTTATGTCAGAACTATCTTTTTGAAGTTATATGAACCAATAGATGAACCATGAACCTCATAAAAGGACACATACTTTCTTACTGAACTCAGTCTAACTTTTGGAGTGCACAGAGTAATGAAAGATACAAAGGTCGCATCATTTAAACCACGCATGGAACACTTTGAGGACAGTAACAGTATCATAAAAATATTTTCAATAAGCTGTCTCCTGAATTAATAGCATATAGCTGTTACAAGACAGTGTTATTAAATAAACCAGTAAAATTTAGCTACAAACTTTAGTTAATGATCCTATAAAATCATGACCCATTATGCCGATATTTTTAGCCTATTACATTATTAGCTATTCTTTCAATTTCTAACTTACATATGATAATTTCTGCCTTTGTGCTGGTTTTATCTGGAATGCAGTTAGTTTTCTTCATAGTAGCTAGCATGGGGCTATCTTTTGTATTTGTGCTGAAAAAAAAGGCCAGAAATTAAATTCAGATTTTTGTACAATTCTGCAACTGACCTGTAACCAGCAGAGTACAATATCCACTGAGCTAACAATGCTGGCTGGGGGAACTGCACTCACTTTTTTATGTTGAAAAATGCTTCCATCTCCAAAAAGGCAAAGAGATAGATCTTTACAGATTATAAAGTCTCAAAAGTCTTTATGAGCTTGTCACAACTGTGGTTTAGAGAACCATGAGCAGTGCAGTGGCACCAACTGTGACGTGTACAGTTCTCATTATTCCACCGCATTTTGGGCACTGGTTTCCACTTTGTCTGTTATTTCCACTTTACAGTCCCTCATTTTCTTACACATTAAATGTTAAAGAAATTCTGTATAAGGAAGGAAAGAGAATGGAAAAGAGGAGGTCTACCACAGGCCAAGGTGAGGAATATCCCATCAGTTCCAGCTTAGAGGACTGTAGGGTCTACAATGTGAGGCAAATAGAGGCAATGTTACAGACAAAATGAGAATGTCTGACCTTTCCCTTCCTCAGCAGAAGGTATTGTTTGGTTTTTACACAAGAAAAGGAAAACTGAATCAGGGTGCCCAATATTCCAACTAGCGATAAGCAATACTGCTATTTTATTTTAAGACAATTTACTTACTTACAGGGGAAAGAAGAAGACAAGCCATTGCATATTGAATGTCGGGGGGGAAACTCTTACTCAAATATTTGCCTTCATAGAATTTCATTAGTAGTATTTTAACCATGAATAATATCTCCCTAGCTGATCTGAAAAAAGTCCTCTATGCTCGGAGTCAGGGCTATCATTTCCATGAGGGCCATTAAATGAGGCCTCACTTTGTTCTTTTGTTATCAAACAGGTAACACCAGAGAACTGATAAATAAAATTCCCCTTGTGGAAAAGAGTCCTGCTACAGTACTGTTGTTCTATTTAACTTATTTACTGCTGATTCTTTTCTATCCTCATTCTTACAAATTAGGCAACACAAAGATTAACAGATAAATCATACCTTTCTCTCATTTGGCTTGCATATTTTTTGTATACTCATGGCAGCAGCCAATTTTGCTGTTGCCACAATTTCACATTCTCAACTCCAAAAGTGTGGCCACATGGCACTTCAGATGCCTCAGGATGGCTACAGCTGCACACTCAGTTATGCTGTTGCTTACATTTACTAAGCAGCCCCTCATTTCCTCACCTCCAGCTACTTGTTTACAACCCGATGCTACACTCTGTTATGTACAATTTGTACAAACAGGCAATAAATCAATTCAAACCACACAATTTTACAGCCAAGCGTTCCCAACAGTTAAAAGAAATCTAAGGCAATTCCAGTAACACCAATGAGACTATGATGTAACAAAATTAAGTTACTGATATGTAGGTGAATGCTAGATTGAAGCAAATCAGTTGAGAAATAGACGGAAAAGCAGAAATGAAGAAGAACTAAGCAGCAACAACCAGAGCTTATGGAAAGTCAGATTTATTTGGTCAAAAGTAAATGACTAACTACTAAATGAAATATGAAATGTTCTGAAACGAGTAATGGAAATCTCAGATTTTTTCATCATAGGGAAAATGCCACATTTCTTAAGAAAACACTGGGATTTCATTGCCAAGACCCCAGTGCCAACAGTGCCTCTCAGCCCCTTACATGAGACCAATAGGAAGCTAAAAAGCCAAAAAGCCTGAAGAGAGGAGCACTGCAGAGCTTTGCTTGCTGTTTGGCAGCCAGAGTACTTCCAAGAGTGTTGGGATATCTGGAGACCAGGAACATTTTGAATCTCAGTCCCACAGAGCAAGTAATCCCAGGACTGCCCATGTGGCAGGCTCAGACAAAAAGCTGCAGCACACCAAGAGAGTTTAGCAACTTTAATAAAAAATTTAAGTGAAAAGCAACTCTCTTTAGAAAACTTTCAGTGTACTCAAAGAACAACCCTGATGAGGTGATAACCTCACCTCCTTTAAGACTGCAATAAAAATCCTCATAGCTAGGCCCAGCAAGGTGACCCGGCCTCATCAGGGCAGCTTTGATGTCATTTTAGTGATGTCAAGGCACACTGAAGCTGCCAAAGGACCAGTGAAACCACGAACCTGTCCAACCCTCTGTGTGCTTCCTATGCTTCTGAGATGTGGCCAAGGGTCATGGGAATTCACCCTGGCAGCTACTATGCTGTTCACTTATCAGTGCCAATATTATGCTTTCAGAAAAACACCAAGCAAAAATATATCTATCATTCAGTCCTCAGGCAAGCTTTTAAACCATGTATGTTATTGGGGCATCTCCAAACAAATAATAAGTACCTTCCCCCATAAATTAGTAACAGGATACTGACAAGTAAAATTATGGTATTTCTAGCAGTGCACATCTCATTATTCAAAGGACTGTGTAACGCTGATTCACACCAGTTCAACAGACCAGCTTTGCATGCACATGCACACGCACACACACAATTCTCTCTACAGCATACTGGCAGACCAGTCACTCTCCCAGCGCTGTCCGATCTCAGCCTTACAAATGCTCCTCACTCAAAGCAGACTGTAGACTTATTAGCTGCTGCCACACCCTCCCACATCTGACCACCATGCCACAAACAGATTGTACCTGTTCTCAGGTCATCACCATTTTTGCTGCCTTCTCCAGCAGCAAAAAGCACTTGTGGTTGAGCCATAGAAACAGCTTTCTGAGCAACACTGCCATCACACTGTTCTGTACAAAGCTCCCTTTCCTTCTCTCCTTAGGAACAACTTGTAAGACCCAGGTTTAGGAGCACTCTTTCAGGAGCATCCTCTCTCAAAGGTTTCTAATTAGACTGGTCCAACTTGCTTGCCATGCAAGTTGTTTCTGGCAACCAAAATCTCCGCTCACCCCTCCCAGCACGGTGATTTGTAACTGTGGTTCAAGCTCTGTCAATGCAGTAAAGCAGATTTTGTCCCAAAGGAAGACATGTCCCTAACAAGACAAAGGCCATGCCCTTGTTGTATGGGTAGAGGCTTAGCTACACCTACCAGCTTCTCTTCCTGGTTGGTTCTTTCTAACTTCACACTGTTCCTGAAATAACATCAGCATTCAGTTACCACTAATGGAAAACACTTCATCGTTTCAGGAAAGGGATTCTATGATGTTTTTTACTGTGACAGCAGAGCCCTTGATTCACACAGGTCATAGAATGTACCTCTGTTACTGATACTAGCCCTGACCAAAGTGCTGTGGGACTCGTCCTGATCCTGGGAGTCTTCCCCACAGAGTCAGGGTGTATCCAAGGCACACAGCTAGGTCACAGAAACATGTTTTACGTCTTGCAGTTTAGACACTGGCTCTGTGAAACAGCAGCTCCTTTCCAGTGAGAATCCAGCTCCTGGATACTCCTAGTCATTACAACCTAAACATGTTACTGTGGCAAAAACTGTAAAGTCAAGCAAAATCCACTAGACTGTCAGACTATTCAGAAAATGTTTAATAGCAGTGTTTAATATCTTCACTACAGACACACACAGTGACTGAGTGCACCCTCCGCAAGTTTGCAGCGACACCAAGCTGTGTGGTGTGGTGTTGTTGACATGCCCAGTGGATGTGATGCCATCCAGAGGGACGTGGAAAAGCTCAAGAAGTGGGCCCATGGGAATCTCATGAGGTTCAACAAGGCTAAGTGCAAGATGCTGCACCTGGGCTGGGGCAATCCCCAGCCACAATAGAGGCTGGGGATGAACAGATCAAGAGCAACCCTGCCAAGAAGGACTTGTGGGTGCTGGTGGATGAGAGGCTGGGCATGTCTCAAAAAATGTCTTTTTGAAGCCCAGATGGATAATCACATCTTGGGCTGCATCAGAAGAAGAATGGCCAGCAGGTCCATTCTCCTCCTCTACTCTGCTCTCTTGAAACCCTGCCTGGAGTGCTGTGTCCAGCTCTGCGGTCTCCAGCACAGGAAAGAGCGAGTTGGAGCAAGTCCAGAGGAGGGCCACAAAGATAATCAGGATGGAACATCTCTCCTGTGAGAACAGGCTGAGAGAGTTGGGGTTCCTCAACCAGAAGAGAAGGCTCTGGGCAGACCTTATTGCAGCCTTTCAGTACTTAAAAGATGCTTATAAAAAAAGATGGGTACAGACTTTTTTAGCAGAACCTGTTGCAATAGGACAAGAGGTAATGGTTTGAAACTAAGAGTGTAATTTAGACTAGATACAAGGAAAAAACTTTTAACAGTGAGGGTGGTGAAACACAGGAACAGGTTGCCAAGAGAGGTGGTAGATGTCTCATCCCTGGACACATTCAAGGTCAGGTTGAATCGGGCTCTGAGCAACGGATCAGGCTCTGAGCAACTTGATCAAGTTGAAGATGACCCTGCTCATTGCAGGTGGGTTGGACTAGATGACCTGTAAAGGTCCCTTCCAAATCAAAAACTATTCTCTGATTCTATGAAAATACCTGACAGGTGGGACACCATAAGACTTCTTTCAGCAACTTGACCATTCCTCATCCCTTGGCTATTCTCTAGCCTTCCATTCCCTTCTTGTTATGCCCAACCCAAATAAGCAGTAGGTAAGTCCTAAATAGCATGTTGTGGCTAATGAACATGATTCTCAAGGCATAGTAGCATTTACCTCCCATAATTTTAGTTGTTTATGCAGTTTGGAAATCTATTTTCAAAGTCAACTCTTTACTGCTGCTGACACCTATCCGAGACGAATGTTACAAAGAGGTAAGAGCTACTCACTTACTTCACTTTTTTAATTATGTTTACTCTTGCAAAAGAAATTTTGTTGTTTCCACAGGAGTTCATGCCTAGCAATCACTATTCCATGGCAGTTCATGCCTAGCAATTACTATTCCAAAAACATATCTTACTGGTATAATTCTATTTTACTTCACAGAAGTTTAAAAATACAAGTAAAGGTCATATGCTAATTTGACATTTCAAAATCATACTCAAACCTGAAGCTTCATAAAAGTAAGTTTGATTATGACACTTGATGTACTCTACATATAGGAGCAGCATAAAATCACTTCTTTTTGCATTATGAACTGAGATTCTTTTGCAGTAAGACATAATTTTAAAAGGCTTTAAATAGTGGAGAACACGTAGCCAAAGCAACTTCTATCACTGTCCTGCTAAAATAACAACAGATATATCAAATAACATACTTTCTGAAAATTCTTGAGCAATCACAGTTGTAACGTCACCAAGCTGCCACAAAAAGAATTTACAGATGAAAAAAACTTCTATTTCATCAGTGTTGTTAGTAAAATACACACTTCACCTATTTTTCCTTGGAATATGTGATACCAGAATAGAAAAGCAGAAAGCCTCTTTTAAAATAGGGGGGAAAACCCTGTAATTTTTAGGAACACTCAAGAAGCACAGAATGCCTAGGCTGTTACTTCTCACATACACTTTAACATCTCATTACTATCCTGTATTCCCACATCCCTATCTTCTCCCTTGTTCTTTCATTTCTTACCAACTTTGTAAGTTCTTCAGAGAGGCTTGACACAACAGAGGGCATCTTTCCACCACCAAAGTGGAATAAAGTAATAATACTATCTACGTTATAATATTATAGATATTATTATTATAGATAACATTATTTTATTAAAGAAAAGTGGATCTAAAAGTCCTGTCATATTAGCTGGCTTCACTCCTCACTTTTCCAGTATGCTGCAGATTCTGGCTCAGAGGAGTCATTTGATAGACACTGAAAGATCTGATGGCTGGTTAGGAACAGCTGGGGTTTTGGACAGCTGGAAAAGTGTAAGAGGCTACTTAAATTATGATTAAGCACAACAGGCCCATAATAATATTTAAAAGATGACCCTGAAACTATCAACTGCTAACACCACCATGAGATTTCCAAGTTAACAACAGACTTTCTCCTCCTGAGCAAATGCAATGGTTTCAGGTTGGCTGCAGATGTTAAGAACACCACATCTGTCCTAGTCACAAGGTCTTCTTCATAGCCAGAGCAGTGGAAAAGTAGCAGAGCAGTTGTTCGAGGAATAATTTTGTAACCAGGTATGACTTAAACTCCAATCTTCAACTTTTGACTTACAGTCTGAGACGCTTAGTCTGGCTGCACAAGTCCTCTACATACCAACCATATTTGGAAGGCTGGATGCCCAGCTGCTGGAATTAGCTGCTCAGCTTCTAGTTTAGTGGTGAACACAGTGATGCCAGGTTGAGTTGAACTCAGTGATCTCAGAAGTTTTTTCCAGTCTTACTCATTCCAGAAGGCCACAATTTGCAAAGGGACTCCACAGACGGGACAGATTAATAAGATCATCAATTTTTAAACAGCAGGAAGAAGGTCATTCCCTTAAAAGGGTTCTGCTGCATAGCTCCAAGGAGAAAGGGAGTTTCCTGATCTCTAAGACTGTTGATCTCTTTCCTTTATTTGCAATTAAAAGATAATCTAGTGTCATTCATAGCAGCAGACATGGAACAGACAATATCGTCATTTCTTGTACTATACAAAGGGAAAACAATATACCTGCAACAGTTATGATTTATTTCATGCTTGAGTCTCATATGCTCATTTAGTACTAGATCAGACCAGCTTGGGAGGGCAAGGGAATTCTGTTTGGGAATGCAGAATCTGCAGGTAGGAAAGATCTTGTAAAACTGAAAGCAAATAAATAACTTTCTATCCCTTACAGCTGTAGGTAAGGTTGCTCATATACTGAGAGTTTAAAACACAGACTAAATAAAATCACGCAGCAAGAAATGTTTTCCCTGGTAACTTCTTTCAGTGTTACATTACTTATGTATTTCAAGTATATGTTTAACTGTTGGGGGAGGGAGGGGAAAAAAAGCATTGCCCTTGCTTTGCTAACTCCACTGCTCCAATAGGCAAAACATGAAACTGAACAGTAATATAGAAACTGGATCCGCAAATAACAGACAAGTTTTTGTTTTAATTTTTATTACAAAATTAACAAAAAATAATCTGATAACACTTAAAGTTTAATTTTAAAAAATCTTCAACGGTCATCAGACTAGCAAAAGGAAAATGAATGTGAAGAAGGTATGCAATGAATTTAGTTCCCCATTATAAAACAGTCAGGACTCAGGAGCTTGCCATCAGGAAAGTCAGCTGGTCCAGCACCTCAGCCTCTAGTGCTGCAAATGAGCCAATGACAGAGGCTTCATTACATTTTCTTTTTTATTTTTCAAAGCAAACCTAAGCACAGCAAAGGACACACAAAGTGTACCACTCTTTTAATGAAAAAAAAAAAAAGGAGGATCATCTTTATGTTAGCTGAAAAATACAGCAATACAGCTCATTGGCATGGCTTTTTAATGTTCTAAGAACATAAGGAAGGAGAATTTTAAAAATACATATAATCTGCTAAAAGGTCAGAATTCATAAGATATTGAGACTGATCATTTACAATGTGTTCAAAAATTAACACTATACAGAAAGATACAATTGCCAGCTGTTTTAAAAGTATAATTTTACATCAAATGTGGTCAGTCAAAAATTCACAAGCACTGCTCCTTTTATTTCTTCTGAGGTAGACAGACAGATACAAACATGTAGGAGGACACACTGCCTTCATAAGTATTTTAGTTCAAAATCCATTCTTTTGCAAAAAACCAATCTTCTTTAAGAAAACATGCATAATTCAGAACTGTTTACTTCCATCGACACTCCTTAAAGAGTCAACGTCATTCTTTAAAAATAACACAAGTGCTACAATATAGCATTTGTGATGTGTTATTAGCTCAGATTTAATAGCTGCAGTGAGAATACTTTAAGATACCTTTCTTTTCTTGAGGTTTGAAAAAAAACAGGGATGAACTTACACTCCAACATCAGTATTTAAATATGTTCAGTCATCAAAATAAGGACCACCTTGTACAAATGGAGATACCATTAAACAGATATCCTGTCACTTCAGGAATTTTAACGGAAATGCAATTAGTTTTATTTCTGTTACCTTTAAGTGAACCATCAGTAACAAAGACAAGTTCAAGATGCCCTGGGAAGGCACAGAATTTCAGAAGATATAGATGTGTAAGGCCCAGCTCAGTTTTCCTTCTGCAGAAGAGTGAAATAATCAATGTGCTGAAACTTCAGGACCTCGTTTCCCCAGCTGGTCCAGCCAGGCTGGAGGTTGCGAGCAAACAACTCCAAGCATTCCACATCTGGCTTGATAAACTCTGCCAGAACTGCTGTGTAGGAAAAAAAAACAACAACAGTGACAATGGTACAAATAACATTAGTAAACACATAACCCCCCCCCGTGATGCTAGTGGATGAAAAACTGAATGTTTCATTAAAAAAAGAGAGACAGCAAATTAATTTCAGGGGTTTCATCAAACAGCTGGACTATTTATAGTGAGAAAGTAATTTTAAATAAGTGCCCTTGAGATTCTGAGCAATACTGTCAAGGCCTTCAATAGCCTTGATTTATTGGTTTTCATTTAGAGAGAGGGAATGAGGATTTATTTGAGCCTGTACATAGACAGGTTCTGAATTTTTACTAATATCAACAAAACAACTCCTAAAGACTAACTTAGCTCCTATAACAGAGGGGTAACATTTCTAAAAATAAATAAATAACCCGTTTTCTTAACTAAGATCACACTCTTTTCCTTTGCACCTTAAAGGGGATAAAAGCACTTTTGTGATGACTGTTAAAGAGGTAAAATAAGCAGTTCAATAAGCATAGCACTAAAGGGCTATAAAAATGCAAGCACTACTTTTTCCCCAATACCAACTTGGCAACAGAAGAGATATTTATATAACTCTGTCCTTTTATTCAGTAACATAAATCTCAAATTTCTTTTACAGCTGGGCATTTTTACTGCTTAAAACCAAATAATAGATGCCTGTCATTAACATTAATGATGTAAATGCCACAGATTATGAATGTGTGGTAGTCAACCCACCACAGAATGGTATTCTTGGAGTGATAGAAAAAGATCTTGTAAATGTTTTACTAAGTGTCTTACTTGTCATACAGAGCCATTTACTGTGTGGCTGGTTCAAACAAATCCTTAACTAGGTTTCACAAAACAGATACAAAGTTATTGCATACAAAAATATTAATGAGAAAAACAAAGGTTTAAGGAGTACAGAACACAGAGAAGGCAGAAAGACCAAAAAAAAACTTAAGAACTTTATCTATACTAAAAATTATATGTTAAGTTTCTGGTTTTGTTACAGAAGACAAAAGAAGAAAAGTTATGAAAACATTTCCAAAGGATATCTTGGTGATTTTTTTATTAGATCTCCCAGCAATTTCTGAATCTCTGTCACTTAAAAATACAACTCACTAATCCAACAGTATGCTTGCTGCTTGATTCAGTCTCTTCAGGTATGATAACTGCAGATCATATCAGCATACGCCATACACATCCAGTCAGCATACACCAAAGTATGAGAGGGAATACTTTTTCTTGGTTTATTTGGTGCAATCCAAGTTCTGACTCTTTGCAGAAAGTTTGCCTGTCACAGACTGCCTGTGTGAGACCCCAGCTGATCAGATCATGGATTGCTCCTGTTGTAGAAAACATGAGCATCAACTTTGTTTTCTAGTGTTAGCCAGCCAGATGCATTTCCTACCTGTATGATCACCTCTTAAAAAGCTTCAATATATTCAAAACCTTTTCGTAAATATTCTGTAGAGGGTGTTTCCAGGCTTTCTTGTATTTTCGCTTGGCACAAAAATCTATTCTCCTTCTCCCAATCTTTAACAAATGTCACATGAATGTCTCAGATGGGTTATCATCAAGGCAGCTTTTAATCTAAAAAATACTGCTACCAGCAGGAATCTTATTCCAAAAATCTGCTTCTTTTAGAGACAAGTTAAAATGCTTAAACAAATCTAACATTTGCAGAGAAGTCTGGGAAGTTTAGAGGAAAATGTACATTCTGACAGAAAACTTGCTGCACTGTTTGATGTCATGGGAGTTCATCTAATTTGACATCACTTACGAGTAGCTGGTTTTATACCATCTTGCAAACCCACCATAATAAAAAAAAAAAAAGTGGTAAAATTTACTGTTCTTCCAGCTCCATTTAGATAAGGATTTCTGGTGCATCATTTGCTGCCAATATGATGAGAGGGCTCAAGCACCTCTGCTAGGAGGACAGGCTGAGAGAGTTGGGGTTGTTCATCCTGGAAAAGAGGAGGCTCTGGGGAGACCTTATTGTGGCCTTTCAATGCTTAAAAGGGGCCTCTAAGAATAATGAGGACTAACTCATTAACAGGGCCTGTAGCAATAGGACAAGGGGTAATGGTTTTAAACTAAAATAAGATTGATTCAGACTAGATATAAGGAAGAAATTGTTTACAACGAGGGTGCTGAAACACTGGAACAGGTTGCCCAGAGGTGGTAGATCTTAAAATGCATAGGTTAAAAACATTATCATAGCACTAAGGTCAGCAATCAAAAGCAGTTTTAACAAGCACCAAAAACTTCCATGCATAAAAGGACAAATTTGAAAAGCACACGGAGATTCAACCAACTTCAGAAACTGGCTCACCAAAAAGCAAAAAAGAGGTAGCCAAAAAACTGATCAGTTCAGCAGAAGAAGGAGGCATGTCACAGTATTTCTATCAATTTGGTTATAGAATTTAAAAAGGAAGTCCCAGGAATCTCCCCTTCTCCTTCTGCCAGAGAAAGGTACTTTTTAAAGTTAGAGGCTTTTTTTTAAAAAAGAGAGACATATGATATATAATTCGAGATCACATTATAGTATGATTTGTCATTGCTAGGTTGTAGGCATTTACATAATCACATCAGGCAGTAACTTGCACTGCAATGAAAATTACCATATCAAGAGGGCTCCATTTTGTTGGCTTAAAATCTCATTACACTAGTTTCCCTAAAATAGGAAAAGTCAGTGTTCAAGTTACAAATTATGGCTTTTTTGTTAGACCTTTTTATCACTGGAAGGCTATCTTAACACACAGGCATCTGACTTGCAGGCCTCAAGCAAACCCTGAAGTTTTTTTCCTCTGAAAACAGATTAGAGGAGCTACATCAGCAGAAAAACTAAATATGAAGTTCTTCTACCACAAGAATAAATTGAAAAACAAAGTCCACCACACAATTACTTCTATCCACTTACAGATACCACTGACAAGAAACAGATCAAATAAATGATAAACAGCCTATTCTTTATCACTTAGAGGTGTCACAAACACTCTGACAGCAACTCAAGCACTTATATTTGGGCATCTAATGCCCTAGGACACATGATGCTAGCACAAAGCCAGCTGGTAGATATAACACTGGTCTTCCAGAAAATCCACTTCATTCTGAAGTGCAATCCAGCAGACACCCGTCATACCTACTTACTCTTAATCCCAAACACGTATTGAAGATGCATGCTGCTAAAAATGTTTAAATAAGAAAAAAGAGGAATGATTTTTGAAACAAGCAACAGTTTCCCCTTATCTTTTGGATTTCCATTGACTAAAAAGCAAGTTCTGCACTGACAAACTGGATACATAAAGTGAAAATGACTCTTGGCTTTTCATTGCCTCATCAGTGAACCATGCAAAGCACAAAGCGCACATCTGAGCTCATTTCAGAATAACCCTTCTAAAGAGTCTGCAACGTAGAGGTTCTTATTGCCCAGTTTGTCTAAACCCTGAACAGAGTAAGACCAGAAAAAGATCTGAAACTCGGCACAAAGATGGCTCCACACCTCTGCATCTCTCCTGAGCTTCAAGTTAAACCTCAGACGTTGATGCACCTATCAATTAGTCTAACAGTAAGGGCTCACAAGGCACATAAGGAAACAAAAGGCATTTATTTCTTTTTAGTTCCAAGAAAACCTTTATAACGCAGCCTAACAAGCCAGGCTTGCTACAAGAGGAGGGCGTTTCCATGACTTCCTATTACATTGTTCTGCTGAGGATATGCAGAGTGCCTAGAACACAGCCAAGAACTAATGCCAGTGTTTTGAGGCATACTCCTACATGGCAATATTATTTTCCAACAATATATGTACATACTTAAAAACTGGAGGAGAAACAGCTGTAACAAGCACAATCAATAATATAGGAAAAGGTGAAGTTATGTAGAACTTCATACATTTGTGTAACAGAATGTCCTTTATGCCTTGTAAGAGCAACATTGAATTGAATTAGGAAGAAAACCTGCTGTTACTTGAATCAAAACCTGGAGTAATAAAATTTGATTTTAACACATTTGCATAAAGCAGCTTAAGTACATTTACAGTGACATATTAAAGCTCTAAGCATTGAACACAACACATGCATCACCAAAAACCCCTACAGTTGCAATTTCATGGTTAAATGCACTGTAGGAGCACAAACATCTCTTTTTGATGGCTTACTTTAATTTACATCTTTCTCTTCCCCCAGGAGAGATACTGTTATAATCAGTCATTAAGTGGCTACATATGTACCAACATACACCCTTTATGGTTGTAATAAGAAACAAAGTGCCAGACACCATCAGTTAATACTAATATTTTTGGCTTTGTTACCACTTAAACAAAGCATAAAGAATGCGTGTGACTCATCAAGTGTCCTTCTCACCCCTTGCCAAATCTCTGCTCCTGTTCAAATTTCTTCTGAAATCCTCTAAGACGTGGCTTAGCTGCTCTCTACTGGCCACTCGAGGGTATTGCCCGGTTGTAAAAGCAATACCTTGTACAGCACTGAAGTCAAAGCATCAGCAATTAGCTTTTGCCTTATGGTCTCCCTTTTCATTACATAAATATACTCTGAATGGAGCTGCCAAAAAAATGTAGGATACGCGTGGATTTTTATACAAATCTTGTAAATCATTGATATTTGCTCCACAGCAAATTCATTTTTTCAGAGAGAAATATAAATGCTGCACAATTTTACCAAATCCCAGCATTCAAGTAAAGACTCAAAACATACAAGAAATTACCACAAACAGTTTCTTTTAAAATCCATTCAGGATCATAAAAGAATCCCAAATACAGTTTCTACATTCTGCCCTACAAAAGAATTGTTCCAAGGACTACTCTGGCACTAGAATTTCCTGTAATATACACAAACTGTTGTTTTGCACCCTCAGATACTTCACAAGTTTCCTGTTTGTATCTGAGTTTGCTGCTAAGTATTGGTTTGCTGAAGAGGCTGTAGGTGACAGCCTCACAAATCACCACCCTACGATTCATTACCTTAAATCAACACTTATAGTTCCTGCTCTAGTTTTAATTCTTAAAGATGTGGCTTCAGAAAAGATCCTCATAGAATTGCCTTTCTTCTTTTCTGTTTTTAGCTAACTGAAGTATGTCCCATCTACTAGTTTTTGAACAGGTATATATTTGTTAATTTAATAAATACAAGATCCCAAACACAAATTTTACAGTGTCCCCAAATACACAACAATTTCCAGGATCAGCATCCTAAATGAAGCATGTCAGTGAAGCAAACTGTGTCAACTCTCCTCTTCAATAGCACTAGACACTTCTATCTGCCTTTTCTGTTGTGACTACATAGCACCATGTGCACCTGGAATATTTGCAGATTCACCATGAGCTTCCCTCCCATGGGAGGATGAAACCATTTTTGTGAGATGCATTAAATGTACTTCTTACCATAGCCTTGTAAGGTGAAAGAAGTACAACTTCCTATTGACAAAATCAGTCAGAGTGCTCCAGAACAATGTGAGAAAGGCAGCAACATATCACACGGAAGTCTTCAAATTCTTTGGACTAAACTCTGAATAGCTGGATTTATACCCACATTAACTGGCTGGCTGGAGTTACTGCACCAATTTCTGTAAATTAAATACAGCTTCTCAGAAATATGGAGGGTCTGCCTATTTGTTGCTTATTATTAGCAGTCTTAAAATAATTACGCTTTTGGATTTAAAAGCATAATTTTACAGCAGACAATTCATGCAGAAATGAAAACTTTTCCTTAAAGATGGCAAAATAAAGGAAGAGTTTTCTGGTTTTATTAACTAAGTAGAAGATATCCTATTTTATCTATTCCCAAAGTTTTCTCCCCACAAGGTATTTTAGATCATCTGTCATAACTTCTTCACACATGAGGTATCTGTAAACTGTTTGTGCAGTATTTAAAAGACAAATTCTGAAAAAGGCAACTTCTACCCAAAGTATTCACACAATAATGCTGGAAGTTCTAGTTTGCACATTCATTTTTAGAGACCAAGACTTACATGCCTCACAACACTCTTAGAAATGTTGAGGAACCACAAGTTCTGTTGAGCAAAATTGCTTGGCATATGGGAAATTAAGGCACTTCCAGGTACGTCCCAGAATGAGATATCCAAGTCCACTGCATTACAGAAACATTATGCAACAAAACCCAAACGTACCAGTAAGAGGAGGTTTATGTGAATGCAGAGTGCAGGGTATGCTGACAATTAACTTGTGCTCTGGAATTGGAAGTACACCTTCAGATTTCCTGTCATATAAAGAACAAGAACAGAAGTATGAGAATGAATGCCACCCAATGTGGTGCTGCAGCTCTCACAGAGCTACTTCAGATGAGAGGTAACACACAGGACACTCATTCACAGTCAAACTTCAGGTAAGTCCAAGAGAAGTTAAAAGTTGCTCAGACAGAAAAAAGGACAGTTTAAGAAATCATTGAGGCTTTAGACACAACTTGGTTAAGAACAGCCCCACAAAGCCATTGAGAACAAATAACATAGTCTTGTACCTCTTCATGAGTAGAAAAACAGCAGCATCCCCAAAACAGCATCACCCTGTGCCAAGGACTCGTGGTCCAAGACAACACGTCAGCAAAGGAAGCCCTGACCATGAGAATTTTGTCCAAGCCAGTTCCCCAACACAGGCAGATGTAAGGAAAAGGCAAAGATTTCCATTCTTTAACCTCACTAAGGCACACCCTTATGCCAAAGCTAGTAAGAATACTTCTAGGTCCACAATTAGCCAAAAGATGATGCCATGAGATTTTGGGATATTATACCGTATTATAAAGAAGTGACATATACAACAGGGATCTTAACATCCTCAAAAAGACATTTACCATTCTCATGACATACCTTAAGGCTTCCTTTACATCTCCTTGAACTCTCCCCAATACAAGAACTTCATAGGGCTTTTTGTGCAAAGAATCCAAAGGCAATACAAACTCTCCAGCCCTAGTAATCTGACACAAAAGAGTTAAAAATACACAGTGGAAAATTTTAATATTCATTTTTTTCCCAAGACATTTTCTTTTATAAAAGAGAGGATAACAATATTACCAGACCTTTCAAACACAGAAGCACATGGTAGTAAATAGACAAATTATAGGAATATAAGGTGTCATAATGGAAGTCCTCTCAGTCTCCAAGAAAGCAACAAAACAAATTAGGAACTTACTTTTACCCAGTGCCACTCAGCAAGTGTCTTCACTGACCAATGAGGATAGAGCTCATCCTTAACAAAATGTAAATGCTTCTGTCTATTAGTCACCCATGTGACCACAAGACAATTTGGAGCAGCTAGTGTTGATACAGGAATCTGCTTGATTTGCCATGAAGACAAGTGGCTGTACCTATACACCAATACAGTGAGAAAGCAAGTTAGCATATATCAAATATAAAAACTGCAAAGCAACTCAAATGGATAAAGAAATTACATGGACAGGACTCTTCAAGAATTATCTCTTGACAACCGAAGTCACAAAAATAGTTCAAGACTGACACCCAGTGGCCAAAGCTGACAGATTTTATATAAAATCATTAGTGTATGGAGTTAAGTTTTACTGAGCAGAACCTTTAACTAAATATTTTCACTATTCCCCCAAATAAAGCATTATGAGTTGTGACTTTGATGTAGTCTAAAAGCCCATATTTCATTTAAGAACTATCATATGGAATTCAATATTCTCATCTTTACAACAGAACAAGGCTATTTAGTTAAAAGCAGCTTCTTAGGCAACATAGTATTATTCGCTTCTCACAGTAAGCTCTCTTCTGAATGAATATGACAAGTAAGTCATTTGCAAGTGCAAGGGCAACACTAATTTGACTGGGAAGTTAAGAGGTCATAAAAGATAATTTCTCCAATTATTTTAGAACTTATTCATTTTTTTTTAATTACCAGTCATGGTAGAAATTCTGTAGTTTATTCAAAACTGTTCTGCACCTTCCTGAGCTAACGGAATGCTACATCAGTAAATGCAGCACTCTTCCCAGATTCTGTCCTGTTCCACCATTTTCTCATGATGCTATTCTATACTATCAGCAAGTTGTAATTCATGGAATCTATGCATTTCAGCATCAAAAATATTGGGACACTGCCCACTGGAAATGAATAGCTGCCATGTGGGTACCTAGGACCCTCTACAACGCAACAGTGAGAAACAGTAAACAAACATAAAATCAAAAATACCTCCTGGACTAGACTGTCCAGAGGAAAAAAGGTTCACCCAGATGTGAAATGCTTCAAAACAATTAGCTATCAAGAAGGTAATTAAAAGCAGTGATAGCTCCTGCACCTTTTGCCTTTATTTTGGGGGGGAGAGAGGGTCTTGCTGGCTGATTTGTGAATAACCGCAATTTTCCTCTGAGTACCATACATTGTCAAGAAAGACATTTGAATGAGTTCGACTCAGTTTCCATAGGTTTCTGTAAGGCTTTCAAAGGAAAGCCTACTAATCAGTCTGCATCTTCAAACTATGTCTTCATAAAAAGTTTCAAAAGCTACAGTAGTCATTAGTCTAGAAAGTTGTAAGGCCCTATTTCCTGTCTGACCTTCTTTCACATGGATACAATTTATGGTAGTCCACAGGGGCTCCCATCCTATGAGGGTAATCCAAGAGGGCTCCGCTGGCATAAGTCTGATATTACTCAGCAGTGAATGAAAGCCCATGAAAATTTAAGTTAATGACTTCATAAACTACAGTACTTGAGGATTTTACTGCTGCATTATCACTTTCCTCTACCCATTAGACTGAAGCTCAAGCTACAGCTCTAATTAAAAACAAACAAAAAACAAACAAACAAAACCCCACAAACAAAACCAACAACAACAAAAAACAAACAAACAAAAACCCACAACCAAGATAAACACCACCACTAACACTTCTGAATCAGATTTGAGTTCTGGAAATAATTCCACAATTATCTAGCTTTGTGGCCACTGAAGTAACCTTATTAATCATTCTCTCACCAGCTAGCTAATTTA
The DNA here is from genome assembly GCA_035041135.1 of Platyrinchus mystaceus. Lineage (NCBI taxonomy): Eukaryota > Metazoa > Chordata > Aves > Passeriformes > Tyrannidae > Platyrinchus > Platyrinchus mystaceus. The sequence continues at coordinate 103,255,070 of JAWWLV010000088.1, read as the reverse complement.
AGATCTATTCTTGCAAATAGTTTGTATGCCAAGTATGCAAGCCCTTACAGTGAAATCCCCAAGAAGGTAAGCATATGCCAAAATATTTGCAAGTTTAAGCTGCAGTCTCATATCGGTCTTGGATTACATTAGTATGTTAAAATATTAATTACCCTTTGTAAGCTACAATGACAATGTTTGATTTTACTATAAAATTACCTGTTACTCCTTTTAACAGATTTGTTCTCCCATGGTGGATCAATCACAATTACATCATATTTTTTCTTGTCTGGCAAGTGAAATTGAGAAAAAAAAGCCAGTCAATTAGCTTTTAAGTCTATGAGTTAAAACATTTACAGCAAAAACGCACATTTCTTCTGTTCTTTTCAAATAAGAAGTTAAAAGACTTTTGGCATGCTTTTTAAAATTCAGATAATCATATCCTTCGGAGACTTTTAGGCTGATTACCTGAGGAAAGGACTATTATGTGATCTGTGTCAGATCCCTCCAAGAAATTTTGAACATCTTGCGGATTTTTAGAAAAAAAAATAAATTTTAGAGTGCAAGTCTCAAAAACGAAAATTTCTCCAAGTTTCCTACCACAAACTATGTAGTAAGGCACCCAGCTGAGTGAAAAGCTGAAGCCCTGAACACAAGATTCCTGTTCTGTTTGATCTTTGAGCAGGCCAATAGGGATGTACAGAGCTTCAAGGAAGCCCTGAAAAACTGTGTTTTGCGCTACTGGAGGTAAAGAGAGACAAGATAGTTAGATCCAGTGTATGAAATGTAAATAATGGACAAGAAGAAGAGAACTGAAAAAGAGTTTTCATGGGAGAAGCTGAGTTTACTTCAGTTGGAGGAGAGAATATACAGGACACATCCATGAAAAAACCAGAAATCTCCAATTTTATTTTTTCCAGAGAACATATCTGTCCTTTCATTGAGTCTGATAGTAAGATAGATCAGTATTTGATGTTCATTAAATGTGCTTACTATATCTTTTTCCCTTAGGATTGTATGTATTAACCTTACAGTGGACTGACTAGAAAGAATTACTTCTCTTTTTGCAGGTGAAAGAAGAAAAATAGTAATTAAAATGGACAGTAGACTTCTTAAAAAAAAAAATTAGTAACTAGCATTATATTAATATTTACTGTTGCTTATTTCAGTAAAGAATTTGCTCAAATTTTTTGGACTGCTCCCTGACCTCTTGAAGAATCCAAACATGCTTTCTTATATTCATAGTTTTGCATAGTGATAGCAGACCGAGAATGATCTTTCCTACAGCTGCAAACAGCTAACTGGCTAAATTCTGGACTTCTTGGATAATAAGATCCTACCTCCTGCATGTCTTCCTATGAAAAAAATAAATGGGAACAAACACAAAACCCCAAAATAGAAACAATGAACATTAAGTTACATATGTTTCCTCCCTTCTTGTATGCAGCTAACAAATCTAAAATCACTGATTAGAAGGTAGAGCAGTAATCCCCAGCTCTTGCTCACAGGCAATATCTTTTCTGTAAGACTGTCTGACAAAGCTAAGCTGCTACTGATATTAATAATAATAGTAATAATAATAATGATAATGAAAGTCAATTTGAAAGCTGATGGAATGGTGAAGTACAGTGAAGACTGGTGCATGCTGTCAGCTTAAAGCTTTGATTCACTTTTACAGAGAAGTTATTTACAATAAAATCCCACCATTTCCCTGACACTGATTTTGGCTTAAGCCAATACTCTCAGCTGTGAAATGTAGCAGCTTAGACATCAAGCCATGCTTGCTACTTTTGGTCTTGCATAATCTTATCCCTCTCCCGTGGTTTAATCTAGCTAAGAATCAATTCAGCAGGACCACCACCCTAGCAGCAGCACAGACTTAGGTTAAAGCCTCATCCTGCGGGACAGGGATGCAGGAGCACAGCTAGTCGCCATCTCATGCTTTTACATGACTTCTAGGCTAACAATGGCTCAGAACATGCTCACAAACTGTTGTATTTTGGCTGAGATTTTTAAAGGAGTCTCCTGGAGACAAACAATCCCCCCATGACACGATCTCCTAACCACTTAAGATTCATTTGAAAACCCTCAACTATTTGCAGAAAGTTAGAAATACCACTTTAAAAGCCTGCAGCAGCATTTCCAGCAGTGTGATGCTGTATATTAAAATCTGTTCATTGAGCTCCTACTCATCTTGACATTAACTGCTCTTTTCAGGCAGCAGAGAAGGAGTAAATTCTAACATCTAAAGATACTTACAGTTCAGCAGGGGCTGTAAACACGAAATATCAGATAAAAGGAAGCTGCTTTTTGGTGGTACCAAGTACTTCTGCCCCATTAACACAATTATCTTTGCATGGTCTGAGGAGTTTTCTGTAACACACGAAAGCAGGTCCTGCTCTGGACTGGAGGTTTCATCCTCTAGCACATTTACAGCCTGATGGTCACCTTCATTCACAGCTGGAAACTGCTTTGCCATTTCACATAATTCAGCCAACCCACAGACAACAGGAACATTATTCTTCCTGCAACTGAGTTCTGCAGTCCTTTGGTGAAGAAAACCGCTTTTGAGTCCTTCTTGGACTAAATGCAAAGTGCCTTCCCAAATCAGCTTCCTGACCTGTATGGTCACAAAGAAACAAGGGAAAAAAGAAATGATCTTTCAAGTATCTACTTGATTGGGAATGAAACCTAAATCAAAACATTCTTCAATCTGCAGGCAGGGAAAAGGATCCTTGCCAATTACAGAGAACATTGGCTCAAAAGCTACAAGGGCATGATGATAAAGCCGTGTGTCATGGTCTAACACCAGCTGGCAACCAAGTACCACTCAGCTGTTCACTCGCACCCCACAAACCCCACTCCCTGATGGGCAGGAGAATAGAGTTAAAAAAACCCCAAAACCTTGTGGGCTGAGATAAGATCAGTTTAATAACTGAAACAAAATAAATTATTATGATTATTAAAACCAGGGAGAGAGAGAAATACCACCCAAGAGAAACAACTGATGCACAGTACGACCGTAAAATAATCTGAGTTGACTTGCGGAGCTATAACCTTTGGCAACACAAGTACAGTAAAAACCCAACACTTCCTAATCTGTGAATCGTATCAGAGGCTAACTGGGATCACAGGTCTTTCCAAATTGTGTCTTTTTACATATTCACCAAAAATGCTTCAGTGTAATTCAGTTGCAACTTCACCAGTACGTTACTGACATAAGCCTATAGACTTGAATTCCAACTCATTCATAATGTTTTAGTATGACAATATAAAATGTTAGATGGAAAATATCTCTCTCAATTGCAGAATGAGATATTTTGGAACACATTTGGTCAAAGAAGCTTTGAATAACTTCAGCACAGTGCCCTGATACTAAAGATGAGCTGATCTTCGAAACAGGTTACAACCTATTTCAAATAAGTCACTTCTTGACCAGCTAATATTCAACTCATCACAATATCATGTTTAGTTATGCGCAACAGATACTTTGTCAATGCAGTTTCCAGCTCTTTGAAGTATCTCAAATGCAATTTCACATGTATCTACAAAGAAGACCTTCTCTGTAAGCACTGACCTTCCCACTAATGGAACAAGCTACAGGAACAGAACTTGTTTGCAACCATGCCCTGTGCTCTGTACATGCCTAAAGTCAGGTATCATATACTCACAAAATACACTTTTGTTCCAACTTACCTTTGAATGGTATTCCAAAGCATCCAGTTCACCTTGGTTGAATAAATGTTTCCTTTTACGTTTCTGCAGAATGAGCAAGAAATTAAAAAAAAAATAAATCCATATTACTCTGCGAGAAAAGGAAAAAAGGAATCAAACATACATGAATTACAAATTAACTCTTTTAAAAGCAGAAGAAACTGTACATCTCTTTCTTTTTTGATTTGACAAATACAAGTCAAATAAGCAAAAAGATCTAGGCTGCTATAGATATTCTCAAGGTACACAGACTTAAAGCTGTGTTATGTTACTCATGTCACTGTGATCTGAAGATACCTAGTGCATGCCACAGCCTTGGTACTCATGCCTCCTTTGGACCCACACTTGAAATTTCAGCTGTCAAGTGCAGATTAACAATAAAAGAAAATTAGCTACATTTCACTGATTACATTTGTTGTTTTAGACCTGCAACTCTTATTTTCTTTTGTCCATAAGAAACAGTACTGAACAATACTGAAAGTTAATTCCTATTCTCCTTCCCATCTTGCTAATATGCACAATCTTGACAGCAACCACAGTTTGAGCTCAAGTGCCTGACTACCACCAATGTCAGAAGATTTTGTGAGCTTTTGAGTCACGAAATGCACATTACTGACACACAGAACACAAGAATAGCCTTTTAAGTGCTTACACCTGCTGCACATCTTGAAAATACATGGTGGAAAAGTTCCTGCTCTTCTGCACAACTTCAGAAGACTCAGATGCAAAACAATGTTAGTAGTAAATTATTTATCATAGGATTACAGTAGCTTACTGTATGACAGAGAACATACCTTCCTAACACTGGCAACAGAATCTTCAACACCACTTTTTGTTCCTTCCTGGTGTTCCTCTCTGTTACTGTTGACCTTTATTTCTGTCAGACTCATCTCGGGGCACCTCTGACATAGCTGCTCCTCAGGAGGTGCAACTATATGGGGCTTAAGAATGTCAAAGAACTCCTCTCGAAACACATATCTCATTTTTGCTGTTTTACCTTCTGTTTCTGTGGCATCTTCAGGGCTATGAGTAGGACCACTGCTTGAAGAGGAGGAGGCAACAAAGGTAGAAGAACCATGACAGTCTTCAGTAGATGTGACAGAAGTATTGAGAGCGACACCACCAGGGCATGCAAAGGAGTCACAGATCTCATAGCCACACTGGTTGATGAAAGAGAGATGATCCACAAGCCATCCCTCTGTCAGACGATGTACCACGGACATCATAACTCCCCTTTTCAGGAGGAAAAATCAACTTCCTGAAACTGTAGCTTTCATCAACCACACACACTTCCTGGAGAAAACTCCTCCTGTGGGAAATTTTACAAGAAATTGCTTTTCAGAACTATCACTGTTTTAATAAAGCGGCATCTACCTTCAGGCAGACACTTCCACGCGTGCACAGGACACACTGTAGAACCTTCTGACTTTAGTCGTTTTCCCTGTTACATGCATCCCTATTTTAGCTTCATCCCTAAAATGCTTTACTTTTTTTAACAGTAAGCAGTTTCTATATAAGTTTTTATACTTTCATGCGGCATGCATTTACTCTAAGACAGTTCTTTCAACAAGTTGGAAAATAGCACTGTGGCACTGTGATCACGTCTACGACTATATGACTAGTGCACACACATATACACAGCACAAATACATATGCACATATGGATATACGCATATATATGCTATGTATACACACATAACGTGGCCAGTCTTTGCGAACGAAGATCTGGGAAAGGTCTTTTTACCTTTCAAGCCTGCGCAATGGATTTTTTA
>JAWWLV010000088.1:103231237-103249421 GCA_035041135.1 Platyrinchus mystaceus | reverse complement strand
TCTGCCGGGCCAAGCAGGCTTGGACAATGGCAGTGAGGTCCTCAGGACGTAGGTTTGTTTAGAGTGACCTTCTCTTAATACACACATACACTACATATATACGCATTCACATGCACTATATATATACATACACATGCTATGCACACACACGTACACATATGCACATACCCACACAGATGAGTAGGACAGCGCTCGGGAGCAGTAACACACAAGCACAGAGGCAGCGGCGGCACCAGCGCTGCTGAGGCCCGGCGCCGATGCCCGTCCCCGGAGGCACACAGAGGCAGCAAGCTCGGGTTTTTCCCCAGAAGAACTCGCTGCGTCTGGAAAAAAAAGTCCCGGAGCTCGCCCAGGAACGGCAGCGCCTCACACCCCCACCGTGGGCGCCGCCATCTTGCTGTACGGCCATGGCCCTTTCCCGGGGCCCTTCCCAAGATCCTGCCCTCGCCTCCCTTCCCCTCCTATCGCGCGGCTCCGCCGTGACGCAATTCCTCGTGACGAGCCGCCCCGTGACGTCGTGGGCGGGCGGATTTGAATTTGAGCGGAGGAGAAGGAGGGACGTGGCGGCGTCGGTGCTGCCGCCGGAGGTAACGGCTGGGACGGGGCTCTCCGCGGGCCTTTCCCTCTGAGGGGGGGGCAGCGGGGCGGCAGCAGCAACAACAACAACGCCGCCCTCACCATCGCTGCTCCGGTGTCCGTGAGGCAGTGGTGAGTACCGCGCTGGCTGCCCTTGTTTCCCTCGGTACGGTTTAGACGCGCTGTCAGGACGGGCGGGGGGAGCTGCGCCCGGCTCTGCCGCGCTTCCCCCTTCCCCCCCCCCCCCCCCCGCCCTTTTATTCCCTGGTGACGTGTTGGCTGCAGCAAACTCTGCTCTTAAATCTCTGCTCTCCTGGCATCCTGGGTTGTATTAAGAATAGTGTGGCCAGCAGGGCTAGAGAAGTGGTTGTTCCTCTGTACTCGGCACCGATGAGGCCGCACCTTGAGTGCCGTGTCCAGTTCTGGGCCCCTCAATTCAGGAAGGACGTTGAGGTGCCGGAGCGAGTCCAGAGAAGGGCAACGAAGCTGGTGAAGGGTCTGGAACACAGTTCTGATGAGGAGCGGCTGAGGAATGTGGGGTTGTTCAGTCTGGAGAAAAGACAGCTTGCAGAGGACCTTATTGCTCTCTACTACTGCCTGAAAGGAGATTATAGCCAGGAGGAGAGGACACGGCCTCAAGCTGTGCTGAGGGACATTTAGGTTGGACACGAGGAGGGAGGTTTGGGTTGGACACCAGGAGGAATTTCTTCACAGAAAGGGTGACTAGACACTGGAAGGGGCTGCCCAGAGAGGTGGTGAAGTCACCATCCTTAGAGGTGTTCAAGAAAAGACTGGATGTGGCATTTAGTGCTGTGGTCTAGTCGATAGGCTGGACTCGATGATCTCAAAGGTCTTTTCCAACCTCATTGAGACTGTGATTTGGGAAACTAGTCACTTGGTGTATTTGTGAAAACTATCTGTCTGTGGTGTGTCCCTGTTAAAGTGGGGGTGAAAGTTGGCGTTTTTTTCCCAGAGTTAATTCTATTTACTTCAAATTCTTGCTTAATATCACCTTGGGGACAGTGGTATTAATATTCCGGTTTGATTTATATTTTGTGTGTGTAGTCTGAAGAGAGCCCTAACATTATCTCAGAATAGGTTTTCCAGTTATTGTGCTATGATACTGCAAGGTCTTTTGCAAAATGAATAAGCAGGCTCAGAATTAACAGTTCAGGAGTAGATGAAGGGTTGAAGTGCTGGAAACAGTAGTCATGGTAGTGTAGCTGACTGAACTGAAAAATTTCTCAAACCTTTTTACCTGTGGAACTTGTAGGTTAGAAATGACCAGATATAAAGAAAGGCAAAATAGTAGGTTTGGAACAAACACTGACTCTTTCATCAATAAAATAGTTGATTTAAAAGATTGTGGGTGCTTCTATGTATTTCTGGAGTCTAACATAATTTTTTTTTTTCTTTAAAGAAAATCCAGTATTTCTGGAATCTCCATCACACTGTTTGATCCAATGTACAGTTCTACTTGCTTATTCTGATCCTTCAGAAAATCACTGCAGAGTTTAAAAAGACAAATACTCTTAGATCCTGGATTTTCTGATACTGAGGGATTGTGATTTACTGTTCAGTCACAATGAGACGAAGCTCAAAGATCACTAGAAGCAGCGGTCGGCAATCTATGATGGCACTGAGAGTGCAGGACAACAATAAGATGGGTCTTCAAACACCTCAGATGTAAGTGTTGCTGATCATCCTGCTAAGAATAGCTACATAAAACTAACTCTGAAGAGATTTACTGTAGTGTGTTTAAGTGTGTGTGTAGTAACTGGGTGGAGAAAATGGAAACAGAAAGCTCCTTGCAGCCAAGAATGTTTGCATAAGTGCTCCAGTTCTGCAAAAAGACTTCCTTTAATATTTTTGTGTACCTGTGACACATTTCAAATAGTAACACATTTTCTAACATACTTGTTAGGTGGTGGCTGGGTGACTCTGTACAAAAAAATGCAGAAGTAGTTTTGATAATGGACAAATAATGCATTAAAATTGGTTGACTTTTCTAAGATGCTGCTGCGATGAAGGTGCTTGTGTTTATAGTTCTTGCATGAGCAAAAGATGAAATGGTAGAAACAGTCACTTGAATCCTTCTCCCTATTCCTCAGGATGGAAAAAGGTACCTTTGGGAAGCTGAGCATGAGCAAACCTACACCTGCAACTTCGGAAAGAAAAATCAGCATTTTTGGGAAGAGGTATTGATAACTTTTGTTCTCTGTTCTGTAAATTAATACAATAATGCTCCTGCATAATTTTGTCATTTTTTTTCTCTTGACAGATTTTTCATTATAGGGAATAATTACCTAAGCCAGCAGACCTTCAGGTCTGCCTTACTCCACTCTTGGTCACTACGTAATAATGCTGTGGAGTAAGAATTGCTTTGGGAGCTGTTTTTTCTTGGGAATGATATGCACTACAGACCTTATAAGCACCTCAATACACTTTCCTGTTCAAGGAAGAATGACATCTCCAGTACACTCTGCCTTGGTTTCTTCTAAGATACAAACCTTCTAAAATTCTGTAATCTTTCTGCTTAGTTCACAATTTTCTGTGTTCGGATGTCTTGTAGGTATCTTCTTTCATAGGACCCCACTGTTGCAGGGCTTTATTCCTTTTAAATATTTCTTAAATATTTTAGTCTTTATTTTCAGCCACCTACGTCATTTTAGCTTCATCTTTGGAGTATTTTTTTGCTCCATAAAAATTTATTTCTTTCAATAAAATGAAGAAAATATTCATCTTGGTTGCAGTAATCCCACTGTTGTGCATGTGCATTGTGGTTTCCAAGTTGATGATGTTACTCCAATCATCTTAAATACAGAGAACTTTTTGTATCACTCTGCATAAAAAATGCATAGGAAACATAAAAATAGCAATTTTAGTGACTTAAACATTAAGAGAGGGTTTTGGTTTTTTTTAATATGTACTATGACAAGACCTGTATTTACTGTTTGTCCGTAGAGCTAGTGTGACTGGAGGGTCACGCAACAGTCAGTACGGTGTGTTCGGTACAGAAAAGATAAAGGATCCCAGGCCACTCCAAGAAAAGTCATTCATCCAACAATGCATCAAGCAGCTTTGTGAGGTAACATATTAACTTATTCTGAATGTTTAGTCATAGACCATGCTAATAAAAGTACTTATTTCCTTGGTTTCAACTTCAGGTTCTATTTAGTGACTAATATGACATGTTTCTTTTTTGTAGTTTCTGGTTGAGAACGCTTATGCCCATAATGTTTCCGTGAAGTCGCTACAGTCTCCATCAGTTAAGGACTTTTTAAAAATCTTCACTTTTATCTATGGGTTTCTCTGCCCTTCTTATGAACTGCCTGACTCAAAATTTGAAGAGGAAATTCCCAAAATTTTTAAGGAGCTTGGGTAAGATGATAATTTGTTAGTCTGTTGTGCTAAATAGATAAGGTTCTGCTTGACAGCTGGAGAGAATGGATAGGCTTCTTTATTCAGATGAGACTCTGATATTTCAATGTTGTGATTATTGTGCTTCACTTTAGCTCTAGGTTTACTCTCTGATTTTTAGACTCTACTATGCATTTACTGTTTGAACTTGCAGAACTATAGGCTCTTGGAAACTTGCTTTGTAATGTAAAATTTAATTAATTATCTTTATTTGTATAAAGCTTTGAAGGACAAACACACAGCCTCTTCTGTTCGTGCTGTTAGAATCTAAGAACTAAAAATTCCCAGATGTTGGATCCAGTTAATTTAGTTTAAGATATTTTTTTCCTGTAATCTCTCTCATTCTGCTTTCAAAGCAGAGTATGCAAATAACGAAAATGACTGCTGAGGTGAAAAAAACACAAAGTAGCTGAGTGGTTTACTTCTGAATTTGTTCAGTGTTTGGAATCATTAATGCCCCCCAATGCTTTTCAAGAAAGAAAATCCTCTGCCTGTTGATAATGGGGAATTTCCAGTCCCATTAAAAACCACCAATGCAGTGTATTTTATTTCTGTAGATTTGAGTCCATGATGGTGTCAAAGCACCAAAGCACTCCTTAGATGTAGATGTAAATCTGTTTCATTCCCTTCTTAATTAAATTAATTAAAACAAGATTTAATTAATATTAATCTGTAACATTTGAAACAGGTGACATAGATTGAAATGTTGAAATGGATTACATTCTGCTGCACCAAGAGTGTAATCCTAGATAGAAAGACTAAATCTGAGAACTCATCATAAGTTGTCTTTTTTGAGTTCAAGGAGCATCTGGATGACACTCTTAATCATATGGTTTAGTTTTAGGCAGTCCTATGAAGAGCAGAGAGTTGGACTTGATAATCATTATGGGTCCCTTTCAAATCAAGATATTCTATGAATCATAAAGTGAGAAACCCATGATAATTGAATAAAATAGTGCTGTAAGAACTATTTCCTTTGATGTACAGTGTAAACTACAATTGAGTTTGTTCTTCCTTCTGTGCCTTCATCTACATAAAAAAATGTGCTACTTTGTTTTCATCACTGTTTGCCACAGCTATTAAAAATGTGGTTTTTTTGACCTTGTAGATATCCCTTTGCTCTGTCAAAAAGTTCCCTGTACACAGTGGGAGCACCACACACCTGGCCTCAGATAGTGACAGCTTTGGTTTGGTTAATTGATTGTGTCAAGGTAACATTTGTCTTCCTTAAGTCAAATATTTCCACTTTTCAGCTTGGAATGTTAATTTCAGTAGAAATCTCATAAATGTTTTTTACAAATCTCCTTATTTGACACTTATGAAAAGGTGTTCTTACCTGTCATCTGGGAGCTAACCCTTAGCCTTATTTTTTAGTAACTTTTAAACTGAGCTTTTCATGTTATATTTTTTTAAAATGTATATACTGGACAAATTCATGTATTAAAAAAAGGAGGAAAATGCTGGCTAATATACATACATAAAATGTGAGAAGTTATTGGTTATCATCACTGAAGATTCATGTTACCTTCAGTGCATATCTTGTGACATCTGCCATCCTCTGCTAAATTTGAATTCTAATTTTGAACTTTCAATTGTAATTATTCAAATGTCTTGTGATTGTTATAGAGAGTGGCGAATATTTTGCTTGAATGGGGGGTTTGTTTAATTTGGGGGAGGTTGGTGTTGGTTTGTTTTTTTTTTTAATAGTGGTAACTTCTTGCTGCCAGCTCAGGTCTGAGTTAAATCTGGAATCTGTGACAGAAGTTCACCACTGCTGAATTGGGCACACATGAAATCCCATCCTTTATGCTGAAAAGACAGCTTGGCAGTGTTGAATGTGCAGTTCCTGCCTCTTCACCTTTGCGTTTAGTCAACTAAACACAGACTGATTACAACCTGCTTTGCTGAAATCCTAATCCAGTGTTACTCTGCTTCTTATAATGGACATGAAATGAACACGAAAACTAATGGATATCTCCACTCTTTGTATGTGCACCTGTGCCTTTCAGTTGTACACTGCCATGAGGGAAAATGCACCATCATTTGAGGAGGGACAGAGCTGGGGTGGAGAGACAGATGATGGAATTATACATAATAAGGTATAGTAAAAATTAAATTAGAATCAGAATTGTTCAGATGAATTTTGCCATATGCTGTAACAACACAATTTAAATGTGACACAACAATTTAAACTGTATTTATAGATTCTGTTCTACTTTATATTTACAGGGTTCTCTAGGAAGTATTGTAGCCTTACATAAAAGGCCTGATCAACTAGTTTCCTGAGCAGGCATCATGGCCAGTCTGTTAGTGAAGACTGGGTATTAAACTGAGATGCCTTATTCTCCGAGTAGCTACTCTTTCCATTCTCCTCTGTGGAGAAAAGGAATTATTATGCTGTTTGTTTATTGTTTTAGTAAGGTTTATGGTACATTTTGCTTTAGCACTTGAGTCTCTTGAGATTAACAGCAGTACAGCATAGTACAGACAGTGACTTAATTATAAATGTAGTGGCTTCTGCCAATATCTACTCAGTTTACTATATAAAATTTGGTTGCAAAGTTTCATTTCTGAGCGACAAAATAGGGTGGTAATGCAATTCAGGTGCTTAAAAATGCAACAGCTTGCTTTCTTTCTAATTTATCATAGATTATTAGAAATACTCAGACTTAACTCAGTTAACTCACAGCAGGTGTTTGGAAGAGGTTGCATAACGTGCTAAAACATTTAATTAGAAAATTGCAAAAATCAAGTTAAATCTTAATTTTGAACTAAGATTACCAACCTGACAGTTGACGAGTAAAAATGCTTTTAAACTAAATGTGCACTTCTACAGTGATATATTTAGGTATATGTTGATACAAAATTTACACTACTGATGTAACTGCTTCTGAAAGATCTGTAATTTAACATTTCTAGTGAATTCTCTTTGGGTAACCTTTCTTTATTTCCAGATCAGTGTTCTGACATCTGCACATTTGAATTTCAATGGTCATATTTACTGTTAAACAGACCTACATTTTCCATAAACTAGCCTGAGAGATTCATATGCTTCAAGATAAAAAAAAGCTAAATATTGTATCTACTATCCTTGTTAAATATCTCAGAAAAATATAGCAAGTATTTCCAGACCTTTCTTAATGTGAATTATAGATGCCTCCTCCTGCCTGAATATAATCTGTTGGCATTCTGTATTTAAAGGGAAGAAAAAAAATTAAATTTTACAGAAGAACAATCTGTTTAATTCCATTGAGTAGATCTAAACAGTCTAGATATCTTACAGCCCTTTGAATTGTTGAGATGAAAGTTTTAAAATTTTTTTCAGCTTTTCACGGACTATGCTGTGAAGTGCTATGAGCTTTTCATGAAAGGGAGAGATACTTTTGAAGAACTGGATGCAGAAGTGCAGTCAAAATTAAGTAAGTTTTCAAGTTTTAATTATATAATCGCGTTACTGCTTTCTTTTCTCCTAGCATCAGTTTGCTCAATTTACAAGTGAAAGTGATCTGAGATAAGGGAACCTGAAATTCCCAAGTACTGCTCAATTACTTCAGCTTAATTCTCTCTTTTTTTTTTTTTATACACAGTGCTGCAGATACAGAGGGGTGGGTCATGATCTGCTGTCAGCTGTACCTGTGTCACCCTGTTCTTTTTAATGGCTTTGTGACAGAAAAGCAGTATACAGTTCTTCAGATGCAAATTCTATGCACATGACTCTTGTTTCTGTCTGACAAAGGTTAACATTTAAAAAAAAATTAAAAGAAAAATATTTTCAGAGGATGCAATCTGACAAGTAAGAAAGTTCAACTTTTGAAAGCTCTGAAAATAGTCTGCAAGAGTTACAAACTCTGTTTTTAGGGTTCCCATAAGTGATTCAGCAGGCACTTGTGTTTGTCTTCAGGGAGGTAGGAAACTGACTCATTCATTTCACCAGCTACAGAAATACAAACAGAATTTGAGAACAAGGAAGAAAAACATCTCTTATTTTCTGTGCCCTCCTATGAAAAGCCAGACTAAGGACACTTTGGTTGCAAGCTGGAGACATCAGCTGGAGAGGAAACAGGCTGTTGCTAGATATTAGTAGGAAAAAATAATCACGCCATTGTTTGGCAAAGACTAAAGGGCAAGTAAGGGAAAAGACGTCTCAAGAGACAAGGAAGTACGTGGATGAGAAGGGAGTATACAGGTCAGACTACCTTGTGAAGCTGGAACAGATAAAGCTTATTTAACAACCTCTATCCTTTTAGTGGGGGCTATATGAGAGTTTGGAAACTCTTACCTCATGGGAGTAACTTTGAGCTCTTTTATGACACGAGGACTGAGAAATTAATTTATCTTTGTTTTGGGATTTATGTTTATTTGCTTTGTAAGGAAAGGGTTTTTTAGTGGGTTTGTTGGTTGGGGATTTTTTACTGTAAAATAATTGTCCAGATAATGGGCATTTACTGTGCTGAAATTAAAGCTCAGATTAGGTGGTGATATTCAGTAGGATTAATTTATAACCCTACTCTCTTTTCCCCTCTCCCCCAGAGGATTTATTTAATATAGATGAATTCCAGATAGAAGGTTTAGCAGCTGACAACAGAAGACTTCAGGAAGAGATTGCAAGAGTAGAAAAAGAAAAGGAAAGTGAGCCGGTTAGTAAATTGTCTGTTTATGTGTTGTTTTGGGAGTTGAATTTTATAATTATTGACCATTATTGTCATTATTAAATTAAGATGCTTATGATACATAACAACAAATGGAAAGTTATTTTCAGTGCTTTGAGATTTTAATTAAACCAGATTATGACAGACTGTATACCATTATAGTACAAGGAATTTTCTATGGAGTCTTCAGTCACTACTTGTTTGATAATATGCAGATATTTCCAGGTAAAAAGGTCTTGTATTGACTGAAATATTAATAAAGTACTTGAACCCCTTTTTCTTTCCTGAACATCAGCATTATCTTTTCTGAATGAGTTGGTATGAGGCATGGATTCAGTGGTAACAATATATTTTAGGGAAAACATTTTGCTTGAAAATACAGATTCTGCTTTTAGTACATCATAAGTTTAAAAATGGGTTAGTGGCTGTGCAGCTGGCAAATGGAGACTCCTGCCAACTGTGCAAAATGTGCTGTCTGCATTTCCAGCTTTCCTTACCCTAGTTTTACCTGGGTTTTTTTGTATTATTATACTTAAGTTGTGAATTACCTGTAGTAAGAACTCTCTCAGTGCAGTGCCTGATGCAAATCAGAGACTTAAAATGCAAGAATCTTTTCAGCCTTCTTTGTTGTTATTTTAAAGATGCTTAACTTTAACTTAACTCAGCTGTCACGCAGATAAAAATTTATTAAAGTCCTTTAATTTTATATTTATGCTATTGTTTTAACAGTTACTCTATTGTCTTGTCTGGAAAGTGAAGTAATTATGTTATATTAATCTAACAGTGGTTGTTCTTTTCACCCATTCACTAGGATCGTAGAGTAACACTACGAAATGTGAAATCGTCTCTTCAAGCAGATGTCCAGAAATACCAGGTTTATTTGGCTAATCTGGAATCTCATATAGCCATCCTTGATCAAAAAATGGAAAGCGTTACTGATGAAGTTGAGTCAGCAAGTAAGAAGGCCTTGGTCACAATTGGGATAGTGAAGCCAGAAATAGTTTTAAAATAATTGTAATTCTCAGTTTTAGGACAGAGTGAGATGATGATGCTGCAACTGAACTTTGCAAAATGCATTGCTAATAAAACGGGTTTTTTGGCTAATATCTGTTTGTACACTAGAGTAACGAAATATAGATATTATTTACTCATAAAATACAAATGTTAGGGTTAACTACATAGGATGGTATTTTACATCTGTTTCACAAATGTTTTGTGAACTTAGAATTGGAAGTAGAAGCAATGAAGCAGGAGAATGCCCGGCTCCAGCACATCTTTGACAATCAAAAGTACTCAGTTGCGGACATTGAGAGAATAAATCATGAGAGAAACGAGTTGCAGCAAACCATTAAAAAGCTGACTAAGGAAGTGGAAGCGGAAGAACATCAGCTGTGGAATGAAGAGCTAAAATATGCTAGGAATAAAGAGGCGGTATGTGAAAACCCCACTACACTGAGAGGTGGCTCTCAGTTTTCATCATGCAAGCTGAAACTTGACACTTGAACTATTGTTAACTTCTTTTCTAAATAATCTAACAACAGCAGGGATATATCTTAACAGGCTAAACTGCATCATAAGAGATGTAGCTAGAATATGCACCACTGTCAGCTCTCTGCTATAGCGTTACGAGCTTTGATAACATCAACATGACATTGTTTTGATAACACAAGAAGTTTCAGGTTAATGTTAAGATTTTGTAGGAAGGAAATAGTGCTTTGAATCAATATCTTTACATGTGTTTAGGGCCAGATTAGTCCCTTATGTAGAAGTTCTAATGTCTTTTAAGGGCCAAATTCAATTCCTACAAACAGAATGAAAAGATGTAGTCCTGTAAGTGATGGGATGTAAAAGCTTCTGCTTTGCCACATGGAGAACTAGATAAAAAGGTTTCAAATATATTTTGCATTTCACAGGGTCAAGCACTTGGTACTAACTTAAATTCTTCGCATGCAAGTATGAAGCACATAAAGCTGGAAAAAATACTTAGGTTCTTTAGTGTTTGCATATAAATAGCACTCATCAAATAGAAATAAGAGCATTTAATAAGCTTTGTTTAGAGGTATACTCAAGTTAGTTTGTTACAAGAATGTGTGGAATTTCCTGTCAAAACCAAAGAGAGAAGGCATGTCAACATGACGAGTAAACTTTGATTTAGTATTATTTTTAAGCATGTTTTTACTTCCCTATAAGCTAATCCTCAAAAAGCTGAGACAGGAAAAAATATGGCAGATGAAACCATTCAGTGTCAGCCATACACACTGAGAAACCTTGCTGAGCAAACTGAAAGAATAAGACAGCACTTAATCCAGTGAACTGCTGGACTGTCATTACATATAGCTCTTGAATACTGTGGTGTAACATGGAATTGTGTCTGTACAGAGCAACTCAGGAACCTGTTTAAAGTACTATCTGAATACTTTTTGCAAAGCTTTTCCCTTCTATGTCTTATATAATTTTTGCCCTCTTCTCCTCTGATCAGATTGAAATACAACTGGCAGAATATCATAAACTGGCTCGAAAGCTGAAATTAATTCCAGTAAGTGCCGAGAATTCCAAAGGCCGTGACTTTGAGATTCAGTTTAATCCTGAGGAAGGACCAAACTGCCTAGCCAAATACAGAGCCCAGATCAAGGTAAGCAGACCCAACACTGAAGGCTTTGGTTATCGCTCACAAAAAGATGTGTTTCTTTGGAAATGTTGGAAAAGTCTCGCAATCTCACAATGAAACTTCATTGAAAAGCTTGTGTGATGAATTGCCATAACTACATTGTAGTATATAAGGAAAATTTGGTGTTGGAGAGTACAGCAGCCTAAAAAAAATGGGAGAAAGAGAAGATGTACTGGGGTGCATCTTAGTTCAAACTAACAAGTTGCATTAGCCAGATCTTCTTGTATGCATATTACAGGCTCCCCTTATGGAGATCATAAACCAGACGGAGGAAGATATTCGGAAAGCTACTGAACGGAAAATGTCTTTGGAAGATACTTTTGAACAGGTATGTTGGTTAGTGAAGATAAAGAGTGAGATACCAAACATAATATCTGCTGGTCCCATTTGACCCTTTTGCATGGGTGAAGTATGGTGTGGCAGGCTGATTTTTGTTAGGGTTTGGGATTGTGAGGTTTGGTTGGTTGGTCGGTTTTTTGGGGTTTTTTTGGTTGGTTGGTTGGTTGGGTGGGGTTTTTTTTTGTTTTAGGGTGGTTTTTTTTTGAGGGCGAGTAAAGAGAGGAGGAAGCCATGAGAAAATTCCTTTAATTGTGAGGGAACCCAAAAGTTTTTCTAAGAATTGGGGTCGTTTTCCATTGATTAAACTATTGCGTATTCCCTGCATTGAAGTTTATGCAGCTTATATACATTTGACCATAAACATTGGTAATACTTGTTTTTAATAAGTTGCCCATTTCAGTCTGTTGCGTGGCTTACCGTCACTGGCAAATTGTCATCAGCAAGATTTTTAGCAATATTGGGTTCAGGGTGGATAGGAAGAAGGAGAATTTCATTCTTCCTCTACCTCAGTTTTTATTACTGAACATGAAAGAATATCCCTTCTGGCCAGCTGGCCTGGCTGTGTGCTTTCCCAACCTCTTGCTTTTCCTTTCCCTACTCAGTGAGAGGCCCTGGGAGGGATAGAAAGCTTTGGATGGTGCTCAAGCACTATTCAGAAATAGTCAAAAACATCGGTGTGTTACCGATGCTGTTTTAGCCCCTTATCCAAACCAAATCACAATCTAGGCTGCTATGAAGAAAGTTAGTGCTATCCCAGCCTCGCCTAGACTACATTTTTTTTCTGGGCTACCAGGTGTTGTTTGTGATGGCATGGATTTATATGTTGGAATTCTTTTGAATTGTATTTCCTTGGTTATGTTTTTATTCTAGGTGAATGCAATGGTAGCGGATGCGAAAAGCAGTGTGAAAATACTGACAGAAGAAGCTGAAAAGCTGGATGATCTTTACCAACAGAAGCTTAAGGTAAAAATTCTTACAGGTTGATGACAATTTATCCTCAATGATATGCTTATCCTTAATCTTTGTATTTATATATAAGTTTTTGGTTTCCATTTTTGTTTGGACCTCTGCTCTTGCCTTCTTCCATTCCCTTTCCAGGATTTTTTCATTCTTTTCGGAAACATTTGATTGCTACCTTAAATGAGTCTGTTTGCACTTTCTTGTAAGAGAATCTGGCATTGTACAATAGCAGATCCTGTAAATCATGAAGTACTACATCCAGTAAAAAAAGCAGTAGCAATCGTCTCCTGACCTCAGGATGTCTCAGAGCATGTGCTTGAAGGAGATCTTAGGACTAACAAAATCTGCCTTGTCTAATCACTTCATATATAATGAATACATTTACAGGTTTTAGTAAACATGTTTAATTAGTTTCCTTAAAAACTAAGGAATATATTGATTGACCAAAAGCAAATTAAATGTTTTAATGATCTGAAACTGTTGCTTGCTTTAGCTTCCTTCCCCAGCACGGGAACAGTCCTTAATCCCTTTCCTCACTTGTAGTTTAGCAACTAAACATAGCCCTGTTTAACAACTAAGTGGCTGCTTCGATACCTCCCAACTTCTCTGACAGCATGGCTTTGGTGGGGCTGTGGTGCCCCAGTGAAAAATGCTCCATGAACTAAATGTTTAGCATATATGCAGCTGTAAATCCAAACTTCTGTGCTGTAGCCATGAAACAGAGCTGTTTTACTGCCAATACCTGCTGAGGTGGCTATAGGCAAATAATTTAGCTTACTGTTTTCAAAAACACCTGAAAGTTAGCTTTTGATCTATGCTGTTGCATATACTTTTCTCTACAGGTAAGCTCATAAAATACACAGTCACAACTGGATGTTTCTAATAAGACGTAGTCATGTGATCTTTAAAATGCTGTCCATAAGACTTAAGTATTGAAATTATTTTGAGGAATCATGTTTCAGAATCTACCAGAATTGCACCTTGAGTTGATGGCAGAATTTTATATGGTTTTGTGGATTTAATTGTATTAAATATAGTGTCAACACTGAAGAGATGATTACTTGGAATTTATACTCAAATGTGATCTTATTTTTTTAACCTAGAAGCAGTTGCTCATGATGTGCCATTTCTAAGCTATTTAGAGTATGTAAATAACACTTTTTGAGATTAACTTTGCTGCAACACAGATCTTTAAATATGGTTAAAGGAATAAAGAGAAGGTTAGGCTGATTATGAGAGGCAGATGATACAGAAAATGCCTGAAGCTCTTTGTTTGGGAGGGACGTCCTTGGGTTTTTTTTTTTTTAGTTCTGAGCTTGGAGTTACTTTGGTGAATTCTGAATTCAAGCATCAGGATGCAATCAAGTAATATAAAGGAGGAAAAAAATACTAATTATTCCCAAGCTATGCAATTTTTTTCTCTTCTTTCCTTATTACAGGAAGTAGAAGAAGAAGAGCAAAAATATGCAAATGAACTGGAATTGTTAAAGAAGCATAAACAATTACTTGAGAGTGGTGTCAATGAAGGTCTCAGTGAAGCCACGAATGAATTGCATGATCTCCAACGACAGTAAGACCCATACCTTCAAAGTTTCCCTAGTTTATTTTGGTGTTTACCGATATTCTCTTGGATCCTAACATAAAATTGTTGCAGCTTTTATCCATCTCAGTCTATATTAATTTCACAAGTTAGCAACTGAAAGATATTCCTCCTCAACAGTACTTTGCTACAATATTTGTCTGCTCTATCAGAACTCCTGTTTTCCATGTAATTTTTTTCATATATATGGTTGTAATAAGGAAATTAGTTTGTTTCCTAAGTTATGTGACAACTAGATTTTATACCTTAAAGTTTCAAAAGACTATTCTGACTCTAAGGTACAATGTTTCTTACTGGTTAGCACAATATAGTCCATTCTTCTAAGCTGAGTATTAATTTACAAATCTAACTTGGTTAAATTTAATACTAATAGAAAAAAGTATGGCTAAACATGACAATAAATCAGATTTGATGATTATTTTGTAGTTACGAACATGACTTTCTGAGTATCTTTATTTTTAGATATCAAATTGTTGTGCAAACAACAACAGAAGAGAGCAGAAAAGCTGGTGACAACCTGAGTCGTCTTTTAGAAGTGATTGGTACTCATGTAGTATCTGTAGGGGTGAGTAAATCTGTAAATTTTATATTCAGAGTCAAATCTCTCTAGAGACATGTGCAACTTCTGTTAAACACATGGAAATTAGAACTTACTGTTTCCTACAAAGTATTATTTATTTAGCTGCTGCACTGAGTCCGTAGATTCTAGTTAAATTTGTTGGCAAAACCTTTGGTATAAATAATTAGAATAGATCATTAAATTTCAGCAGTTACATCCTGTCAGATTTAACCTGCTTCTGGTAGACATCTTTCAGAAGAGTGTTTAACTGAAATCACCTAATCTGTGCAATCACTGTTTAAAATGCTTTAGCAGACCATGATAGACCTAATGAACTTTCTGTAACTCTTTTCTAGAAATACCTTGATGAACAGAATATGAAAATTGAGAGAGATTATGAAGAATTCATGTCTGAAGATCTATTGTCAGACTTGAACAGAATTCTAGAAAGTTATAAAAAGAAGGCTGAAAGTCTGTAATTACCAAAAAAGTGAAGATGAAAATTTTGCATTTCTGAATGGTATGGGGCCTTCTAAAAGGAAGGGTACTTCTGGTGTTTAGCAGTGAAACTGGTTTTAAGTTTAAGGGAGTACTTTTGAACTTCCTCTATTTTGTTGACACAAATGCGTTGAAGAATTAAAAAAATATTTGCATTTTCTTAAAGGCTTTGCTTACACTTCCTACTTACAATATCTTATATATGCTTACAAAGATCTGTGACAGAACAAGTGTGGAACAACTGCATTTTGTTTTTTCTTTACAATCAAATAATTTTCTAGGAATATCAGTACAACAGAAGTAGAGCTAACCTGTTAAAATAACAAAGCAGAGTGGAATTAAGATGGAACCACAAGTGACAGAACAAATGCAGAGGGTACTGACAACTTGAAATACTGCTACTCAAAAATATCTAGTGGGTTTTGTAAATGTGCAAGATTGCTAATGATAAATTATGCTTTCCCTTCTAGAGTACAGATTGTGCATTTCATAGTATACATATGCATTTAGGGCACATACATGACCGTAGTACTTATACAGGAGTCTTGTAAATAGTCTAGAAAAAAAAAGAGTAGTTTGAAAACAAAGTTCTCTCTCTAAGTGCTTATGATCCCAGATGAAACCTCATTGAACTTGTTGAAGATAC
Source organism: Platyrinchus mystaceus (assembly GCA_035041135.1). Taxonomy (NCBI): domain Eukaryota; kingdom Metazoa; phylum Chordata; class Aves; order Passeriformes; family Tyrannidae; genus Platyrinchus; species Platyrinchus mystaceus. The sequence continues at coordinate 103,233,506 of JAWWLV010000088.1, read as the reverse complement.
ATGCCAGAGATAGCTCTAAGCAGGACAACACAGCAATTCTGGCTGTATGTCTAATTAGTTGTAGGTTTGGCTGATGTTAGATACGTCAAAATGGTCTAAAATATGTCTGCATTGTGTTTTTCAGCCAGTAGGACAGAGTCTATTTGATTTTAATTCCCCAGGAAAGTAGCAGTAAAATTAGAGTATGGGGACCTCCAGTCAAAAACATAGAAGAAAATGTTTCAGCAGAATGCTATGTGGAAGTAGTATTCTATAATCTACTTTGGATATAATTTTGTGTTAAGAAAAGTAAAAAAATAAACCCCAGCATTCATGTCTTGGATAGTTTAGTTTTTGATGGTATTTCCTAATATAAGTATTGAAATATTTGAGTGTTGTTTTTAGAGTTCAGAGATAAATATCACTGATTCAAATATACAAAGATAAAAACAACTTTGCAGTTGTTCAAAAGCTGTTAGCAGCAGGTAGATAAAGGAAGTTGCTCCTTAATTCTATAATTAGGCACAATATTTGAATGAAACACGGATCCCTAGGATGTATGACAAAACTTAATTTGGACCATCTGAAACAGACTGCAAATAAAAACTGAATTGTCTCTAAGTCTAGGCTATTTTTGCAGAATGCATTTTAAATTCACTTGTCCTTAACATAGTGTGAAAATCTTCTGGTTCTGGTATGAGTATTTTGTTTCAGATATTATAATGATGGCATTATTTAAGCTTCTGATTTCCTGTTCTTTTGTGATACTCCAGAAGTTTAATTGGACAGCTCTTAAAGTTTTCTGGCAGGTGGGTAGATTTACTGCTTTCTTCTATTGTCCTCTTTTTCCTTTTACCTTTACAAAGTCTTGGGGTTTGGGGTTTTTTTCTGATAACAGCCTAGTCCTTACTGAATCTCAGTTCCTTCTCTTTAGAAACTTTTTGCTTTTGTGATCTTACTAATACTTTTGTTATCTAAAACAATACTTCTCTAATTAAGAAACTGTAAACCATACCATACAGAAGGGGTTATGCCTGATACCTGTCTGTCTCTGCTTCTGTAACTGACTGATTTTGTGTTTATTAGCCATCTGCAGGTTCCTTGCCACGTGGAGTAGTAGTCAGTTGACTGAGTAATTGAAAGCAAAATAAATGGCATTTCCAAGGACTAGTATTAACCCAGTGGTAATGGGTTAAAGAATCGAGGTCACAACAACCTTCCTTCACGTATTCGCCACTGTAATACGCTGACATTAAAGTAGCCCGAGCATTTTAAAAAAATGCACATTTGCAAGGTTGGCTACATGTTTTTGTTATTGGGCTGAACTATTGGTCTGCACATCAGTTAAGCTAAATTGACTTTAGAACTGGCTCAGGTTCTGTAAAATACTATGTAATATAACATGGGAACATGTGCCAATGTTTACTAGGTATTGTTTTCAGAATTTAAAAAATGGGGGGAATTTTTTAATTCTTCTTGGACATGGCTCCTCTGTGATATTGAAAGTAAGGTAGTTATTTTTTGTGTTCTGAAATATGGTTTTTAAATTTAGACAACAGGCCTTAGAATATAAGCACTGCTCTTGCTTTTGCTTTTGTTTGTTTTTATCAGAATGTAAAGTCTTAATCAGAATGTACCATGGCACTTGCACACTTCAGTAGTATGAGTCATTTGTAAATTTTTGCTTTTGTATGGATACAGTTGCCTCATTGCAAGTGTACCTTTTGAACAGTTTATTTAACATGTCTTAAGTTTATGTATTTTATATTCAATAAAATTCCTTAGGTCTGTTCCTATGAAGGATAGATTCTTACTGCAAGTATCGAAATAAGACATAAAAACACAATTAATTTGACTTTCCTAGTGGAACTAGGTAATCACCTTAGCAGCAGATACTAATTCCCTGGCTATCCTTGCTGTTAAACATGCACTGTTTAGAGGAAAAATAAAATACAGAAACATCTTATTCCTATAAGTTTCAGAAGAATAAAAATTGTCTTATCTTTTTTGAAAAAACAGATGGCTTTTTGAAAACTTGAAGAAGCATAGGGCCAAGGTGCTTTGACAATTATTTATGTGGTATACTTCTGACATTAAACTTCCCAATCAGCCTTTTCCTATTTTAAGCATTAAAGGACTATTTCCTTTATATAACCACTCTTTGATCTGCCTTTTTTTATTTTATTAGCTATTAAAACACAAACAAACAAAACCACAAACAAACAAAACCACAAACAAACAAAACCACAAACAAACAAAACCACAAACAAACAAAACCACAAACAAACAA
>JAWWLV010000088.1:103175661-103225110 GCA_035041135.1 Platyrinchus mystaceus | reverse complement strand
GGAATTGAAAAAATCTGTAATGGAAAATGGCATTCAAAGACCTTTCACACTGGGACTGGTAGAAATGATTGCTTCTAGTAACTCTAGAAAACTCTAATGTGAACAATACTGATGCCAGCACAATTTTTGGTGTGGCAATTAGTATATCAAAACATGGTTGTTTTGGATAATGCAAATGCTGATTGTAATGCTGCTTTGGCTCCTATTAGAGACAAAGTTTCTGACATTTGGGAGTATATAAAAACTTGCCAGAATGTCGGTGCTGAATCGCATAGGGCGGATCTTTTGGCCGCAGCACTGTCTAATCTCAGTGTCAAGAACACTCCAACAAATGTTTTAATTGCGGTCGGGAAGGTCATATCAGTAAAACCTGTCCTAGGAAAATAAACAAACAGACTAAGAAGCAGCCTAGTAAATGATGTCCTCACTGTTTAAAAGGCTATCATTGGGGGAATCAGTGTAAATCTCAATTTGACAGGGATGGCAGACCAATATCGGGAAACTTCAAGGGGGGAGCGAGGCCCCTCAATACAACGGGGTCTACAGTGCAAACACTCAGTCTGTGACCTCACCCCCTCAACAGCAAGGAGTGCCAGGTTGGACTTGGCAACCACAACAGAATTAATGCTGACAGAACCTAAAGTATATGCAATAAATACATCAGTTTGGGGGCCTTTCCCAAGAGGATTGATGGAGTTAATAACTGGGAGATATAGTTCGAGTATGCAAGGAATAACGGTATTGCCTGGAATTGTTGACTCTGATTACACAGGAGAAATAAAAGTAATGGCTACAGCTACAACAGTCCTGTGCAAAATTGCAGCCGCACAGAGGATTGCTCAATTGATACTTGTGCCTTACTGGGTTCCCTCTGTTTCTACATGAGAAAGAGGAGATTCTGGTTTTGGTATCTCAGAGCTACCTCAGATTTTGTGGTCCCAGGAAATTACTAAACAACAGCCTATGCTTGTCATAACAATTGAGGGACGGTCTTTTTCAGGCACTTGTCTACAAACACATCCAGTACAAGCAGAGCTGAAATGAAGACTCTGGGAGGGATTCAGCTGACTTGATAAGAATTTTTACAATGCACAAGACCATTGGCTCATGTTTTAAATGCACCTGTTTTCATATCATTGTCATGCTGGGATCCAGAAGTACCCATTTTAAATAATGATTCTATCTGGACAAGGGATACATGACTCCTACTGAGTCGTTAACTGAAAGAAGAGAATGGAACCTTCTATAGTTTAAATCTTACTGGCTGGCATAATGATTCTGTTATGATTTGCACTTCATGACTTTATGCTTGTCTTGTGACAAGTAATTTAGATGTTAAATTAGTTAATGGTAGCTATCAGATTAATGCAACTAATCCTTTATATGCTAATTGCAGTATGAATAGTTTGAGGGATAGGATGTGTGTTTGTCTTATTTTTTCTTATAGTCCTGCGAATCATCTGGGGACCAATCAAGAAAATGAGAGGAACTGAAGCTAAGGTGCTGGCTGCTCTCATTGTGAATCCGATGTTCTGAAAAAAAAAAAAAAAGGGAGAGATGTAGGAGCAGCTAAACAAGAAAACACCAGCCATCTGGATGATAGAAGAAGAAAATATTAAAGCAAAAATATTGTGGTCCTGAGTGAGCCAGAGCTAAGATTAGAGTGTGTGTGAAAAGAATCGCAAGGTCAAGCCGGAAAGCCACTTGAAGCATGACTGTTCTTTGTGGCTGAAGGCAGCCACAGGAGTGTCTATGTCGAATGTGTGCAGATAAGTAATATCTGGCCTGGCTTGACAGCTCGGACCATTATTCTATATATAAATGGAGTAATAAAGTTACAAGAGAGTTCCGCCTGGACAAAGTCTGTCTCCCATGGATTAATTCGCCAAAAAGGATTCTGACTGAGGGACTTTCACTGCAAACACCTAAACAAACTTAACATCCACAAGTCCATGGCCTTGACGGGATGCATCCACAAGGACCGAGAGCACTGATGGACATCATTGCCAGGCCATTCATGATCATCTTTGAAAAGTCATGGAGATAAGGAGAGGTGCCTGAGAACTGGAAGAAAGCAGATGTCACCCTGGTCTTCAAAACAGGCAAGGAGGAGGATCCAGGGAACTAGCAGCCGGTCAGCCTCACCTCAATCCCAGGAAAGGTGATGGAGTGCCCTATTCTGGAGGCCATCCCTACCCACGTGAAAGACAAGGTGATCCGGAGTAGTCAACAAGGGCTCACTAAAGGTAAGTCATGTTTACCAACCTGATGACCATTTGCAATGAAACAACTACCTGGATGGATGGAGAGCAGTGGATATCGTCTACCTTGACATCAGCAAGGCTTTTGACACTGTGTCTCACAACATCCTCATAGGCAAAGTCAAGAAGTGTGGGTTGGATGAGTGGACAGTGGGGTGGATTGTGAACTGGGTAAGTAGCAGATCCCATAGGGTCATAATTGGTGGCACGGGGTCTAGTTGGAGGCCTGTCCCTAGTGGTGCCCCCCAAGGTTCAATACTGGGACCAATTTTGTTTGACTTACTCATCAGTGACTTGTCTGTGTGCATGGAGTGCCTACTCAGTGAATTTGCTGATGGTACAAAACAGGGAGAAGTGACCAACACCCCAGAGTGCTGTGCAGCCCTTTGGAGGGACCTTGACAGGTTGGAGAGATGGGCAGAGAACCTTCTGAAAATTCTACAAAGGCAAGTGCAGGGTCCTGCACCTGGGGAGGAATAACCACAGGCACCAGTACAGGCTGGGGTCTGACCTGCTGGAAAGCAGTTCTGTGCAGAAGGACCTGGGGATCCTGGTAGACAACAAGCTGTCCATGAGCCAGCAGTGTGCACTTGTGGCCAAAGTCAACAGAATCCTGGGATGCATTAGGAAGACCATTGCCAGGGAGTGGCAACCCAAAGGTTGAGGGAGGTGATCCTGCCCCTCTGCTCAACACTGGTTAGGCCAGAGCGCTGTGTCCAGTTCTGGGATCCTCGGTACAAGAGGGACATGGAGCTCCTGGAGCAGGTCCAGCAGAGGGCTACAAGGATGGTCAGTGGACTGGAGCATCTCTCTTACAAGGAAAGGCCAAGGGAGCTGTTCAGTCTTGAAGAGAGACGGCTGAGAGGGGAGCTCATCAATGTATGGAAATATCTGAAGGGAGGGTGTCCAGAAGATGGAGCCAGGCTCTTCTTGGTGGTGCCAAGCAATAGGACAAGAGACAACACGCAGAAACTTATGCACAAGAACGTCCACCTGAATGTGAGGAAGAACTTCTTTACTGTGCAGATGACTGAGCATTGGAACAGACTGCCCAGAGAGGTTGTGATCCCTCACTGAAGGTATTCCAGAACTGTCCGAATGGAATCCTGTGCCATGTGCTCTGAGATAACCCAGACTGAGCAGGGAGGTTGGACCAGATGACCCAGTGTGGTCCCTTCCGACCTCACCGATTCCGCGAAACAACAACGCGGGGATGTGGATTTATTTTAAGGCACACGAAGCGCGACTTCACGCCTCCGGGCCGAAGTTCCAAGCTGCCCCACCCACAGCAAGGTCCAGCCTCTTCCCTGGCGCAGCCGCCGCCCGGGGCGCGGCGCGGACGTGCCGGTCCGGTGACGGGAGCGCGCAGGGGGCCCCGCGCGCCGGGTCGGTCGCGGCACGCGGTCCCACCGTGCAACCCGCCTGCGCCTCCCGCGGCCGGGCCGGGGGGAGCAGCGCCGGCCACCGATCCCGCTCCCGCTCCCGCTCCCGCTCCCGCTCCCGCTCCCGCTCCCGCTCCCGCTCCCGCTCCCGCTCCCGCCCGGCGGCGGCGGCGGCGGAAGTGGCGCGAGGCGGCGGGCACCAAATCGTTCCGAGGTCGCGGCGCCAAAGCGGCGCTTTCGGTTCCAGGCCGCTCCCGCCCGCCTGACCCCACCCCGAGCGGCGGGCAACGCCAACGCCGCCGCCACCGCCTTCCCTCCTTCCTTTCCCTTCCTTTCTTTTCCCTCCCCTTCCGGGCCTCCGCAGCGCCTCCTGCCCGGGCCTCCCGCTTGGCTCCGCCTCCTCCTTCCCCGGCCGGGTTGCGCTGTGCCGGGCGGGGGCGCTCGCGGGCGCGGCCGGAGGAGCCGCTGGCGCCGCCATCGCAGGCGGACGGTTTCCGTCCGCTCCGCTCCCCAACATGGCAGCGGCGGCGGGAGGCGGCCGCGCGCCTCGCAGGCCGGCGCTGCTGACCCCTCGCGGCAACGGAGACCGCACCGTGTTCCTCTTCGACCGGCGCCGGGAGCAGGCGGACCCGGACGAGAAAGTGCTCAGCTACGGCAAGGACAACTACCGCGCCTTCCGCAGCGCCGTGTGCCAGGTACGCGGCGGGGCGGGCGGTGGCGGGCACGGCGGCGTCGAGGCTCCAAGTCTGAGGGTCCGTCCCCGGCGGCGCGGGGACCGTGGGGCGGCCGGGGGTGTCGCAGCCTCCGCCGCCTGCCCGGGGGCCGCCGCGCCCTCCGCCTCGCTGCCAACTTTGTTGCCGGGACAGGTGGGCGGGCGTGGGGGAGAGCCCGCGGCCGCCCCCTCGGTGTCCCCTGTTCCGCGGGCGGCGGGACGGCGGTGCGGGGCGGCGGCGGGAGGCGCACGTTGAGCAGCCCCTGGCGGCGGGCGAGAAAGCCGCGGGAAAGCGGCGGCGGCGGCGGCGGGCGCGGGGCTGAGCCCGGGAGCGTGGTGCCAGGAGGCATGGTGGTCCTCGGCCCCCGGCGGGACTCGGTAATCTCGGAGATCTTCTCCGACCTACTCGAGTCTGCGATTCTGTCTGTGCTGTCCAAGGTGTTGGCGGTAAGCGCCCGTCGTTTCCCGTCCGCGGCGCAGTGACTGCCTCTCCGAAGCCCCCAGCGGTGACTGCCATATAAATACTTTGTCTGGCTGGTCCATTGCTCTGTCGCGTGTACTTTCAGTTTTCTTTCCCTTCGTTTCGCGAAACGAAACGAAACTTATTCCGTCTTCGGATCTCTTGGAGGTGGAGATTCCTTTCTGCCTACGGTCTGTTTGCTGTAGCTTGCTGGTGATACCAGTGGGCATCGCCCATCTTCTGCCATGGTTTCGTTTGCTTAGGGAGCGATAAATGTCATAGACCTGTTAGCTGCCTGCAAGTTTTGTCTTGTGAAATATACGGGAAAATAAGCTGTAGATTGCAATAATTTAGCCTGATAAGATGTTTATTTTAGTTTCTTTATCCAGTGTAATTTGCACTTTGTTTTCTAGGGTATGAGTTATATATTTCATATATAGCTAGGATATAATAAATCTATGTTTTATATTTAAATAAATATAATATTTATCTATAATATTATACGAGTATAACTTTAATAATTCTACCTATAACAGATATAATAAATTTAATGTATAATAGTATAACATACAATGTATATAATGACAAGAATACGTAAATAGAATGTATAAAATATAACATTAAAATATTTACTAAAATAAGTAAATAAATATAATAAATGAACAAATAATATAGCGTTTAATGTAATAGTTTCCTACTGCAATAGAAGCTTTGGGTTATCAATGTCAATGAGAGTAGCTGTCACAAATAATTATCTGCTCCTTGCATATCGTCTGTTTCAGTGTCAAAGATGGCATATCCATATTCTGGTAGAGGCACTGAATCTGTACTGCTACTTAAGATGGAGTCTCCTTCCCTGGAAGTGTTAAAAAAATGAGTAGACATGGCATTTCGCGGTATGGTTTAGTGAGTGTGGGTTTATTTGTTCAAGGTTGGACTTGATGATCCTGGAGGTCTTTTCCAACCTTTATGATTCTATAGTCAGAAGTAACCTGGCTACGGAGTGCTAGCACCTTCCTTGGTCTGATCAGCACTCCTAAAGTTCAGAAGACTGGAAGAAACAAGTAGCGAAATGGAATAACAAAATTAGTACACTTTATGCAGTTCTGAGAAGTTAGACAGTGGAGGTGGGTTCATGGCTTTTTAAAAGTTTGTGTCTCCAATGAGTAACTATGAGTATCACATTATTTTCTCCAAGACTTGACTTAGTGGATCCCATCACAACTCTACATATAGCAGAGGAATGGCAAGAATACTTCAGAATACTGCAAGAATATTTTCAGTAGTCAAGGCAAATATGTGGATGATTAACCCATGTTTTTTTCTTTTCTTTCTTTTGTAATTAATTGATTGGCTGAGTTTAACACTAATTTGCAATTTGTTATATACAACAGAGTCTTTTCATGGGTTTTATATATATGCTGTGCACTCAAGTGACTTGTGTTTCCGTGCATCTTCACGGTGTTCAGTAGGTCACAGGGCTTTTGGCATATTTGCAGTCTTATACAGAAATAAACAATCATCACCAGCTGTGACAAATCTTGGGTACAAACAGCTTCAGGGTTTTTTTGTCTGAAATGTGGGTTGACATGGTGAAGGCAGTACTTTGCCATTGGGCAGAGTGCTCAGATGTGCAGCACAGCATTTGAAAAGTCTGGTGCTGCAAAGCAGACCTTGGTGTGTTTGAATTTGATGCCCATGAAAGCAGAATTTTTCAAGTATAGTTTTTTTGCAATGTTAACACCATAATAGTTATCAATAGTCCTGTGGCTGTTTTGGGTAATAGAATATGTGCTTTTGTAAAGTTGTGCACCAAAAACCTCAAATGATCATTCCCTTGGAGAAAAGACTTCTCCAATAATGTGTTGACTGTGTGTAAGGGCAGTGAGAGATGGGTCTGTCACTGCTAGTTTCAGTGTGGTGACTCTCTGCACCTCAGAGCTTTCATCATTTGACTTTGAAAGGATGCTCAGACAAGTGGTTTGACTTGACCAGTAAATTCTGGTGCAGTGAAAACTGGACAGACAGAGGTCCTGGAAGTTTGATATCTGATGTCTCCCACATCAACGTTGTACATGTTCTCCTTAGACTTCTGGAAGAACATTCTGGCATCTCGGTGCCCCTGGGAGCTTTGTGCATTGTGCGTGTTTCTTGGAGTGTTGTATTCCTAAGTTCCTCAATTTGAAAGTTGCAATTAACTACTTTCATGAAAAAGGTGATGGATAAATGGGTTCACCTGATTGGGACAGACTTTCCTCACTTCACGGTGCTGAAAATGTGTCAGGGAAGTGATGAAAGTTGAGGAAGAAAGATTCTTTTGTTACGCAAATTCTCAGTTGATTCAGACTAAGATGAAATGGATTGTTATATTCAACCTTCTCCAGTTAAAGCTGTCAGAGACCATCTGACTGCTTGATCAGGCAAATGCCACATATGTAGCAGTGTTGTTCCCACATCTACCATGACTGGTGCCTCAACCTCGACACAGTCTCAGCTTTGAATTGACTTTCATTGGCAGTTTGTCATACAGCTGAGTGATGCTGCTGTACCAACAAAGGTGCATGGATGTTTTCCAGTCTGCCAGTCTGGGCTATGGGGCTGGTCATGTCTGACAAGAGTGCTGGAAATATTAAGCTGTTGGAACTATTTCTGCTGTGAATATCTTCCTGTGGCATAAGAGAATTCCTTTGGACATAACTGGATATGTAGGTGTCAAACCTGACTGCAGTATGTGATGAAGGCATGATCTTGGGCTACTACTTCTGAGACTTAGTGTTTTTGCATCATGCAGAAAGAAGATATTTTCCTGATTATGTAGAAAAAAAATGATACAGCCACTTGAGAGGTCTGTTTAGAAGCTGATGCATGTCCTTGCTGTCTGTTGTCGTATAGAATATTTCTCCATTATTACTGAAATATTTGTTATTAATTTTTGAAACTTTGGGGGTTTTTTGAAGCAAATATTTTTTTACTGTCCCCTAACAACAAGTTAATGTGTGGCAATGTTTTTGGATTTGGCTTTATATACTGATAAAATAGCTTTTCATTCTCGGTGTTGGAAGAATATTTAGAAAAAAAAATCTTATAAAAGAAGCTGGAGCATATATAGTCTTCATTGTTCATCTTTGCAAGGTCAATCCTAAAGCAGAAACCTCCTAATTAAAAGTGATGTTAGCCTGATTATTCCATTTGAGCTCTGTTGAGCATATGTGGAGCAGTCATGTAATTTCAGTCTGCAGAACCATGAAGTTTTAAGGTGGATAAGTGAATTCATTAAGATGCAGTAGGGAGAATAAGCATAGGTGTAGTAAAAACTTGTGAAATAAGTGTACATTTTTGATGACTGTGTGCTTACCAATGCCTAATAAATAATGTATAATTAAATTATATGCAATTAAAGAAAAAATATTAGCAACTTCTGCAAAATTTGTATCACCAGAGGGTAACTCTTAGATGTATTTAGAGGTATTTAGATTACTGACTAAAACATCATACTGATAAACAGTCAGTAAAAGTACTTCCTTTCCTAATAATGAAATCAGTCCATCTTGCAATAAATATATTTTTGTATTATAAAGACTATATTTGTTTACTCAATTTTACCAATTCGGTATAACTGGAAATTAAAAATAGATATATTTTAAACATGCTATGCAAACCCAAAGCAAGTTTTTCCTTGATTTTTAAAGAGTCTGTTGCAGGTACTATAAGATATGTATAAGATGTAGCAATATTGTAAGTTTTTTCCAAAACTATCACACTGTATCTCAGACTTCACTGAAATTCTTGTGAATAGCATATTTACAGATGTTCTGGTGGGAAGACGGATGCAGTTTGCATGCCTTGGTGCACTTAGATACTGCCTTATGGTGTGGTGATTGATTTGGAAAGCTGTGTGGACTTTAAGTTCTTGGTCAGATTTGAGTGTTGGCAATACAGTCAGATGTAGGATATCTGCACTCTTTAGGATTAGTTACCCAAATGAAGCTTTTAGATGCCACTGAGTACTTTTTGCTTTTCAAGAGGAAAATTCTGAATTCTTGTTATTTTAACAAGTGGTGCCATACAAAGTATTTTGGTGGTGGAAGCTTACACTGAGTTGATGTCAAAATTTTGGCCAATAGCTGCACTCATGAACATTTCTAATTGTGCTTTTAGACACAACAGTTTGTGAAGGTCTCATGGAAGTCACTGTGGTTGTCTAGACTCAGAATAAGTCTAGTAATGACAGCACAGCTCTTTGCAGACATTCTGGGGTCCCAGGCTTCTTTCTGCTAGTTACATGTTGCAAATCCTGGAAATATGTCTGAGTTAACACACAGTTCTGGACAAAATTTTATAGAGACTTTAGGATCCCAGTTTTGTTGGTGTCCAAAGATGTTATATATAAGTTTATGTTTGGAAATCAGGGAAGATCATTCGTGTTATGATTAGAGATGATTGTTGTCATCCTTGCCTTGCTACCATGAGTGCTTAGCCCCAGATCCTCACTAACAGATTCTCAGCAGGGTGTCATCATGTTGAGACTAGCTGACCTAAGAGTGGACTGGAAAAGTTTATTCGATTAGCATTCTTATGAGTTCAGTACAGTTTTTCCAACTGACTTTCAGCAAGGTCTTTGTCTCCACTTAATCTTTTTATATCTTAGTTTTTGTATTTGCTGATTTTATTAATTACCTTAATATATCTGGTTGTATGAATAATGGAGAGAGATGATACAAATATCTCAGTATCCATAAGAATTACTGAAAGACAGTTCTTGGTTTGAAAATCTGTGATTTGAGAATGAAATCCTTTTCTGTTGGTGTGTACTACCGTTTCATCCATTTGTTGCTGTATAAAATCTCTCAATTTGGACTGATGATTCTTTTTGATGTGGCATAAAGTCGGATAGCTAACTGATAAATGTATGTTGTTCAGATGGGAACCTGGCAAATAATATGGGATATTCAGTTAATCCCATGCAAAGTTACAGAAGGCTCCAGGCCTCTCAGAGTTTGGATTGGCTTCATTTTTCCAGATTCCAGAACAAGTTTCTACAAAGGAGCTGCTCGATCAATGTGAAATACTGAAAAAGATGTATTGTTTTTTTGTAATGTTGGGTAGCTAAGTAACTGGCTATGAAAGACAGCATTGAAAATGACATTGCGAGATTTTTTTACATTTAACTGATACAAGTCAAATCCCCTTTAGGAGTTTTGTGTTGGCAGTACAGTTCTCTTAGCCAGAAAAATACTTCTGGGCTAGGTGAAACTTGGTGGAAGGTAACTGTGGCTGTTAAGTCTCTGTTATTCTTTGGCTACATCATCCAGCTTTGGGATCAGTTCTTCACATCATTCTTGTGCATCTGCCTGCTTAGGTTGGTTACTGTAGGAGACAGCATTTTAAGGGTGCAGAAGTTGCTTATTGTAGGAAACAACTTTGTTTTGGAAAGGTTTGGATTGCAAGGGGTTAAATGTCTTCTATAAAGATACTGTAGTTTTGGTTTCATTGCTTGACCTCTGTCATAATGGAATGTTACATTCCTTAAGTTTGAATAGTCATCACCAGAAATTATTGTTCTACGGTAATACACAGGAGGACCAGACAAAGCAAACCAATGATTCTGTGTTTACAGCATGTTATTTCTCCTTCCCTTACCACTGCAAGCTATTCACGTGATGCAAACTGTGGCAGTACACACAAAGCTAAATATTTGCTTGTTGAACACCTTTTCCAAGGCAGATAGTAAATCTAGAGGTGAAATCTATGTTGACTTCACGTTAAGTGTTTTAGTTGGCTTAGTAGTCAGGTAAGCCTTGCTGTGCAGGTGCAGATAAAGTAGCAACAAAACTTGCTTTTGTGCTTATGTGCTAATATGTGGAAGAGAAAAGAAACAGAGGTCTATTTGAAGGCGTCTTTGCTGCTGAGGAGTTATCTGTGACTTGTGGGCTTGTGTTTTGTTTTGAGTTTGGTTTTCTTTTTACTTTGTGAAGAAAACCTGTGACTGAAGCAAATACATAAATTGAACTTTGCTTCTTGATTCAGATTAAAGGGTTAGAGATATCACAGTTGACTCACACTTTTATGTATCATACCTGTAAGTTGTTCTGCTGAGAGCTTCTTGGTCATGGGGCATTCATGTGGCTGTCTCAAACTCTTTTAGCAGTATATTAATCTCATGTCATAAATACTTATCAACAAATCAAGAGCTATTAGCTTTATTTATTTAGTATGAAGTATAAGTGATGCTCCAGACTGAGCCTCCAGCTTATAAAGAGTGTATTTCTTGTTTGTAAAAAGACACCTTTTTTCCATAGGTAATATTCCAGAGGTGTAAGGACTGATATCCTGCCATGTGTAAAACAGGCTTGACTCAGGGATTTTTTTTCTTAATTTAACTTACTGCCAATTAACATGAACTTTTGATTATTGATTGAGGGGACAATTAAACACTTAGGTAAATGCTTTTCCTTCTTCTCCAAGCTCATCTTCTGTCATACACCTTTCTTCCCCCCTTCTGAGTTTAAGATAACCCTTGTTTTCCAAATATACAATCCCAATTTGTTTGGTAATGCAACAGGTGGTGTGAGAGGTCAGGGCCATTTACAGGGCTTTATTCTGCTGCTGCTGCTCCTCCTCCATGCTTTTTACTGGTTTTCTTCCACTATGAAGGGTTGTCCATAGGCCACAGTCTTGTGAGAGTAGGAGGACAGAGAAGGGACATGGGTCATGGGACACGGGTCTTCCATGGGCCTCAATGCCTTTGGGGCCATCCCTGCTCTGGTGTGGAGAACATGGAGGTCCCTAGCAATGTCTCCTCTGCATCTCCTCTATTCTTTCTCATTTATCTCTTCTGTTTGTACTGCAATAAGTTTGAGCAGGAGTATCATCTGCCCTTCTGGTTGAAATTTGGATGTGTAGTTTGAGAGCCATCTGACACTGGTCATGATTGGCTCAGGACAGTTGATGGCCTCCTCTCGCATTGGTCACCCCTACAGCCTTTCGGCCTCGAAGCCCTGCAGCGTGCTCTCAGTGTGGTTTAGCAACCAGTTTGGCTTTTGGTCAACAGCTATGGTTGTTTTCCCAGAATATTCAAAATGTAGGTCATTGATATAATTATACTTTTTAGGTTTTAGTTGGCCTTTTTCCTCTTCTTTGTTAATCTTTGTAACATTTTAACTCTTGCATTTGCATGTAGTGATGATATGTAACCAGTAGTTTAGGGATCCCTGCCTTTTCACACATCTACCTCTTCTAGCTTGTGGATTAATTTGAAGGTTGTCTCTGTTTTTTCCTCAAAGTTTTTTCTATCCAAACAGATAAAATCTTTCTGCTTAGCTGTTTTAACACAGTAACCTCCAAACATGCTTTCATTGTGAATGTGCAGAAGCATTTCTGAGTATAGTGGTTGTATTGTGTTCTTCAAGATTTTGGTGACATGAAAAGCTTGTGGTCATGCATCTGGACAGTGATCATAGAATAACCAACAGATTAGTAATCTGAATGTACTGTTGTTATTTAGTGAATCTTACCGAGTTTTGTGCATCATCAGTGCTTATTTGGAAAAGGGCACAATGCTGGGCTGAAAAGGGCTCAGCAGGTAAACCTGAGCTTCTTATCAAGTCAACAGAAGATATCAAGTTGTCTCTTACATGCACAAATCTTAGCAAGAAATGAAACATTTGTCCATTGTTTATCAGAATCAAATGAAACATCATCAACTGTACAAATGAATTACCCAGTAGATTCACTTTAATTCAGGAATGACCAGTTTATCTTCCTGGAGACCATATCCACATAATGGAACAGCTGTGCGGCCATCTCACTGCTACCTGGCATAGTGGGAAGGGACAGGGACTGGGATAGCTAAGAGTATAGAACAGAGGGAAAGAGGAAGTAGAAGTAGGTCTTATATAGAAGTGAAGCATTCAAACTGAGAAATCTTCTAAGTTGGCCAAAGCTTACAAAGCAGATGACCTCTTAAATTATGTCATGGACAAGAAAAACAGGTTATCTGCAGTTAGAACTGCCAGCCTCAGTCCATGAACCTGCCTAGTCTCTTGTCATGAAATGACAGGCATTTGGAGTGAGGTGGAAAGGGCCTGCTGCCAGTGGACATGGTAATGCTGGGCTCACCCAAGAAGTAAAAGCGTAGGTCTGCCTGTGAGGCTCACCTGTGGAATAGGGAAGAGGACCAGAAGGAGGAGGTTGCCCCTGTTTGGGCAGCAGGCTGCTGTCTTGTGCAAGCACTGCCCTTCCTAACTTCTTACTGCCTTAAATGCTGCGCTCTTCATAAGGTTTTGAGAGCAGAAGAGCTTTTGGGAGGTTGAGAAAATAGGGAAGCTGTAATTACACCTGGAGGGAAAGATGCTTATCTGTGCTTTCAATGTAAAACTCTACAGTTATTCTATATTAACCACTGACCTCAAATGGCACAGTAGAATGTTAGCGTTCTAGTATCCATATCCTTTGTTGCTTACTTTCCTTGCTCTGAGCAATTTAATATTTTTTCCTTCTCAGATTTTCCATGTGGAAATTTGTGTAATGAAACAGATTGACTTCAAGTGATCTGAATGTAGAAGAGTTAAAAAGTATAATTACTTCAGGTTCTTTAGTCTGAACATCAGTCTCTTTGTGTCATCTCTGTTTCACTTGCAATCGAGGGCCATGATAAATTTGACAATTTTGCTAATTTTGCTGATGGATAATAAATGTATCTTCAACATGGTCACAGTTGGGGAGAGAGTAACTGAAATATGGAAAGCAGGCTTCTAATGGAACCTTAAGCAACATTTTAAAAGTATTTTCATGAGTCAGAGTACTAGGGATGGAAAGAAAGAGGTATGGGAAATGATGAGGGCAAACTGCTGCAGAGAATGCCAGAGCTTCAGGGAAGACAATCTAAAAGTGCGTAAAGCACCTGTCTGAGCTGTGACTGTAGGACTGAATGGGTTGATGGAGTTTAATGGGACCAGATTTGACTTCTTCTTGAGTTTCAAAGACCTGGAAATACAGGAGAAAATACAGAGATTTAGTTTATTATTTTGAGAAAGAGATTAATGTTGAACATTAGGGTGCAAATATAAGGGCAAATGTAGAGGCATTTAAATGCATGTAGAAAGCAGGATAAAAAGTCTAAAGCTACAGTAACATATTCAAAATTTGGAGGCATCAAATTGGCAAAGATTGTTTAGGTTCAGAAGAATAAACTTCAGTGTTTTAGTGGTAAAGAATTTTTCTGAAAGAAATCTATTTTTTTAAAATGTATGATATAATAGAAGAACGAAGACTTTAACATGTACCCAAAGTTAAGAACTATTGGGTTGGTTCAGTGTCTTAAAACAGTGCAGTTAAATAGGGGATACCCTCTAGGTCGTAACAATTGCTGTTGTAGGTGCAGCCTGAAGTAGAGCTGTTCAGTCTTGTTCTTCAGCCCCCAAGGTGATTACCTGTAAGACATTTCCTCCTTCTGGCAATTCCTGTTGCTCGCTGGAGCATATTTTAAGCGGGTGAAAAAAACAAACAACTCTAGTACAGACAGATTTGGCTAAGCTGAAAAAGCAAATGAAGTTAGGTTCTGGATTTGAACTGTTTCTAAGAGTTAATACAGGAAAAATATTTGATCACTTCTCAGTAGTTTGTGACAAAGTAAATAGACCACCTTTTTATTATTTATTTGTTTTAATTTATCTGAATCTTTTTGGAGTACTTAGTGATCATACTGAATACCCTCCAATTTTTATAGGCATTTGGCATAGCTACTGATGAAAACTTTGTTATCACCACAACAAATAGGAAGGAAATTACAGAAGACAACTTCAGTAAGTATCTTAGATGGCCAAATAATTACAGCTGTGTCTTGTATTGATTGTAAAGTTTGCATGATGATTGTTAATGCTCTATGACACGCAGTAATGCAATAATGAACTGAAAGTACAAGGCCTGTAATAGTTTGCCAAGAATTGTTACAAAATTGACTTTCACAAGCAAGTTTTTGACAACTGCTTGCTAGTATGATGGACAGTTATGCTGAGTAATTTTTTTACCCTCCATTACAAATTCTGTAAATGATAGGGAAAAATGGCATATACATAGCTGTCACCTGAGAAAATTTGCATTATTAAGCTTGGAAATGTGAAAAGGTATTAAATTAAATTTGTTGCTAAATGCTGAGCAGGCAACGCCTAAGAAAATATAGAGATTACCTGAGGGTAAACCAGTACTGGTTTTGAGAGCAGAATTTGTAGTGCTCTTCAATATAACCTTGTATTTCATCTTCATTGCAGGCGAACTTGTTCAGGATGGAGTTACTTTATATCTGCTGCAGTCAGTTGATCAAATGTTGCTTTTGGCAACCAAGGAACGAATCGACTTCCTGCCTCACTATGATACACTTGTCAAAAGTGGCATGTATGAGTATTATGCCAGTGAAGGGCAAAATCCTTTGCGTAAGTAGTTGCCAAGATAATCTTGTTTAAATGGTGTTCATATGAATATAATTTGGTTATAACTAAAAGTTGAACTTAGTTTAACTTTTAGTTATAGCTGGTGAAAAAAATAGTCTTAACTGTAAAAATCCTCATGCAGATTTTTCTTTTAAAAATGAAGTGGCCATATAATAATCCAGATTTATAAAGGTATCTCCTCAAATACTTCTTTAAGAAGTTTGAATATTTTAGAAGTAAAATAACTTTAGTGTGAATAGTCTTGTGGATGTCATCCAGACAGGGAGCATTTGTGTTACCAGGTTTTTGTCTCCTGTACTAAACAAAAGAAACTTTGTGTTTGAATTTGGTGAACAGTTTTTCTATGAGCTACTGTAGAATTTTTTGTGCCCTCCCATCTGGGGTTCTACAGGGCTTAACTTACCAACAAGAGCAAGTATTCATTTAAAAAGATGCTACTTTAATTAGTTTTTATCTAACTGGCATATTAAATATGTAACCAGCACTTTGTATTGTTTTATTGAAAAAAATATTGACCCAAAAGTTGTGGTGGTCGTAAGTCTTCTTGTGGTCATAACTCTGCAATCATAAAGAGATTACAGTGATCAAGACTACAGATGGAATAACTTTTAGATCCACTTCTGTAATGACATTACTGGTATATATTTTTTCTAACGTGTTGCTATTTCTTGCTCTTGGAGACCATACTGAGGTATTTTGTGAAATTCTGCAACATACCAGTAATTCAAATTTGCAAACCAGCTATATTAAACTGTCTACTTTTGTTTGTTGTGTACTGGAATTGACTCTTAGAGCAAATAGCAGTTTTGAGTTTAAGTGTGCTGCAGCTGATGCTCCTTATTTGCCGCATGTCTAAGGCCATGCCTAACCAATTTCACATGTTGCTGAAGGACCGTTGTTCTTTGATATGGAATAGTAAATATGGATCACATAACTGATGCTCAACTACTGTTGTTTGCAATGAAGAAAATTGCAAAAAAGTGTAGAACTGTTTTTATACTTCAAAAACAACTTGAGGGAAAATGCCAAATGCTTCAGTGTTGATGCAGGGTACTAATACTCAAGGGATTTCTTTTACATATCTGAAGTGTATGACCAGTATAAGTTGCACTTTGAACTGTAGCATTCTGAAGAACCTTGCAAATTGTAGGAAATAAAATTTCCTTTTTAAAGAGACTGGATGGAAATGTGTTCATTAAGGCTAAGTGAATAGGTAAGGTAAGTGGGTGTCTGTTTTCTGACTCCTATTTAATAGGGTTATGTTTCTCCAATTTCTTTAGCATTTGCCCTTGCTGAGTTGATTGACAATTCCCTGTCAGCTACATCCCGAAATACCGGTATTCGGAGCATACAGATAAAACTGGTAAGCTAGAGATATTCTACTTTTTTTAGGTGTAGTTCATATTATCCCTTTTTTTGGTGCTCCTTGTTGAGTTGTGTTGTTTTTTTTCCCTCAGTTATTTGATGATTCCCAAGGAAAACCAGCTGTTGCTGTGATCGATAATGGGAGTGGAATGACTTCTAAACAGCTTAACAACTGGGCTGTGTATAGATTGTCAAAGTTTACAAGACAAGGTGACTTTGAAAGGTTAGAAAGTTTTAAATATTTCTGCAACCATTAACAAACTCTGCAAAGGTTCACAAAATACCCTTTTAAGACATAGCTCTATATCAACACTTAGCTAAAACCTGTCATTTTATAATTACGTAATTAGATTTATACTTTTTGTAGGTAGGAAGTAGAGAAGCTTCATAACATGAAACTGCTTTTCTAATCTTACAGTACTGTGTGAATATTGGGATAGGATAGTAAATGTGAGGATGAGAATTACAGCCTCAGTCTTTTCATATGAGTAACTACTGTAAAAAGTAGTGGGGCAACGGAAAGTGGTAATATGGCTTGGAAGTTTTTTTTGCCTTAGAAGCATCTCCAAATAGAATAGCAAAATCTTTCAAACATCTGGAGATAAATGCATAAAAAGTGATTCTGGGACATATGTAAAGAAATTCATTGCTTTTTGAAATTGCTGCAGGTGAGTTTAGTAACAGTGGAAATGTATAGTGTCCTTAAGCTACAGGTTTAAACTGTGGATTGCTAACGTTCAAAGGGAGCGTAGGGGCAGATTATACAAGTTTTTTTTCATTTGGGACTGCTAAGATTTAAAAATAGATGTTTGTCCTAAACTTGGTAAGACTCTTCAGGCTGACTTAAGAGACATGGAATTTAATTACTGATAGCATATGCAGTCTTTCCAAGCCTGCATTTAATAGTTGGTTGGCATTATTTCCCATGTTAACTTAAAAGGATTTTTATGAAAGGATGGTGTTGGAAAAATCAGGCTTGCATTGTGAGCATTTTTATTTGAATAAGATTTGGTTTGTGAGAAGGGACAGAAATGTTTTATAAGATGACTTAGAAAAATACTTACTTGGTCATCATCCTTTCAGAAAGAATACATCAAGGATCTTAGGCACATACATTTTAATATTGCAATTTTAATAGGTCTAAATTTGAGGATTTTTTAACAAGGTGACAGCAGGAAGAATTTAATACAAGCTGTTTAGATCAGAAGTTTCTTTGGTTTTTTACATTACTTTTGTCCTGAGAAAATTTATTAAGGGTACTTTTATTCTCAGTGATCATTCAGGATATGTACGTCCTTTGCCAGTGCCTCGTAGTTTAAACAGTGATATCTCTTATTTTGGAGTTGGAGGCAAACAAGCAGTGTTCTTCGTTGGACAGTCTGCCAGAGTAAGTAAATGTCAGTCTTTATTTTAAAACATTTTTAAGTAATCAGATTGTTATTTCCTAGCTTTTAATCACAGCATTAAACGCTTTTATTATGTTCATTTTAAGTCTAATTTTGTTTTTAAATGCTGTTTCTTTAATAAAATCAGATGATAAGCAAACCTGCAGAATCTCAGGATGTCCATGAACTTGTCCTTTCTAAAGAGGATTTTGAAAAGAAGGAGAAACACAAAGAAGCAATATATAGTGGTTTCATTCGAAACAGAAAGGTAAATAGCCTTAATACTTTCTTTTCAATTGAAAGCTTTCCCCAGGTTAACGTGATTTAACTATGTAATATTTTTGTAATACTTAACTGGGCATATCTTCATCTTATTGAATCATTTTCACCCTGGAGTGTAAAAGGAAGTAATGGGAAACTTGAAGACACTGTATCATAAGGTTTTGTTTCTATGTGATTCTGTTTTCTCTTTTCAGTTAAGATTAAGGGACAGAAATGGCGTATATTTAAAAATACTTTTCTAAGCACAGCAATTTTTTTGTTATGTATGAAACATAAAGAAAACGTGTGTTCTCTGAAATAGCAAGGAATAAATTAGGGAAACAAATTGTGTATATGTAGAAATTTGTAGAAGAACTGACTTCTTCTGGGAGAGAAGTCCAGCCAGATCAACAAAATCCAGTGGTTTTACAAATATTCATTATTTTGTAAAGTAAGTGAACTATGTAGCTGAAAACTAAGATGAACTGTCCTGATGGTTTTCATGAAGAGGAAAAGCTTGAGCAAAAAAGCTGTAAGATAAGGAGGAAGACTGAAAAGAACTGTTCTTTGGACATTTTTGAGCAAGGTGGTAAAGGCAAAGATATAGCTAAGGATGTAGATGGGAGGCACAGTGGGTGCTGTGTATGACAAGGTAGTCAGACCATAAGCTCATATGTAGTGGGATATATCAGTGTTCTTGGCCTTTTGTATGGGTGAGAAAGGAACAGGAGGTAAATAAGGTTTTTATCGTGCCAGCCTTGGGTCAGTGACTTGCAACAAAAAATGAATTGTCAGGGTTTTGGTTTTAATCTCTATACAGTGTTGCTGAGAAGGTAGAGTCACAAAAATAGATGCTATTTTTGTAAATAAAATAGCCTGCTTTTATTTTGAAAATAAAAACAGACAAAATCAACTTTTTTGTGGAAGACACAAATGCTTTCCCTCCCCATTTAATATTAAGAAGGGAGGGTGGTGATAGAAAAGTAGTATATAAGATAACAGGCATAAGTTGGAGGAAAGTAGCTGAATGAGGTGTGTAGATACTACTAAAGAATTCAAGAAGGTGATGCAATCAGCTGTTTGAAGAGTTGTGGTGATAATATAAAATTAAAGTTGACACAGTTAAAAAATGGAAGTAAAGTTCTATTAGAGGAAAAAAATAACTTTTAACTATCCAAGAGGGAAGAGATGATGTGAAGAACTCTAATAGAAGTGAGATGTAAAGGTAATGGATAGATAACTCGGGTTTAGGAATTTTTTTGCTAATCATTGAAATACCTGGGCCAGTTCATTATAGTGATGCGAACTAAAGTGTGTGAATTTGTCTCTTTAATGACTTGAAAAATTATCTGCACTGCACATAAGTGAGCAAGAGAATACTATGGCAGAAATAGAGGCTGTAATGGATTACTAGGGTGAGAAGAATAATTGAGTCTTTGAGGCATTGAGTTGGTAAAGGAAGTTACTTTTGCAAAGAAATCAAGATGTAATCAATATCAAACATAAGGCACTCTAGAACAAGGCCAGAACACTGAAGAGAAGTGGCACTGATGGCACCCCAGCTGATCATCTTCTCTGGATGGATAACAGTTCACCTATCTTTACTGCACTCACTTCCCTGGACCATTTAATATTGCCAGTAAGTAAATAGTACTTTTCTGGTTGAGATAGATGCTAAGAATGTAGGAGAAAGTGCCATGGTAGTTTGTCATCTGTAGTGGGAAGGCAACCAAAGAATTTCAAAATGGCATTTTTAAGGTTCTTTCACTCTGTAAATTGTACAGAATGGTGCTTGTTCAGTGTTAGTGTGCAGCTTCTAGGTTGGTCAAGTCATGCAGAGGTGAGGACCAAGCCACAGGCTTTTCTTTATTATCACTGATCTCATCACTAGAATAGAAATAGCCCCTTGTTTGCGTGAAATCAGCTAGACTGTTAGGTTTAAAAGAGGCTATGCTGTGGACAGAAGAAAGAGAGGTAGTCTATTTTTTTATGAGGAGTTCCACAACTGGTTAAATTATTTGCTTGGTTACGGAGAGGTCTTT
Organism: Platyrinchus mystaceus; assembly: GCA_035041135.1. NCBI lineage: Eukaryota > Metazoa > Chordata > Aves > Passeriformes > Tyrannidae > Platyrinchus > Platyrinchus mystaceus. Next base: position 103,204,794 of record JAWWLV010000088.1, on the reverse strand, counting down.
GATTCCCTGAGGAAAGTAAGTCTTAATAGAACACCCTTGTTTAATTATTTCACCACCTCTGGGCAGGTAAGACATGTCTCCTTTTATGACTTAGTGATGTGGGTTTTGCCTGCTTTCCTGCAAAAGGAGGCATGAAGTTGCATTTGCTACAGCGTATCTTCTCAGTTGTACCAGTTATTTGCAATGACTATAAAGGTCTCAATCTTTGTTTTAAAAATAGCTTCTTTTCTGGATGTATCAAATGTAAAGGAGCATCCACTGGTCCAGCATGAAGCATGACATCAGCCACTGTGTTTCTGTGCAGCTTAGAAACCTATTGTAAGAGTAAAGAGCATCCATCCAGGAAAAGATAAACCAGTAGCTTCTGTAATTGAGAATTTCTGTTTCTGTGAGATACTACTGGGTATTTCATCTGTAACTGGGAATTCACCATTTCGTTTTTACAGTAAAAGCATGTTTCTTCCACTTCAGTTTTTGTTATAGAGAGCAGCCTGCTTTAAAAGCAAATAATTTTTTTCTGGCTTTGTTTTCTTAAAAAAGACTTAATGTCTTATACACATAATAGTCCCATTTGATGGATGAGAACATGGATATCCCACAGTGTCACATTACACATGATTAATCCATTTCTAGGCTGAACACTTCAAATGCTTTGATGAAACTGAGTTGAAAATGAACTGGATCAGGGATGTCACATTCTCAGCTTGTTGACTTTAGTTTGGAAACTTTTATTTTAAACTTTAATCTTTTTTGATATTTTAATATTTAGCATCGTGTGTTCTGCATGTTCCTGTTATGTTTTTTAATCTCTTTCAAAGCTGGTGGGAGTTCAGAAATTCAGTTTACATTCCTGCTCTTGTTTTACTCTATTTGTAGCCATCTGACTCTACTCACATCACAAGTGATGATGAAAGATTTCTTCATAATCTAATATTAGAAGAAAGGGATAAAGAGAGTTTCACAGCAGTTGTCATTACAGGTGTACAACCAGATCATATGCAGTACTTGAAAAACTACTTTCACCTTTGGACAAGGCAGCTGGCGTAAGTTGGTGATTTAAAAGATTTGATTTAAAAGTGGGCTACTAACAAAGTCAGCTAATCATTAGTTGCTTCCTTTTTGTACTCATGTCTTGTTCCTGTTAAGGCTGCTCATACATCTTTGTTTGATACAACAATTAGTTTTTCTACCTAACTGATTTTACAGAAACTAGAACAATTGAATGTGGCCCCCCACACCAAAGATGTTTACAAACATCAGTTTTAATGTGACTTGATAATTGATACATAATTATCCAATGTAATTTTTAGTAGTCTATTTCATGTTGTGTTATTAATGTAATAATTAGTTATCTAATTATTAATAACTTGATCAGTTATTTTGCTCACCAGTGTGCTCCTAACCTTGCTATAGAGCTTTGTATTTATAGTTTTTTGGGATCTTGTGGTTGGTTGGCTTTTTAAACAACAACAGAAAAGTGTTGCTGCTTCCTCCCAGTTTAAGAGGGAGAAAATATGTGCTGCTGTCCACTCAGTACTACATCACTAGGCCTGCAGAGCCTGGAGAAGGGGAAGTTTGAGATACCTGTGAATTGTCTGGTCTTACCTGTTGAGGTGATGGATCTGTCTGTGAATGTAATCTGAAATAGGAAGTCATTGACCAAATTTGAAATCTGGCAAATTATAGACCTTTGTTTTCGAACTATAATTTTAATTTTTGTATTACCTGTAATAATAATAGGTAATTCTTAAAATGAGGATTAACGTACGGATTAGATAATACCTATTGTGTGGAACATCATTCAGTGTTGCATGTAAGAACCTGTGGCTAAAACCTGTTTTAACCTCATGAAAATGTGGAGGTCCATCTGCATTAACAGATTAAGGTCCCTCATTAGCTTCTAGGTGCTGTTCAGGTAAACCACTCACACTGTGGGTTATGTGCATTAGTTCTTTTCAGCCATCTCTTGAAATGAAAGAGCTGCCTCCATTTGAGATGGAACCCAGTGCAATTGTTCAAGTATATGCCCTATAGCTGTTAAAGTAAAACTAATCAGATTTAGCTTTCCAGTGCATCACTGTAATGGCCTTTTTTCTCTCAAACACCTCCATGTACCCTTCTGCCATGCCTTTTGCCACATGTGCATGGTACCTGTTTCATTCTGCTCTAATGGGCTGCAGCGGAGCCCTCGTAGTTTTGGATGCTTTGAAGTGGAGATGAACCCCTAAAATAACCATGTCTTAAGGCCATGAGAGCACCTTTTGAAGTTTGGAAACAAAGCAGACAAAATGCTAAGCAATTTGGACATACTGTAAAGTCCTGAGCAAGGAGGCCATGAGGAGCTTTTTGCTGGGAAGCAAGATTTCTCCTTGGGGTGCATTTAGTGTTGTGGATGTCAGAAGCAAAGCGCTTGCGGGTGCATTTAACTTTTGCATTCAGTCCCACTGACTCTTATAATCTCATTTTTCTGCACACCACCACCCTAAGGTTTGAGGATTCAGTCTTTGAAGTTGGAAGAACTAGCTAGCTTGCTGAAAATTGAAGTAAATGGAGTTAAATTCCACAGTTTTCTCAAACTTCGTATCTATGAAATGAATTAATCTATCTGACTGTGTGGATTTTTTGAAGTTTCTTAAATGAGCAAAAATGCCCATTAGAAAATAAAGTTTACAAACAGAAGAATTAATATACTGATCACATCCATGACTCTTGCCTAAATTCAAATATTTGTAAATAACTTAAGGATAATGATTGTTGGTTAAATGTTTCTGTTGCTATTAGATGTTTGATACAAAACTGGTATCAGAAACAAAGTGGGGAAAGCTTTGTGTCTATAGTCCTTTCTCATCTCCAGAGTGCAGAACAATTTACAGTAGTTTTATTAGTTTGCAGTTTGATGTAAAGGGTCTGGTAGCCATGTAACAATCATAGGGGGTTTTTTCACTTATGCATCTTTTTCCAATTTGTTTCCAACTATTTTATCAAAAATTGGATATTCTAATAGAAATATGAGTTTACTTAGATTTTTTAAAATTATAATGTGCAATTTTTTTTATTTTACTTTCTGGTTTTGGGATTTTTTTCTGAAATGTATTTCAGACATATCTATCACTATTATATCCATGGACCAAAAGGAAATGAAACTAATGCTGTAACAAAAGACATAAGCCCTTTCAACAACATCGACATTCAGGTAAGAGGTTTTATACATATTAGTCAAAAGTCTTCTTTGAAGGCAACTTATTTCATATTGTGCCTGTTCCTCTTTAATCATGCATTTTGAACTACAGCATTTTAAGATGTGTAAGTAATTTAATTTTTTTAAAGCTATACTATTTATCATTGCAGCATAGGAACTAATTCATTTGCTAACAGTTGAGTGTCATAATGCTAATTGCTGTCTTTTGATCTAAGGAAAAATCAACTTGTTTTCTTCCAGATTTCAATGTTCGAAAAAGGAAAAGTACCAAAGGTTGTCAATCTGAGAGAGATCAAAGATGACATGCAGACATTGTATATAAATACTGCAGCAGATAGTTTTGAGTTTAAGGCACATGTTGAAGAAGAAGGTATAGTGGAAGGCATCATCCGGTATCATCCCTTCCTGTATGATAAAGAAACATACCCTGATGATCCATGCTATCCATCAAGTGAGTGAAATGTTTTATACTTGTCAGTCTATCATAGACAATCCCACTACTCTAATGTTTAAATTAAATAAAAACTAAAACAATTGGAATTGAAATGCAAATTATTACCTGCTTAAAGTTGTGTCAGAACAAAAAAGTTCACATTCTTTTGGATGAACAAATCCTGTGAATAAATTGGCTATCGTGGTAATTTGTGTAAACCTGATCTTTGGCATAACACTGTCTTGATTTCAAACTATAAACTCTAATGGAATGTAGTCAGATTGAAACTTTCCATCTTCCTGACCGTTAGGTCTTTGCTCCAAGAAAGTAGTAAAATAGCAGTAATTAGGTTCAGAAGATTCTGATTGCATGCTGTCCTTTGCAGTATTCTGCTGTCTGAAGTCTTTAATTTAAAATTAGTTTTAATCAGTCGTGATGAGTTTTCAGATTTTAAGGGGTTTAAAATATATTGTGTTGGTATTTTTGTTTTTACCAAATAAATCTTGAGTTTATTGTGACGAGATTTTATATTAGAAGAACATCAGTTGAAACTAAGAGGAAAAAATAATACTTATTCAAATTCAAAACTTTCAAATTTGGTAGATATGGGAATATTTAACTCCTATTTAAAACTTTTACTTAGCTTTCCTAGTTTTTCTGCTTAGTATATTTAAAACATGAAAAAAATTCCTAATATTGTATATAACTAGCTTGATATCATGTTCACTGCTACTGTGCTCAACTTAATAGATAATCCTTAATGTAGTCTACACTGGTTTTTGATAATGTATTTTTTTTAAAACAAATTTATGCAAGGAGACTGTCTTTTTTTTTTTTTTTTAAATCAAGGATTAAACGATGATGATGATGATGACTGCTTTATAGTAGAAAAAGGTGCCAGAGGAAAAAGGCCTATTTTTGAATGTTTTTGGAATGGTAGATTAATACCATACACAACTGTGGAAGAGTAAGTGGCAATCTGTTTCTACAATGTAAACCAGTCTGTTTCTATAATGTAAACCTCTCTTAAAAAAAGCAGATTTTAAGGTCTTTCTCCTTTTGTTTAAGTTTTGACTGGTGTGCTCCTCCAAAGAAGAGAGGATTGGCACCAGTCGAATGCTACTACAGAATTTCTGGTGCACTGTTTACCAATGATAAGTTCCAGGTCAGCACAAACAAACTCACTTTCATGGATCTGGAGCTGAAGCTAAAAGATAAGAATACTCTGTTCACGAGAATCTTCAATGGGCAGGTAATAGTTGCATTCTGTGAAGTATTCCTTCTTGACAAGGTTTAATGCACGTGATACAGAAACCTTTGCTCACTGGTAATTTGCTCATATCACTGAATATTGCCTGGTTCCAAAGAACTTTCACTTTGTGCATTTTTGCAGGACTTTGTAGCAGATATATCTCTGTTTTAGTGAGTAATAAAGCTGAACCTTTAAATCTGAAAAAACAAGACTCAGTATTTTTCCTTTTATTTTCTCAAACAGTTACTTTGTTTAGATGTTATATGAGAGTTTTTGTAGAAAGACACCCATCATGGAGGAATATAGCTGCTGGGGGAAGCACTGTCTTTGGCTTGAAGTGTAGCTTTCCTAGAATTTTGTCATGTTTTCAAGCTGAAGAATCCTTCGTTTGTTTAGATTTTTTTTTTTTATGTTGGAGTACAGTATCTCTGTACTCTTATAATTGTTCAGGCTTCTGAAGTGTTCAGATTTAAATTTTTTTGCTAAATATTTTGCAATCTCTTTACAGGAGCAGCGAATGAAAATTGACAGAGAATTTGCTTTGTGGCTCAAAGACTGTCATGAAAAATATGACAAACAGATAAAATTCACTGTCTTTAAAGGAATAACTGTGCGTACTGATATACCATCCAAAAGATTGCAGAGCCCTTGGACAATGTATGCTGCAATAGAGTGGGATGGAAAAACATACAAAACTGGACAGCTGGTAAGTTAGTTGCTCACTGATGTTGGGGTTTTGCTTGTTTTGTAGTAGGTGATTTGAACCCTCTAAAAGCAGATACTATGCAGTTCATGCAGAAGTAATGCATGGACATTAATTGCTGTCTTCTCATTGCAGGTGAAAAGTATTAAGACTCATCCAATATTCTATGGAAGTATCGAGAAATTTTTTTTGTATGGAGACCATGATGGGGATATATTTGCCACTGGAGGAGAGGTTCAGATTGCTTTGGTAAGACAAATAGAGAAAGGATTCACACACTTAGTTTACCTATGAAATCTTTAAACAAAATCCTGGGTCGTATTTATTTAAATTACTTTTAAATAACTGTTGAAAATTATGTTGTTTTTTGAGATTCAGCAATCTAGAAATAATCAAACTACTTAGTTACTGTAGTTTTAATATAAATATATTAAAATTATTGTCCATTGTCAACAATCTGATTCATTTAAATTTGCATATCAAATAGAGTATCACAGTCGGTATCAATTGTATGTTTACAACCATTCTTTACCCTTGTGATTTCAGCAAATTTTCTAACAGTGTCTTGTGGTGTCTGCAGGTAGTATTTATTAGCACATTGCATTATGTCTATGTCAACTTGTCTAGTTGCTTGATCTTCTCTGGCATACTGCAATCTGGCCATTTATAACTGCACTGAATTTTTATTTCAGGAACCCCAGGCATTGTATGCTGAAATGAGAATTATTCCAATCTCAAAACTTGACAGAACAGTGTCTGAGAAAGTTGTTAAAAAATACATAGAGGATGAAATGGCAAGGTAAGCACTGAGTTGTAATTATATAATTGTAGAGTTTATAATTACAGTTTTAGTATTTCTTCAGGAACAAAAAGAAGTTCAGGTTTATTCCCAAGTGGGAGAGCAGTCATCTGTTTCAGTAGAAACAAAAAAAATTATAAACCACGAAGAAATAGTTCAGGGTTCGGCTTTTTTTTCTATCCCAAAAATAGCTTCCTGTGTATTCAACTAAAGATAAATTACCCTTCTTTTGTATCACTGAAAAACTGTTCATCCTTTCTTTTTCGTTAGACTTCCTGACAGATTATCAGTAACATGGCCTGAAGGAGATGAGTTATTACCAAATGAAACAAGATTTGCTGGTACACCAATAGGTATATTTTTTTTCTTCCAAATGCTAAAACATTAAATGCCGGTTAGAAAATATATTATGCACTCTTGTTAAAAAAGGAAGCATACAGCAATCGCTGATCACTTATAACCCACAGCATATTTTTGCTTTTAAATACAGGAGCGTTAAGAATAGAAATTTTAAATAAAAAAGGAGAAGCAATGCAAAAACTTCCAGGTACAAGCCATGGAGGTTCAAAGAAACTTCTTGTTGAACTCAAGGTTATCTTACATTGTAAGTATTTCAGTATATTTAATCAAGTCTTTATTATTTTAAAAGTGCATAATGGATAATGTATTTCTTTATGTATATACATATAATAAGTATAAATCCTGTGACTTGTGATTTACTCTTTTGTGGTTTCTATTTGTGGGTGCTTCAGTCGGTATTCTTACATTGCATTGTTGAAGCATCACATTCTGTCCAAGGCAGCTGAAATTACTCAGTTTTGTGTTGAGCACAGTTAGAACACTAAATTCTCTGAAGACTCCAATTCTGCTATGTCAAATGTATTTGAAATTTACAGAAAGTTAAAATCTTTTTTACGTTGTTTATTTCCATATATGATAAGAAAATCCAATTCCTTTATCATTTACGAGTTGTAAAAAATACCTTTCTGAAGCACTGAGGATATTGTAGTGATACATGTCAAAGGACACAAAATAGAAGTATTTTAGCTTCAGTTTAGTATACGTGTCATAAGAATACACATCATATTTTAGTGGCTCTCATTATTTGGGAACTGTTTGCTGGGCACGACCACTGTCCAGTGTAGTGTGCTGGGGCATAAAAAGATTGGAATTAAAAAAAAGGTGTTCATGTATTACAGATTATCAGCATGACAAATAAGTTTTATGCCACCTTAACTGAGATACACCATCGTGAGTTCAGGATGTATGGACTTGAGAGAGACATGGTGTTTCTATTATTTTGTTTTGTCAGTGTTGTTCCTAGGAGAACAGCTTGCTTCTGTTCACTGAAAAGTCTACCTTCAGACCTATTGTGTCTTCTGACATTGATTCATTGATGAAAATTTGTGCTTAAAACTGTTTCTACTGCTTCCTATCTTTTTTCTCTGGTTAATTGAGGAATCACTAGGGTAGTTCCCCTGTTCTTCCCCAGGACAATGAGTAAATCCACTAAGTGAGGATTTGGGCATGGCATATCTCTCAAACTCAAACCCCTAATTGTACAAATAAGAGTAACATGGTTACAACCATATGAAGGCCAACAGCAAACACAATGTACAAAATGTTTCTCTTTCAATGAGTGGAATACTTGGCAGAATGTACTGTGGACTGAGTACACACAGAGAGATGACCTACAAGAAACTTCATACCTGGTCTGTTAGTGGGGAGTCATATTATACAAGATTTGATTCAAAATTATAGTTTGAATTAGGGTTGAGAGAATGATAAAGCTGAGGGGTCTGATGGGCATTGAAACAGCTGCCAAAAGAAAAGGTGGGATAGCAGGAGAACTAGACTATGAGAAACTACTTGTCTGAGCTGAGTTAGGAACACCTTGTGCAGGGTTTGGACAAGGGAAGCAAGAGCTGGAAAGATATCTGGGATATGAGGAATTTTTTTATCTGGACTATGATGAGGTGGGGCTTGAAAGTTTTGGCCAAAAAATAAGGTAAGATTGACCTTTAATTATGACTCTACAGTAATGAAAGTAATGCAGACACTGACGCAGGAAGGCCTCTACCATCTAAAGTGTTTAAATTTACTATTATTTCAATACTGTTTTCTTCTACTGATTGTGTTTCTATTTGATTCATTGTATATCAAAAAATAAAATGGATTTGAGCTGAGGGAAAGAGAAAGCCGGACTGATTAGATGAAGCATGAACATGAAGGGTTACCAAATGAAAGTCTGCTACTTAGTGTCATGTGTCTGAGGCTAGCAATGTTTAATTAAAATGGGATTAGCTGTGATCAATGTGTTTAACTGGGGAGCTGAATTGATATTTAGTAGATCTAGAAGTGATAGGAATAAAAAGTGATACTAATGCTTGAAAAAAATACAAACTTATGGTGTAAAATTTAAATATATGTAGCTAAGTGTTTGTTTTGCAGCACCTACTGAGAATAAAGAAATAATTTCCCATATCAGTCAGCATGGAGGCAAATGGCCATACTGGTTTAAAAAAATGGGTAAGTTAGCATATTCAGTATCTTCAGGGTTTGTTATTTGTTTGGTTTTTTTGGTTGGAGAGGGGTTTTTTTCTTTCTAATTGTATTTTTTTGTTGTTTAGAAAATTTTCAGAAACTTGGGAACTACTCCTTGAAACTGCAAGTAGTATTGAATGAAAGTAATGCAGACACTTATGCAGGAAGGCCTCTACCATCTAAAGTATTTAAATTTACTATTATAGGTAAGAATTCCAATCTTATTTTCTTCTGCTGTTAGTGTTTCTATTTGATTCATTGTATATCAAAATTATTCATGTTTTAGTTGAGACATAATTTTCAGCACTGAAAAGTAGCATTTGCATGTCAAATATGAAGCACTTTCAAGAAAAAAAAAGGTTTTGCTAATAGGTTTGGTCTGACCTGTAGTGTGTTGGCTCTGCTGTACAGTCAGTTTTACAAAAAAAAAAGTTTTGATGCAATCTAAAGCTCCCTGATGTGAACTTTCCCAAATGTACTTTCGAAAAGAAACTTCTACTTAATTAGAATCATTCTTTTTCCTAATGCCATGGACATAAATATTCTTTCATAAAACTAGTATTTACTAGGCCAACTTTCATGCATAAACCACAGAAACTCATTAAAGAAACAGGTTATACATTTAAAATGTGCATGTTGAGATTGAAGTATTTTCTTTTTTCCTTAAATTAAAGTAAGAATCCTATGCAAAACTAAATTCTCATTTGGTTGTATTGAGTCTGTCTCTTTGGGTTAACCGTCATAAAATACTTAACTAGAATACCAGAATAGAAATAATACTGTTAAATATGTTTAATGGTAATCTATCTTGCCTTATACTCGTGTGTGTATGTATGTGGCCTAAAGTAGCCTGTACAGATCTTGTGTTCCCCCAGAAAATAATAAATTTCAGTTTTAATGACACCGTTGAAGACTGTAAGGCACACGATGTACAGTTACAGTGTGATTTTGGTAGGGTCTTACTAGTCCTGTTTCTCTTACCCTCTAAGATGTTGATTTCATTTCCTAATTTATTTGTCTACATTTATCTGTTAGTAGCTGGTTACTTTTTGTTTATAAGCCCTTCTTGCATGGCTATTTATATTTATGTTCCCCTTCAGAAAGTATAGGCAAAGAAGAAGTGATGGGGTAGCCTAGGAGTGTTTTGACTCTCTAGTTCTTGATGATGGTGACAGTAGGGTTGAGTGTTTGTGTAAGAAGTGGGGGGAAGGCCAACAAGGCAGATATTGTGGTGGGAGTCTGTTTAAGACCACTTAATCAGGATGCACAGGCAGTGAAATATATAAGCAGCTGGGAGAAGTATAACAATCACTAGCCTTTATTCTCCTGAGGGGCTTCAGCTGAGCAGATGTCTGCAGGAAATACAATACAGCAGAGAGGAAACCCTCTAGAAGATTCCTGGAGTGTGTGGAAGATAACTTCCTGACACAAGTGGTTGGGGAGCCAACCAAGGAAGGCACCCCAGTGTACTTACTGTTTGTGAACAGAAAAGGACTGGTGGGTGATGTGATGGTCGGAAGCTGGCTTGGTCTTGGGCACATCGATCAAATGTATACAAAGTGATAGTTTTCTATTCTTGAAGAAGTAAGGAGGATGGTTAACAGAACTGCCACATTGGATTTCCAGAGTGCAGACTTTGGCCTGTTTAGGAGACTGGTTGACAGAATCCCTTGGGAGGCAGACCTGAAGGGCAAAGGAGTCCATGAAGGCTGGACATTTTTCCAGAAGGAAATCTTAAAGCTGCAGGAGCAGGCTATCCCTCTGTGCTGAAAGACAAGCCGTTAGGGAAGAAGACCAATCTGGCTGAACAGAGAGCACTGGCTGGAACTCAGGTGAAAAAAAGAGAGTTTATGGCCTTCGGAAGAGGGAACAGGCAACTCAGGAGGACTCCAAGGTTGTCCTGAGGTTATGCAAGGAGAAAACTAGTAAAGCCAATGCCCAATTAGAGCTTAATCTGGCTACTGCTATAAAAGACAACAAAAAATGTTCCTATAAATACATTAGTAAGGCTGATGAGGGCTAAGGAGAATCTCCATCTTTATGGATGTTGAAGGGAAGCAGGGTGACAAAAGGACAGGGAAAAGGACAAGGTTCTTAATGCTTTCTTTGCCTCTGTCTTTAATAGTAAGACTAGTTGTTCTCCAAGTACACGTCACTGTCCTCCAGCTCAGGGGTAAGGGGCAGAATGAATAATCCAAGGGGGCAAGCGGTCAGCAACACCATTAGAAACACACAAGTCTATAGGGCCAGATGGGATCCTTCCAAAGGTACTGAGGGAGCTGGTGGAAGAGCTCACTGAGCCCTTTCCATCATTTACCAGCAGTCCTGGCTGACCACAGTGGTCCCACTTGTCTGGAGGTGAGCAAATGTGATGCCCATCTACAAGAAGGGCTGGAAAGAGGATCCAGGGAACTACAGGCCTGTCAGCATGACCTCAGTGCCAGGGAGGGTCATGGAGCAGATCATCCTGAGTTCCATCACACAGCATGTACAGGACAACCTCCTGTGTTTTAGTGTGTGCCCATTGCCTCTGGTCCTCTGTCACTGGAAAGAGTCTGCCTCCACTTTCTTTACACTCTCCCTTCAGTTATTTACAGACATTGATAAGATCCCCATGAACCTTCTCTTCTCCAGGCAGAGCAGCACCAGCTCTCCCAGCCTTTCTTTGTATAAGAGATCACAGAATGGTTTGTGTTGGAAGGGACCCTAAAGGTCCAACCCTCCTGCCATGGGCAGGGACACCTTCCACTAGACCAGGTTACTCCAACCCCCATCCTACCTGGCCTTGAAAATGGGGCAACAATGACTTTTCTGAGAAAATTATTCCAGTGCCTCACCACCTTCCAGTCCCTTCATCATCTTCATGGCCTTTTTGCTGGACTCTCTCCAGTATGTCCATGCTTCTGTGTTGTAATGTAATATGCCAGAACTGGATACAGTACTCTAGGTGTTGCCTCACATATACTCAATAGAGAGGAAGGATCACCTCCCTCTACCTGCTGCCAACAGTTCTAACACAGCTCAAGAAGGTTGTTGCTGCTTTTGCAGCAAGAGCACATTGTTGGCTTGTGTTCACTGTTATCCATCAGGACCCCAGGCCATCTTCCACAAAGCTGCTTTCGAGGCACTTGGTTGACAGCTTGGGAGTTGTTGCTGAATTTCATTTCTGCAGTCTGTTGAGGTCCCTCTGGATGGCAGCACAACTCTCACGTTTATCAGCCACTCTTCCCAGTTTTGTGTCATCAGCAAACTTGCTGAAGGTACAATCTACCCCATCATCCAGTTCATCAATGAAGACGTGAAACAGAAACAGACCCAGTATTGACCCCAGGGTAACCACTAATTACTACCTTCCAACAAGACTTCATGCCACTGATAACAACTCTCTGTGGTTATTTTTTGACTGTAAGGGTGACCTGGTGCTGGGACAAGTTGCCCAATATGTTATGGAGTCTACATTCTCTGGGATATTCAAAAGTTGTCTGGGCATGTTCCTAGGCAACTTGCTCTAGGGTGGCCCTGCTTGAACCAGGGTCACAAGCCTCTGGCTTGAGCCAGAGGACCTCCAGAAAACCCTTCCAACCTCAACCATTCTGTGAATCTGCAAGAGGGAGGGGAAAGAGGAAGGTAAAAAAATACTAATTCCATAGTGTTTAAAATTAATATTTTCATTACAACTTTGGTAGATAGAGCTAACATCTGTTTCAGAAGATCAAGAAAAATCACTCTTTTCAGTAGCCTCCTATTTCTTCCTCAAAAGAAGAGGGTCTGATTGCAAACCCTTTAGGCAGAAAAGAGTTCTTTGTAGCATATTCTTCTAAAAGCTTTTTCTTATTGGCAGGGTAGAAGGAGGTATTCTTGTATGATAGTATAGGAAAAAAATATTTGGCATTACTTGAGAAAAGTAACTATTTAAACATATGTCTGAGAACTTGTCATTGAAGACTCAAGATATTTCTGTGAAGTACCAAGAAAAGAAAAAAAATCTCTGAACAAAAATAAACCTTGTCTGCTCCTTTATCTCTTTATCAAAGTGAAAAGAGAATCTTAAAAGTTGCAAAGTCGTATTCTGCATTTTAAAAAATTTTCTGAATAGTAGTGTGGCTTTCTCCTGTATGGGAACATTCAATTAAAGATTCCTCAGCTATAACAGTTGAAATGAATCACCTTGGAAAGGAATATAAACTTGAAAAAATCTAATTATCTAATAGTTTGAATCTTTTAACACAAGGGATACCAAAAGCAACTTTTGCTATGTATTGCTGCTTTTCTATTTGACATTTTTAATATGCAGAGTCTTGAAAAATGAATATTTCAAGTCTTTATTGTTGCAGTGTTTTCTGTTGTCTCAGAGGCAGCCATAAATCTTCACACTCATTATTCCAAAATATTAACATTTGTGTGACCTTTTATGTATGTAGATTCTAAAAATGAAAAAAAAAAAAACCTGAAAAAGCAGCATTTTTGTCTGAGGAACAAAATATTTTATTTCTCTAACAGTGTTTATAGTTCTTGATAAGCTAAAAAATCATCATAAATGCTGGTTAAAACTGAATTTCCTAAGTTTTGTGGTGGTTTTCCTGTTATTTTCTCAAATCATTTTACAGTTTTATCATTCACTTGTAAATAAAACTGTAGACACTGTAAGGTTGAGGTCTTTTTCTTTTGTAACCAGTAAATAATTTTGGCCAGTACAAGGTGTCATCTCTTGTTCAAAGGAAGCTCTCTGATAATGACACCCGTGGGTAGTGGAAGTAGTTGTTAATTTAAGTTCAAAATTATTTCATAGGATATATATTTACCCTTTAGTTCAGCGGTGCATTGCTTCTTTATTTTAAAGGCCAGTTGGTCAAGACAGTTTGATTCCACAGAACATGACTCTGATTTACAAGCTCCTATTTGTTACCATTCTGCTTGGTCTCATTTATTAGGGTCTAATTGGAGGCAGTCTAATGGGGCCAGATTTCACAGGGAAGATGCACCCACATTTCTTTTTCTAATACATATTATTGCTCCTCTTTATCTCTCAGCTTTGGGGTAGTTGTAGAACAAAAATGTTTCATTGCATAAATGATGTTATTTTACTAGAATTAAAGCAATTAAATGTTTAAAAAAAGCTGTCTACAAGGAACTTGTCCAGTTCCAGGTGCTGTATTGATGTTCTAAATACTGTCCTGTTATATTTCTTATGTTGTAGTCTACTGCTGTTATGCTTTAACTATTGTTTTATGTTAGTGTAAGTTAAAGAGGATCAATGAGTACAGCCTGTTTACTTTGCAGCTGCAAACCACTTGACTTAATTGCAGCCTTCATCAAGAAAAATCCAATGAGCACACACAATCCTTTCTAAACATGTGTTATTCTTTTCTCTTAGAGGGCAAACCAGAGAAGTTTTTGGTCGGTCTTCTGGAGCTTCCTTTTCGAATTGGAGTACCTTTTAGTATTCCTTTGGAATTGCAGGATGAATTTGGTCATGCAACACACTTGACATCTCGCATGAGACCAATCCTTGAAGCTAGGTAATTCAACCATCTCTCCTTTTTTGACCTTTTTTCATGTGGCAATAATATAGTAATACTTTGGAGTTTGTCTCAGTGATATACAGGGTATCTTTCACATAAATTAGATGGCATTTTTGCTTTTATTTCCATGAGTGTCTGAAAGTATCTTGTATATTAAAACACTGTGTTTGTTTTTAAATTTATTCTGTTGTGTTTTCTATATATTTTTCTAGTGGATTAACATTGAAGCATGATGACATACCTATGGGAACAAAGTGTATCATTAAGAATGTCACTGCTAAAGGCTGTATCAATAGTTGCCAGGGCAAGGTAGGCTAATATATTTAAACTTGAAGTAATATATTACAAAAAAACCTCACAGAACAAGTAATTTTTATGTAAAATGAACTGTCACATAGCGTTAGCTAAGTTTGGCCTACACTAATGACTGCAGATATTTCTTTTATTTACTTTTAGGGATATTTTCAGATTATCTCTTACAGTTTTACCCTGAGCAGTTTGTCTTCCTCATAGCTGCACTCTGTTAGCTGATGGAACTGGAGCTGGAGGGGCTGAGCTCCACATGGATGTATGGTAGAGTGGGCCCAGCAGACAAATCAGCTGTCTGAGTTTGAAGTGGTGCTGAAATTGGTTTAAGCCAAATCATCCTGGTGACTTTTGTGCTAAATTATCACAGGGAGCACTGAAATCTTTGATTCTTGTAGTTGAGATGATGAATAGTAATAGTTAATGTCCAGGGTTTCTGCTCGAGCCTCTTTAAATGTTTCCAAAACGGTGGTAGCAAATATGTTTTCCAAATCCATCCTGTTACTGATGGATACCCAGCACTTAGTCAAGCTGTTAATTTACTGTAAAAACAGAAACCTATGTTACATGCTAAAAATATTTCTTTCATAAAATAGACCTTAATGTCTCTGATAAATACAGATTTGAAGATTTAAAAAAAAATAATTTAAAATCATGTATTTGCTATGTTTACACAATATTCTAACCAGGGCCTAATCCTTTCATTTAGTCTTGTAGTCTAGCACAGTAAATAGAAAGCTAAGAACTGAGGTAACTGAAGGTATATCATTATAGTGTTGATATTGTTGTTTAGAAAAAAGCAAAAAAACTTGCTGGTGGAAAGATGTGTAAATAGAAGAGGGGGTTCTCTTACGGAAAACTAGAGAGTTTTGAACATGGTAGGTTTTGTAGGCAAGGCTGAGCATTTAAGGCAAAGTGCAAGAATAACAACATAAAATAGAAGTAGATTGTGGAAAATAAAGTGTGTAGGAGCAAAAGTACCAGGCTGGAGCAAGACATAAATTTGGTGAGGAGCAAGACCAAGAGCTATTTAAGGAACTTGCAGTACAGAAATAGTATCATACCATAATAATTGAAAAAAGGGGTGTTACTTTCTCATGTTGCTTAATTGCATAAAATGTCAGAGACAATACTGGACCTGGCACTGAAAGTAGTGGTTCTAATTGATATGAAAAAAGAACTGTTTAAGGTAGTAATGAAGAAAAATGACAAAAAGCAGGACTTTGGGACAGTAGAATAAAAGCAACAGATAGTTTTAAAACATGAATACAGTGAAAAGAACATAGGAGAAATTTTCAACACTTGAAAAGTTGATTTTAAAATGGTAACAGAAGAGCTGAAATATCTCAAGAGAAACAATACTTTAGAAGGAGAAAGTGAATGAGAGAACAAAAAGAGAACTGGAGAGCCTGAAAAAAAATACTGTTTTTCAGAGGTAGAAGTAAGGAAAAAACTGTTAAAGGAATAATCATGCCAAATGGAGAAGAGAAACTCAACTAAGATAGGAAATACAGTGTGTCACAGTTGTCAATGAAGGAAGCACTGATAGAGATGAAAGAGAAAACAAACTTCATTTACTTCTGTAGTCATTGATTCAGTTCCCCCCAAACCAGTCAAGACAGAAATATGTTTTCATTGTGGGTGGAATCAACAAGAAAATTTTAGGACAAGTGTATAAGTAATATGAAGACAACTCCTTTGTAGGATTTTGAATACAGTCAGGAGAAGGTTGAAGAAGGGAGTTTAAAAAAGGAAAATATTTATTTCTTCTTCTTTTACCTTTAAAGTACTGCAGTAGACATAGAAGCAGACTTGGAAGCAAAAGTAAAGTAGATACAGGGGTCATGAAGAATAAGGGAAAACAACTTCCCTAGAAGACAAGATGCTGAAAGATTAAAAGGAATGAAGTTAAAGATGGCAAGAATAATACACAACTATAAGTAGCAGTATGAAGAAGACAGTATTAAGTAAGAACTGAGTATTGCAGAAAAGGCTTTGAAACTAAAAGGAGAGCGTAGGATGAGTGTCTAGTGAATGAATACAAAGCTACTGAAGAATTCAGCTTATTAGCATTAAACACCTAGTATCATCTATACCACCTTCCTATGTTTTTATTCCCTACCATAGTTTTCTCTTCTTTTCCCCTTTAGTTTAGTGGGGCTTCAGCTGATATGTGCTGTTTGGCTCGCCAGCAGACCTGTATGGTTGGGTGGCCAGTCAGAGCTGGAGTTTTCATGCACCTGTGTGTCTGGCCATCAGCTGGGGACCTCATGTGTTTGGTGTGGCTGCAGCTGTGATGCACCTGCCCAGGCCTCATTGCACTTTCTGCTTTTCTCACCAAGGAAACCAGAAGACTTGCCTGCTTGTTTTCATGCAGTCTACAAGGTGTTAATGTTGCACATATATTGTGAGGCATGGCAAGGGCATGCGCCAGGATTATGAAATTAAACCTTTCCAGAGACAGCATTTCTGAGCATATACAGATGACAGTTCATGAACTGCAATTAAATATTCTCAAATATCATATATGACGTATGAAATTCACATATCTGCAGTGAGTGCAACTAGTTTTTTTCAGTTGGAGCTTTTAAGATTGACTTGACTGCTTCATTCTCTGAATTTTAACGTGAAAGTTGTTTTTAGTGATGCAGGCTACAGCAGCTGTTTTTCTTACGGCCTTATTCAAAGATGAGATGGACAGTAGTTGTGCCCTGCTAAGGAATAACAAACACATGAGTTGCTGACCCTTTCTTTAAAACTACTTTTTTTTGAACTGATGTATTTTTTTCTCACAAAAACAGCCTCTAAGCAGGAAACAACAAGTTATGGCAGCAGCTTTTAATGGGTTTAGAACCATGTAGTAGAACATGCAAATCCTGGATTGAATGTCTCTGGGTATAACATGGAAATGACAGGTTTCAGTACAGGGAGAAAGTTGTTGAATTTTTTTTTTTACAGTGCAAGAAAATTTGTGGAGATAAATTACATATATGTGAACTGACATGATTATGTAAGACAGTTTATTGTATGGGAGTTTTTAAGATTAATATTTAAAATATTCTTTTCATTAGAACTTTAATCTGAAGATTACTCTTCCTGGTTTGAAAGAAGACACACAAATCATTAAAATAAGATTGCAGCCTGGTAAGTATTCTTGAATATTTAGTGAATTTCTGTGGAACTTTATTCTGACACTATTAATGAAATAGTTCTCCCAAGAAGCTTAAACATTGAGGAAGCAGTGAATAAAAGCTATTTCAGTCTCTTGTTCTTCAACCAGTGAGTTTGAAATGGAAGTTTTAATGAATCATGCATAAAGGATGTTTCTGAAAATTTGCCTTTGTTCCTTCAGAACTTGCCTTTTAATAGTAATCTATTACTTCCTTCTCTTTATTAAAACTGATAAAAAATAGTTATATGTTCAAGGGGATAGACTTACTTGAATAGCTTCACTTTACTATCCAAGTAATGACAACAAAATTTTCTTTTGCATTTCTTTGCATGAAGATTTTACCTGTGATAGCTTCGGCAATTTATCAGATATCTCAAGATGAGTATTTTGGGGTTTAACGTGTCAGAAGAAAGCTCCAAGGTTCTTTTTGATGAATGTGAATCCATTAGTATGTAAACAGACCCATATCATGTGTTTACACCTTGTGTATGCTGAATTTCATCTTGTTTGTCTGACTATTCCATACTGAATTGAAAAGATTGACAGGTGTTCTGTATTGAAGAACAAAAAGAGTCTAGAACTTTTAAGTATAAACCAATACACCTGAGTTGTTTTAGATGGTTTGTTACCACCCATACCTTGGTAGCTTGGCTTTAAAAACTTCTTGAGATAGCAAAAACTGAAATTCAGTGTCTCACAAGTTATCTAAAATATCACTGCTGTTATTCAATTCTGCATTTTTACAGGCCCTCCTCATCAATTGAAAGTAAAACCAGATTCAGAAATTCTGAAGATTGAAAATGGTACAGCTTTTCCCTTTCAGGTTGAAGTACTGGATGAATCAGGAAATATAACAGCACAGCCAGAGTTGATTGTTCATTGTAAGGTAAACTGCATTTCATTATGTGCCATAAGGATTTTGAAACTTCCTTTTTAAAGGGCCGGGAGAAGAGTCTGTTTTGGAATCTAGATAGAGTTTAATATCTTTAATAATGCTTTTGAAGTTTCTACAGTTTGGTAGCCAAACTGTGACTCTCTTACCTCATCTATTATAAGTCATTCAGTAAGTTTCAGAATCAGTGGAACCTGGCCATAAAAATGGAAGAGAAAATTATGTGAGGATATATAGATGCAATTTTAAGGTAATTAAGTCGTATTTACCATACACAATGTTAAAATTTATTCAGAAAAATAACTTCATACAGCTAACTTTTGATATTTTTCTTAAGTTAGAAATGCAAGTCTAGGTCCAAAAAGAATATTAGATAAAACTATTATCATAAGCACTAATCTAAGCTCAGAAGAGAATGCATATGTTGCTCTGATTTTAAGAAGTAAAAAAACTTGCCCTTTGGGCCCCATTTTTTTTTGACTCAAGAAATTAACTTTTCCAATTCTAGTAAAATTCAGCAAGAACAAAGAAAAATGTTTTTCTCCATGCAAAATAGTCTGCATTCCACTTACACTTTATATGCATACACTGTCTTTCTGCAGACTGGGTCTGCAATAGTATGACATATTGAACATCAATATTGAACATATTGATGTTTGAATTAATTTAATGTGTGATGTTTAGTAAATTAATTAAAATTATATTAACAGTTTAATTGAATTTATGACATAATGGCAGTCCATATTTGGAATTGTACAAATAGTCATTTCTTGAATAATCATTTTTCTTCTGTCAAGGAAACTTGAAATTTATTCTTACATTTTTAATAGTTTTTAGGTGCTTCAGACCTTCCTGTGTACTCTGTGGACTGCAGTAATGGAGGAACAAACATTTTAACTGGTCCAGTTATACATGTACAGAATATCAAGAAAGACCAGATACTGAAAGCAAGAATTGAAATACTTGTAAGTATTGCTTGGAAAGTTTGGATGAAAAAAAGATTGAAAACAGTTTATTTTACTGTGTTACATCTTTTATGAATCAACTTAATCCCCAAAATTTACTGGCTTAGTTACCATAAGTCTGATAATTAGGTGGCTGCACTTTTTAGTCTCTAGGAAATCATAAAAAGGCAAAGAATTCTTTTTTCTCCACCTCTTACTCTTTATTTCTTAAATCCCTGTCGTGTTTCAAAAATATGCATATTTTCTTCCCCTTATTACTACCTTGATCATTTTGACAAATTGCTGTCATTGCATAAACATTTAGTGTCAGAAAAGGTATGGCAATCAATAGTTTTTTTGTAGCATTTCAGTTTTAAAACGCTTGAAATACAATTTTGTTTTTAAATGCTACTGAACATCCCAGTTCTCTGGTAGTCAGGAGACTCACACTGCTGCAAAAATAGCACCTGTGTGTGTTTTACCCTGGAAAAATGTGTAAACAAATACTAATATTGCAAGATGACCTATATGAAAGGATACTTATGATTACTCTTAAGAATTATTTTGTAAATTGTGTAACACAGTATTTCTGGAATAGAAAAATATTCTAAATAGCTAGCATCAATTCTAATATCTGTAAAAAGTTGTAAGTATGCTGGCATATCCTTTTGATTTACTTTTGACAAGTCAAGCTGATTTCATGTCTGGACACCTGATCACACCTGGTAAGCCAGAGTAGTGACATAAACTATATGGACTTATATCTATGTGTATCTACATTTAATATCTTAATTATATGTCTTTTTTTTTCCCCTCCCACGTATAGAATTGTAAAGATGTGCCACCAGTGGAAAAGATTATTAAACTTCTTCCTAGCAGTCATGTTGCAAGACTGCAGGTCTTAAGTATGAATGGACAAAAAGCTCTTCAAATTAAACATCAGGATGAAATTAGTTGCGTTGCTGGCCGTGTCATGAACAAGCTTATATTTCAGATGTATGATGAAGCAGAAAGGGAGATACCCATAACTGCAGCTGCTGCAGAAAAAATCAAGGCAAGTACTTCGGATTAAACAGCAGCATAGTATATGGGAGAGATGCAAAGCTGATTCCCTTAATCCATAGACATCAGACTGCAAGATAATATTCCTCAAGAATGTATTATTAAACATGGGAACTTAACTGTCTGCTTATTTTTTTAAAATATTCTTATTTAATTAAATATTAAATAATGCTTCAGGGTAGTACTATGAAAAGCAGGTTAATATTTCCAGTGCTTCTCCTAAACACATAAAATAATTAGGACATAGATCTGGAGCTTTCCCAACATTTAGGACCTTTTGAGAAGGCATGTTCCTTATGAAGGTTTGCTTGCCTGTCTTATCTCCCTGTCTGTGTACATATTTGGAGTGTAATACAAACAGAGAGATTCACTTTTTTAGGTGAGGTTTGTATCTTTCCTAATTCAAGGTTGGTGAGGGAAACTTAATGTATGTTTGGATTTGTTTGTGGGTTTTTTTGACGAATTAACTGTATTTGGGAAGATAGCTTTGGTTGCTGTTGGGAAATGTACAGGCTTTCCATTGAAGGTTTCTATTGCCTTTATGTTAGAATTGTTACAAGATGTATTATGTAGCTAATTATTAATAATTTGGCTTTTGATTAATTTATGACATTTTAATTTTAGGTTAACTGGACACCTAAAATTGACAAAGAACTGTTGATGCAGGGGTTATTACCTGATGTAAAAGTACCGAGCTCAGTAAAAGATGTACGTTACTGTCTAATTACCTACCTTGATGAACACGTGTCTTTGGAGAGTGCATTCACAGTCAGGTTTGTTCATTTGAAATACTTCTTTATTAATTATGTTGTTGGCATAGCACTGTAGATCTGTACTTTGAGGAAAAACAAAAGTCTTTTTACGAAGATGAAATAATGAAATCAGTTGGCAAATTAACAGGAGAATGTAAGTCTGGAGGAGGGAGAAGGAGCTTGTGCAAATTCTTTACATGTGAGAACATTACCTGTGTGAAAGACTCCATCATGATCTGGTTGTATCCAGTAATCACACACTGAAGAAGATTATCTTTGAAAACTTGCAGTAAATAATAGCTTTTACAATCACTAGTTTTAGAGTTAGGTCACTTGTTACTAAAGAGAAATATCACTATGAAGTTAGTTCTGCATCTGTTTTCTCAGTCAAAAATGGTAGGCTGTAAATTGAACTTTAAAATTGTGTGTTTATCACTCTTAGTGAGTCTAGGCAGTTAGCTCTCCTTGTATCTTCATAAAGTCTATTAGATGAATCTGATTCTAAATTAATTTAGTGTATTTCATGTGATGTTAATAGGTTAAAGTAAACTAATTAGGTCACAGCACACTGATGCTGGGGTAAATTTGCAGCAATTAGTCATTTCACAGATCTGCAGTAGGAAAATAAATTACATGACCAAGCATTAAGATTCCTTAAGATATTTATCATGCCTACCATTATGTTATGTTTACCTTGATGAGAAAAGTAAGTCAATATTCCTATGTTGCCTCAGACCAGCTCCTGATGATCCCAAACACATTAAATGTAAACTAAAAGGATCAAACACACTGCGGATGGGTGAGGAACTACAAAGTGAAATTGGTGAGTATTTGCATATTCTTCCATTTCTTATAAGATACATTTCTTTTTCTTTGCAGTTTATTAAGCCTGTTCTGTATACAGATGTCAGCAAGAGTAAATGATCTGTAACTATTTTAATCTAAAAAACAGGTTTATATTCTTACTCATGGAAAGATGATCAGACTTCTCTAATGGCCATTTTACAATTCTGGAGTTACTCTCTGATAAAATTTGGCTCTTAGTTTGTACATTGGGACAGATTGCCCAGAGAGTTTGTGGAGTCCCCGTACTTGGAGATATTCAGAAGCTGCTTGGCTGCAGCTGGCTCTAGGTTGCCCTGCTTGAGCAGAGGCTTTGGACCAGGTGATATCCAGAGGTCCCATCCAACCTCAGCCACTCTGTGATTCAGTCATGTAAATTTTCTCTATTGTGTCTATGTTGTGTATGTTTATATTCCATATCTTGTATAATGTTTCATTGAAGCAGCTGCTGAGGTAATCATCTTAATAATCATTTTAATCATCATCTCCTTTTTAACAGATGTAATGATTACAGATCAGTTTGGAAATCAGGTTCAGACAATGACATCTGCATGTGTAAATTCCCTAGGAGTTTCTGGGCCTGGACTTGATAAATCAAATTTGAAAATAACTTGGCAGGTATTTATAAGAATGTCATATAGTTTATTTCTTCGTGGCATTTGTGTGGTAATTGTCTTAATTCTGTCACACAGAATTGAACCAAAATTACACACTAGTTGGTAAGATGTGCAATAAGAGGCTTAAAGCATTAAAATTGTATGATCCAGTTCTAAGGAATACAGCAGCATCTGTTAAAAACCTTATCACTGCTGCAGCTATACAGTGTGGGGACCAGTTTGCTTTGTGCTTGAGTCAGGTTTGCTGTGTTTCAAGTCCATTGTTCAATATGTGTTCTTCTATCTTGTTTTTAGTCTTTTCTTCTGTGTTTATTAATGTTGGTACATACATTTGAAGAACTTTGTAGAATGGTCTGATGTCTATACCTTTTAAAGTACGGTGAATATAACCAAGTTGTGCATAACTTATACACTGAAAACAAGTTTCTCAGAAATGCTCAATGTCATTGATCACTTCTCACTCAAGTTCATTTAAATTTGACAGGAGGTATAGAGCTTGTAGTTTAATTTTTAGTCCACTGTTTTCACAGTAAAAACAGCAAATAGTGTCTAGACAGTATAAATATTAAATACTATATTGAAAAAATATTAATTATACTTCCCTTTACTTGTTCTTGATAAAATCTTCTCTTTATTTTTTAATAGGAAAGTACTCAAACAATGAAAGTAAAAGGTATTCGATACAAACCCTGTCTACTTGGAAATAAAGAATTGTGCTTTGCTTGGCGTGAATTTTCTGACTTTATCAGGGTGAATTTAATAGCAGGATTGCCTGCTAAATTGCAGTTTGTGGATTGGCCAGAGTTAGAAAAGGTAAGTTTGATAGTTTTGTTTTGGAAAAAAAGCAACACGGTCACTAGCCAGATCTTTTATTTCCAGAGATTTTGGGACCACAGAATGTTATTTCTTAGTATTTATAATTGTAAAATTGTTAGAATATGACTGCTCTAGAGGCAGATTTTTTTATTCTATACAGGACAACATAACACAAGCAAAATTAAGTAATTATTTTGCAATCTAATTATATAGATGTGTTTTTAAATGGGACTATAGATATGAACCATTTTTCATGCAATAGCTAACTACATTAGGTTTTTAAAAGTAAACTTATTTTGGAGTAATTAACTCGTGTATATTTACAACACTGTATTCCTTCAGTATGTCTTAAACTGTTTATTCTGCCCCATTTGCATTTCTACAGATAGCATATTTTTTCCTTTCTTTGGTGCAGTAGTTTTTTACTGAGGGCTGGATCCTGACGCCCATCTTTCCCTGCTGTTTTCCAAAGATATAGTCCTTAATGGTAGTACTAGCTGGCAGCTTATCTCTCCTTTATCTGTTACTGGTGTTTTTTGATGTTTAGTATGTAGGAAGGCAGTTTCAAACTTACTTAAGTTTACAAGTGTTTACAGTCAGAAAGTGGAGAATAGAGTACAGGACTTGAATGAAAAGGCAGAAGATTTTTGGTACTGTACATTTATTTGTCTGGTTTTTCAGTAGTTTTTCAATTTTTAAATTGTTTTTCAATGTTTACTTTGACTAATCAAATGATAGTGCTGAAGTTGCAGCAGAAACCAGAATAGGAGAGTGAAAGAAGGAAAAATAAAATTGGATCTCTTAATAGAGGGCAGGAATCAAGGTTGGTGTGTTGGGAAAATGGAGAAGGAAGTTACTGAATAAAATTAAACAAAAGGTTCAACAAGTAGCATAACTGTTTTTGCTCTCTACATAGTTGTTAAAGTATATCAGAAAAAAAATGTTTTAAGCCATTAGCTCTTCCTACAACAAGGACACTGATAGACCTCTTCAGAAACATGTCCTTCCTTTTAGTCACATCAACTTGAGTAACCTGTCCAATCCAAGCAGTGCATTTTATTATGACAAGAGAATGTAAATAGGGAAACTCTAGAAATACTCTCCTAGATACAATTCTGTCATGGTCTAGCTGTTATGGGAGACAAATAGTATTGAAATGGTGGATACCATTGCTTTGGGAATTCCTGAACATCTGAGGACAGAATAGTATAATGTATTTGTATCTCTTCCAGCCTGTTGCAGTGATTAATGGTAGAGAATTGGACAGACCCCTTATTGTTCAGTTGTGTGATCAGTGGGGAAATCCATCTCCTGAACCTAATGTCAAAATCAGCCTTACAAAGAGTAACAACTTAAAGGTAAGCATAGGCCTTATTATGTGACTTTGTTTAACACAAGGTTTTGTTGTCATGTCTGCATTACCTTAATTTTCAGGACATTTTTGGAAAAGTTAATAAATTATTGTAAGAACACAAAGGCATAATTAATGTAGTATAGTAGTAGTGCCAACAAATAGTGTAAATTGTTCCTGGGACAGATTGTTCAGTTTCTTTGCATTATAGCAATCACAAATAAAACAAAAATTCTATAGGACAGTGTCAGAGTGTTAGAATAGGTTGCAGGTGTTCTACAGACCTTTTTCCAAATTTTGCATGCACATCACACCACCCCATTCCCCCCGTCAGCTAAGGTAATTGACTGAATGACAGTAATGATGATGATACGGTCCCAACTAGCAACCAAAGAATTTTTATCTGGTGGTTCTTTGACTTTAGTTCCTGAATGTATGACTTTCAGTCTGTATGTAAAGCTAGTCAGCAGGTTTGGTCCCTATTTAATTATCCCTGTGAAATGCATTGGCAGAATAAATTACATGAAAACAATGAGGATGCAAATCTAACCCAAATTTAAGTGGTTACTGCCCTTTCCCTGAGTGAGGTGTGTCAGATGGTCTCCACATTGGTCTGTTAAAAGAAAGGAGTGAGACAGAATACTCAATTAATTAAAATTTTTGTTCTTGTTATTGAAAAAAAAAAAGCAAGCAGTCAAGCATTCCTAACTGTTAGGGCCAAGACTGTTCTATTGAATGCATACATTATCAGTACAGGATATATTCATCCACATCTGGGCGTAACATTTTTTCATGCCACGCATTTGTGTCCCTCAGTTCTCTCACAATACGTAACAGCCAAGAACTGTCTTTTGCTCACTTTTCAAGAATTGTGCCACAACCTCACCTTTTTCCCAGTTTAACTATGCTATTATTACTTTTATTTCTTGGATTTTTTAAAGGAGATTTCATTATATCTCAAATATTTTTCTTCTAGCTCTTTTGCATCTCTTGCCATAGAAGCCTGCCTCATACTTCAGGACTTTTTTGTTTGCCCCAGCTGTTGTCTTTATGATGGCAGCTGCAGCTCATTGGGGTTTCTAGTTATGTTGTTCTTGAGAGAACCTAGAACCTTGACAGTGCCACTGTGTGGTTGTGCTGCCTCATCAAAGAGTTGCTGTGGTGGCAGGCTGTGTCTTTCAGATTTTATGCCTTGCTCCAGGGAGGACCAGTATCACGTTCTAGAGAGTCCACATGTTCTTTATCTAAGTGGGATGTGTCCAGGAGAAGGTGTTCTGAAAGCCAAGGCAGATGGTTGTTGTAATATGGTTATTACGGCATGCTCTCCTAGAGCTTAAAACCAGTGTAATTTCTAAAGATTACGTTTCATACGTAAGCAGAGCAACCAACTGCATATTTGTTGAACAGAGCATCAGGTCAGTATTCATGAGTATCTTGAAGTACCTCTTCAGAGAACTGTTTTGTCTTCGCATTTCCCGTAGTTTGTATGCACAGTCTCACAGAAGAACTGAGAAGCTTTTGGGAACTGAAATTCTTGAATAAACTGTCTTTTCTGTATTTCACATCCTGCCCTCTAAATCTCCAAAGTCTGATATGCAGTTGCAGCATCCATTTCCTTTACTCCATCTTCTATCTTACAGGTCCAAAACTAAATGAGTATAGCTGAACATAAACACTCTGAACTCTCAGTGGAAGTGCACAAAGTACTGGTTCCCGTAAAAATTAAAATGTTTCATTCTGTGATGTACAGTAATTTCAAATACAAACATATTTTGAGTTGAATATACTCTTCAAAAGAATGTAGGAAATGTTTGGCAATTTTCTTAGTCTGTCTTTATAACACTGCCTTCCATTTGAACCTTTAAGCACGCACTTTTGCCATTGCTTTTCACCATTGACTTGCTAGTAATAAACTCATGCTCCCATAGCTGATCCATGACGAATCAACTTTCACTTTTCCACCCCCCCTCCCCCGAAGTGGTTTCATTCATTTTACTTACTGACATGAGGTTCAGGAAGGAAAATAGTTTTGGAAGAAGATTGTCCACTTCAAGTGTTCCAAAATCATTGTTTTTGTCTAAGTGGAGACTTGACACTTAGTCTTCTGAAATTTGCACTGAAATAGCAAAGCGAAGCACTATTCAGATAATGACAAACATTTACACCACATTGTTGCATTATATCGTCTGTCAAGGAGTTGATTTCCCTCCCTAGTGAGGACTTCATTACAGAATAACTCAGAATGTATCCATGGCTTTTGCTGTCCACCAAACTCTATAAAGATACTGACTGAGGTTCTTTTGATACATTGACAAGCTATTTCTTAGGTAAGGCTAAAGCAGCATGCACACAGGTTTGCAGAAGAAATAGCTTCTGCTTGCTTTACGGATGTATTAGTATTCTTTAGGATTCACACCTGTCTCTATGAGAGGATAGGCATTTACCATCTGCAGTAATATCAAAAAGCTGTGGCTGAGGAGGAAAGTGGTGATAGATTCTCTACCATTTAACATGTAAAGGCAAGTATGACTTAAAAGCTATTGCCAATCATAAGATTTGACTTTCAGTGTCAGGGAAGTAACTGTGGCAAAGACAGGGTGCACATAGAAAACACACCTTGAAAAACACTAGTGAGGTAAAGAGGAGTTATTTTCTAACAGTGGGAGTCAACAAGAATTCAAGTCAGTCACAAAATTTCTGTTGACTTAAAGGACTTAGAATTTGAGGTAATTAATGTGCCAGATAAACAGAAGACGTATAAGCCATTTGTGGTTTGTCTAAAACAACACTGACAAGAAGTTATATTGATTAGCATTTGATTAAATGCCATTTTTACAGTATAGAGATCTTGTTTATCATTATGTTTGATAAATAAGGTACTGTACTTCATCACTTGTCTTAACACTTTCCTCTGGGTTGTCTAGCAGTCTCACGTTTTTGGCAGCAAGACGATAATGGGGAAGGGGAAGAGAGAGACAGATATCTTAGTTGTTTTTACTGCAGTTGTATAATTCTTTAATTTTTGCTTCCCAGAAATCTCTGTGTACACTAAAGAAACACTGTAAAAGGGAATAAATAGTTTTTAGAAGGTTTTTGGATCTGAAAATGTACTCAGATTAACATTTGCTATGGCTGACATGATAGCATCAGTAGCAATTAAAAAAATAACATTAAAATATTTGAACATATTGATGAAGAAAAATACTCTTGCTTCAGATAAACAAAAGATGGCAGAGATTTTTGAAACTTCTTAATTAATATTTGCAACAGTCTTAGTGTTAGTATTCATAATAAATTAATATTAGTATTCATAATAAATTAGTATTCATAACAGTATCTTTTCATAATTTAGAGTGCAAAAATACAAAGAAATTATGGCTCAAATCAAT
Source organism: Platyrinchus mystaceus (assembly GCA_035041135.1). Taxonomy (NCBI): domain Eukaryota; kingdom Metazoa; phylum Chordata; class Aves; order Passeriformes; family Tyrannidae; genus Platyrinchus; species Platyrinchus mystaceus. Next base: position 103,176,198 of record JAWWLV010000088.1, on the reverse strand, counting down.
AGACAGTATGCAGGCAAATGAGATATGTGTTTTCTTCTAAGACTTGATTCTACTTCTGTATGACTGAAAGAATATTTTTTTTTTTTTACAGATTTTTCCTTCAAACCATCAACATAAAACAGATGACACTGGTAGGGCTAACCTGGGAGTTTTTAGTATTCATGCACCTAGGTAAGTAGTGAAAACTGGGTGGAAAAAATCAAATTCTGAAATGTTACTTACTAGATGTATTTAAGCTGTGCATTTCATAAAGTATCCACCAAGTATTAATCTAGAGGTAAGATCAAACATTAATTACTTGTATGCCGGTGGATGGCCAGATAGTGAGTTTTAAGAAATTGAGTGCTTAACTAAATAAAATTCCTTAGCTGCTTCTTTTGGTCTACTGAGAACCTGCTAATCTAATTTTCTGAATCCTGTTTTTTCTGGTGATGGTAAAACACAGCTTATAATTGTCAACGGGGACCCCTGGTGGCCTAGCGGTTAAGATGCTGGTCTCTCAGCGCCAAGGCCGCAGGTTCGAATCCCGATCCTGCT
>JAWWLV010000088.1:103159112-103175561 GCA_035041135.1 Platyrinchus mystaceus | reverse complement strand
TTGTCAACCTGCACCGAGTGCAAGTCATGTCATAAACCACTCAAAAGATTTGAAATATACAGTCTCTTAAGTGTCCAGTTCCAGACACAATGCTTTCAAAATAGGAACACATTCTAAGAGTGTTGAAACTCCACTTTCTCTGTGTGCTGGGCATTGTTTTAAAGGATTAGGTGGAGTGTCCAAAAGAATTTTAAAAATACATATTTATCTTTTCTTATTTGCAATTGAACTAATGAAGTCTCACTTCCGGGCAGATGTGTGTCCTGTGGCTCCTGCTTCTTCATGTGCTTCTTCTCACTCATTTCTCCGTGTCTTGCTCCCCTTACACTCATATGTCCCATCTGACTTTTCAAATTCATCATTTCTGTATCTTCTTCATATTCACAGTTCTGCTATTCACTCCCTGTACCCCTAAGCTTTTCTTGCAAGACTGGGTTGGCTTTAGATTATTTCTTTGCATTCATATCTGCAGGATTTGGCCCATAGTACTATTCTGTGTTTGGAAGAAAATAATTTTAAATGCTATTGGTGGCGCTCAGTGTGTTTATAATGCCTGTGTCATGGTAGAAAGACGATGAATATTAGTTACCAGTATAGTACTGAAGGTTAGAGACAGGTGTATCATCATAACTATTTATAGCATAATCAAAACTGACTGGGGAGTAGAGCCTCTATGCTATTAAGTACCGTATTCCCAGTTATGTGTGAAACTTGAAAATTAAGTTTTTAATACTGTAAAGAAAACTAGTTATTTGATAGTGCTGAAGTCATTATATACTTGCATTGCACTTTGCTGGATGTGAATGGTAGTTGAATTTGTTCTTTGGAAACTGTCAAAGCAGAATGCTCCTCAGACAATATTTGAATTGGTTGTGCTTGCTTCTGCTTTACTGCCATCTGCTACTTGAAGCAGTGGTTGCTAGTGTCTTACAGACAGGCAATGAAACATGATCAAACTAATGAAATATTAATGCAAAATTAAATTCAGTAAGCTAATATCTCAAGAATAACTTAAATTCACAGTTTTACTTTTCTAACATTGCATTAACACTTCTGGATTTGTCTTCTCTTTACTACTACTTTGCCACTACTAGATATTGTTTATCATGCTTTCATATATGTGATTCAGACTTTTGAATTCTGTTGAAAATTGCCTTTTCAGAAGAGATTTTATATCAGTTGTTATGATTTCTGTATATTGCAGGGGAGAGCACATTTTACAGCTGAGAGCCTTATACAACAAGACCACATTAGATTGTCCTATAATCACAATAAGTGTCCTGCCTGATCCCGAGAAACCTGTTTGCTTGAATGTTAAATATGACAGAAGTCCTGCTTTTCCAGCAGGAGGTACCTTCCCTGGTAAGTATAAGGACCCTTTAGTGGATCACTCAAGAGCTTTGTAAACCTGTAAAAAATTGTTTTAGTGATTCAGGTGGTGTATTTTCTTGCTTTTTTGGTCTTTTTTGTCTCAGTTCTTTGTTACAGCTTTGTATTTGAGATGCCTCTGTGACACTCGGAGAGAAGAGATACGTAGGTCATCTTTGGAAGGCATTTCAAAGGATTTCTTATTTATTTGTCCAAATTGTTGGTTTTATCCCTCTGTAAATGGTAAAACTACAGATCCTCTTCTCTATCTTTAGTGAAGTACCATATTTCAGTTTTTGATCTTCCCAAAAGATGATCTGAGCTAGTTCGTGCATGTTTCCCCTCATCCCTTTTTCTACAGAATAGTGACAAAGGAGGTAGGTATGAAATTGTAGGCCAGTCATGAGCCAAGAAGAACCAAAAAGTGACCAGAAGTATGCCAGGGACAGTACAAAATATTCTTTTCTCCTGATGTATTCTCTCACAAAACAGTGATCTTTTCCTTCCATTAAAGACAAAAAACCATCTCGTGTTTTATATCCCAGTAGTATTCACAATGAGGAAAACAAATAAAGAAGAGTTAAGTTAGAACCTTGAGGAAATATCTTTTGCTACAAGCAAAACAGAATTTGAAACTTTCGCTTTTTTCTGTAAGGAAACTTACACATGAGTAAGAGACCTATCCTAACTAATTCCATTAGTTCAGGAGATAACTATTCTTTACAATAACTGGAAGATGCAGTTCTTGAATTTGCCAGTGAAGTATGCAAATTTACTAGCCCTTTAAGAAAGTTTTCCCATTTAGTTTGCAGTGGCATGGTTTGCACTGTGAAACCATGATGCAAAGATACTCTTCAGGATGCTGAAGTCCTGTCTACATAAATTAAATAGAAAGCAAGAAGATTCTGTCACTTTAAGTGTAATGCTGTATTTAGGAAGGCAAAAAAAGACTTCAGTAATAATTGAGTGAAATTTAAAAAAAAAAAATAAAATTGAGACCTGGGAAGCCTGCTGTATTTTGTCAGTAGTATCTGTGAAGGAGAGTAGTTTCCAAACTATTTTTTTTCCCATTTGAATCCTGTCTTTGATTTTAAAAGAATAAAATGAAAATTCACATGTGAATCTTCAGTAGATGACTTTGAGACCTATTTGATGAAGTAAATACTAAGAAATTTCCTATACTGAATGGTATTCAACTATAAATTGAAGTTGTTAACTCTGATATGCTAATCCTGTTTAATTTGGCCTTTATTATAAAATAAGGTGGCAAATCTGATGCAGTTTTCAAAAAATTTCAGGAGAGGTCAAGGAAACTTTTGATCAGGTGGTGTGTTTTTTACTACTGGACAGTTGTTGGAAGGAATGTAATGAATATAACTAAGTGACTTGATGGCTAAATGTAGAAATGGGAGCAAGTTGGGAACTGTGACTTCTGTACAGGACAGTGGTGCCTTAAAAAGGTATTTTAAGAAGTTGACAACTGTTTGAATGCAAGTGATCCTTCTGATATAGAATACTTGGTTTCTTAGCTTTTGGCAAGTTTCTTAACCAAAGGCTCTATAAGAAAGCTGTTACAGGACACTGACCTTCCTATAATTCAGTCTTTCCCTTTAGGTGAACATAAAAATTGTTTCTCTTAGGAGTGTTTTCAGTTCAGTGAGATTTCAGCATAAGCATCTGATTTTTTTCCTACCTATTTCTTTGTAAATAGTTCTGGATTCCCAGATGATAAAGCTCACCCAAAGGTGACAAAAAAAATTGAAAATCTGCTTCATACAAATCTATTTGTTGTATTCCGAAGCCTTTATGAAATGCCCTCAACATCTGTTCAAAATTTAGAATAAAAAGGTTGTGTTTGTAGTACTAGGAGCTGAGAAGCAGAATACCCCCACAAATACAAGGTCTGTGTTGGGGCTTGTTTCTTGACCATCTTAACTTGATCAGCCAACATTTTTATGGCAAGAGGTTTTTGTTCTTTAAAATACTCCATATAGTGTTATGAACTTGATTAAATTCACAAGGTATTTTAGTTTTGCCTAGAGGAAGCATACTGCAGAATCATAGAATAACAGAGTGGTTTGGTTTGGAAGGGACTTGTAAAGATCATCTAGCTCAAACCTCCCTGCCAAGCAGACCTTTTTCAAATGTAGTGTGTGGTATAAATCAGCCAGGTTTTGAGGGTAAATAGCTTCAGTAGGAGATAACTTACATAGTATATATGACATTACATTTTTTAATAAAATTAGGTAATTAATTCCTTATTAACAGCCTCATATCAATTAAATACTACATAAATAAAATACTTTAACATCCTAATTATTTGACTTACTGGTGAGCTCAGGTACACCTAAGGGTGGGCACTGTGGTCTTGGAGGGGGTCATGCCTGAATTTTTGTCTTAAGTATGAAACAGACACAGAAATTCATGAAGTTTTAGGCTTCTCAATTCTGAATAAAAATAATCTTCAAAGAATGTCGTCTCTCATCCCACAGATTTTATGGTTAGTGTTCTTTCTGAAGATGACACCATTATTAAAAATATTAATCCAGCACGGATTTCTATGAAAATGTGGGAAGCACAGAGCAGCCGCATAAGGTCGCCAATTAATGTAAGTCATCAAAATGCATTTTCAAAACAGTGTCAAAATGCCACCATAGGCCAAACATATTTGTAGTAGAAACTTTCCTTCATTTGACTTAGATTCGTATCCTGTTCTAGATTTTAAGTAACAAGTATTACAGATCAGCCATATTTGTCAGTATCCTGTTACAAGTTGGCAGACTGTTCAAGTATCAATACTGTAGTAATAACAAAAATGTTACTGCTCTGCAGAAGGTAACTCATAGCAGGGAGAGGATTAAAAATTGTCACCCTGAATTTTGCAAAGATCCCAATAATTAAGAATATTAATCTGGTACCTAAATTATAGGTGATCTCATTGAATTACTGTGTACTGTCTGTACTGTCATTAAGACTTGATCGCATGTTACAAGTAAGGTACTTTCAGTATATTGCATTAAATTTTTTGCATCTTTCTGTACAGATTACAACATTTAGCTGTAGTAAAGTAAAGGATGAAAAGGAAGATGGCTTCTTCTACTTCAGGTATAGCAGCATTTATTTTATAATTAGTGATGCAACTTACTATACAAAATACATACTTTGAAATAGAAACAAGAGTTTTATGTTTTGATGATAAGTCTGTTATAGAATTAGTAGGATACAGTGCTAAGAAAGGTGAAAGATACTAGCAAGATGCAAAGAGATGAGGATTAAATTCTTCCCTAGATACTTTTAGATATTTGTTTAATTTGAGAGTAGAGAAGAGTCTAAGATAATATATTAGAATGCATTATGAGAAATGCTAGGAATGAAGGGACTACATCATCAGCTTGTCACGTGTATAGCAACATTCCTTAGTTCTTTCCTATGTAATGTTCAACTGCTGTAGAATTGCAGGCTGTACAAAGCAGACTTAACTCTTGATCTTCTGAAGCTGTGAGTTAATCCTGAACCATGACCCTGGCCCTGTCAGTTTAGTAGTCTCCTTGAGCTACTTATTCAGAGATACTTTCTTAAATGACCAGCAGCAGAACTAGAGCTCATCATAAGCTGGTGCCTGACTGCCACATTCTTTCTACATCTATTTCTGGTAAGCCATCAGTGGGATCAGCTAAATAGTTACAGTACTGGCTGTTGATTCAAGCTCTTGCCTCCTAGGAGTGAGTTTTCCTTCTGCTTTCAGAAAGCAGACTTTAGGATCACCTTATTGCAGCAGATACTACTGTTGTACATCTGATCCTTGTTTCTGCATCAGAGGAACAGAGGTAGGTTGCTGCAGCTCAGTATGTCAAGATCTCGGGAAAGTCTGAGTGGCAGCACTTCAAGAGGTGATAAGAAGTTTCCTAACTTGTCTCTCAGCTGCAACTCCCCTCCCTTTTGAGGAACATAATAGAGTTCCAGAAACCAGGTATCCAGTTTGTAAAAAGACCTTCATGTAGCATTAAGCCTTGAAAACTTTATTTCTGGGGAGTTGAGACTCAAACCAGGGATCTGACTCAGCTTGTTAAGCAATGCATATCTACCTCCATCTGTAATTCCCTCTGTCATATCCAGCCAAGAAACTAACCCAGCTGGGAGGGCAGTTGTTGCAACCTTTGTCTATTCAGTCTTTTTAGCTTCTCAAAGAGTGTACAGCAATGTGATGTATTTGTATATGAAGGCTTTTTCATTTAAGAGATTGCAACTAATTCAAAAAACTATTTAGGCATGGCTTTATCTATAATTTCTGTCTTTACCTTCAAGGCATTTGAGGTTCCAGTGCTGCCTAAGGCTGAATTTGGCAGCTGTAGCACATGGAAACTCAAATGAGGATGTAGTTTAGACTTTAACAGAGCAGAGTTTTTGTGTGGCTGGTCCAAGATTATGGAATGAACTTCTCTAGAAACCAAGGGTTTGCACTGAGTATGAGGTACATTTCTGTGACCTTGGTCATTCTGAGAAATACTTAATAGGTATACTTAACTATAATTAACTTAATAGGTATAATTAAAACATAAGAACTCCCATAAATGTTATCAAAACAAGGCACCCTGCATTGTATGTTTGTACCTCCATTAAAAAAAATAGAATGAATGTGTATTCGTAGTCATGCTGATAAATGTTCTCCTGTGAAAAGCACTATGGTCAGTGTGATACAAACTAACCTGTATGGACTTGATTATGGCATTATGAAAATCTTGACATCAGTACCTGTAGTGTACTAGTTGTCCACAAATGTCCAGAATTAAAAGTCCTAGCCATATTGAAAAACTTGAAAGGACAGTAGACACTGCCCATTAGCAGCCCTTGTAGAAAAGTACATTTTAGTCCTTTTTGTGAGTCTCTGTGGCATCACTGTCTGCCACCTGGTTTGTCTCAAGTTTTCCTGGTTTTGGCATAGTTAGATGGTTTTCATCTATTTGTCGTCAGTCAGTAACATGAATGCTATTATGCAGTCTTACAACTTTCATAGCAATTGTGTCATTTCTTCTTTTCATAAAGCCTGTGTCTGTCCAGCCATGAGATCCTTAACAGATTATTTACAACTCATTTTTTTAATGCATCCTTCCTCATAAGGCAGATGCTACTTTCAGTCTTAAGTTAGATAAAACGCAGAAAAGAAGGTAGAATTCCTTCTTCTCTATATGAAATATAAAAAAGGAAAAGTTATGGCCTATTCTAGAAATATTAAAGCTTTGGGATTTTGTTTTTACAAGTTATGCATTGCAGGGAATCTTGCATATCACTCCTTCCCAAACAAAAGAAGAAATAAATATCTTAATATATTAACAAAACAGATAAAATGCTGTATATCAGAAACAGAAGTCTTATTAACCAGTACAAGAGTGCCAGGTCATCCTCATAGAAATATCTGAATCTTGGTAGTTTGCATCTCCTCAAAAGTTTCTAACCATTTGTAAGTCACTACTATCCCTTTTTAAGCACAGCAGCCGTTTTCTGGATGCCATGTGGCCTTCCCTGCTTGGTGAAGTTCTGTTTATAGCAGCAGAACGTCTGGTCTTTCCTTCATGTTTTGATGGTAGGGGCTCTTTGCCAGTAGTCTACACTCTGGAATGCTGTACAGGAAAATGAAAACAGTTTTTTCTCTCACTGGACTCAACCTGGGCCAGTGGTCCAAGTTACCCAACTCTGAACAATCTGAGAAATGGAAGGAATTAGCTACTCAAATTTTATGTAAATTTTATTAAATTTTGAGATAATTTATTGCAGATCTAAACATGTCTATGCTTTGCTTCAGTAGCTTTATGAAAGTTCTTTGAGTGGGAAGTGAAATGAGGTAGACTTGCAGATTTCTGAACAATAGAGCCACGACAAACTTCCTGTCAGTTAGTAGAGACAAACTCTCGGAGGAGACTTTCCTCACTCAAGCTTCCAAAAGCCTCATCTTAATTCTTGAGAAACTTTGATGGCTTTCTTGCTGAAGGAAGAGTGTTATGCCTTAACAGGGCTTTCTAACTAGTTGGAGGACTACTCAGAATTTGAATTGCTTGCATACTTACAAACTTGTCACTTCAATATTGACTCGTGTTTGCCTGGGTTTTATTTTTGGTTTATTTAGGGATAAAGTGGTTCCAGAGAGAGTGGGCACTTACAGTATCCAGTTTACCTTTGCGATGGATAAGACAAATATGCTCAACAGTGAACAGGTTTGAATCTATAATTAATTGCATGTAGCCAAGAGCATGTAATACAAAATCATCTGTGAGAAGTGTTATGATACTTTGTAGATTCAGAATACGAATACTTTCACTTGCAAGTTTTGCAAAAAATTATATTTTTATTTTTGATAGTTACTGATTTCAAACTGTTGATTATCAAAATATGTTTTCATTAACTTTTATAACACAAAATTTGGTGGAATAACAGAGCTGCATAATTTGCAACCTAGTAGAACTGCTTTATGCTTGTGCTAATTTATTTCGGGATTGTCCATAAATTTCTCATGTATTTGTTTCAGTGCTTTTTGAGCAACCCAAGTGTGCAGGTGAACTGCAGTTAATTACATCAGTCTTTATTTTGGTTTCTTTTATTCTTCTTCCTTTTTCTGCTAGATTATGTTTGAAGTTGTACCTAATGAACCTGTGCACTTGCTTCCTGATTCTTTACCAGCTACTCCTGCAGTTTCCAATGTTCGAGCTCTTACGAGCCGTACACTGGTCAAGGATTTATACCTCTATATAATGGTAACTATACTTTCATACAAAATCATAATTTGGGAAATATATAAGACTACTGAAAATATGATGAATTTTGCTGTAAGGCATTGCTTCTGTTTCTTTGCAAATTAACTTCATAAAAAAGAAATATGTAAATTGGTGATTTTTCAGCATATGAACAGGTGCATCTTGTTTCATATATGTACAGATGACCAAAACTTAAATGTTCAGTCCTTGCTGTCAGACATCTCAATGGAAATCTGTTTCTTATTGCCACAGGAAAAAAATTGTTTCAAGAATAGATTTTGATGGGAAAACACTTGTATATACAGCAGATGTTCTCTCCATGATTTTTCTCCCAGGAGACAGTTTCTCTTAGAAATGTTGTATTACGAAAAATAAAGTTTCCTGAACTCTGCATGTTCATAGGGATACAATTTACCAGTTACCACCACGAGCAAAGCAGACTCAACTTGTGGAAAACTAATTTAATTTATCCCCAATTAAAAAAGATTTGAATAGTGAGAAACAAAGCCTAAAAAAAATAAACAGCTTCTGCCCCACCCTTTCCTAGGCTCAGCTTTTCCCCAGACAGCGCAGGCAGGTGGGGAGTGGAGGGGTCACATCAATCCATAACAGCTCCACACAGCTCAGCTGTGTCCTGCAGTGGGTCAGTTGGAGCACCAGCCCTGTCCAGCATGGGGCAGCCCCCACCTCTCCTCACACCCCTGCAGCCCCCCACTGCCAGCACCTTACTGTGCAAATCCACTGCAGTACAGAAATGGATTATGTAGTTCAGTTCATGTACCAAAGTAACTTTATTATCTTTGTTACTTACAGGATGAATACAACAACCACACTGGACTTGATCTAGTTGGCAGAATAATAGCAAAAATTAAAAGCCCTAATGAAGAAGATATAGAGATCCCACAGTTTCAGGGGAAAGTCAGTACAGTGGAGTTTCCCTTTGAGCATGGATCAGCTGAAATTGTAAGTGTGACTGAAATACAGAGCTCCATGAGCAATGGATCTAATGAGGCTTATTTTCCTACAGTGTCAAAGTTGATCATACATCTTACTGTGTTCTGTGGAGGGTTAGTATATATTGTAGCTTTCCCTTACAAATAAGTAAATAAGTTATTTCTTCTCTGTTTGGTTGCTGATTTTCAGAAAACCTGAAGGAAGGACATTCTTCAAACTGTTAATCCTTGCCAAGTGAGGGAAGTGTACAGGTACTTCCACTTAGGGACTGGGAAAGGCAGGGGGATCCAGGCCAAATATTTTCTTCATTTGAATTTCACATGTAAACACTTCACCAATCTGTAGTTAAACCATTAATATTAGCAGTATTTTACAATAGTCTCTGGTTGTAATATCTTAAGATCCTTTAGACTAACGTCTTCATACATTTTTAATTAAATTTTACCAGGTTCTCTATACATTTTGTCAAACTAAGTGGAGCTATAAATACTTTACAGAAAGGCATCCTGTCATCATTTGAAGAAGTAAAGATAAAACTACCATTTTTCTTTATGCTTTATTTCACTTATTGGTGCATTTGGCTTTTAAAAATTACTGCCTTATTTCAGTTTGAATCTCTGGCTGTACCATTATGCATACCTCTGAAACTACTGCATACTGTAGTCAGGTCACCACAGTCACTTTTTCTTCAACAAATACAGATTGAGTTTTTAAAACTCATGGTTGTTACAAAATGTAATACAAAAGATACAAGTTAAAACATGCACAAAAGCAGAAACTGTTGAAAATGCACCAAAAAAAACCATCTGAGTGTAGAGTTTCTTCTGTGTGGTATGGTCACAGTCTCTCTCTTAAAAGCCTACAGAGAACTTCAGTCACTAGGACTATCCCCATTGTGAAATAGCTGTATATTGATTTCTTTTTTTTCTTCAACTTGCTAAAATATCATGTAAGAGTGGCAGAGCAGAATTTCATTTGATTACCTCATTTGATTACTTCATTTACTAGTCTGAAGTCTATGGAAGTCTTCAAACAGTTAGAAGAGGTACTGAAAGAGGATCCAACTTTTTTAAGACATTTTCTCAGCCACCTTTTCAAACTTGGTCATTGGAAGCAGCTTTGCAACAGACCAGCATCAGTGAGTGCCAGGTGGAGGCAGACACTGCATACAAATGAATACAAAATCTCCAAATACATCTTGGAAATCACCACAATAAAACCCCAGTAGAATCCTAAAATCTACAGGTCCTACATACAAACTTCTTCGTAATATATTTTATTCAGTACATTGACTGCTTTTATGGAACTACATATATGAAACTTAATGACACAGTGTAAATAATTCTCTGTTGATAACAGTCAAGAACAGAAACATATAGTTAACATGGACAAACGTTTTTCACTGAACAATCTGCCTAACTCTGGTCTACTCTAATCCATGAAAAATGACAAAATATGCATTATAAACAAGCTAAAAAAATTAAATGCAGGGACTAAATAGAGGTATCAGATAAAATTAATATAATAATTGATTTATGGTACAGTCTTGAGTTTCTCTTGTTCCTCAACCGAGTTTCAAGAGTAATACTTTAATTGGTTTGTGAACACATTTTTCTCAGGCAGGGGGGTGAGAAAAAGTGCGAAAATATAGCTAAGGGTGGTCTAACAAAACAGCTTTTCTCTGCAAGTCTTGCATTTACATCTGTGGTAATGAGGTGTAAATTGAACAGTGTTTCAAATTTCATACTCTTGAGGATAATAAGAACCCCATAGTGTGGCCTTTGACAGTTAGATAAAATTACTGGATAATTTCTCTGACTCTCACTGATGCAGAAATAACAGGGGGTTTTTTATCTCCATGTACCTGCTAGATTCTCCAGTCTTACTTCAGGGAGGGGGGAGTATGTTAGGATTTTTTTTTAATTTGGCTTTTTTTAACTTTTTTTTTTCTTTCTACGTATGTACTCTTGGTTTGATAGGGGGTGGACGATGTTGCGTGCTTCTTCCTTCTCATTACTGTAATCTGATGAGATCCTGCTGCTTTGAAAGTAACTTGTGTTCCCTAGTCACCCATAGGCAATAATTGTGTTTCAGTGAATCCAGTGTCTCTTCCCCTCTTTAGGCAGTTTTCAGTTATCTGGTTTATACTGAGTTCGCTGACTTGAAACAACTCATAAAACGCATGTGGAAAGAATTTGTTGGTTGTGATGCAACGTACTTTTCATATGACTTGTAATGGGGAGGGGAAGGGATATATTAGTGTTCTTCAAGTGCTGTGAAATTGTTCCATCTTGTTTATAAAGACAATTGTGTGCAATTAGCAGGAATATAATGAGTCTGATAATCTGACATGTTTACCCTTACTCACAGCTTCAGGAATACTAAACTTGTTTAATGAAGAAAAATGTTTAAACTTTTATTAGCATATGTTTTCTAAGGGAAAGATATTTCCACTACAGACTTCTTCTGATAAAATATGTAGCTGCAATATTTTTGAAAGCCATGAAGACTATCTTTGAAGGTTATATATCTATCTCTTCTTTTAGGCTGCAACCACCTCTCTCTTGATTTGGCCAGTTGAGTAGCAATTTCTACATGTTAAAGGTGGAAACAGTATGAGTTTTATTATAAGCATTATTCATTTTATGCATGATACCTTTCCCAAAGTAACAGCACATTTAGATATTACCTGTACTAATTTTATTTCTGTTTACCATTCTTTACGATTTTGTAATATTTCCCATGTTTATAAAGAAAGACAAAGGATTTAGTTTGTCTTTTCCATAAGGAATTAATAAGAAACTGAATGTTAATTATAGTGTTTGGATAGATATTGTTCATTCATTTGGGACCTGCTGTCTACTTCCATGGTAACAGCAGTAACTTTAACTAAGCACTGGGAATAGTTTGTTTTTCCTTCTCTGTATTTATGCTTCGGGTCTTTCTTTTTAATGTTCTGTTTGCATTTCACATACTGAATGAAGTACACCTGAGGAAATCTTCCTTACGGAACAGTGCAGAGGAGGGTTTTTTTTCTGAGCATCTGTTTCTTGAAATAAAATATATAGCCAAAAATAATAAGACTTTTTAAACAGGTAAAATGGCAATCTTAACTCTTAAATAATAAAATAGCTACTGCTATATCTTTGTATTTTTTGTTTAATAGTTATAAAAGGCATTTCCAACCCAATATTTAAAACCGTAGTAATACTGTTTAGACATCAGGCGTTAGGTAACTTACAAGATTTAGTATTTGAAGAACGTTTATTTTGTGTATTACCTCTAGTGTGGGCATAAACTTATGTATGTTTGTTTGTTTCAATAGAATCTAGTGCTGGCTGAAGACAGTCCCGGAAGAGATAGCACTGAATATATTCTTGTCTTTGAGCCACATCTGCCAGCTCTGAAAAAACCTTTGGAACCGTATCATCTCTCATTTATGTTTTACAATGGTACGTTTCAATTACTCTAAAATACTTGCTTTTTCTTAAAACCAGCTATTTTTAGGTCCATAATGCTTTTTAAGAACTATGTAATAGCTTAATAGATTTTTGCTAATGTTTAAACCAGCTATGTTACTGTATTTTCTTCTAAAAGTTTATATGCTTATTTCTGTAGATTCCAAGAAGCAGCAGCTGATGGCAACACTTACAAGGGAGAAAGACCAATTATCTAAGTCCATAGATCTTTACAGAAAAATGTTTGATACTACTAACCAGCTTGTAGCTGAAATGAAATGTAAGTTCAATCAAATATGTAAATCAATTTTCTTGAAATTTTTAACTTTATTCCTTTAATAATTTTGAGGATATTGAGAAGGGGAGAAAAATCAGTATTGAAATTAAGAGACAGTAATTAGACGAAAGCAGAAGGGAGTATAGCTTGCAGGGAAGAATCTAGTTATTTGGATGTACCTTCTTATAAAGGCTCTTGATTTGAGGTAGAATGTCTCATGTCAGAATTATCAGAAGAAGTAATTAAACATTGAAGTTGGTGGTCTGATTCTTTTTTCCCATGACTGTCTTTCAGTCCCATATTTGCGATGAATGTGTGAATGCTCATACATCTGGAAATTCAACAGTTTCCTAAAACCAGTTTTGGGGAATGAAATAGATAATCCTCGCTAAAAAAGTTAGTCTTACATTTTCAAAATGTTACTTTTTCCCCTCCTATTTGACCCTGTGTACATTATTCAGAAGTGTTGCATAGCTATTCATTGTTTATTTTCATCAGCAAATGTAATCCTTTATGTAGTCTATTAAACTGAAGAGTAGTGTGAGGGCAGTGGGAATGGGAGAAATGAAAAAAAATGTTTGCAATTTTTTTTTGTTTGGATCATCCTGCCTGCTGATCAGAAGGTTTGTTTTAATAATTGAATTTTGAATTTTTGTTTTGAGTAATCACTTGAAGTAAATAAAGCAGGCTGGAATTAGAAAATGCAGCTGTTTCTTGTAAAATTTTAATATTGCATGTTTCCATTATGAATATAAATTTCTGAATTCCAGTGTAAAAGACAAAAAGTCTTTATTTCATATTTGTAGATTTTTGGACCTCTATAGAAAGTAAGTTAGAGAAAAGCATTATCCTTTATGCTTAAGTAACATTTTCAAATATAAACATGTTTTGAATAGAGAATGGAAAGCACCTGTTTACTCATTTGTTTTCAAAATTGCTTCAGTTCAGATATGAGAGTTGAGGAAATAGTGTCCAGAAAGTGGTTTCCCTTATAACAGACAAAAGAGGTTAGTGCCGGCTACCACTCTTTTCTTCTGTCTTGCCATTTTACCTGTTGGAGAACCATTTAGAAGGATAATTGAGGATGAAAACTAAAACCAGCTTGCATTCTCAGACTGATCTGAGATCTAGGCACCTCTGCTTCACGAAGCTGAAGGAGCGGCATCTGCTGAACTTGCTTAGAAACTGCACAGATCACAAGATCTTGGTGGACAAGTCCTGATATTCTGTGCTGAAATTAGGAAGCAAGTAGGATCAGCTGTGGCAGGTGTAATTCTGAAAAGTTGTAAGAAAGTGTCCTATTGCTTTCTAATATTTCCTTACTCTCTCTCTTGATCTTATTGGTTTCAGGTCAGGTTAAAGAAGCTGAAACAAGAGAAACTTTCCTAAAGAACGAACTGAAAAAGCACCAAATTGAATTACCACAGACAAACATAGTATGGCTTACTTCTTACTAAACTCTATTAACATCTTTCAAATAAATCTAATACTAATATGAAATTGATATCAATATATAACATTATTGAATCACACCTGTTACCAAAACCATGAAAATTTAAACCATAGGAAAATTTGTGGATCAGTGTCAAACTTATTTTTTTTTTTGTTCTGTTAATGTGCATATCTCTTAAAAAAACTGCTAGAGAAATAAAAAACCCTTCTTCTTTATATCTTGATCTTGTTTTTGCATTGCTGTTACAGTTACTGCTTTTACTGGTATTGCTAGTTTTTATAATGGGTTTTTGCAGGCTGATCAATATACACTGGATATATTCTAGCGTAAGTAGAGCAAAGGAAAACACTTCTTTTCAGAGAATTAGAGAATTGCATATGTTACTGCCAAAGTTTATGTAAAAATAAGTTTGAAAGATTCTGGCCAATGTAACCCATTGCTAATTTCCCATAAAGATCCAATTATATTTTAAAGACAACTTTTTAAAAAAGTTTTCTTTTCTTTTGAAATAAAAAACCCCACCTGTGTAAAAGTTATCTTTAGATCAAGTAAAACCAGGTTAAAGTTATTAATCACAAATCAGTAGAATTAAATTTCAATCATAGTACCCAAGTTCCCCCTGCTGGCTAAATTTTTCAAACTGGGACATAGTCCCCTTCTGAAATGGTTTGGTTTTGTACGTTCATGGTTGTCTCTTCTGCTGTTTTAAACTGTCTTCAGTTTTGGCCCTAATCAAATGCTGGTAGCTCTTTGTGAAATGTTCCTTGAAGTCTTCAAAAATTAAAAAAAAAGGAGTAATTAAAAAGTGCAATTGCAATATGCCTCCCCTCTTCTCTGAGAATATGTGCAGTGGGTCCTCTATTTATTAAAAGTCTGCTTCAGATTATTGCATGTTTTTTGTTAGAAACTTAATGGATGACAGGTAAAGTAACTACTTCTGCTGCTCAGTCCAATGATGCATGCTTGCTGATTTTAAACTTTCGTTCTCAGCTTCAGTATGTGGAATCAATTCTAAAAAAAAAGATGTTGGATCAAGAAGGAGTATTGAAGCAGCCAAGGAGAACTTGTACCCTCCCAAACTATCCAAAAGGCAACCCGGACATTCTAGGCAAGGTGAGTTTTCTCTCAGGGAGCCTTCTAATGAGTTTTGTTGGTTCCATGAAGCAGTAGTGATGGAAAACTAGCCAACTGAATATGCAAGTAGTTTTTGAGGAGCATTAAAAAAAGATAGCAATCTCAAATCAGATGACCAGCTCTTCTAACAGGGGAATTAAATGTGTGATTGAAGTTGGAGGATTATTGTGCTTAGCGTGAAAAAGAGAGGTGGTCTTGTTTTTTGTTTTGACTGTTTTAACTTCTGTGGTATAGATTGCACATTTAGCTCAAATCGAGGATAATGAAGCAGCAAAAGTTATCTCCTGGCATTTGGCAAGTGACATGGACTGTGTGGTCACACTGACGACTGAAGCCGCTCGTTCTATTTTTGATGAAACTCAAGGTCGACAACAAGTGTTACCCCTTGATTCTATTTACAAGAAGACACTCCCGGACTGGAGCAGGTAGAGAAATTTTTTCTTTTGTCAAATTTGTTTTTTAAACTTTACTCCTATTAAATATTGGAAGTATAAAATTTCTGGGTTCATTATTATAGCAACAGTAATGTCACTTGAAATGTTAGCTAAAATTGTAGCTTTATGGCTGTAACTGTTGTGTGATGTTCTTTGTCTAATGAGGTGTTTCTATTAAAAGAGAAGACAATCTACCTGTTTCTTCACTTCTACCTGTTTTCTAGAGCAGGAACTTATTTTTAAATAATTGTAATGCTTCGAAGCAAATAATAACTTTTAAAAGTCCTATTTCAGAGTACATTCCCTGAAATCATCTGTAGTAATTGAAACTCATTCTGCTGTTTCAGTTGCCTGAAAGATAAGGGTTAATACTATATTTCTGTTCCAGAAAATCATTTGCTTATGACAATGACTGCTGATATCATGAGGAATGCCCTCTAGAAAAGATCTGATGTACAGATTTATTTGTAAGGTCCAAAATCTCAGGTTTTATAACAAAGTGCATTAAAACTTGTCCGTAAAATTAGTCATATGAATTTGTTGGAAATAACGTGGCCAGTCTTCGCAAACGAAGATCTGGGAAAGGTGTTTTTACCTTTCAAGCCTGCGCAATGGATTTTTTAGG
>JAWWLV010000088.1:103141858-103159012 GCA_035041135.1 Platyrinchus mystaceus | reverse complement strand
CTTAGGGGCTGACGAGCTCCATCTACCCGGGGGATTGTCCCTGAAGCAGGACCGGGAATCGAACCTGCGACCACGGCTATGAGAGCGCCGCATCTTAACCACTAGACCACCAGGGGTCCCCTGTTGGAAATAATATCTCATTAAAAATCAGTGTTTGACTAAAACATCTTTAATATAACTGGCATTTCAGATAATGTTGGGATCATTTACCGCCTCATGTGGAAGCATTAAGATGCATTCAATTCAGTTTGAGATTTCTGACTCGATGTCAGAAGCACTAATGAAATAAGGACAAATTGCTTTTTTCTTGTCTTCTCCCTCACTCTTCTCTTTCTTTAACCAGACCTTTACCTCACTTAAGAAATGGAAGAACCTTCTTCAAACCTATTGGAAATCCTGTATTTGCGAGAGAGCTGTTAACATTTCCAGATAACGTAGAGCATTGTCAAACAGGTAAATTATATGAAAAAAATCATTAATAACTTCTTTTGTTTTAAAAAATCAAATGCAGAAACATCACAAAGCATAATCCATTCAGTAATCTTCACTGAGATGTTTGCAAATATCAGTGTACATTCCTGGTGAGGTCTGCTGGTAAAAAGAGGAGGACATTAGCGTTAATTATTTGTAAACAACAGTTGTGAAAATTTCAGGCATGACCACTGTCTTCTGCTTGTTGTCCTGTTTTCATTTTCTCTACTTAGATGTACTATAGAGTTTTTTTCTTTAAGTTACTGCAGCATTATCTTATTCCCAAGCTCCTGTAGGCAGAAACTGTCAATCATGAGAGTAGTTTGATATTTCCAATTGCAGAAGTTACTCTTTTTGTAAGGCTGTTTATCCTGTCCTATTCCTCTCAAAAATGTTTAATGCACAGACTTATGTACATGCAGACTGAACACGACTGTGTATGTTATGCTTTAATAGATGTAAGAATCAGCTTTCAATTTTTATGTAGATTTCAGTTCTAACAATGTAGAATACCTACCTTTTCTAACACTTTTTTTCCTAAATTAAGTAGACCTGGTCCTTTATATGGAGAGTTGGAATCTGTAATTAGTTCAATAAGTTTTTTATTTTACTTCACTAATTCCCGCTATTGAAATATTCCTCTCTAGTGTTAATAAAAAACAGTTTTTAGTCCTGTGCATTTTCAGAAAGTTAGATATTGTCTCTTGGGGGAATTTAAAACCACATTGTTCGACATATCTCATGCAAGACTACCTGGTTAGACTTTCTATGGAACAGTCTTTTCTTAGCAGCAGAGTAAGCTCAGTTGATCATCAGCCTGTGAATGTTTTTTTTCTTTGATGATCCACTGAATACTGAGAAACAGATTAAGAAACTGAAAAAAAAAATTGTCGTTCTAGCAGGACTTGAAAAATATGATAATTTATATAATTTACTGAAATTTGGGATTATATTATGTGTCTTCATAAAGGTACCAAGTGAGTACTTTAGTGGAAAATACAGTCAGTTATGCCAAAAGGTATTTAAAAATACTAAATTTTTTTCTTTATGATTCTTTGATGAAAGCAGAAGATTGCTATCTCAAGAAAGATATCTATCTCAGAAGATATCTATCTCAAGCTCAGAATAAAATTTTGTTGAAAAAAAAAATCATTTACGTGCTGTTTCCCCTGCACTTATCTGCAAAGACGTAATAATGATGCCTCAGAATAGACTTTTCAAAACTCAAGTTATTTTGTTGCAGAGAAATTTCATGGTTCAAAAAATTACATTTTTCAGTGTTTGGTATGCTCTTGGGTGACACGATCATTATAGATAACTTGGATGCTGCCAACCATTACAGAAAAGAGGTATGTTTCAATTATTCTTGATACTTTGTAATACAAAAATACTGCATAGCTACATATTTAATACATTACAAACTTAGAATAATTTCCAAGTTTAATGCTGTGTTAGCCGGAAGTGTGCTTACTGTCTGTAGGGTCTCAAAGCACTTAACAGTGAATGAAATCTCTGTTGTTGGCACTGACAAAATTACCTCCATTTAACAAATTCTGTTATGGGAATGCTGCCATATTGCATGGGACCATGTTTTTAAAGATAAACATTTTCACTTTTGCTGTTAGTGTTAAATGCAAGTTCTTCGGTACTTTCCTAGTCACTTATGTATAATTAAACGCAGGAGTCTAAGGCACTTGATTAAATTTCTGGCCCACTTGACTTAAAACTTGATGTGAAACTTCCTGGATCCCTTTGTGACCTATTTTATTTAGTTTTAATAGTACACCTTCTGTTTCAGCTCATGAGTTTGCTACAATTGAAATAATGATTCTGCATAAGAATGTAGAACTGTACTAATGGCCATTGCTTCATAGGATATGTTGATAATAAGCTAAAGTTGCTAAAAACTGAGAACACAAACCCAAAAAATTTAGTCTTCATAATTATTGACAGTACTGCTTAATTTTAATATATGCATTCTATTGCTTGAAAGCAAAAGTCATGACATGTAATTTCATAAAATAAGTTTTCATTAGAGAGCAAGCTGCATTGCAGTTGGAAAATAAAAAGTTTCACAATAGCATTGCTGAAACTTTAGATTTTTTTCATGGAGTTACTAATTTAGTATCATTTTTTATATTTTATATGCATAGGTTGTAAAAATTACACATTGCCCTACCTTGCTAACGAGGGAGGGAGACCGGATTCGCAGCAATGGAAAATTTGGAGGCCTGCAGAATAAAGCTCCTCCAATGGACAAACTCAGAGGAATGGTATTTGGAGCACCAATGCCAAAACTTTACTCTACTTTCTCTGGACAGATTGGTGGGTTAATGAAGTCAAAAAAATACAAAACTTAAAAAGTTATATTGTTTGCCTATGTTTGTTATTCTCTTAAGTAATATAGAAAGAAAAACTTCAATTAAGCATAAAGTTATGTTAAGAAATAGGACCTGTACAATTTCCTGTTTATGAATTTCTCTTTTCTTAAAAGCTTATAGCTATTAAATTTCCTGAAAGAAGAAAAAAAAATAATAATGAGATATTCCCCTCTTTTTTCTTAGTCTTATTAAAGGAGTATAAGCTGTGGTAATTAATTCAAACAGCAGGCATGAGAAACTTGAGCTGATTGAATTCTAACACCTCTGAAAAACAAGTTTCAGATCTTTCTACTCTGGAAACACCATACATCAATTTAGAATTTCTTAGTAAGCTCTAGGAAGCAGTGGTAGAAAAATTCCTGTTTTCATAAGAGAGAATATTTCATAAGCACAATAGTTACATTATTTCCATAGCAAGAAGGTACCTTTTATTTCTTATGAGATCATTTCCATTTCATTATGTGCTTTGATTCTTCATTTGGGAAAAATTTGGTTATAAATTAAGTTAGAAGATGGCAGTTTCTGTCATGTAATAGCTGACCTGACTGATTGGTAAAACATTGAAAAGTCTTAGTCACAAATAATAATGTTATGAAATACTTCATTTTCAAAAGAAAGGACATGAAGTTTATCCAGGACAATATTCCTAGAAATGTTCAACGGAGAGGACTGGGGGGAGAACAAGAGAGAACACATGCACCTATTGGAACAAGAGAGAACACATGCACCTTATATATGAACAAACTACTTAACACTGACCAATTGAGAGAGGAAAAAAAAAAGGACTAAAGGGACCTTTCCTGGCATTTCAGTAAAAAATATATTACATATAGGGTAAACACAGTAAGCATGTCAGCCACAGGCTAAAATATGCTGTGTTTGGGACACTTTATATTTGTCTATCAACACGTTTTCAATTGAACTGAATTATTACCATATGAATTAAACTGGCATTTTCTGTAATTTAGTACAGGAACGATCATGGTAGAAGAAAAGGGCATGTTTTAATTTCACTTGGAGTGATGCTAGACATTTAAGGGAAAATCATAGTACAATTCTGTTTAAAGGAAGGACAGCATCTCATTACACAGGACTTGTCTTGAACTGAATTTCACTCTTATCATTAGTTCTGACATGTTCTTTTTCAACGTTTTTAGCGTAAAAGGAAAGTAGTTACTTACTGTTCAGTTAAGCTTGGTGCAAGCCACCTAACACTCACCAAAGTAAAATGAATGAGCCTGGGCTGACATGCTTGAACCCTTCCTCTATTACTTGACCTGTTCAGTGCCTGGACAAGGAAAAATTCTTTTTCTCATACGTTAGAAGAGGAAAAAAGGTTTGTCAACAAACTATACCCTTGTTTTTCTGAGTCTACTTGATTAGATTTCCATAGGTAGGACAAAGTGAAAGTTGGTAAATGTTCTCTTGGTCCACAAGGTGGAATCCAATTCAAGTCAGTAATACAAGCTTCTGCTTTGTAGCACTCAAAGCAGAGCATACTACAAGCATTTAACGTCATCAAAGGTAGAGAATTTATTTGGAGACACAAGGGACAAGATGTGTAAAGTAATACCAGTTTCCCACATCATCTTCAGAGTTTGCTGCTACTGTGAAATAAGATATGGGCTAAAATAGAAAAGAGGAGTCAAAATATTGGATGTAATTTTTTGCCTCCCTTTACAGTCATTTTAATAACAGCTACCAATCCATTATAAGTTTGGGTGTTTTTTAAGTAGTGCTTTAGAAAGATATGTTTTCTTGTGGATTTAGACATTGTCTGAATTGTATTTGTTAGCATTCTAAATTAAAATGGCCACATATTTATTGTTTTGTGGTTTATTATTTTATTCTTCAATTAGATCTTCTTCAGCAATACCGTGCAGCAGTGGTTAAACTTGATAATGTGAATAAGGACCTTGATTTACATTTGCAGTCTCTGAACACTCCAGAAATGCAAAAGAAAAAACAGGAACTTGCTGAACAAGAGAAAAGCCTCAAGCTAGTAAAACAGAAATTGGGTAGGTTATTGTGTTATAATTTTGGTGTCCTAAAGGAGGAGAATACTTAACTGAAACCAGATGTATTCTGCTCTTGCAAACTAAGAAGTTCAAACTATGAAGGAATATTGTTAACATTAAGAGCTTAGAGATGTCACATTTTAAGGAAAGAATAGAAAAACTGTATGTAGTAGTATGGCTGTGGATAGTGCCTAGAGCAGCACTGCCCTGTATTGTGTTCAGATAATAAAAATGTGCTCAGTGTCTTGTGAACATGAAACTATGATCTCACTAATAGGAGATTATATAACTATTTGTGTGGCTGACTGAATGGCTTTTGCTAAGGAAACACAAATTTGTGCTATAAAAAGAAACACCCCTAAGTCTGCAAGGATAGTATTTCTGAGTTAGAAAAGGGTTTTATGTCAATATCAAATAATTTACAACATTTCAAAATATATTCAGAAACTCAGCATTTACTCTGTAACCATTACAAATAAAGCAGATAGTTTTACCGGTCACCTTTGAACTCAGTTTGAGACATAAGGGAACCATAAAATTTATGTCACGTGTAAAGCCTTACTTCAGATGTTTATCTGTTACAAGGCCCATTTATAACCAGCAGGTTTAATTTTTTTTTTTTTTTTTTGTTCTGACTTGCAACTCTTTCATAGGTATGACTCCTGCTTTATCAGATAAAGGCGCTGAGTCATTACTTCAGCCTATAATGTTAGATATGTCTGACACCCCCATACCTCCCAAAAGAATGCGAAGAGAAACAGTGAAAAAATTGTATAGGTAAGTCTGTTCTGAATCTTGTCATTATTTTCTCATATCCTGAATTCAAAACAAAAACTAGTTTATTTTGCATATTATTTTATTCGTATTTGTGCGCAATAAACAACAACGAGTAGAGTTTGCATAAAGCTGATTTTCAATATAAATTTTTTATTTCTGCTGCTATTCATAAATATGAATTTATAAAGATTTACATATATGTATATATTTATAATATAAATATTTGATTAATGATTCTATTTCTGTTTCTCTTTATGAACTGATTGATTGGCATCTTCTAGCATTCACATTCCCCATATTTTCTGGTATACTCAACTCTTTTACACCCCAGAAATATTTGAGATGGCTTCGTCTATTAACTATTTTAAGATTTGATTTCAAATACTGGAAAGATAAACAGAAAAAAAATTATTTTTACAGAATAAAGAATCATGCTTACACAGCTTTTTCTAAGTAACTGTCTGAGCTGAACTGGCAGTAAAGTATTTAACACAGTTCTCTCTTTACCTCTGTATCTTGTTCTGCATTCTCTCTGTGGCTGATGAGCATTTGAAAACCCACACACAAAATCTGGGAAATCTGTATGTCTGTATCTTTAAAGGGACATGGAACCAACTTCTATTTCTCATGTCTCTCCTCATGACTACATCATTCTTTGCTGAACTATGGTCATATTTTTGAGATTATTTAAATCTTATCCAGTTGTGTTCTGTGAATCTCTGGACAAGTGTTCACTATATTACTGTCTCTTTATTATCTATATTGGTTACTATTTTAATTTTTATCCACATAGAGAACTGAAATGGTTATGTATTTAAAGTATCCAATATTAGTCTGGTGCTATTCTTCATTTTAACAAACTAATTACAATAATAAGAAGCTGTACACAAATATGGGGTTTATATTATTTATACTAAGGGGAGCTCTGTGCTACATATATGTATTACATATATATATAAGAGAAAAGCTTTGTTTATGAGCAACTGTGCTTTTATTTTTGTTTAGCTCGGAAGAATGGATCTCCAGTCCCACAAAGCAGCAGCAGCAGCAACAGCAAGTGCTGCAAATGGCCCCTTCAGAACTTAATGGAACTTCACGAAAAAGGAAGGCATAGACTGATAAGACTTTCTTGGAAAAGCTATATATTGAAAATGTGAATACATTCAGTTAAGGGAAATTCTTATGTTGTATTACCCATTACTATGAAGATTTTTATACCAATAGAAGATACAAATTAGTTAGTAGTAACAAAGTTTAAGTATTTAATGCTGATAGCCGAATTTTTGTATAGTTAATTTTAATTTCTGAAAGCTTTCAGAGTTTTTACGTTCATGTGTGAAAAAAGTTTAAAATATATTCTTTTTTATTTATGAAAAAATAAAGGATCTTTTCAATAAAACTGCTTCAGTGCAAAGCACTGCCAATACAATCACTTGTATTGAATAGATTGTCATGAAATGAGATTTTAATTTAAAAAGCATCCCAGGCTGTCTTGGGGAAGAGAACTTTCTGTACTACTCTTTTTTGATGGATGAGCTGTTGAGGTAGTATCAATTTAAAAGGGAGGGTTTAAGCAGCAATATACTGAGATCTAACCACAGACGTTCATGAAGTCTTCAGATGGTTAACAAGAAGCCCCTATCAAAGGCTGTATCCAAGGTGTTGACTTGGGAATTCATTTCTCCTTCAGACAGTGCCAAAAACAAAGTAGTAACTTGTGAGTATGAGAAGTGTAATGGGTTTACTAGGTGGCTGTTTTATGGATTGGTGAGTAAAGGGTGAGTAGGGACACTTCATGATTGTAAATGGGATATAAAATCATACCAGTGCTAACCTTCTTTCCACATTTGTATTACCACAACCATTATAAAAGAACCTCACTGCATAAGCAGATAAAAGATTACTCCTTGACACCAGAAGAGTAACTATGACAGAAGGATTTGACTAGGAAGCAGTAATGTCACAAAGGAAAAAGAAAAATTCTTACAGCTGAACTGTGTGTATGAATTTTAGGAGTTGAAAATGGAGACTTCAGCTGGAGGTAAAATAATCGTGCTGGGAAACTGTAGATACCCTTGCAGAATTTTACTTTATAAGGCTGTCCCCAGCTTCAAAAAAAAAAAAATAAAAAACCAAAAACAAACTGAACAAACCACCAAAAGAAAAGAAAAATATGATTCTGTTGGTTTTCATGAATACTTAGAAAATTAAGTTGTCCATGGTCTGAGAAATGGAGTCTTAAAATGCTAGAGAAAATAGCCAACAGGTAGATGAGGCCAAAAAAAAAGACCCAAAAGTCACCTCTAGTGATCTGCATCACAAGGATTTTAGTGATGAATAGGGCAGAAAAGGGCCAGGTATGATTAAAGATAGTTTCAGCCAAGGTCACAGCGAGCAGCCGGAAACATTTGATTGAATGAAAATGATAGGGCAAGAGTAGAAAGCTAAACTTGATAAAGAATTAGTCGTAGCCATGTACATAAAGAAATAAGAGACAGTGTTCAAGGGTGTGGGCCTGTTGGTTCTCACTTGCCTCAAAGAATTCCTGCCTTGGAGTGAAAGTTGGACCAAATCTACTAATTTGTACTCTCAGCAACATGTATTTTTATACAGCTTTTCTGAAAAGGGATTTTAACTTAAAAAAACATGATGGCATACTGCTAGAATTTTCAGAATGTTGATCTCTGTTGTACATCTCTGTGACATTTCTAATTAAATGAAATTTCTCCAAATTAAGGAGAAATTAAGCAGTGCAGTTTGTGGTGGAATGTTCTCCAAAGCTTCATGTCATAAAGGTGGGCTAAACGTCAAATTGTCCTATTCTTAAAGAAAATAAATATATTCAAATATAACAGGTAACACCAGCAAGAAACTATGCTAGCCCTGCCTCAGCCCTTTTTCTTGTTTTTCAGCTCTAAATTTAGACATACAGGCTTAAACCAGGTAGCCATAGTGGAGGGTTTGCCACATGAGAAATGGTGCAGACCATGTTACTTGGTAGCACTTCTTTTAAATGCATGTATTTTAATTCTGACATCTGCCAAGCTTCAGCCTCCAACCTCTGGATATCCTTGAATCTTGTTGGATTAAATACATGTTCTGGCAGAAATACTTCCTTTTGGAATTCATCTCTTGCCTTTGGTAGTCAGTTGTAGGCATGACCAGCATCATGTGATATATGTCCCTGCTGGAAGAAGCAAATATGAAATTAAGGATGGTTTCCAGGGTTGTGCAATAGCTATGGGAGATTTCAGGAAATTTCACCGGGGAATCTTCAGGATTTTCCAGCAGAGTGATTGCAGGTTATTACAGTGCAAGTTACTGCTCTGCATAGGCTGTTTAGGGCAGCTGATTTGTTCATGACAAAACATTTGAGCTCTGAAGGTAAGTGTCAATTTTTTTCCTTTGCACACTCTTGACTCTGTAACAGAGCAGACCTGGGACCTCAGCCATGCTGTCATGTGTGTGTTCTCACTGATTTCTTGAGGGGCTGGTGGAAATCTCTGCAGGAAAAGTGAAAGTGGTTGTGGCTCGAGTCTGGTCCTGCTCATGGGAATAAGGAGCTGGTTTCTGATGGAGGCTGGAAGCAGCTCCAGGTGGGGAAGGGCTGCTGGCTGCCACTTCACCACAGGGAGGTGGAGCAGCTGCTCAGTAGGGCTGGGTGAAGATGGGATGGAGGCATGAGCTACAGGCATATTGGGTCAGGTGGCACCAGCCACAGAGCAGAGCTGGCTGAGAGTCATTCTCTTTGTTCTGTCTTGGCTAGTGGCACCTGTCAGCCAGGGAAACAGGACCTCAACACCTCTTTTTTTTGCAATAGACAGACACTGGTCTGACACCCTGTCCCAGTGTGAGATGGTAATAGCTGCAGCACTATTTGCACTGTGTTATCATTGTACCCTGTGAGGAAGCTGAGTGGGAGGCCCATTTCTGGGCCACATGATCCCACTCCACACTGCAGGCCCTGTACTCCCCACAGCGGGTTTCCTGCTCAGAAGGTAGACAAGATTTCCCTCATCAAAGGATCTTCATGCTGTGTGCCAGGCTCATCAGTGAAGATGGAAATTAGGGCACTTGTAAACAGAGACTGTTCTCTTGTAGGACCTGGAACCTCTGACAAAAGTGTATCAAGAGGAAACCTAATGTGAGTTCTCTGCCTGGGCTTCAGTCAGCAACTGTATTTACCATCTTCTTCCCAGTCTCACTCCCTTCAGCAGAGGAGAAAACATCAATGTCAATCCTTTTTTTTTTTCTTTTGCCCATCCCTAAAAGGACCATGGGTTGACTTGGTGCTTAAGCTCTTCTTCCCTAGCATTGGCATGTACTCCCATGCTTTCTGCTCTTCCTCTAGCACACAGAGATGCAAAGACTGCCTGTCTGTCACCTGAATGGGGATACCCTATGTAACCCAGTGGTAAAGGTTGGATGAAAAGTCCTTCCTTGCTAATCCACACTGCTGTGGTGTTACAGCCCCATCATCAGTACCATGGCCCTGATTCTACATCTCTACCATCCCAGTATCACCATCTTCTCCAGTATTTCTCTGGAGAAATGAGCCACGTGTATCTCATCTGGGACTTCCTCTGCTTCCTCCAGGGCCAAAATCCCCTTGGCAGTCAGAGTGCCAGTTCAGGGAAAGAGCAGTGAGAGGGAAGGATGATATCCAGGGGAGCAAAAGGCAGGCAGAGCAGCAAGCAAGGCAGGAAACCACTGTGGAATGCTATCACTACACCAGTGGCCTGCATGAAAAACACACCCATTCCAAATGTCACCTTGTGGGACTTGAGACACCTTGTGAGACTTTAGCAGTATAATTACTGGAAGTTTTCCTCTGAAGCCTCCAGAGTAGGTGTATATTTGATTAATTTAGCTTTATATTGCTGTTCTGAACTCCATTCCAGCTAAGCCTTTAAAGAGATTTGCAGTCACCACTGATTAATGGTTCACACTTCAGTTGATCACAGTAGGAAGAGGAAGTTGGTTGCTGTACTGTGGTTTTTTAGGGATGAAGTGTCTACAGGTGCATTTTGCAGTTATTCTTCCAGCCCTTATCCCTGTAACTGTGTGGTTCTAGAGAACTGGGATCCAGTAGTTTGGCTGGGGGCAGGGAGAAGTGAAACAAACTCAGTTGTCTTTAGTGAATGAAGTACGACTCAAGGTGTGAGCCCTTAAAGCAAGTCCAGCTTACTAAGGCATGTTATGTTTGGTGATGCAGGAACAGCAATCCTCCTTGATATTTGAAAAGTCATGGCAGTGAGGTGAAGGCCCTCTGTGCCTGGGAAGATCCTCCTAGAAGCTCTGCTAAGGCACATGGAGGACAGGGAGGTGATTTTGGACAGTCAGCACGGCTTCACCAAGGACCAGTCTCACCTGACTGATCTGGTGGCCTCCTTCTATGATGGTGTGACTACTTCAGTGGACAAGAGAAAAGCTGTCTTTTTGGATTTCTTCAAGGCAAATATTATACTATTCTAGGAGTCAGTTTGCTTCAGACTTTCCATTCTTTCATTTTGTTGTTAATCCTAATAGTAATTTTCTACTGATACCTTCATCCTCCATTATCACAGCTTGTATTTTTATGTAATAGCAGGCAAGGGAATCAGCCGTTCTTAAAGTCTTTTATGATTACAGTATGTCACTGGGGTTGTATCATTTTATGGACATTTAATAAAGCATTAGTAAGGAACTGTCATTAAAATATTTTCTGCCTTCATGTACCAGCATTTTCTCCCAATAAATTCTGCTCCCAAGCTGTTGGGGTTTTTTTTTATATTTAGGAAACACAACCCATTAAGATTGTGTTTCATGAGCACACAGCAAGGATAATAATTTCTACTGAGGCAACCATCACAGAACAGTTCTGCAGTAAATTCCCTTTCATCTGCCAGAATACAGTACACCTTAGAAGAAGCCCAAATAAGTTTTAATATTTTCTTTTTAAAAAGTCAGTTTGCTTATTATCTAGGAATTAAAGCCTGTTTTACTGATGGTGGCAGTAACAGTATCAGTATAAAGCAGCTGTTAGCCTCCATTTCTGCCTATTGCTGGAAAGGGTGTATCCAGTGATTCTGACATTCCTGTCACACCAGATCATCTCCCCAGGCTTCAGCAAAAGGCATCATTTCAGGTTCATAAAAAGTATAGACATGTATGTGCATACACACACAAAGTTATATATGTTACACGTTTAAGCATACATATAATTCCTCTATTATCCTATGTTTCCATAAACAGGCTCTTCAGCACCCACTATGGGAATGCATAAAATTCCAACAGAGCTACTGTGCTGACTAGATGTACTTTAGCTGCTCAGGTACTTTGCCTGTGTGACATGTCTTCTCTGCTATGAAATGGTTCCTAGAGCAGAGCAGCCTTAACTTTAGCAAACAAAACTGACATAAAAAATGTGTGTATGTAAACCAATTGAATGGGATTTTAATTTAAACCAACCTATATATAAAACTGGGGAAAATTTTCATCTGTTGGGGGCAAAAAAAACAAGCACCTTCAATTTGCAAATATATTAATTCCACAAATTTTACCATATATGTTAATGGGTTCTTAAAACTCTCACTAGTTTTTATAGGACTGAGTATTTATGAGGGCTCTAAAGAAACCCCCACACATTACTTTCTGGGTAACTATTTTACAGTAGGCTAGCTGTTTACAACTATGCTATTTAGGCCTTGTTTGTATGCACACCACCAAGCACACGTGTAGTTTGCAACACAAATGGGCCACAAAGACCTTCCTTCAATTTTCCAAAATTGAAAATATTTTATATAACAGCAGAACTATTTGTTTCACAGTCTTATATAGGAACAAATAATGTTTTTTATCTACTAACACAGCCCAAGAATCTTTTCCTAAACTTTTTAATGTTCACCCTTTTTAGCAAATGAATGTTATGTTCTAGTTGCCTAAAGGACATTTAGTGGGCTCTCTTTTCCTATAATCCACTCCCTCTTTATCCCTCATCCTGTAACTTTGGCAAATCAATTAAACCATATCATGCAACAAATACACAAATTATTGCATTCAAGCCTAATTTTGAGAACAGAAAAATTATTTTCCCACAATGTACTTGCAAGTTTAGAAGAATGGTGAACTAACAAACTAACTCATCATTTTTTACAAAAAAAAAAAAAAGGTAGGTTAAAAAGTTACTGAATAAAAAAAAAATCTATTGAATTAAAAGTTACTGCTACTTTTTTTAATTGGAAAATGGGAATGATCCAAAAAAACTAAAAGTTAACTTTCTCCAGTAAACAGCTAGTGAAAACAAATGTTTCATATTAGATACAGCTCCTGCTTTTCGTGTGTTCTTACAACTAGATCCAAAACATACCAGAGAAAAGAAATGGCAGTGTCATAAAATTAGTGCTTATAGGCTGCCTTTTAAAAAAAGGGCAAGGTGGACTGTCATGCTCCCGCTTTTGTTTTACTTTCAAGAACCTGTCTTCTTAACTCTTAGGGTCTCTTAGCACCTACATGTGCGGGTATAATGTCAACCTAAATTAAGGACTTGTGATTGGGAAGATACAGATGAAGGCCCAGCTCTGCTCAAACTGGAAGAGCTGGTTGTGCAAGAGGAAGATTCATGACAGCCTGAGGAATGCAGTGAAAAGAATTCTCCCTAAACAATGGAGGAGGCCATTCCACAAGTTGCTCAAGAGTTTCTTTTCTTCAGCAGAGTCCTGGGGCAATTCTAGCACAGAGAATGTCCTGTGAAAATTGAGAAGGGATGGTTGGAAGCCCTCTCAATGTTGGGGACTTCTGGCAGAAGCAGTCATGAGAGTAGTTTTAGTGATGCATACCAAAGCTAACTCAGCAATGGGAAGTCAAAGCAGAGCTGCTTAAGTGGAAGTACACTGAAAACTTCGAGAAGCCTCACATTCTGAAATTCAGCTTTCTTCTGTTTCCAATGGTATTTTGGGCAGAGAAATGGGTTACAGAGAGCTGCTTTCAGCATAGCAACTTCACCTTGCATCATTCACACCTGAACTGACCTAAGGCATACAACAAAGCTGGTTCAGTCAAACTGCTGCAGCAGCAGGGTAAAAATGGGGATGGGTTAGATCAGATGATAAGTTACAATGTGTTGCTGTTGCACTGTGGTGTTAGACGTGTAAGCTTGCAACTAATCATATCCTTCATTGGCATTTTAACCACCGCTTTGAAGCTTCTAAGTACACTCTGAATAGAGAGCCTTCAGATGCCAAAGGCAGCTTGTTATCATGCACAGCTTGAAAGGAAAAAGCCCCTCTGAAAATGTGTGGTCAGACCAAGACTGACTTATCCAGCTGGATTGGGGATGGAGCTTGTATCTACTTGCAGAATTGAGCCCATCTAGAAGTCCATGTTCAAGCATCTGACCTGTACAAGATTTGGCTGTTCTTGCCCTCCTCCTTACTCTGCAAACACTGGGAAGCCAGCAGGAGTGCTGGAGGAAGACTGTACCTTTCTCACCCTGCACAAAGCCAAAAGGGTCTTTACCAGTATCACAAGCTTACTCTCAGTAACAGTTAAGGAGAAAAAGTAGAGCCTCTCTCCCCTACCAGTCTTTGACACCAGCACGTGTCAAGATATTTCAACTATAAAAAGAAGTCATCAGAGAAGTCCAAATGGAGGAGTGTGGCAGGGAAGGGGGAAGTGCAGAAGCAATAGAGTGTAAGGAATCAGACACCACTGGCTTTGAAATTTGGGTCTGAAGTTTCACATGTCCCAAAAGCAGACCTGAGAGTTTGTTAGGATTCTGTTGTTGGACACTTCCAAGATGAAAGTGGCTTGGGGTTAAAGAGGAACTGGCCATGGAGGCTACTGGCACATGATTTTGAGAGCCCCTAGATGACTCAGAAGTGTGATAGGAGTTCCCTACAATCAGATGCTGGTGGCACAGAGAAGATGAACAGGAAAATAGAAACTGCTGGAGTTCCCAGAAATAAAATACCAGGTAAGTATGCAAGGAGTAACATGAAAGGGAACCGAGAGATGCACACATCTATCAACATGAGCGAGAGCTACTCTGGTAGATTTATGGATGACCTCACCAGCGAGACTCCTAAAACCTATTTCTGTTTCCACACTGACAGCAAGGCATGGATTCAGGATTCTAGTGAATATACATTGCAAAACCTCTATGCAGTGAACTTTCAACTTATGCCAAATACCTTGTTCCAAAAGATTTTATGGGCCACTTTTCCTCACCATAGTGATCAGGTAACTTCCCTGGGTTGCTAAAAGGTCAGGGAGACAGAATTAACTTTAATCAAGTCTGGTGGTAAAATAACCCATTTTTTCTTATGGGAAAGAAAGCAGTGAATTTTTTAGATTTTGTATCATCCTTGTGGGGTATTTTGTGGCTCTCAGAGTCATCTAATTCCCAGTTACTCAACCGCCCACTGAATCACAGCGTGGGAACATGTGTTCTAGGCTATGCAAGTCCAAGTAATTTTTTTATGTTAATATTTCTTAACTGTAAGAAGTGTTTTCTAGAAAATTAAGTTAAGCAGGCTTGGAGAAAGAGAACTAACCCTGGATATACACAGATATACTTCGTGTGCTTTGCACAAAAAATGTCAGGTATTCTGGAGAATAGTTGCTTGTTGTATATTGATATACTGGTTCTTAAATCCCACAAATACATTTAAAATGTACGTGTTGATTTTTTTTCCTGACCTGGTCTACTTTCTCTTATTTTAGAATGGTAATACGTACCACTTGTGGTGTAAAGAAAGATTGGAAACATTATTTCAACCAAATGTGTTGAAGTGCAAATAACAAGTGAACTTTTGAACTCTCTCGCATTCTCTGAGGATCTGGAGTGGTCTCTGCCAGGCTTGGAGAAAGAGCTGAATATGGATGCTTTTGTTATTATTTTGGCAAATAGAATTATCTGGAATTAACGTGGTTTATTCAGATTCCAGCTTATCACTTCAAACTAGATTTTTCTTGAATAAGAGTTACTCAGTTTCTCTTATGAAAGTTTCCTGTATGTAAGAGGGTAGCAGTGACCCCGTGTTGAATACATGATAGCATTATCAAAACAGAGGAATCTGGGGTCAAAGAGTTTGCTGGCTAGCTCTGTTGCCAAGACTGACTGTTCCAGATCCTTATAAAGACATGCTGACACATCTGTGTAATGTGTGAAGGACCTGATGATATGGAACATTTTCCACACCGCCACTTCAAATATGAGCCTTTCCTTTGCTGAAAATCTCTCCTGCGCGTGCAGAGATTGTATATAAAAAACAATAACGAAAAATATGCCATCTTCAGGTGTGGGGCAAGAACTGGAAAGAAATTTGGGCTCTTTTTCCAGAGCTGACAAAGCACAAAGCAGTTCAGTGTTCTGCATTAAAATGCAATTTTGCAGTACAGTTTCAATACAGTTAGAACTTTGGGAATCAAAAAATTGTTACCTCAACATTGGGAATTATTAATTGTTACCTCACTCTTTTGTTCTCAGTTTTCAGAATGTTTCTGAATTTCAAAATCACAGCTATCACTTTTAAGTCTGCTCCGTCTTTGGAATGTATTTGCCATATTTTGCATGGATTCTGACTGTATCTCTCCCTTAACTCCTTTCAGAAGTGCTCCTGATTCCTGGTAAAGAAGGAAATTTGTTAGAACATTCCTCAGGTTTTAGGCAATGCCCATTATTGCTCTTGGAACACCTTGACAAAGCAACTACACAGAGAGATACAGAAGTTGTCAAATCCTGTTAAAATTCATTTAGGTTAAAAATAAATAATGCCATCTCAGAATCCATAACATCTAGAGCTTTCATCTGCATAATTTCCTCTGTCAGCTTGCCTTCTAAAAAAGAATTGTTTCCTAATTCTCTGCATATACCTATTTAGTAAAGATTGTGAGTGGTAAATGTAAATTTCCCCTCATAAGAAAAAGGAAAACCAGAATCCTTAGGATGAAAAATAGAGGTATCAGATTATCTCTGCCAAAGGATCTGAAAGGCTTTGAAGATGCAGTGCTGGATGTCACTTCACACAATTTTTGTTTGGTTTTCTTTTCTTTTCTAAACTTCAGGTTAAGTCTAGTATAAATTCCTCTAGGATGGAAAATAAAGATGATTAAATAGAACTCATTCCTGTAGGCAACCTGCAGTCAAACCAAAATTTTATAACCAAATGCTTTCTCCCTTTTTCTTTGTTTAAAATATCAGAAAAAGAACCAAGGTTCCAATAATTACTAGAGAGCAGATGCAGATGGGTCCTGTCTTTTTCAACAATCTGGTCCTCTGCTACACGGGATAAATCATAGAATCATAGAATGGTTTGGGTTGGAAGGCACCTTAAAGATCATCCAATTCCAACTCCCCTGCTGTGGACAGGAACACCTTCCACTCGACCAGGTTGCTCAAAGATCAATCCAACCTGGCCTTAAACACTTCCAGAGACAGGGCACCCACAACTTCTCTGGGCAACCTGTTCCAGTGCCTCACCACCCTCATGGTAAAGAATTTTTTCCTAATATCTAATCTAAACCTG
>JAWWLV010000088.1:103095029-103141758 GCA_035041135.1 Platyrinchus mystaceus | reverse complement strand
GTAGAGTCTTGAGCAAAGGTAGAAGTCATTTTTCATTTACATGTGTACAATTTTGAATGCTCCAGAAGTCTGTGTTTTCAGCAGTAGTGGGTCCCTGCAGCCACATCAGATGCTAACATCTTAAAGCACAGACACAGGGGCCAGAATTCAGGCTTCCTATCTGAAATGTTTCACTGGGTTCTACCAGCCAAGATGTATTCTGTACAAATTGAGCCCCCATATGGTACAATCAAATGCACTGTCTGATAGGATGAGCAAATAAAAATGGGGTATTTTTTGGCTTTTTGCCTAGTTTCACACCAACTGTCCACTTTTCTTGGTACCCTGCAGACCAGCCTGCTGGTGGTCTAAGAACCACAAATGGATATGTTGTGCATTATCAACAATCTCGGCTACAGCACCAACTGTGACTGCACTGAGCAACTTTGTACTTACTGCCCGTGCTCACTCTCACAGACTGTGCACGATTCACACAGAGCACGGAACCTGCAGAGACCCCTCACCTTCAAAAGTCCCAAGCCAACCTTGTCCTTAACAGCAGTGAGGTTTTGTTGTCAGTGTAAAATCTTTTGTAACCGTTTTTTGCCAATTGAAAAACAGGACCAGACCCTAGAGACAGTCTGTAGAAAAGGATTGTTTTGCTCCCACCCCTGGATGTGTGTCCAAGCTATGTTGCAATGTTTGGCTGTGGACTTCGGCTTTTTTTTTTTTTTTGTTAACTGCCTGAAAACAAAAGAGTATATCCATGCAAAGGATTGGATCTATGCTTAAATTTCAAGCTGGGCTCCTCACATTTAAATCACTTAAAGCCTGGAAAAAATTATCAACACTTAATGCATCTCAGAAGAGTTTTGCAAGTCACCAAGAAATGAGTCAGGCATGAAATGCTGTCTGTAGGTTTAGGGGGCAGCTGAAATGGAAATACCCAGTTACCACAGACTAGATTAAGGGGAAAGAAAGGTAAGTGTCTTTTACTGTAAATTACAGTAATTACCCATTATGTAAGTTTCCCACCAGTAACTCAATCCAGATACATGACCTGTACCACAGAAAGGTAAATGGAATAAAGGAATTGTAAAGGAAGGCTGAATCATGAGACAGGAGAGTGAAGGGCTCTAATTCCATACTTGGATAAAGAAGTTAATTAAAGTCATTGTTGCCTTTTAATATGCCACATAGCAAATAGTGCTTTAAGGTAATCTGTGTTGCCAACCCCAGAACAGCAACTCCAGAGGACTGTTGAAAGTCAGAAGCAGATGGATAAAAATAGTAAGTTACTGCAAAGCTATAGCAATGAAAAAAATAAAATTAGGAGACTGGTTTAAAAGTCAGGAGATTTAAAAATTATACAGTTCTTTGTACTTTCTGTTTCTGAGTCTGTAAGATGGGTTTGAGTCAAGTTTTCAGATTACTCTCTGCAATGGAATGCCAGAACTAACTTTTTCTTGCAATACAATCTGAAGTACTCAGATCAAGCTGGAATTCCAGGAACTGGAACTTAAATGAAAAAGCGAAATGTATGAGATGCTGCAACACCAAAAAAAAAAAAAAACAAAAGTAAAGGCCAAAGAAGCACAGCAGTAACAGAAGTTATTTTTCTGCCTCAATTTTTAAAGAGAAGACTGATGTAACAAAATCCAACCCATAATCTAACAATGATAAGTCATTCCTCCTCCATAAGGATTTCACTGCTGTAACTTGTAAAGTCCATTGAACTGAACAGACCTCTCTAGGAATAAAGGTCTTGGGAGCATTCCCATTTTTTTCAAGGCAAAAAGGACAACTCATGCATGAGGCAGTGAAGTTTTGGCTGTCTCAGAATACACTCAGTGAAGTGGCTCTTTGTGAGTTATCTAAATCTCTTCAGTTATACACAGTTGATGTTTCTAGACATTTGGCTTACTGTTTCTGCTCTGGGTACTGATGTCTTCTTCTGTGAAAGAGAACTGTCCCCATAATTCGTGTTAATTTTCTGCATTGTGTTATTTGCAATGAAATTACAGTGTAATAATTTGAAGTGATTTCCTTGACCTCCAATTAGGAAATGTCCTACTGTGCTTCAGGCAATTTTTTTTGCCCTAGTGCAATATAAAAATATGTCTACAGTTACAGCCTCTGTGATGTTATTTCTCTATCAATGACAAACTTCAGGGGAACATTAGGAATGAACTGGTGTGACTTACTAATTGAATGTTTGCCTTCAAGTGGCCTATTGTTGGTAATCTTGGAAAACTGTTCAAACTGAATGTGTAGACTGGCATGAAGTAAGGCAGAATCTCACAGCAAAGATTGTCTTATTTCTACAAAATTAAATTGGAAAGGAGCAAAACCATAGCCCATGTATTTCTAAACAGCAATGACAAATATAATCTTTTAATTTCTTCCTGAAAGAGCAACACAGTGCAAAAGAAAAGACCAAAACTCCCTTCTCCTCCATCTCTGCTTCCTTCCCACTCCCTCCCCCTCCATCCCAACCTCAGCTGCCCTACAGCACTTATATTATTGGAATACAGGGAATTTCATCTGGCACAGTTTAACGACTTCCCAAACTGACACAGGCTATCCCAGTGTATGCACAATAACCATGACTGTATCTATAGAACTTTTTCTGGCTTTAACATGGGTGGTATAACCACAGTGGCAAAGCTCCCTGTAGAGACCATGCCTTGGCACAAAGCTTGGCACTGAAGACAACAGAGCTCTGATTTTGTTCATATTCTCTAGCATCACTGACAGGTACCTATGAAACAGCAGGATTCCTTCCTTAACCATTTTTTATCCTAGTAGTGATCCCATTGTGCTGCTCTGTAAATAGCTAAAGGGAATAAAAAGAAAAGTCTAACACCAACAGGAGCAGAGAGTATTAACAATTCCTGACAGGGTTCATCCTAAAGTTTACGATAAAAAAGTATTTTAAATAACATTCTACAAGCCTGAAATTCTGTGCTCCTAAAAGTAAAAGCAAATGCTGTAAATAATGCCAGATGCCCTGAACTGAGTCCATGACTGAGTTCATTCTTGAGCACATGCTGCTATACATAAATTCTTCATATCTTATGTTCTCTCAAATAAATTCTGAAACCATGAGTTCATTTTACCACTACTGCATACAGTCTTATTCAGTGGAAGCATTACTGTCATTTGATCCACCAGTTCTCAGTTCCCCCCCACAGGAAACACACCAGCAATGTTCGTCTTTAACTTCTTCTCCCTCAACCATCATCCCCGTAGCCATTGCTCTTCCAAGACGATATAAAAACACACCCTTTTTGGCAGTGGATATTTCCTTTTAACAATGAAAGACAAATTAAAGAGCATACAAGCTCGTGGCTGACCAAGAACACTCACCCACACAGCCTGCAGCAGGAAGGATGCCGAAGTGTAATATGTGTCTGAAAGAATCGGAGGAAATTGTGTCATCAAGAGGTTTTGATCTCAGGTGGGAAAAAGGAAATTCAAGACTGATCTGGACTCATCTCATAGATAACTTAAGGATACCGCTGAAATCTCTGAGATGTTCTAAAGTTTAAATATTTATCCATATACATAATTTCTTAGCTAAATTATATTATGATGCAGAATGGAAAGGTCAGTAGTGAAAAAATTTAAATATATATTTAACTATTCCTCCCTATCTACCCATTGCAGCTAACTACATGACCATTGCTTGTTAGGACATGTATTTAAACCTACCCACCTGCCTCTCCCTGGAAAAAACAATCAACAAAACCATCATCTGTGTAAAACATTTATGTACTTCCCCACATTCCATGGATTTTGCTGCCTAAGTCATGAAATTACTTTAAGCCAGCACATCTGAACAAAAGAATATTTTGTGGTTTTAATTAAACTATCGATTCTTGCCTGAGCCTTTCAAGAGAAGGTGACAGAATGAGGCACACAGTGCACACAAACAGTATCCAGTGATGTTATCCAGCAGAGGTTTGATTGAAACAAATCTTGGGTGCTTAATCTCCAGTTTTCACAGAGATGAGGGCTGTTAATTCCCATCAATACTGGTGGGAGAGAAGTACTTACCTACTTTAAGGATATTGCCTTTGGCTCATTGCTTAACTGACCAAACCTGAGCACTGCTATCACCAGGTTATTTATCTGCAGCCCTGAGAAATTCAATACATGTGGGTTTGTGCAGCTGGATTAACACAGTTAGACTCACAATTAGGATACAATGCAAAACATTTATTGAGAATAATTTCTTGGAAAAATCTGTAGAATAAACACAGATAATTACTCAGTGAACTCTGTGAACAAAACAAGATTTGAACTTTCTTTTTTTTTCCCCATTTTAATCTGCTTCTTAGTGTATTTGTCTTTGCAACCACACATCCCCTCAGAAGGTATTTAGGGTTCGATAGTGGAACATTTACAGCCAGACTTTCCACAACACACTGGAGGCCTGAGGAAGAGTGAATACTTTCCCCTCAGACCCAGCTAACAGAAATTCATGTTAGAGTACATGAAATACAACAAAGCACAATAAAATAAGGCAAATGTGTGAATAACAATGTTTCGTGGGATTTGAGCATATGATCAAAGATGCTGCCCACCCTTACACCTTGGACCTCACCACCTCCTCTTTCCACACTTTACCTCCAATGCCTTTTTGTGTCTTACCTCTGTGTGATCTTGTATCTGTGTGATCTTAGCAGTCACACTCTTATGCAGCCTCCTACATTTTACTTCATCTTTTTTTTTGTTTAACTTCTCATTTTTTAAAATCGCCACCTCCTTGGAAACTCCTGAATAATAAACAGAGAATCAAAAGCAACTGCAAGAAAAGATCAGATAGTTTCCTTTGCATTTCACATTGCAGCAACAAATAATTTGTCATACTACAGTACCGGAATTTAGAGGTGTGCTCAGAAACAAGAGGAATATTATTTGCTGCCTGGGTCTGATTTGACTGTAAACTCTTCAGGGTGTGCATTTCCATGAAATGGATTGTGATAGCCTCACTTGTGTATAGGAAATCTTGCTCCTTTAGTAGGCTTGTGCACATAAAAGTATTATAACCTCATCCTGTATTTGTAAGAGGTTGTTAATGTCCTTCCACACAAAAGGACCTCTGGGGACTGAGCAGGGGGAGAAAAGTGCCTTGGGGAAGGGTGTGATCTGCTACAAGGGACTCTCCTCCCCCCTTCCATCCCATACTTCTCCATTTCTAGTGAGCAACCTCACTGGCTGCAGGCAGCAGGGCCTGGAGCTGTCATTTAGCTTTGTTCACCACAAGCTGCAGTCACACATTTTGAGTTGCAGTTTTTGAGATTAGTGAGAGACACATACCATCATGATCCAGTGAAAATACAAGATTGGAGAAGGTAGATGAGAAAAGAGACTTTGTGTTTGTTCTTGTCTTTTATCTGAGTTTTTTCCACCTTCAAGTTGCTGTAACCTTAATTAGAATTTACAGGACAAATAATGAGCAGCACTTTCTACCAGAGAAAAACCAGGGAGAAAGTAGAGAAGCTGAAGAAATTTGTTCACTGTCCAAATAGCTGAATTAGAAAAACTAGCCTACATAAAACTTCTTCTAAAAACATGATGTGATTGCAGAGAGGCATGAAATAGTTGTGGCCGTGGTCTTTACCTAATGAGGTCTTATTTCAAATATTCCTGGCATTTTCATGTTTGGTTAGCTCACTTTAAAACACAGAATTTCTTTAAGAATTTCTTTTATTTCTTCAATGATTTCTAAGTCTTCTTTACAGTGTGCAAGTTGAATAGAAGTTAAATTTAACTTTGCTTTTAAATGCAAAATAGAAAAGGATCAGAAGAAATACAGAGAAGGCCTGCTTAAAATTAGCACTCAGTTTGTTCCTTGGGAAATAATTAGGCTAGGAATTATTTTTTTCTAAGGAAGCAAGACTGATGTTCTGAATTGCTATATCAGGTCTTATCAACATAAAGAATGTCCACCTCTTGTTTTCAGGAAGAGATTATTATTTTACTTTTAAGTGGACTTAGTGCATTTATAATCAATTCCTAGAAATAAACCAACATCTATTACACCTAAACTGAGATTATAGAAACTTGCACCTGTTGTAGTTAAACTCACATAACTTTCTTGCTTATTTAAAACACCAGGAACTTCAGGCAGACTGGATAAACTGATGAACAAGGAATTACAGCTTCAGAATAAGTTTCTATCAGAAACAATGTCATTGTTTAAAAATCTGCTGACAACTTTGTCCCAAACACTGTAAACTCATATGCCACTCCCTTGCTCTCCTTTCCAGCTCATCTCTAAAAAATTGTGAAGGCTGAAATCTGTCACGTTCAATCAGAAAGCGGCACGTTGACAAGGGCGGTGCATGCTGTGAAGCTCTGGAAGCTGCCCTATAGTGCTGGTAAGGACTGCACACTAATTAATGCCCTCACTTTTATTCTTTATTCTGAAATACTGCATTACCATCAGAGGTGGTATATCAAAACAATAGGACAATTCTTCTTTTCATAGCAAGCAACATTTGAATAAACCCTTTACAGCAAGGGCAAACAATGCCTACAGTTTCAGACTCAGTCTCTTAAGTATGTTCCAGCAATTTGTCTGCAGGTTTCTGAAGGGTCTGTGCACAGGTAGCAACTATAGCTTTGTATGAACCATCTTTGTCCTACTGAATATGCAGGTTAGAGCAGTAGTAGCTGTGGAAAGAACAGAAGAGCATCATGCACCCTCTCCTTTGAGGTCACTTGGCAATTTTGCCAAAACACAGAAGAGCAGACACAAAAGAAACCTCTTCCCCACATCTCCTGTACCCTCCCATCCCCATCCCATCTGCTAAGAAATGCTGATCTCCTCTGATTTTCTTTCCAGTGCTCTTTAGCTTCTTCCACCTTATTGCATGTGTCAGCCAGCTCAGGCTCTTCACTGAAAGATCCTGCAGGGCAGTAAAATGTTTTGTTCTGACTGTCATCCTATATTGTGATGTCCAGACTTCTGAGGTTAGAAAACCATGGTAACAGTGGATGATACATCAGTCTCTCACATTATACAGTAAGTAATATGAGAGCACTTACCTTTCGTATAGAAGCAATATAGACCTTAATCACATTATTTCGTTAGCTGTCCCAACTATTCAGTACAAAGTAGATAGGATGTTCCACAAGTGTGGCATACCTGTGGTTTATGATGCTCCAGCACTCAGGCAGATCGTTCTTCCTGGTGGAGAATAATGTACATTGATCTCTGCTGTCCTGCCTTGAGGCCTTGAGCAGATAGTAATGGTGTGCTGAGACAGCTGCTCCCAGGGACTGGCCTTTGTTTATTTTGTTCTCTAATCAAACCCGTAAGTATGACAATAAAGAGCATCAGTTTCAATACAAACACCTAACGCTTACCACAACTAGGCAATATTTGGGCTCTTTGCAATACACCTAATAGTTTTTCTGTTTTCTGTAAATAAACATAGCACAAATGTTTTTCCACAAAAATGAAGGAACACCAAGGAAGAAAGGCTGGAGTTTCCAGGTTGCCTGCCCATGCACTGAAACCTCCCCAACACCACTGTCACCTAGATAGGCAAATACAGCACTTCAGTCAAGTGAAGATGTGGTCAAGCACTGGTCAGGACCACATGGGCTATTTCTCTGCATACTCCAAAGCTCCTAGAATGGATCTCTGCTACAGACCTTTCCTGTGGCATTAACAAAATCTCTGTGGTTGCGTAACTGTTTTGGCCCTTCAAGGTGGCTCTTCAGTAAGGAGAAATCCAAAATACTCTGTTCTCCCTCCTTTCGTTTATTTATTCATCCCTGACTAGAGCTTGGATTTTTTGCTCTAAGTCAAAGTGTTTATAAAGAGTAACTTTATTAGCATCTGTTATTTACTTTTCATTCAGTCATTAATTTTCATTAAGCATTCACAAATAAATATGTGTCTGGCAGACTTTTTTGAGGTGATTACACAAAAATTTAAAAACTGAAATCTGCCTCTTGCAATGGGAAATAATTTTTTAAAAGATATTGCAAACAAAGCTCACAGTCAGATCTGAGAGGGGAAAAGTTGGAGAACACCAATCCTAGACTCAAATTAGAAATGTTTATCTTAATGTTAAGATTACCATGTAGTGACCTATGTACCAGGCCAAGTGAATGTGACAGGGCTGTATCATGTCTCTGCAAAACAGTATTCAAACCCCCTCTTTCCCCATGGAGTGCTTTTCCTAGTATATCCAAAGCAGCATGCATGATACACCTCAATCCAAGCTTTCCTCTGTCAGCCTGGAGTTTCCTACAGCCTCCTTTCACACTTTTCTTTGTGCCCTAATACCAATTTCATCTTTCCAGAGGACACTGTGACCTGCTTTGACCAATGGATGGAGTTAATACAGGACCAAATGTAAAGCCAGATTGGGGAGAAGTACATGAAAGACCTTCTGTGCCACAGACAATATTTCTAGATGAGAGAAAAGAAGTATCAAGGGAGTACAAATACCTCTCTGAAAACCACAAATTATTTTGGCAATTTTTTGAGGTGGGGAAACTGAAGAAAAGGAACTCAGAATTCACAAAGAAATTTACAGCTGAAATCTTCAGAAAAAAAAGCTGATGGATAAGAGAGGTGAACTGCAGAGAGAACACAATCCCTGCTCCATGCACCACACTGCTACAGACACATTTCCCTCTTGGGGGTTCTGCAGTAAATGCTCTGATAATGTTTTTGCTATTTATTCTGCCCACCTGCTCTGTGCACTTTTGTCTCTCTTGCAGGTCCTTGCACATTGCCCTAGTTGTTTTCCCATCATTATCCTGTCATGAAGTATGAAAGTGCGGTTGATCTTGGTGCTGGAAACATGGACAAGCTGCTTAGTAAAGAAACAAGAACTTTAAAACATTTAAAAGAATTTATGGAGTCATATCTGGGATCTCCTTCTCCCACTGATGCATGTACTCAGCTTGCCAGTCATCAAAGATCTCCTCAGTGCACTCACAGACTGTATGTTCCATTTGTAGGGAGGGGTGGAGGCATGCTTTCCATGTGCTGAAAGGATCATCTGTCTTGGGATTTCTGTGAATTTCAGAGATGAGAGGACATAGCACAGAGACACAAAGTGCGAGCATTTCTGTCTTCTTGAGAACACGATTAACCCTCATACTTATGCTCTGAAATAAAACTAGTTACACCCACGGAAAAAATGCAGCCATGTGCAGAGCTTGGACCACATCTTCAGCATGCACCTGAGCTGAAGATTCTCTTGACAAAGCCCAATTTCTGTACTGGTTGCTGTTGAATCAGCTGATATCATAGGCCCAGTGTGAATATCAGAGGAGTTGAGCTCTGTGCATCTGCCCAAATTCATCCATTTCTATTCAGCTCAATAATTCCACTGCAAGTTATCCTCTGCTGCTACTCCTTACTGAGCCATCATGCAGCCACACATAAAACTTCACTCCCTGAAGCAGCGCTTGTATTCCAGTTCCCACAGAGCTCTGGTTTAAGCGAGAAGAAGA
Organism: Platyrinchus mystaceus; assembly: GCA_035041135.1. NCBI lineage: Eukaryota > Metazoa > Chordata > Aves > Passeriformes > Tyrannidae > Platyrinchus > Platyrinchus mystaceus. The sequence goes on along the minus strand of JAWWLV010000088.1, from coordinate 103,132,287 downwards.
GAACGGTCCTGCAGGATTTTGTTTTTCAGTGTTATGGCTTATTTTAAATGAAACAAACTCAAAAATGCACTGTGCTTTGCAGTGGAAGAAGTCTTACATAACTTTTTAAAGAAGTGGCAGCCAATGCTATCAAAGTTCTGTTTCACAATATTTACAAAGTAGTTGATCCAGACAGTAAGGGGATGACTACATATCAGAAATCAGGAGAGACTTTCTTGCACAGTTATTGAGTGAACATTCAGAGTGTCCTGAAGTTACAGGAAACTCCTGATTCATTATCTGTCATATCCATGGGGTAAGCAAGGACTGTAACAGCTCTACTTCTAATGGTGCCCCATGTTATGTTTGGTCACACAATTGAGTCTGTGGTTCACAGGTTAGTAGGCTGCCCTCATAGCAAATCAGGTAACATCTGCTTCACCAAAATATAAGCTCAGTGTTCTGCATATGCTCATTTTCTGCATACGCTCATTTTGTTTAAATCAGCCTATTAATTTTTGTACTATGTAGTCATTCTCAAGACAGGCATGACCTCAGTCTTTTATTATTTAATGACTTTCCCTTTGCAAGACAACATACAGCTCTTCCATGTTGCTCATCACTTGGAAAAGGACCAATTTCATGAGTTCCTTGACTGAATGAGGAGGGGGGCAAAAAGGAAAAAAAAAGCCTTCTTCATTGTTTTTTAGGTACTGAACTCTAGTCTTGCTTTCTTCAGGCTGGCGAAAATCCAGATAATTTCTGCTGGCACAAATATGAATGTTATGCTTCTGCAAATCTAAACAGTGGCACAGCAAATTGTTTAACCTTTGTCTGAAGCACAATTTCTTAAGACAGTGAGGTGCTATCCTCTTCAAAGCAGCTTCAGAGCATTAGAAGGGTTTCAAGTGAAACGGGACAGATTGAAGCAACAGTCATAATCATCTCATCTTTTCCCATTGCTATTTATCGCCAATGAGGTGTTCCTACGCATCTGTAATGGCTCACATTTCTCTGGGGGACAGGAAGCTTTAATGTATATTTCCACTGAAACAATTTCTAAAAAACAGACTGAATGCATAATTTTGACTTCACCATTGAAAGGTTATTTCCCTGCAGACTCAGAGGCCAAGTGAAGTTGTCAGGTGAGACTGACTCTAAGACTGGCAGAAGAAACCTTTCTGTTTCAGCAGGTTAGGGCAAATGATTAGGACAGCAGGCTGCTGCCTACAGCAAAAGAGGGCCCAGCCCTCCTGCTGGCTTTGCCTGCCTGTGAGACCTAGAAAACCCTGAGCAGCTGCTGTGGCCATGGGAGGCCTGGAAACATGTGGACAGGGTCAGGGCTGGTCAGGCTTAGCAGCAGGCACTGCTCCCAAAACTCCCACCCAAACTCTTCTCCACCCAAGCATCGCTGTCTCCCTTCCCCTCCTTCCCTCTGGTGGGAGCAGCCCGCCCTGGCCCAGCCTTGATGCTTTATTCAGTTTCACCTCAATCCAAAGATCCGACCTGCAAAAGAGCAGGAGCTGAGGAGGATAGAGGAGCCTCTGTGTGGTCCTGACAGCGGTGGGACCCATTGCGGATGGCCTCACCTGGGCAGGCCACTCAGTCAAGGTGCTTGAGTTGGATTTTAACAGCCGTGTCAATCTGAATGCCCATTGCTCTCTCCACCCACTGAACACCCCTCCTTACAAACAAAGGCTTATTGTACATCGCTCGCAGAGGTAGCCACCAGCACCCTTCCCATGCCAATGGGCTGGAATGAGCCATGGGGCCATGCACTGGTGTCAAGCAGGACCACAGGGCAGCCAAGCCCTCCTCAGCCTCCCTCACGCACACCTGGAGCCCACAGCGTCTGCACGGGCCCCACCTGAAGGAGAACCCAGTGCCCCTCTTGCCCGCGGTTCGCGGGGCTGCGCTCTGTCCCAGGACTCCGGGTCACCGGCAGACAGGGAGCTCTTCTTCAGGGGCCCGGCCTTTTCCTCCCATCCAGTGGGAACAGCCGGCTCGGGCAGGGATCGGGGAGCGGGGGCTGCCCCGAGGAGACCCGCTGATGGCGGCGGGCGCCACGCGGGGCCGGCGGCTCCCGCTGCTGCTCGGCCGGGGGGCTGGAGCGGAGCGGGGCGGGGGCCGGGGCCGGCCGGGCGAGTGGTGGGGAGCGGCGCCTCGGCCGGAGGGGTGTGCGGAGCCGCTGTGGAGGGCGGAAACGGGGTGGGGGGATTTGCGTCAGTGAGGGAGCTGGGAGCGGGCGAGGGCGGGCGGAGGGACAGACGGACGGAGGGAGCCCTCGGAGAGGCACCGGGTCGCGCCGCTCGCCCGCCGCCGCTGCCCGCCGCCCCATGGAGCTGTGCCCGGGGGCCGCCGTGCCCTGGGGATGGGCGCTGCCGCTCCTCCTCGCCCTGGGCGCCGGGCTCAGCCACGGCACCCCGCACCTGCCGTACTCCCGGCCGGGCTCCCGCAGCAAGTGAGTACCGCCCGCCCGGAGCGGGAGGCGCAGCCGGCGGCGGGGCGAGCCGGGGCGGGAGAGCTGGGGCGGCGTGCGGGCTCCCCTGACGGGCGCTGTCTTTCCACCCTTCAGGAACTGGTGCGCCTACATAGTGAACAAGAACGTGAGCTGCTCGGTGCTGGACGGGACGGAGAGCTACGTCCAAGCCCAGTACAAGTGCGCCTGGAACCAGTTCCCTTGCCAGCCGACCCCGGTGTAAGTAGCCGAGGAGGCGACCTCGGGAGGGCAAGCGCTTGGCCACCCACTGCCAAGCCCCGGTGCGGAGGTGGTCGCTGCGGCGGCGCTCGGGTGATTCCCGGCACCCCAAAAGCTCAGGGCCGGGGCAGGAGGGCGCGGAGGGCGCGGACAGCCCCTGGTCCCCAGCACGCCCCAAACAAAGCGCTCTCTCATTGCAAACATCAGGCGGCCGGAGCTAATTGGAGCCAGATTGAGTTGTTGGTCTGTGCAGCCAGCCCGCCGAGAGGGAGCTGCGCTGGCACACCTCGTCGGCGTGGTGGGGCGTGCAGGCAGGCGGAAAGCACGCGGGCTGCTTCCCAGGGACGGCGGGAACGCCAGGATCTGCCGGGAGCGCACCTATGTGCTGCTGGGAGCGCACCTACGCACCCTGGCTCAGAGCTGCCAGGGTACAGCCACGCTCAAAACCGGTTTTATAGTTGTATAGTGTTGCTGAATCAAGAGAGAGCCAGAAACGTGAGCCAGCTGCTTTACAGTCTCTGTATCCTTGTCCGTTGCCCAGCAAGGGGAGCTGCCAGTGCAGAGATTTTTAAGGGGAGTTATATAAAGTTACTTGTTCGATTTTAAGCTTCATGAGTGTGATCACATGCTAGTCTGCAGAGTGGCCACCAAGACTGTGTGAGCCTGCAGGTACCGTAGGCATCAGGGAACAGATGTATCTCACCTTCTGGCTAATCTCGGGCAAGTCCCATTTCCTCAGTTTCCCACTTGAGAAGCAGTAATATTTGCACGTTTCTGTTTGAAAGCTCTTGGTGATGTCCACCTTGTGAAACCATTTCACCTCTCCCAGAACTCAGTGGAAGGACACCCACAGATTTTCGTAGGCTCAGACTTGGGCTGAGGTGATGATGAGGATTGTTTTACAGTAAAACTTAAGTAACTAGTTTTTATTTTAACATGAAAGAGATTTTGAGAATGAAACTGATACTGCTACATCCTGGGTACTACTGAAATAAGACTGTGGACATTGGTGACACTGCCACCCTGGGGCCCGTGACAATAGGTGTTGGGTGTTTGGCATTCAAATGCGATGCTTTTTGTCTGTTTGGGTTACTATTTTCGTTAAAAAAAAAACCAGCTTTTCTCTATTGGAAAATATAAACACTGGAATTTGAGGGGAAAAAATAAAGACAGCAGGAGGCTGAGTAACACTCTCTCGTGTAATATCCCGTTCCTCTTTGGAGTGTTGAACTAGCCATTTTGGACTTGTGACTGAGTTTATGGACTGTGTAATGGGGTGTGCCCTCTATCCTGAGAAGTCTCTGTAGTGGAGCTACAGAGGAGTGAGGAGTGGTTGAAACTGAGCTCTTTAAACATATAAATCACCGAGCATTGAGATAAGGCATTTCAGAGGCGGTAAATTAGGACTTTTGTGGACTATTTGCTAGTAGATAATGAAGAAAGTGCAAAGGCATTGCTTCTAGCTCAGGAAATTCCTGAACTGAAAATGTTTGAGTGTGTGAGGTCTTTGGCAGGAGTAAGAAGTGGAAGCCCATCTTGAGCAGGGGGCTGGACTGCATGACCTCCAGAAGTCCCATCCCTTTCATATTTCTCTGTGGTACTATGAAATGGCATTGTCTGTCCTTGTGCTTCTGAACATCTGGAGCTGGCTGCTGTCAGAGAGAGAATACAGGGCCAAACAGGCATTTGGTCTCACCAGCTGTGTCCAGTCTCATGGGGTTTTTTTGTTCTTTTGAGAATGGGATTAGATACTTATCATAAGACTTTGTTTCCTCAATTTGACTTTCTTTGGTGAACATCACTATTATTTTCTTCGTAAATGTAATGGCAACTGCAAAACAATTCCTTATTCTTAACATAAAATATTTTAAGCACCTTACATAGCACCAGCTGATTAACACTGAAAGATGGTGGAATATCAAAATCTTGAAATTTTATTGTATTCAAAACTTTTGAACTTTTTGACTTTTATTTTTCTATCTGCTGCATATACACCTTCTCTTAGTGCCAGAGTAGGAAAGGAGCTAATCCAGAACATTTGAAAGACATGCCTCAAATCCTGCAAATCCCTGACTTCAGTCCTGTGAAAAGAATTGTTTAATTCAGAAGGAATAGTGATCTGAATAACAAAATGTGTTTATATATGTTTATTAGCTGACATAAAGAGCTATAAAAGCAACAAAGAAATAACTGTGAGGACTTTTCGGAAATTATTCTCTTTCCTTCCTTTATACACTTGCATAGAGAACTTAAAATGAACTAAATAGCAGATATTCATGGTAATAAAGTACAGTCCCTGTGTAGTCTCCTCCTGATACCCAGGGTTTATCTAAGAGCTCATTCAGCTGCAGACAGTGGGGACAGTGAGATCCAAATCAAACAAAGAGTTCCTTAACTGTATCATAGATGTAGGGGTTTTATTAGTGCTTAAGTACTGTTAGGTCTATTTTTTAATCAGTCAGTGGATTTACTGTTGATTTGTGTTAGCTGAAGACTAGGTTTAAAGAGCCTTTCTAGTGTTTAGGTACAGTCTAGGTTGTGCATAGCAATTACTTAGATTGCATTTTATATGGGAGCATTTCACTGTCTTAAACATACAGCGTACTCCCAAACTCCATGTGTTCTTCACATACAAGAGGGTGTGTATTCAGATTTGGATTATAGTCAGCACTGCTTGTCCTTTCAATTTTTTTTTTTTATTTTTTTATTTTTTTTTTTAGAAATACAAAACTCTGGTGATTAAGCCTAAAAATTGTATGCATGCATGAACCCTTTTTATCTACCCTTTAGGCCCATTAAAATATAATTTGTCTGGAGAAAAAAAAACCCCACAAACAACAAAATCCCCTGTTGGGATGACTATACTTCTAGAATTGTTAACTATAAATTCACTACAGCTAGGAGTTGTATTTCCTGAACTATTAAGTTGAAATTCAGGAAATTATTACACTTCATTGTTTAAGTGTTCTATAGGTACTTGGGCTCGATAGTGCATTTCCTTGCTGAAAAGTTGGTGAATGCTTTAGCTCATTAAGGTGTCAAGGATAAATGTGAGTTGAAGTGTGGCTGCTTAAGAGATAGGAAGAGAGGGAGTAGAAGGAGCCGAAAGGCCCTTTGAAGTATGTTCCCTTTGAAGTATGGGGGGCTCCTGATTTATTTTTCTTAAAACTTTGAGTAGCAAAGGAAGGAGGAACGTTGTTATTAGTAGGTCACTGGGCTGAAAGGTACTTACACAAAATATTAATTTTTTACCCAGTAAAAAGAACTTGGATGTTTTGAAATTTAATATTACTTCATAAATAACTGACCCCTTCCTGCTTCTTTTGTTGTGAATTTCCTTTCCTAGCTTTCTTATGAATGGTTTGGTAACTTCGTTAGCATTATTAGCAATTTATAACTAATAGCATTGTCTGATTCTAAATAAAAAACATATTGCCCTTGTGGTTAGATCCTACCCACTCTTTAGGGTTTTGGCTTGTTCTGGTCAATGTAGCTGCTTCAGAGTAAGGTATTTTCATACCAGTTGTTTGTTTTGCCTTGTGTTCTGTAGGGTATGTTGGGACACCTGGCTGTACCATAGGTGCTCCAGTTTATGGCTCAGCATTTTTGGGAAAAGCTGCTCTCGCTACTAAGGTTTTGATTTTAAAGTTTGAAGTGAACTGAAGTGGCTGAAGCAGAGGGATGTTTTCTGGGTTTCTGTCTTCGCTACAGAACTGCAACAGGACTTTCCTGTAAATCAAATAGAAAGAAATGTAGATTGGTAAGAACCTCTGGAGGTATGTAACCCCCCCATGGCTCCCAGCTAACAGGAGAGCCAGCTTCAAGATTAGATAAGGTTGCTTGGAAGAGGGGATGTTTTATCAGATCTTCTAATTCATGTACCAACCCCCATTAATTCTACTCATGTGAGTAAAGATATTTGTGGCCTCTAGTCATCTGTCCTTAGCTTGTGAGAAGTGAATTTCATGGTTTAGTGTAAGCTTCTCACCATAACACTAATAAACGTTTAATAAGCAAACCCATTATTTCATTTTGTTTCACGTACTTAGAAAATGGTCAAGAAAATGATGAATGAATCAATAGCTGAATTGGCAAGCCTCTCCAAGTCTCTCCTTGAGCAATATTTTCCAACTTCTTGTCGTTTAATACTTTTTAATGAGTGTAAATAGGCCCACTGCCAAACTAATCATGGTTTTGTTCATTGCCCAGAAGAAGATTTAAAACAAAAGATTGAAATAACTTTAGAGAATATGACTATTAGTTTTCTGCATTCATAAGTATCAGGATAGATGACTCCTTATGAGTAAAACACAGCTTGTAATAAGCAGCACTCAGTGTTTGTTAACAAAATAATACTAAATAAAAGCGGAAATGTATTACTGAGGAACAGCATATGAGACTTCCGGTTTATGTTAAATGGCTTTATCAATCTGGCAACCCCAGAGCAACTTGGGTGGAGCACGTCAGCCCCAGTCTAGGAACATGTAGGAAATCCACATTTCATTTTCAACACTTCAACAGTCCCAACATAGTTTTCACTGTGACTGTTCAGTTGCTGGAAATTAAGCATACAGACCAGTGTCAGAATGCTCAGCACCAGGCAGGATCAAAACCTCAGATACACAAGTCAGCACAGATCAGAGCCTGTGCCTGCCACTGGCCTCCAGCAATACATATCTTGTAAGAAAAACTTTCAGGATGCACAAAAACTTGAAGGGAAAGTGAGAGCTGTTTAATGTTTCCCCTCCAAGTATCTATAAAGGTCTTCAGGATTTTTTTTCTCAACTTCTTGTATTTTGTATGAAGCAGAGTTTCTTTGTACAGGCTCCAGCTAGCTGACTACATAGGGAGGTTAGCCTAAGGGTTTGTGCATTGAAAACAGTAAGGAAACTTAAAAAACTTCAGTCTCCTGGAGTGCTTGTTTGAAAATCTTTGAGGGCCTGCTGGGTGTGGCAAGCTTTCCTGGCTGTCTCCCTGAGCCTGAAATTGTGCATCTCTGCCTCCACACACTGAACGCAACAGAGTCTTTCTTCTCTGCGAACTGCACAGGGAATTTTAATTTCATATATCATCTGAGTTTGTTGCAACAATTTTTAAAAAAATCACACACTGCTCCTCAATTCACATTAGTGTAAATACTTAGAGTTTTATGCTTTTCAGGTTTGAGAAATGCGTGACCTGGAGGTCTGGGGCCTCTTCTGTTAAGCACCAAACTGTTGCCAGAACAACAAATTTTCTCTTTTAGGGAGTTGCTGACCTATTTAAAGCATATTTTGTCATAAATCACCCAAATAACCAAGGAACATGCTGCATCATTAGCAAGTGGGCAGTGCCAGTTTTACACATTGTGGATTATTGCTCCCATCTGACTTCGGTTTTGCATTCACATCTCATCTTTCGTTTCCCCTCTGGTTCACTTTTGGCTTGGTGTCTTGAAAAGTAACAGCTCTCAAAACAATGCTCCATTTTATTTTGAAAGTTGGGGTCCCAGCTAATTCCACAGTTAGCTCTTGCATTCATGAAAGTATTGGTTAACTGTGTGTGTTTTTGAATAATCTGTCAGCAATAGCTAATTCTAGAGCATTCTAGGAAACAGTTTATTTCTTGGGCAGAGAAGCAGAAGAGATACTGTTGGAGCTCAGTTTCTCAGGCAGATTTATCAGTAGCAGTGTTCTGCATCCTCACTTGATCTTTCCACTGGTGTAAGGTGAGAAACTCAGTCCTTGCTGCTGGAAGAGGCACATGAATATGTTGTTAACATATAACCTGTTGCAAAATTGCTCCTGTCCCATCCCTGTTAGACTACATCACATTGCTGCTCTACAAAGTTTTCCTGAAATCCATTTGAAAGGACTGTATTTTCAGGGTTTTCCTATCCCATTCCATTTAAGTGGGATTTTAATAGCTTACTGTTGGTCTGTTACCACATGTCTGACTGGCATAGGTATATCTTGTGACAAGATGGAAGGAAGCAACCATGTAAGATAATTCAAGATTGTGAATCCCAAGAATGAAGATCTGCTTTGAGCTTTGCCACAGGCTGTCTGTGGCTGCAAGTTACTTAAGTGCATCCTATGTCTTGGTTTTGCTGCTTCTAAGAAGAGAATGCCTACCTAGTGGTAATTTATGAACATTAAGAGTATTAACATTTCAAACTTCTGAGCATTTCCTACTGGACTTTAGTGGTCAGCTCTTTGAAAATAAAATCTTTGGTGGCTGAGAGAGAGTTAGACAGGTATTTGTGTGTGTGTATGTGTTTGTATGACGATATTTATACAACAAGAAGAAATAACTAGTATGAGACATGAGGTCATGTTTCAGAGGCTCTTTCTTCCCATGAAGAAACATTTCTCTCCCAAGAGAGAAAATTGTAATTTGAATCTCATCTTTTTTTGATAGAAGAATTCTAGCTGAGTGGCATGAAATTCTCTCTGTAAGTAATAAACAATGGCACTTCTGGAGGCTTTGCAAGGAGCTACAAATGAAACCCTTTGGTGTTGCCTGAGAAGAGTTGAAAGTTTTTGTCTCCTAACACTTCCTGTGATCTTCTGCCTCTCATTGAAAAAACCACCCAAACTCTGAAGTAAAATTCAGGATTCTCTTGGATTCATTGAAATAATGTTCAGCATTGAATAGAACTGTGTGCGAGAGACCAGCCTGTAATGAGCTGATTTGGGCACCATGATCATCTGCTCCTTCTTCCCTGGCACCAATAGATGAGACAACAGTTTTATTTAGATGTAGAGAAAAGCAACTTTTTCCTTCCTAGCAGGAAAAAGTAATACAATCACCTGTACTAGATCTCTGCCCACTAGCGATTTTTTCCATCCTGCTTTTCAGGTAGTGTGAAGACACCAAATAAAAATAAGCACTGGAAAAAAGCACTTAGTCTCTAATGGTCGTTCCTGTTTTATGCAACATTTAGTAAAATTACAGTGCTTTCATAATCAGATACTAAAACAGTCATTGCAATGACCTGGATGGGTGATTTCTTGGTTGTATGCACAGCAGGCAGTTGTGTTTCTGTGGATGCATAGTGCTTTGACTTATTCCCTTGCTTTCCTTGAGTTTCAGTCCCTGTTAATGCTCTCAGCCAGCAGCAGTTTTTTGTTCAGGATTTAGCTCAGGATAGATCTGGTACAAATGTTGGCCATACTATACATTAGTGAAAATTTTATTAAAAGCTCCCTTGTGTACCTGTGCGAGCCCAGAGAAGCTGAGCCTCCTTGGTCATATGTGCTAATGGCACTCGTCACAACTTCATGTTTTCCACAGGGGTGCTTCAAAATCGTGTCTTTCCCAGGACAAAAAAATTTGAATCACTCTGTGGTTGCTTTTCATAACAAATATTAGGTCCTGATTATTATGTTATTTGTAGACCTGGCCATGGCTTTTTGGGATCTTCAATTAAGATGGCTGTGACTGGGCTAGTGGGTAAGGTCACTGGCATTTTTTTCAAGAAAAAGTAATTCCTCAGACCCCAGTGTCTGCAAAGACATGTACTGACCTACTTCATGTAAATTTTGGGGAAAAAAAAAAACCAGCTAAAGGAAGAACAGCAGTGTAAAGATAAGGTTTTCTTAAGTCTGTCTGTAAGAAGCAGCTTAGTGTCTCTAAGGCCAGACCAAAATGAAAAATTATTTTGGGATGCAATAGGATTTTTTGTAAATCAGTTTTGCTGCGTTGTATAATTGGAATTTATTATGGCCTTGATGTCTTTGTTTCACTTAACACCTAGACTTCTGTAGGTTACTCTATTCCTGTCAAAACATCTTTTCACTGCTATAAATGCCTTAGGATAAACTCTTAGTAAAGACACATTTTTCTCAAATTAAGCTCATCTGTGGGCTGGAACACAAGCTAGCTGCCAGTGCTGCAGTGCAGTAGTAAGGTTATAAAAGAACAAAATCCAGAGGTGGGGTTTGACTCACTCTGAATTCAGTTGTCTGCTCTTTATACGAAGAGCATGGGAACGTAGACATGCAGTAATGGTGACTTAAATGGAAGTCAGTGGTGTCCAGCATGCTCTGTAGGTAATTGGATGTAAATAATGACTTTAGGGTGAGATGCAGCCCTGGTTTGACTCTACTGGTTGCATTGACTATTTCTATTGGCCATCGTAAAAATACAGACAAGTAGTGCCTGTCAAATACCTACACAGGAGGCACCTGAAATCCGGGAGTGCTGAAACTCACTGTTACAGACAACCACTTGAAGTCTCCCATGATTTCAGTGAAACTAGGATTTCTGGCACCATTTGCAGGGGTTACAATTAGGCCTGCAGTCTTGGGAAACAGCAAACTCGGGATCAACTGGTTCTGGTTGAGTATTTGTGTAGTATAAACCTGCAAAATAAAAAATGTTTGGTCAAAGTATGTTTGCATTTAATTTCATCTAGGTAGTATTTTTGAGAGTGAATGTGTGCTACTTCAGCACTCCCATTGCAATCTATATTGGAAATTTAGATGACTGGGACTGTATAACTGGATAAAAATAAATAGCAGACTATATAATTTACAAAAAATGGATGTACCTTCAGTAAAAGCATGTAAGAGTGAAGATTTGTTATATTCACTAAGAAATTTTCAGGCTACTGAAGTATGGGACTTGTTCCAATCACTACAGAATTTTGGACCAACCTTAAAGCTTTGTGCTCAGAATAAACATTTTATACGCTGCTTATGCAGAAACATATGCTGATTCAGCGGTCCCTTCCTCACAGTGAGGATGTGGTGGCACTTATCTCACTGCATTTCCCAAAAGGTTGAGTGTTAATATCTAGTTCCAGAACTGAGCCATATGTTTTCCCACCAGTTTTGTCCAAATGTTTCTGATTTGTTTTATCACTATTAGGTGACATTCCAAATATCAGTGTTAACTGTTTCCTTCTGTGGTTTAGCACCATGAGAATATTATAGCTTATTCTCTAGTCAAAATGTCTAGCATTTACAGAAAACATGAATTTTTAATTAAGCGTTTTCCCAAGGATGTAATTCTCTTTCAAAGAGGAGGAATATTTGAATGCTATTGTCACCCTGTACAACTTTATTTCAGCTGCAAAACACTTAGATATTAAAAGTGAAGATTTGCATTAGCATTCAAAATGTGTTTTCTCATTTGATCAGCATGTTGAATGCATGGTGAAGGTAGTAGGCGTTAGTAGTTACAAGCCTGTTGTGGCAAGACTACTAAAAACCAGCTGTTCTTATTTTCTCTGTTGCTAGGAAAGATTAGAGGCTGTTGAAAGAATTATTTCAATTACAGTGTTTAGCTTGATTCATCAAGGGGGTGCAACCGTCATCTTGGACTGAAGGTCCACAGGAGGATGGGGTGACTAGGCACAGTAAGTGCTGGTGTATTGTATGTCACTTTTAACCACATAAGAAATTAAGATTTTTTAAAATATCTTTAAGATACTTGTAAAAATAATTGTGTTTAGTAACAGTTACATGAATAGCAGAAATCCAAGTCAACCGTAGGAAGATTTGATGTTTTACTGGTTTTTAATTGCGTTGCAGCATTTAGAGGCATTAAAGCAGAGCCTCGATTCTTTGAGAGACTTCTGAATTTTTTGTGAACCCTTTTGACCAAATTGCCTCACTAGATAACTCTGTGAAGATTCATACCTACCAGATACATGATGTGAAAATTGATGATACATTCTAACCATGTAACTCTACCCAGCTTCTTAGAGAACCATCATTTTGTATCTCTGGCTGCATGGAGTGCATTTCTTGTGTTTTAGAGGTTTGTGATTGTATGTTATGCATTTACTATTCACTATATGTGAGCAATTGGGTTCACAATACTGCAGAAATAAAGGCATGTCTGATTTGTATATTCTGGTAGCTCCCAGTCCTATGTCTTTCACATACATAGAATCAGAAATTATTCTCAGGATGTGGTCCCTCGCAGGAAGTTATGGTTTGTTTTGTTAGAACAGTAACCAGTAATACATTGTGTTTGATGCTGCTAGACTGTTATATATATATATATATATATCAAAATCCTGGAAGTCTCTGGCTCCTCCACTGAAATTTGTTGAACAAGCAAAGTTCTGGCTTTAAAAAACAATGCATGATTGAGAATCTCCCTCAGGCTGGATGCCTGCTGGTGACTGTCATTTATCAGTGCAGCTGGCACAGTGGCACCATTCCTTGCCTGGACAACTTGCACAACAACTCTGCATGAAGTATATCATTAGTAGAGAAGCTGCATCAATGAAGCTGGGATTTTTAAGAAATTTTTATTTGACTGAATTTAAATTAGAAAAGTGTCAGTGTAAGTTCCTGTTTCCCAGCCTTACATGACTAGCCTTCCTGGAGGAAATGGGAGTAGGTCTGTGATTCATTCAGCTGGACTGGCAGAATAGAGAAGGAATAGTTCTTGGTAAGTAAATCTGACTTCAATTTCTGAGCCATCCATGAGTATAGCTGTCTTGTTACCATAGATCAAAATGTGAAATATGAAAACTGTTCTAGATCCAGATTTTGAAATATTCAGATTCTAGCTTATTTGTTCCTCTAGGAGAATTGTGGTTTAGGATTCAGGTTAGTCTGTATTTGATGTGCCATATCTGAAATCAGAACACATCCAATTTGTGTATTTGCTTACGTTTTCAAACTGGCAAGAATTCATAAGAAATGGACTGCTATAACATTTTGAAAGTTGTAGATGCATAGTGCTTATATTTTATAATTTAGAATGTGAGAATTCTGCATTTCAAATAATTTATTAAATCGTATTGAAGGATTTTTTGCCTCTTAGGATCATGAAACTATGAAACAAAAAAAGGTAAGAATGTCAAACATGCTTATTTTTTATTTTTAAGATGGAGTTTAGAAAAATTTGCACATATGAAAATATTAAGCTTGATTTCTTTTTATTTGTTTATAGTCTTCTTTTGTGTCTTATGATTTGTCTGAATGTTGAAGTCATCTTAAGGTGCCTTCATTGATGAGTATGACTCCAGAAAAGGTATAGAAAGAGAAACTTGTCAAAAATATGATAGAAAATCCTCATTCTATAATTAGAGCAAAGAAGTGCACAATTTGCATAAAACTAGTTCTTATTCCTTTTATAAAATTACTTTCAGCTATATTCTTAAAACTTTGTTAGGAAAAAAGAGAGGTGTTTGAAAATAATCAAAATACTGTAATTTTCAGGAAGGGGCTTGGCCCTGAAAGTATAGAGAGGAACACACACAAAGTTTGGAGCAGTTAAGTGCTTTATGGAAATCAGAGAAAAGTATGTACAACCATTTCCGGCATGTGAACATTGATCTGCAAGTTCAAAGTTTGCATTTCAGTAATGTGGTAGTTGTGAGAGAAGTTGTAATGACTCTCAAAACCACTTCAAAACATTAAAGTGTCTAGCTAATCCTGTTGCTCCTGACTCTAGCAGCTAGTTGGAAGGAAAGGATTCAAACCCAAATTATCTAGACAAGATGTTGTTTAATACTTTAGATAAGGGAGAAGGAAAAGGAAGTTCCTGGGTGGCCGGGATATTGTTCTTCCGAGTGGTGACCTCTATGTTGCACTCCTCTATTTAATTTTTAAAGCACTTGACCTTGAGGATGCCTGTGCTTTACATTTGTAAGCAGGATTCAGCAGATGTTTCGGTGAAAACTGTAGAAGAAATGATGAGCTGGAGTGCAGTCTACAGCTGTTTCATACATGGTGTTGTGAAGGTAAAAAAGGATTGGAAACCCACTCTGAGTTTACGTGCTCCGAGTCAGTGTCTGAAAAGCTGACAGCCACAGTAAACCACTGTAGTTATGAGCAGCTAATAGACACAAGATGCAGCATAGCCTGCCCCTGCCTTCCTATGTAATCGAGAGGCTTATTGGAACAAGATACTCTTGGTCCAGGAAGTAACTTTTTCCCATTAAATGAGAAGTCATAGACAAAGTAATAATGCAAAACAACACTGAGTACATGCAAAAGTTAGAATATATTTTGGCAGAATTGGGAAAGGTATGGTTGGAAAAGAAAAAAATTCATAATTAGTACTAAACATCTTAACCACCCCGCTGCATGTTTGTTAATCAGCTTACCAAAACAGGACAGCAAATGTCTGTCAGATGTGGGACATTATATTAAAATTATGTATCTGGAGGTGAAATATGCTCATTTAAAAAAAATATGGAATTCTTTCAGCAATTATTTGCATTCATGGCAAGAGATGCTTTGAAGGGTAACAGTTAAACTAACTCTCACTCTGTGACTTTGAATAGAAATTGTTTCACAGACAGTGTAATAATTTAACTCTTTCCATTTGATAGCTGAATACTGATTTTTTTTTAACCAATAAGGAGTTTTTCAAATTAATGCAACACAGTATTTAATGAAATATTTTGTGATTTTTGTGTGATAGCATGGCTGGTTTTAATGCCTGTTCTGTATTGTATTCTCTCTCTGTCCCAAGAGACACTCCCCATGAGCCCATCCAGGCTACGTGTGAAATCTTTTGCAGAGCTCCTGTAGAGTCCTTTGCTGCTGCTCTGTATTTATTCTGCTAGTATTATTATTTTAGAGACATCTCAGCTGTGAAGTGAGCCTGTCATTCATTAAGTGGATGCAACCTGTTGTTATAATCTGAAATAATCTTAAAGAAAAAAGGTCTGAAAATGCTGTAGGGAGATCAGTAGTGTGATGCAAGTTTTACTCTGAGGAAGGAATTCATGTGAGGAATGGGGATTTTTTGTTTCTCTGTGTTCCAAAAGTGTAGGTTTATAGAGCTCAGGCAGAAAATCCCTGTTTTCCTCATTTTCCTCTTCTCTCAACCCGAAATGAGCTGTACCTTAAATTGATTTAGTTTTTATAAAATAGCATAGCCTCTGCTTATAGTCTGGTGGGATACCGTAGTGTCTGACCACAGGTGAACATGTGGAATGTGTATGAAGGAAAGTTATGGAAGAAGTCTATGGTTAAAGAAAGGTGCACAGCCAGAATCACTTTGTCATTTATTAACTTATGAGTGATTAATCAGGGAAGCTCAAGGTTGTGTGTACATAATGTGTGCACAGGTTTGTCCACCAAGACCCTTTTCAACTTAACTAATGAAGTAGGAAAGAGTTGATTTCTTTGTTGGTTTAGTATTTCATCGGACTCCTTCTTTCATGTCCTTGTCTGATTCGTGCTTTCAGCGTTTTGTCCTTCTCTGGAATATCCCTTCCAGCTTTGACTGCTCTGTACCTGTGGATCCTGATGAATGGTTTAAGTGAAGACTGTGGAAAGACAAGTGGGAAAAAGCAGACAGAAACATTTTTTGATGTCCAGAAGAGCCCTGTGGATGGGTTTGCAATGAAAAGCAGTTATTAGAGGAAAACGGTTTTGAATTTATGGAGTAATACATTGATGGTCACTGTTACTCTTAGAGGTGTCTGAGAAGTTGTATCTTCACTTGTCACAACATTTTATCCCTCTGCTCATACGTGAAAGCCCTTATTCCTTGGCAATATTTGTTTTTCCTGACCTGACTGTGTTGAGCGCAGGTAACTTTAAAACCTAGACAGAAATGTTTGTTCGTTTGATGTTTCAAGCAGAAAATGAATCATAGATGAAAGTGTTTGATTTTCATTTGAAAAAAAAAGAATCCCCAAGACCTGTTTTAATTTTTACTTTAATCCAAATAGCAGGTTAGGTTACAGATCGTTTAAAATGCTTTCTGTTTTGTCAGATACCGAACGAGTTTCAGACCTCGGTACACAGTTGCATATAAGACAGTGACAGAGCTGGAATGGAGATGTTGTCCCGGGTACAAAGGGGAAGACTGCAGGGAAGGACCAGCAGAAAAGCCAAACACTGCTCGTCGTCCCACAACACCAGCGAAAGCTGTCGTGAAGAAAGGCGTAGGTAAGTTTTGGGTTGAATTTCGGTAGGCGTGGTCATGTCTGGTTTCTTGTTTTGTCTTTTAAGGATAAGAACCATTATGGTTTCTATTGAAATCAGCTACTGGCAGGTACAAATGCCATATGGAAGACACTGTGTGGTGGGAAAATAATAGCCAGGCAATAGCAGTCTTGATACTGAGAATTTCCTGAGGAATAACAGAGGATTGGGCTGTAGAATGCTGGCTGGAAATGCCAGCTGACTACTCACAGTTCCAGAAAATCTTTGTTTTAAGATTGGAGTTTTTCTGAGAATTTACAGGGGTTTTTTTTTTACGTTGTTTCTCTGATGTTCAGAAAAAAAAAATTGAGAAGAACTATTATTAAAATAAAAAAAACCCACAACAGTTACTAATTTTGATTATACATAATGGTCCCTAGCAGTTTCACAGTGTTTTGTTCAAGGTTGTGCAGATTTTACAGATTTTATGTTAGATTACCTGCCTTAATAGTAAGGAGTAAGGGAAGAAGTAAGGATAAGCCTCGGTTTCTCAAAGAGTATTTTAAAGAATGAATGACATTTGTTGGTATAAGATACTGTCTTCTGAAAGGGCAAGAAGCAATGCTGTTACTGTTGTATTATGCCTTTTCTCCATTAACAAAAAATGATAAACAGATGTTTCCTTCTGAAGAGCTTTTTCCAGCATAATTGGAGATTAGTGTCACATATAGCCCTTAGTCAGATTTCCACATGTGTTTTCTGTGTAGTAGAATGCCTTGAATGACTTAAAACGTGGTTTCAAACTAATCCTATAGATTATATACCTGCTTTAAAAATGACTTTTAAAAATATTTAGTTAGCTCACCTAAAACTTTATTTCCAAAAGATGATAATAAAACGTGGTGATATCTGTGTCATTCTCCTTTCTTCTAGACTAAATAAAATTACTTTGACTTCTCCTGAAGTTTATCCTTTCTTGAGCTCTGATAATACTTCTTTTTTGGTTTTGTTTTGGATTTTCTGCAGTTGCTATATATATTTTGCTTGAAACTGAACATCCAGAATTGCACATGAAGCAAGTGTGGTAACTGGAGTATCTTGCAGAACCCCATCTCATATATGGGATGTATATTTGGACCTCAGTTCAGTAAAATGCTGGAGCACAAATCCACTTCAGGCAAATAAATGGCTGACTGCCTCTGAAGTTTTCAATGGGAATTCAGGAGCAAATTATTGTTATAGGAGAGCAAATTATTGTTATAGGAGATGCAGTGGTTCCAAGGTGGTTGTGTTGTGATGTGTATGGATCTATAATGGTCTGTTATATGTACTATAGCTTAGATTCATTGCTGAACAAGAAGGGCAGTTCTGCTTGCCAGTTTATTTAGTGCTCTTGTATCTTGACAGGAGTTGATGGATGTGCTGAAACTTTTTAGTTTGGAGGGTTTTTGATAATGTGTTAATTATAAACTACCAAAAACTAGAACAGAAAAGGCAACAAGCATTCTGCAAATTAAATCGTTACTTGGTTTTAAAGAAAAGTGAAACTAACCACAGCTGATTAAAACAGGTAACACTGGGAATATTTACATCCAGAGTTTGTTATTTCTCTGAAACAGATGCAGAACCAACAGAAGTGCCAGAGGCTCCAGCATATGAGAAGAGAATGCAGTTTCTTGAGGATGAATTGTTTAGACTCACACGGTCTGTGATTGAACTTCAGTCCTCCGTGGCAGGTGTGAATGAAAACCTAAAGCTGACTGTACAAGAAGACGCTAGTAAGATGTTGGTCACTTGGCTGAACAACCTTTACGACCGCCCAGAGCCTGACAGTGCGGTTAGTGGTGAAACAGATGCTATTCATCTGCCTGGACTCCACAACAATAAAGATCAAAAAGACCCTTTTATTGATTTTGAAATGGAAGATATAAAGTCTGAGCTAGCTGAGGTCAAAGAAGCCTTGAAGGTGAGGAATGATGAGCTGGAGGAACTGAATGGAAAAGTAAAAGGCTATGAAGGACAATTAAAACAACTGCAGGAGGCAGCACAAGGACCTACAATAACAATGCCCAGTGACAATATTTATCAGGAGTATATAGACTCAAAATTTGAGTCCCTCAGACAAGAAATAATGGAAGGATTTGAAAAGAAAATGTCAGATCTGAAGAACTCCTGTGAATACAAACTACAGGATATTCAACAGCAGTGTGATGACAATGAAAATAACTGTGTAGGGATAATTGATGTTATAAAAGGAAAAGAGAATGATTTGAGGAAAGAAATAAATACTCTCCGAACTCAGATTCCATCAAACGACTCCAGTTGTTGCAACGAGGGTGAGAGAAATGACTTTGACCAAAAGATAAAAGATTTAGATAAGAAGATTGACCGAGTTGTGGAAGCACATAGGATCTTGAATGTCAGAATAGATAATGAAATCATTCGATTGTCAACTCCAGATCTAGAAGACATGTTTGGCGAGAGGTTGGAGGAGCTTGATGCGAGGATGAATATTACAGAACGAAACGCTGAAGAGCACTGCTTTTACGTTGAGGAAACGCTCCGCGGCACTATAGCTGCTGAGGTGGATGAACTGAGAGACTTGTTTGACCAAAAGCTGCGGGCACTGGAGGTTAGGCTGGGCGGCACTATTTTAGAGATCGCTAATACCACGGACCCGGATGGAATGTTTATGAACCCTGGGCCCATCTTGCCCAGTGATGCAGGATTTGGAAATGAGCAATTCACGGCAGAGATTGATCTCCTGAAGAACAAACTACTGTCGCTTGAACAACTCTGTGGACAGAAATGTCAGTCTGCACCACAAGGTACAGAGGACCTTCAGAAACAGCTAGAAAACTGTAACGACAAGTACAATCACTTGCTTTTGAAAACAGAGAATAACTCTGTTCTTCTGCAGTCTCTGAATAGCTCTCTTAATGAGAAACTGAACTTAATTAAGGGTAACCAACGTGACATCCAGAAAATGCAAAGGGACATACGTGTATTCCGGTATAATCTAAATGTCGTTGATAAAGATATGAAAAATCTTCAGGATGGCTTGAGTAGCTGCAAGGAGCAGCTTCTGGGTGTCAATTCTACGTGTAGAAAAACACAGCGAGGTGTCTTCCGAAAAATTGATCAAATGCAGAGGACATTTGCAAATCAAACTGCTCATCCCAGTGAGAATTGCTGTGGTGAAGTGAAAGAGAGACTAGAACAATTGAATGACCATGTCCTGAATGATCTTAGCAAGTGCAAAGAAAAGACACAAGGTATCCAGGAGGGTGTTTCTGATGTGGAGAGCAGAGTCTCACATGTTGAAAAAGTTTGCGGCAAGCTGGACTCTGTCTCAGATAGCTTGCAGAGGATAAAAGAAGGTCTGAATAAGCACGTGAGCAGCTTATGGAACTGCATCCATGAAATGAATGGAACTATAGCATCTCATTCCACAGATATTTCTGGCCTCAAAAATTCTGTCCAACAGTTTCATAGTCAGGTCTCCAAAATCACCACAGACATAGAAGGCGTGCTGAAATCTCAGTCTGACACAAGTAAGTTTTTTCCTTTTCTTTTTTTTTTTTCCTTTTTTTTTGTTTGTTTTTCAATTGGCTTTCATTTCTGAAACATTTATAAAGGAGCAAAACAAGGGAGGAAAAACTTAATATTACACAATTTCTACTCTGTTTTTACAGTGACTCTAATTTTGGCTCTTTGCTCTAGAACACCACAGAGTACTTTGAGTGCTTTTAAAAGTATCCTCCAAAAAAAACCAAAACCCAAAAAAGAAGTCTTACGTGCTTTTATGTTTACTTTGAGACAGAATAAAGAGAGTGGGAAAAGTAGTATTTTTGAATAGTGAGTTTAAAGTAATAAATGTCTGTGGCTGTTATTCTGGTTAATTTGATTTAATTTTTTTTCTTTTGTTTTATTCTGTTGTGTGAGATTATTCTGTATGCCTCAGGGGAAATTGAAAAGTAAATGGAGAAAATCAAGTCAGAGTAATTCCAGTTTATTTTGATAATATATATAAGTTGTGTTCTTAGCATGAGTTAATGATTATAATTCAGCACCAACTCTTTGATCTAGAATTTTCACAAACAAACTCTGGCATATCTTGGCATGGCAATATAAGAATTCTTCTTCGTAGCGCTCACAGATATTTGCATTCCCACCAGGTAGTTGGCACACCCCAGCTGGCACTTTTTTCGCACCTCAGCCATTTCTGTTGGTAGTCCAACATGTTAGTACAAATCTACCTCCACAGGTGGTTTAAAGTTTGCATTAGAGCAGCTGAGAAGCAGGGGCAGATTCCCTTTGGCTCAAAATACTGTGAAACGGTAACCTCAGCATGTTGGTGAACCTTGCCATGAAGGTTTAGGGACCTTGACAAAAGCCACTTTGTTCCCTCTGCAGTTCTCGCTCCAAATTTCAGCAATGGGTTGTTTTGCTGAGAGAGTCGAAGTTTACAGAAGGAAGCTGAGTTCCTGTTTCTGTTAGCATGACGCAAGAACATAGGAATTGGAGACCGCCTTGAAACTGCACTCCTCAGCTTGTTGATGCTTCTGGTTTTAATTCTGTACACGTATGAGATAAATAAGTGGCCAGTTTCTCTGACTGGCCTAAAATTAGGAGAGGTGCTGAGGGAAGAGCCAGTGCGCTGTTGCAGCTGATGGTGGTTGGGGGAGATCAGGTGCAAGACTGTGAGCACTTGTCCTGGAATTGACAAGTCGTGCCTCATGAAGGGTCTGAAACTAATTTCTTTAGGGAAGACTATTCTTCTCACTCTGAGGCAGAGACGTGAAAGCCTGTAATAGATGTGTTTCTTTTGTTTAATTGTTTAAAATCAAATGTATTGCAGTACTTGATGCAAAAATCCTTCTGAGGTGAGAAGCTTTTGTGTGAAATTTAAAAAAAAATAAATTTCTCTTCCTTTAACAGAAGAAGTGAAGAGGAATGAAGAGGGTCCATAATTTTCAGATAATTCTTTTGGTGTCATCTTGACTTAAATTCAACAGGGTTAGAACCTTTATCCCTAGATCTTGCAGAACCAGACCAAATCCCCATTAAAATGGAATGTGATGTATCTGTGTAATCTTACTTCTCATCCATGTTGCCCAAAATTAATTTGCGCTGGGGACCGACAATGGAGAAAGGTCCAAGATACACACAGTAATCTTTCTTCTGCTGTTTAAAGCAGATGTTCAAGTGACCTCATGGGTTGCATTTATCAGCCCCTATTACAGTGTATTAAAGCTTCAGCATAACTGGCTTTCCATAAAATAATGCTGCTTTAGGGCAGACCTCTCCATCTGCCATTGGATGCTAAAAGCTTATGGAAGGATGCTGCTGCTGGATCTGGGGTGCAGGCACTCTGAGCATCCCTTGCTGCTATGGGGTGCCTCTGGCCTCTGAAGGATTCGTGAAGTACACATTTCAGTTCCCAAATGTTTCCAATTATAATAACACTGTCTGGCACAGCAATCTAAGTAAGTTTTGAAGGCTGGAGTTGCAGAAACATTTTGGCAGAGGGGCCTTTTTTGGAAGTGATTTGGGAACACTGTTACGTGAGTTGGAGTATGGCTTTAACTATTTTTGCATCTGTGATCTGCAGCGTTGTCTCCGATACCAACATTATTTGAAAAGAAGACTGACAATCCTGGACTTGGATCAGTGTAGAATTTCTTATGCACAATTTGCCAGCATATTGTAGCATTCAAATGATGTCATTTGACTTCAGAAGGGCCGAAAGAGAAACAAATTGTTACTAATAAAATTGTTGAGGGCAGTAAGGCAAGGATGTATTGCAAGGAATACAATGTAAAGTCTCATGAAGCAGTGTAAGCCCAGTGCACTGTAAACCTGAGCAAAGTCAAGTGACACTGATTTTAGGAATATGACTATATTTTCTTCCCAATCTTTTTATTAAGGCGTTTCAAGTGCCTCAATCTAAACTAACAAGCCAACGCAGTGAATGATTGTACATCCAATATGAACCCCGAGGCCAGAAATGTATTTAGTTTGTTATAATTCCTGGGGAAGGTAGTGCAATGTCCTGCCTCACACAAGGCAGTGGTGGCAGCAGGCGGTGGTCTGCTCTAAGCGTTTAGGGGACCATGCATGACGTGCTCTCCAGGGTAATATGGTCCTGTAGCTTTTCATCCACACTAAGTGGTGGCTGCCCCCAGCTCCATATGTCATAGGGTAAGTTGTTCTCCTTTCAGTCTGTGCCTCTCTGTGAGTACGTTTGCCCTTCAAATGGCACGAAACTGAAAGCCATGTAACAGTTAGTGGTCTCTTTTAATTACTGCCTATTCATATATATCCATGAAGTTTGCCGGGGATCAAAGTGTGGTCTTGCAGCCAGATACCATGCTGGGAGTGCAGTTTGCTTTGGTTACGGTTATTGACCTGAACTGCAATTCCTATGGTAATTGTAGCAGGGTTTTGAAAGCAACAGCAAAATGCTGTCTGATGAAGTTATGATCTGAGAAACCAAATGTGTGCTCTGCTTTTCAGCATCGATAAAAGGCAACATAAAATCTTAAATGTTGCAGTGTGAATAGTTGTGTGGTCATATAGTCAATTCCTTTGGGCTCCCTGTGAGCTTGTGCAAAATACTGCTTCCTAGTGTAATTGTAAAATCCCTTTGGTATTTACAAGAAAATTCAAGTGAGGTCTTTTTGGCTTCTTGTGGGTGCAAGGACAGATTCCTTTACTCATTAGTTTGCTTTATATACTTGGTTTCTGTGTGTTTTGGGGACTGAGGAGAGCATGGTCAGAGCAGAATGATACAAGAAACAAATGCATCCCAAAGGTCCACCCACCTCATGCATCCATCCAGGTTGCTGCTCATCTTCCTTACCAGCAAATCATTCCTCCTTCAGGGAAGTAACTTGCAGGTTAAAGCTGCCTGGCTGAACAAATTGAAGGGAGAGGAGAACAAAAGCATTCTTACTTTCAAACAAGGAGGAAAATCTTTCCTTCTGTTTTCGGTTGTGGATGAGCTCTGAGAGAAGACGCTGGTATGTGATATGGTAAACAAATTGTCACTCACAACAGTGATGACAACCAGAGCAGCAAGGCCATCTCTGCTGAGGACGGTGTTAGTGTTCCGAGCTGTTCCTAGTAATTATCTCAGCTCTATCCTTTGCATTCCCAGACAAATGGGAAGATGATGGGCAAGATTCTGTTTCATGTGCTGCTCAGCAAAGTCAAAGCAGGTCCAGCTAGATTCCCTCCACTCTTCGTCAGGGGGTCATTTTCTCATTGCCTTGTGAATTGAAAATGTGTGTTATGGAATTCAGTGTCAGAATAGGTTGACTCCAGTATTACCATCTTTATCTAGTGATTTATTGGTACTTTGTCTTGCTATGATGCATCTCAGTAGAAGAGGCCAAAAGGTTGGCAGAGATAGCAGACCAGATTACTCTCAACTCACACGTATCTGATTACTTCCACTTGAAGTTGAGCTTTAGGCAGGTGATTCTGGATTTAGTTTTATGGAGATGGCATAATTCTGATTATTGCATGCAAGGAAGCAGTTTGCTCAGGATATGGTATTTCAGCTGTTGATTGTTATTTAAAGGTCTAGAAAAACAAACATAGAAATGTATTCATTTTCCCAGTGTCATTCCAAATAATTGTCTTAATAAAGCTCAGCATAACTGACTTAAGAAATTACAAGTACGTGCATCCCAAATATTTTGTCAGTTTGTGTTTTGAATGAGGTTAATCTGAAGATCTTAGTTGAAGGTCTAAATCGATGCTGCTGTGGACAGAAGTTGTCTCTACTAAGTTAACAATTTCATTAAACAATTCACTTTGATACTTAAAGGCCCTTTTTTTGAAAAAAAAAAAAATTCTAAGATTTTTTTAATCTTGGGATTTTTATGAAAATAATTTTAATCTGTATAAAGCAAACATTTCACTCTTTAGGCCTCTGCCTTGTGGACAGAGTTACCAAGAGAGCTTTAACCCAGCTTTGTGGTGCGCTGTTTGTGTAAGTTTCAATCCTCATGACAGTGAAAGTCAGCCAGCAAAGCCCAGGGAGATTTATTTCCAGCAGCCATATCGAGCAAGTGAATGCAGGTGGTGTGAGACTATGACTTCAGACATCCTCCCAGTACTCTGGAAGGCTTATGTGGACTTCTCATGAGACTGAAAACAAGAAATGGGATTCACAAGGGTAAAGTGCGGGTGCTGAGTAGTCACAAACAGCATGTGGTTGCGATGACACTGTCCAGACCCCAGCCATGCGTCTTGGACAATACCTGCATGTCTTGGTTGTAAGCTCTTGCCCCAAGGAGCAGCATAAGGCCCTCCTGGGGTCCCCAGCTGTACAGCAGAGCCAGGGGAAGCCTCACACCAAGTCTGTTTCTAAGTACAGCCAGGTGGTTTAGCCCTAGCCACTGATGAATTTGTCCGGGCTGATTTTGGACTGTGCTGAATTGAAGTGCTTCATTGTGACCGCTGAGACCTCAGAGAGGTGGTCTCCGCTGTGGACCATGGCAAACACCTCTGATATGTGACAAGTTGCATCAGATGAATTTGCAATGGGGTTTGTGCCAATTTCCACAGAAACTCACATTGATCCCTGCACCTAACCAAAGTAACCTATGCTGAAGTTTAATTTAGCATTAAATTCTAATTATTCTATATAAAAGCTGTCATTGCATCTGCTGAAATCTGCACATTTGTAGATTTCTGTTCTTAGTGTAGATGTAATTCAGCTTTATTCTTGGAGGACATTTCATTCTTAAATGTCACCTAGGACTTCATTTTTATGAATATCATAATCCCTTTAAAGGGCTTAGAACTACACCAGATGCACAAATGTAACCATGTCAGTGCTGTTCAACCCTGATGTCATAAGAGTTGGCTGCCCTAGTGGAAAAGTCTTTTAATGGTATCTCTTCACTTTAAACAATAAAGAATTTTCTGGTAGATTATATGCTAAGGTTCTCCCTTCTTTGTCAGAAAATATTAGTAATGGAAGCACTTGGAATTTTAAGTTCATTGCTTTTTAAAGTAAGGAAAAAAAATCTCATAGGTCATGCTCATTACTGAATTTTTTTGCTGTGGATAATTTTCTTTATGGTCATGCTAAAGAGTCAGCCTTGTGCTAGGAGTTGTGTGAGTATAGACTGGCAGAGTAATCGATGTGAGGGGTTGAGCAGAACTGAAGCAAAAGTAGAGAGAGAGAGAGAGCACACAGTGGAGATGAAGGTACTGCTGGGAATAGGTGTGATACACACCCTGCTTGGTGCAGAAAGTCACAACTGGTCTAGTGGTTGAATGAATGTTCACGGGTTATTTGACTGCTGCTTGCTTGTCCTGTCCCCAGACTGTCCTTTCCTTGTGTCACACAGGCTGGTAAAGAGGGTAGTACTGCAAGAGTGGAATGGAGTTTTTGTCAGTGGTCTTGCGTCTGAGGGAACAGGTGGCCTCCAACTGAATCCTGTTTTGTTTTAAAGTGTTTATTTTACAAAACTATGCCATTTTATTTACTGTTTTAGGCAAATAATTTTGTATCTTTCCTCCTCTTTCATCATTTCAAAGGGCAATCAGAAGTACCACGGCAGCTGTTGCCACCGAGGCCACCCACGCATCCCCATCCTGGCATATCCCTGCTGCCATCAAGGCCGAGGATACAACCGCCACGACACAGGACCCCCCTCCAGCCACCACAGCTGAGACCTCCTCAACGCCCAGTGCTGCCAGGGTCAGGAGTTGTGCCACTTCTGCCTGGAACAACTGGGATCATCTTGGAGACTGGCGAGGCAGGGCCTCCTGGCACAGTTTTGATGTCAGGAAGAGGGCGGCTCAGAAGTGCGGATGGCCAGGCTGGTCAAAGTACCATGCCTGTTGCTGAAGGGTATGCTGGAGCACCAGGTGAGAGAACCAAACTGGTAGTGAATCACTCCCAGCTAAGTGCAATGGACATGCCAGGTCTGGCTGGAGAAGTGACACTGAGGTCTGTTGTGCTTTAGCAGCCACTTTTTGACCTTCCTTGCTGTTGAGAATGGGTTTACAGCAGAGATGATTTGTGAATGGGCCTTTGCAGCCTCCAGCTGGCTGTAGAAGTAGGGGAAACGCATTCAGTGCCAGTTTTGTTGCCTTTCCAGCCCTGCACAAAGCATGAGGTCAACAGACCTGATGTAAAATCCCTGGTAACTACAACAGTCTTTGCCACTAGGGAAACTTAAATTATTTTTTTCTTTCCATAATGCTTGCAGTGGATTTAGTACAGTGAAGTAATAACTTGGTTTTCTTTGCCATGACCACCCCAGTTTAATGATAATTGAGCATTTCATAAGGGATGCTGTATGGTAGCTGTTTGGGTAGGTTGCTGTTCAGTAACCAAGGATCTTTTCAGAAGACTGCAGTGATATTTGGTCATAATGAACTCTGCTATGTACTGAGTCACACATACTACTTCTCCTTTGTAGGATATCCAAAGTCATCTCCTCCTACCACGGACTCACAAGGTAAGGCAGTTGTTCCCTAGAAATTCTTCACACAGGTATTTAATGTTTATTTCAGTCCCTGGAAAGTCACAGTTGAAAGAAAAAAAGTGTTGATTTTTAGCGTTTAAGTTTAGCATTGAGAAAATCTGACCGATTTTTGCTATATGAACGCATCAAAGCAAAATCTGCATACTTTAAAAATATGGAGGGGGAGAAGGTGTTTAGGTTTGGAAAAATAATTCATCTTGGGTTCTTGTTACTTACTTCAGTGTGTTTTTTAAATACAAAGGGTTTGTATTTTCTAGGAAATGTTAGTTGCCTTTTAAATGAGAAAATAAAGATATATTTCTGCTGATTTTAGTATTTCTTTAATAAGGTATGAATAAGGCCAAGACTAAGATCTTGAAGAACTGTTAGTGTCTTAGCCTAGTGCATGAGTTGGTTCTCCTCTTGTGAGAGTTTCTGGCTTTGTTGGAATCACTAAGCCTTGTGTTCCTGACTTCAGTGAAAGCAAAAGTGATGCCTAATGACAGCCACAGATTAAAGGATTCAAAACGCAGTTTTTTTTGTTTGGTAGGGTGTTTTTTATTTTTTATAATTGTTAATATTGCAATTCATTTATGGATTTGTATGATAAACAGGTATAGCATTTGTGTAGGACATGCTAGTTGGCCTTGATAAATATGTTGATTAGGTGTTGCCAGCCCTGCGATCTCATACTCAAGATATTATCAAACCCTGAGGAATGGTATCCTCAATCAAAGTGAATATTTCCACACCCTATTCAAAAAGAATGATTTAATCTAAATTTATTCGAGGAAATATGGGAAATAGATGGAAATAAAATGTAAGGTCTTTGTGGAATCCAAAATCCTACCCCAGGACTTAGTTTGATGACCATAACAAAATCACAAAAACACATCGTAAAGACTGGTCTGGGGACTGACAAAAAAAAGAGTTGTAAAGAGTTTACACTGTAATTCTGATATTTATGCTTTCTAATTAAAAATCCATCAAGCCTTAAAGCAATCTTTTTGCATTTGGGGATTGGTGGTAAGAACAAGCAGCAATAGATGAGGTTTCTGGAAGAGGATAAGAAGTAAAGAAACATTCGTTTATCTTGATGCCAGCAAAGCCAATATAGATGTCTAGATTTCTGTGATAAATGGATTTCCTGGGGGTTTTCTTCCACTTTATACAATTTATTGCAGTTTATAGGCAGCAGTATTTTAATAAGTTTATGCTAAAACTGTGTGAAACGGTAGTTGGATGTTAGAAGTGTTGAAAAGGCAGGGTGAGGCAGGCAGTGCACCCGTCTGCTGCTTGGTGGAACATGTTGGTGGAACAGTTATCACCCTGGGATCCAGAGAGAGGTGGGCTTCACCAAGGAGTTCCTTTTCCTGATCCATGCCCCTGAAGACCCATCTTAATGTAAGATACACCTGCTGATCTGTCCTTTAGCTTCCCCCCAAGTGCTTTCAAACATTAATGGCAGGTACAGTCATAAAACAGAGAGGTAAGGATGGTGCAAAGAGCTGTTAGACTTCTGTGGAGTTGGGACATGTACATCACTGTCCTTAATCTGGCCCTGTGGCTGGATAGATGGGCCGAGACCAACAGCGTGAGGTTCAACAAGACCAAGTGCTGGGTCCTACACTTTGACCACAAGGAGAGACTCAGGAGAATAGTATGTGTCTTCATAACACACCAAGGTGTCATCCACATCAGAAACACTGTGACTTAGCAGAGCAGCTTCATTGAGCACTGGCTCATGGAAATCAGTGTGATGCTGTGCTGCACGGCCATCCCATAATGTTCCTGAAAATGAGACATTAGGGTCAAACTGAAGTGTTAAAAAATAAAAAAGAAAATCTGACAAATCCTCCTTACCACGTGCCATATTCAAAGGAATCATAAGTGCGTACTGGCGAATTAAATACTTACGGTCTTTCTTCTTTGTAGGTCCTTGAAGAATCTTTATTCCAGTTGCTGAGCAATTGTCAGCAGCACCATCACACTGTTGTTTTTTTTTTCCTTTCACCTTGATGGCAAATGCCTGTGCTGTGCGCTGTTTTGTTTTGCTTAATATTTTTTTCTTCTTTTCTCTCCTTCTGGCCCTTGGGCTCTGTGGGAGGCGTGAACTGTGCTGGGAAGTCAAAAGAGGTGGAGAACCAGAAATACAACTAGCAGATGGGTGGAAGTATATGTAACCTAACAAGGGCCACCCATGCATCTTCTGTGGTTCTTTGACTCCCCAGAATGCATTACGTAGCTTAGATTGCCAAGAACAGACATACCTACTCCTTCTTATGTGTATATAAATAGATAGATATAGATATAGATATATCTGTCTCAAGTGAAACCTTCTTGAATGCATCTGAAGTAAAAACAGTTTTTTCTACCCCCAAAAGCTGTAAAACTGTGGTTGAATCTTTTGTAAAACTTTCTGTCTGCCGAGCAGTTTCCTTATCAGAGCTGTGCCTGTGGTTCACCACTTTTAAATGTTTTAAAATTTTTCTTTTTGGTGTTAATACTTCTACAACACTGTTTAAGTGAAAGTAGTTTCCAAGCCTGGACCTTGCCTAGAGAAGCTGAACTTTGATCTTTGCACGAAGGAAAGTATTTTCAAGGCGGGGAGGGACATGTAAGAGAGGGTGTTGCCCCCCTCTGTAAAGTTCTGCAAAAGCACTACTGAGCTGTTGGTAGGAATTGTGAAAGCTTTGAACAGGCACAACTCCAGCTGGAAGCAGTGAGGAGGGTAAGAGAGCACGGACACATTGTGTCTTTACAGTGCCTCCTTATATTGACCCCTGAACTGATCTACAGGATATTTAGGCAGGTTTAATATTTCCACTTTGAATAGATACATATAGTGTGCTAAACCAGGCTGCAGATCTGAAGCAATTTCAGCAGCATAGCAGAAAATAGTTATTTATAACAACTGTTCTAGCAATTAGTAAGGGAAATCTTGAAGGAAGTCGTGGCAAGCTGGGGCAGGAGTTGCTCCCTTATTCAGATGACACCAATCCGAACAGGACTGTAGTTGCTTCAAAGGAAGAGGGCAGTGTTCCTGGGCAGGCAGCATATAGTTTGTGCAGTATGACTGCAGGGGAGAGAAACCATTCGAGTGAGCCAGAAAGAAGTCAGTGTAGGTGTGTTTTCAGTTGATTTGAATCTCAGGGTAAGCATCTACACAGAGATGCTTTCTGTAAGCAGTGTGGTGTTAAGGTGGTGGAGTTTTACAGAAGCTGCTTAAGTAAGTAGACTTCCAGCAGTTAATTTTGGTCTGTTCAGATAACCTCATCTTAACCTACAGGGGGACCTGCAGGCACATTGGCAGGGAGGGGTAATGGAAAAGGGCTTCTGTCTGTTTTCTGAGCATGAGACAAAATGCTGCTGAATGAAATTTCTAAAGATACAGGAGGGAGCTGGTTACCACCCCCCAAGGGAAATCAAGGTAGTTATTTGCCAATTTTGAATTTGCGGGCATGTCTTCTCTTTGCCTTCCCCTTCCACTCCACCATGCTGAGTTATTCAGAAAAAAAGTGGATAGGATAGCAGAGCATTTGTATATCTACATTTTAGGTGAAGTTTTGTCACTTTTAAACTTCAATTTTTAAGTGATATAATCTGGATTAGATAGGATATTAGGAAAAGCCTTTTCACTCAGAGGGTGGTTGAGCACTGGAACAGGCTCCTCAGGGAAGTGGTCACAGCATGAAGCCTGTCAGAGTTTAAGAATTGTTTGGACAACACTCTCAGGAACATGGTGTGATTCTTGGGGCTGTCCTGTGCAGGATCAGGAGTTGGACGGGTCTCTTGCAGTTCAGGATATTCTATGATTTAATGAACTGAACATTTGTTGCTGATGGGCATCTCTGATTGAGAGGGAGAGGGCAAACATTTATTTTAAGGGAGGCAGAAGGAGCAGGGTGAAGCAGCAACTGTGGACAACTTTAAGGTCATTAGTTGTTTACCTACTTGCCTGAACAAAGCAACAAGAATTGACTACTTCTAGCAGTGTGTACTGCCTTAGGGGAAATGTTTAAAGGGAAGGTAACTAAAATGGGACTAATAAGTGGTTGAGTATTAAACAGTTGCCATTAAGTCAGTCTGTTAAAAGCAAAAATTTGTCTTAATTGTCTAAACTGTATTTCATCCAGCCCAGTCTAGTGTTTTGCTAGTAAGCAGATAGCCCCTATAAAATGCCTAAGTGTCTGCTTAATCTGCTGAGAAAAGGAGAAAAAATTGTGAAGTGAAAATTCACTCAAAAGGGAAGTGCCAGAGTGAGAGAATAGCCCTGGTGATGGTTCTCTTCGCATTAATACTGAAATGTTACATATTCTTACATCCTTTTTCACTACACTTTGGCAGAGAAAGTAGGAGATCTAAGCTCTGTGCAGCTTCTCAGCATGACAAGGAAAGCTGGCACGAGCTAAACACCTTTAGCTCTCCTGTTGCCATTGTGATAGTGACAGAGGGTGGAGATGTTGAAGGGCAACTTCAATCCTGAAGAAGGACTTTGGCAGAAGCATTGTAGAATTGAAAGGTGGCAGGATTTCCACTGCCAGCATTTAGAAGCCATGTACTGTTTTCTTAGAAGAAAAAAAAAACCCAAACTGTGGCCAACACAGGAACTTTATGGTGCTCAGTAAATTTTATGGTGAGACACCTGGGACCTGGGTCAGCAATACATATTCTGCTAATTCTGGTATCCCTCAACTGACGGGATTAGACTAAGGGGAGTTATGTGCAGGAACAGAGATACTGGATTATAAACCATCACAGGGAAAAGGCAGTGTTGTCATCCTGATGTGATTCTCACTCATGTTGTTACCCATTTTAGGACCTGCTGCTGCTGCTGCACCCTCTCTGGTGTCATTTTCTGCTGGGCTCACACAGAAGCCTTTCTCCAGTGATGCAGGCGTGGTTCACTTTAACAAAGTGCTTGTGAATGATGGGGACTATTATAACCCCAATACAGGTAATAGCCAAAGGATTTGGACCCACAGAGATGGTAGACAGGCAATAGCGTGGGTTACCAGGGTTTGGTGTTATTTTGTTGTTCAGTGTGCCAGCAAGACCTGAGATAAGTCCATTTAAACCAGACACACTGGCGTAAAAGCCTCCTGTGGATGCGAACAGGCATACACTTTGCCATGTCTGGTTTTCCACAACTGCCCAGCACTACTGAGGCCCAGCTCACCACTGTGTCTTCTCTGGCGGCACAACTGATAGTGCTCCTAACTCCACCACAGGCCAGCTGAGTCCAGGTAGCAGAGGTGAGATTCCTTCCTCACCCTTACTTACTAATCCCGACTGCACCGCAGCTTAGCCAGCTGGGTCACCCGGAGGAGAGGTGGGAGGAGGGTGACTCATTCTGCCTCCCTAATGGCCATACCTGCAGGCTGCCTCCTTCTCAAGCAGGGTGTCACGTCACTTGAGGGTGTTAGGTGTGCCTCAACCTACTGGGGACTTGTGCAGCATGGGGGTGTCTCTCACACCTTCATCCAGCTCCGAGTCATGGGAGATGCTTAGGCCAGGATGTTTCTGAATGTGGACAAGACCTGCTCATGTCCTGGAGGACAGGTGGGCTCTAACACAGACGCAGCACTCCTTTGTCTTCATGACTGTGGTCAGTTGATCAAGGCCGACCTTGTGCAGTTACCTGTATGTAGTGATGGATAGCTTGTGTAGCTTTTTGTCTGTCATCGTGCTTAGAGAGGTCAGGTGTCCCCATTTTGAATAACTCTGAAAAGCTGTCTCTCTTCTGCAGGCATTTTCACATCTCCATATGAGGGGCGCTACCTGATCACCGCCGTGCTGGCCCCAGAGAGAGATGAGTATGTAGAAGCAGTACTGTCCGTCTCCAACGCAAGTGTGGCTCAGCTCCACACGGCTGGGTACAGAAGGGAACTGCTGGAGTATCACAAACCCTACTCGGGGAAACGGACCTGTGGTGGTCCTGGGACGTTCCACCTCGTTCTTCACCTCAAAGCAGGAGATGAAGTAAACGTTGTCGTAACGGGAGGCAAACTGGCCTACACAGACTCTGATGAAATGTACTCCACGTTTAGTGGAGTTCTCCTTTATCCTTCTATTTCTCATGTTTAGGTTTATCTTGAACAGGAAAGAAGGGTAAGGTACTCAGAAGAAATTAAGTGTAATAAAATTCAAAGCTTTAATATATTCAGTTTATATATATTTGATTTCAGTGATGGGTTTATAGTCTATATGGAGAACTTTTCCTTGTCCTTTGTTTTCAGAGGGAGCTACAACAGACATGTTTCTGTAGCAAATGAACTCCTTCCCATGCCGTTGTTTACCTGTACAAGCAGAACGACTGTTTAAAAAGTACGTTCTCAATAGATACTTCTCCATTGTGCTCTTGCTGTTCCCTATTAAATTGTCTTTGCAGTCTTCTCCCTAGTTTTTCAAATTGTCCCTAGTATATCAGAGTTTACATCTTTGCTCAACTTTATAGTTGTGGTCAGTTACTTTCATGTTTTCAGTAAAGCAGGGCCAAGAAAGAGAAACTGTAGTGGATGTGGTTGATGACTTGTTATTCCTTGTGTTATTTAATCATGTGTGTTTGCATAATCAATTTGTGCAGTGCAATTGCTGACCATGGTGGTGCAAAACAAAATGATACTCATCTGCATCGATTTTGTTTTTTCTTCTAAGGGCCAAACACGGTGCTAGGAGGAAAGCTGAGTGACTCATTCCAGTCAAGTGAAAGCAGCAGTGCAGGGAGAAACTTGCCTCAGCTTTCCACTGGGCAGATGTGAGCATAAGGTGCAGTTGGTACTACGGAAAGGTTCAGAACAGCTACTGTCCATTTATAGAGTAAAAAAGAGGATCAGTTAAGCATGATGCTCTTGGGATTAAAGCTTGCTGCTGGAAATTGATTAAACAGGTCAGAAAAATCAGAATTATCTTTGCTTAGCTAGGAAAATGGTAATTCTGAAAAGTTTAAAAAATTTACAAAGTTTGTTTCTGGCACTCCTACAGTACTTGCATTAAGAGGGAAGTTTTTGTCTTTGGTGCATTGTAGAAGACAAATCAGAGGAAAAATGGTTGATAAAGGAAAACAAACAGTCTTATTAGTCAGTACTGTCAAATGCAGAAACCAACCATCTGCAGCCTCCTTCGCATTGGTGCTTTGGAGTGAGGTTTGTTTTAACACTCAGCATCTGTTTATATGGGTGAAACAACTTTCATAGCTTAAACAGACAAACACATTTGGGGCAGCAGTATTTTATTTCTTATTCTAGCCACTTCTCAGTGGAGGTAACAAAAATGATGCTTTGGCTCTTAGAGGATAGCATTTTGATGTCTTTTGTGGCTGAAAAAAAAAAAAATCCAACCTTGCCTTACTGAGTGCAGGACTGTTCATTTGTCACCTGTATATTCTTTTGAATAGTCCGTTCATGCCACATAGAGCTGTATTTATCATAGTGGTTTGTGCAGTATATTTTCCTTCTTAAAAATGCAGAACAGCTGTTTATAGCCTCAGAACAAACAATTCCTTTAGGTGAGGGAAGAACTCTGTGTGCTGTAAGCAGCACAGTATGTTTATTAGCTGAAGCCCTTCCCATCTGAGGAGATCAGATGAAGACTTGTGCCTTTGTTGCTTAGCTTTGGAATAGATACTTCCTAATAACTGTGTTTCCAGGCAATGAGATGGGGCCTTCCCACAACAAACTGTCACGTCCTGGAAACTGAACTGCTTTTGAGAAAGGCAGGCAGAAAAAAACTTTCTCTCCACAGAGGAACTCTGAGTCAGTCCCTGTGCAGCTCGGATTGCACTGGGGGAGTTCTGAGCACAGGAAGGAAATTGTGAGTGGAGTTTTAAAGCACCTGGTTTGGGAAGATCTCTTGGCGCCTGATTTTCAGAAGTGATGGTGTTAGAGATAAGCAGAAGCTGGCTGTATTTGTAGCAGGAAGGCTGTTTCTGTAAGAGCAGCTGTTAGTAGCCAAAGATGTACAGTGAACTTGCACTTCACAGCTTGATAAAAGGAGCTGCCTCTGTCTCATTTCCCTGCATGTTTTCTGGACCTGTGCTGGGGGGTGAGGCATTAGCATGTAGTCAGCAACCACAGGATTATTCAAGGGGGGCTTAGTGTTGTTTTGTCCTTTCTGTCTCATGTCTTTCTAGGTCTCAAAATTGAAGGGACAGACATGACGTGTTGTATTTTGTGTTTCCAAAAGTCAGGCACATCATCCACTTCTTTTTTTTTTTTTATGTAATTTCTTGTTATGTACAAAAGCCAGAGAGGCGTTTTTTTTCTTTTAGAATATTTTTCACTCTCCTCAAGAAAGCTGTGTTCTCTAAGAAGTTGGCTCCAGACTGCGTATGACTCAAGTATTGTTAGATTATTGTTGCCTGTTCTAAAAATGACTCATGGAAATAAAACAAAATGAGCTGAGTGCTTAGGGAGACCTAGCTGGCAAACACAATCTTTTTTTTCCACCCACTCCAAGAGAGAAATTTTTAAGAATCGGCAGTGCAAATTTAGTGCTAAGAGTTGCAAAAGTTGTATCATTTAATTATTACCTAACTGCCATGGGAGATTGCTAAATCCAATTCACAAATCTTTACAAGCCCAGTCTTCGACTAGAAAGTTTCTCCTTAGGTCCAGAATCTGCTGATGCCCATGCTGGAATGGATGGAGCCCTCATAATGCAGAGTAACTGGTATTTGTGCACTGCTGTAAAGCATTCCCTAAACTTGTCTCCGCAGTCTCAGCAGCGTATTTTGAGGATACTTTTAGTCCTTTCAGGGATAGCTTCCCATTAATCTCTAACAGTGTGGGTGGCTAAAGCTATGACCTTCGACAAGGAACCTTTGTCTTAGACTCCTGCCTTTGTTGAGGGGGATTTGACCCTTAATTTCCACTTCGTTGGTAATTGCTGTAATCAGGGTAGATGGCTCAATTCCTCCTAATGAGGTTATTTTCCTGAAGCTTACAAGGTGAAATATTCACCCAGCTGGGAAGACTACAGTGCTGTAGCCCATTAATAGGCAAAGGGAGAGTGGAACCTGAGTTCCAGTTCTCTGCTACAGAGAGTGCCTGGATAAAATATTAATAAAGCAAGAGCTGGAGGACACTCAAGCACAGAGGCATTCATGGGTCTGCTGAGGGTTGGCTCCACACAGAACAGCCCAGCTTCAAAGTAAGGAGCAAGAGCCCTGTTCCAGAATACCCTGAACCTGCTGATGGAGCTTTTACATCTTGGGTGAGAATCAGCAGCAGAACACGGAAATACCTTCACTGAAAGGAACATTTCTCACTGTGGGTTCATAATTTGACTACCACATCCAGGAGCATCCATGAGCTTATATAGGAAGCATCTGTTAATGGAAAAAGCCTTAAAAAAAAATCCTGTAGGTGGGAGCTGTAAGGCAGAAATGCTGCCTGTTTCATAGATCACAGTGCCACCTTTTAGATCTGCTTTGTAGGTACTTTTGTAATGCAGTGTAGGAGAATTGCAAGATTCTTGGGCAATACAGTATCTGTTGTGCCAGATGCTCTTGTTTAACATCGAAACAGGAAGAAAACCAAACCATACCGGGTGAAGCTGAACAGGCAGACAGGTGTGAGGCATGGCGGTTCCACAGGGACTCTCCAAATATCAAAGCCAGCCAAGTCCCCAAGGCAGCATCACTTGTGAGACAGGTGAATTCCCACAGGCAGGTCATTAGCAGAACATCTGAAGACAAGCCAGCATGCTGACAGCTGCTGACTCAGCTCTGCCAAATGTATCCTAGAGCAATAAGGTAACATATAAATCAGTCATATGCCCTGGAAAGCTTGCAGCAAACAGGAATGCCAATTTTCACAGCAAAAAGTAAATAAAAAACTACCTCATCATTTTAATTTGCTGTTAAGACTTCTGAAAACATTTCTATGCTGAGCACTCACAGCAGTGAGGACTGTCTGTGGTATTCCACCATGTTTCCTTTCAGTGTACACCATGTTAGTTGCAGCAACTTTGTCCAGGGTCACTGAGACTATTCAGCTTGGTGAAGCCAACCAGCCCATCAAGAAAAATTACAAATAGTTGAGGAAATGGAGCAAACTGTAAGTGGAAAGCATAGGAAAGCAACTTAAAATAAAATGCCCATCACTATCCAGTGCAGCTTTAAAATGCATGGAGAATACAAAGTAAAGGGCTCTCCAGCTGGACTGAACTGTTTCCTGAGGATACATGCATTTGGAAGTGAGTGTTACCTGCTGATTTAACTAAGTCTTTGTATTACAGTCCAGTAGTGGATA